>CM044444.1:99006853-99036351 GCA_024363595.1 Xenopus borealis
GTGTCACTATAGTTCCAGGGGTACCCAGGGTACAAATACGCACTCACCCCAAATCTCCCCTAACTGGCCTTCAGAACACCCAACATCTCTTCTGAGAGTTGTTGGTAGCCCAGAGATTGGTGGACTTGACTTCAGTAAGTTGTCCTCCTTTACTTGTGACATTGTTAAATGTTCCATGGGAATCAGTTTAGGGGTAGTTTACAGGTAGTGTACTACAGTTTACATGTAGTACAACAAATCCTGAAGCTCCTGTGTTATCCCCAGCCGGATTTGTGCCCCATAGTCTCATCTGTTCTGTTCATTTAATGGGTTATTATCACCTACTGCTGGTTGTATTACCAGATTTCTGCTACATTGGTTTAGGATTACATTGTACAAGCGGCGGAGGGGGTCATTTTGGAATTCATAATACTGTTTCTATTGTTCTTATGCAGAAAGTTCTGTAACAAAATGAAAATTGCAATGTGTTTTTTATGCTTAGAAAGCTCTGCTAGCTTAGCACAGCATCTTTAAACGTCAGTAATTTACTGAATGCTGCCATTAATAGCTTACACATCATGTTCCAATAGCTGAGATAGCGATGGGTTATTATATGAAGCCAACAGCATGAATGTTTGGTTTCAGGCAGTGGGTAGGAGCTATATTTTTTCAGTGGCTTAACTAAAACTCATTAGCCCCCACAGTTAATTTAAGTTTAGGCTCTCCCTAAAATGTGGGAATAAGATTATTATTCCCTATAATACTCTACAGTGTACAGGGTGTACCACATCAGGGTCTCCACTGGACTGACTGTATCCTAGGGTGATGTTACTTGCACTTTTTTGGGTTCAAGGCCACATTTAAAACTCAACATTTGGCCAGAAGTTATCCTTAGCGCTTAACAAGGCTGAAGACATATGAAACATATATCAGCCATAGCTCCAAGAGCATCTAGGGCAATGGCATGGGTCCCCAACTAGTGGCTCGCAGGCAACATATTCCTCACCAACCCCTTGGATGTTGCTCTCAGTGGCCTCAGAGCAAGTGCTTATTTTTGGTGACAAGTCCACATAGCAGCAACCAAATAGCCAATCACCATCCTTACCTGGAATTCCTTGGGACATTTGCTCCCCTACTCTTTTTTCATTTAAAAGTGTCTCACGGGTAAAAAAAGGTTGGGGACCCCTGGTATTAATGAACAAGCTGCAGGGGAATATCAGTACACCTATGCTTTCCCTTTTTTTTAAATATCTCCCTGTATTAGGCTACATTGAAGCAAGACTGTCCAAGCGCCAAGCTGACAAACCTGGAACACTGCCTACCTTAATGGACATTTAAGATGTATCTCTTTCTGATGAGCTGAGAGCTCATTTAAGGTTTTAACATTGAAAGTATAGCATTTGCAATAGTCTCTTCTGTTGATCCATTCATAAGTATTATAGCCTTCAATATTAGCTCCGTTTCCCCCTTGGGATACCAATATGGCTTTGCTGTGAGCTTTGTACATCTAATAAAACGTTGCCTATGATTTAAAGCCTCATGCACGAGACACCAACGAGGAAGGCTCTCAGTGCAATGAAAAGTATTTCCGTCTGCAAGATGAGTAATTGAAGGACGAAGCTCAAGAGGTCAAATTGTGGAAGTCGATAACTGCTGCCTGGTCACTTCTGAAATCTCATATCATCTGATTTATAATGCTGTGTCCAAGAACAGTCGTTTGGATGCAGCAAGTATTGACAGCACATCCGTATAGTTGCCGAACAGTCCCATTTACCTTCTCTTCTGAGTCCGGTGCTGCTGTGATTATTGGGGAAGTCTGGAGTTACCTCCATCGCTTGACCGGGCAGTAGCTCCAGGGTTCCCACAGTTCCCCGCCGTCAATTAACACAGCTCAGTTGAACCAAAAGTATAGGGCTAATAAGTCACTTGCATGTCGAACACCAGAATTTATATTATACCAGACAGACTCTCTGTCAGCGGGGGCCTCCGGCACCCACCAGGGGGTGTGAAGTCAGGATCAAGGAGGAAGTCCTTTCCAGCGAGTCCAGGCGAAGTACAGTTAGGGAAAATCCAATAGCGAAGTCAGGTCCAGGCAAAAGGTTCAGAAGGCAGGCAGCAAGGTTACAAGGTCAGGAACAGGCTCAGGATCAATAACAGGAAAGTCAGTAGCAGTAGACAAGGCTCAGAGACCCAGGAACACAATAGCTTTGTTGAGCTATACTCGGGCATTGAACCTGGGTCTCCGGCGTTCTTTTAACTTTGAATTTGGCGCCATTGCGTGTGACATCATCGCGCCGGCGCCTTAACCACGTGGCGGCTATGGGCGCCGCCATCTTGGATCCGCCGCCGAATGAGGACGCGCCGCCCGGAGCTCCTGGAAATGCTCCGGGCGGGTTCGTGACACTCTGTAATCGGATTTGGTGCAACTACACACCTAAACATGCTTGTTTTGATTGTTTTGGAACAATTGCACCTGGTGCAGCACAATTGCGTCCGACCAATGGGTTACTAGCGTTAAAAAGCTAATCACTGATTGGTTGCTATAGGTAACTGCCCATGGGCAAATGTGCCCAGTGTTAATAAATGTGGGGGGGGGTATATTTTGCTCACTACCCTGCTCTTATGGATGTATTAATAAACTGCTGTAATAAGAAAACTGTTGAATTTGGCCAGGTTTTCCTACCTTTGTGACTTTAATTAGGGATTGATATAATTTTTTTTGTTTACTCGATAAAGAATTTCAACTCTTTAGCTCATTCAGTATTTATTGGATTCTACATACAACAATGAAGATGCCAATAAAATCGGAGCCTAAAGAATTTGTTGGATTTCACATTTTTAATAACGATTGTCTTTTTCTCAGTACCTTTTACAGTACCATGATCCCAACTAAGATATAATTAATCCCTTTTGGAGGATTGGTTTAATTTACTGTTTAAAGGATTATTTGTAAATGTTTGATCCAGACTACGGAAAGACCCCTTATCCGGTAAACCCTAGCTTCTGAGTATTCTGAATAACAGATCCCATACTTATTGCATTTTGCATTCTAATACAGTTTATTTAATTCCCCTTGGATATCCACAAAACACTCTTGGGAGTTAAAAACATGCTGAATCGTTATTCTTATTTATAAAGAATTTCAATAAGATTCTAATAAAAATCGAGGCCTTGTATTCCCTGCCTTAAAGGGCAAGGAAAGGCAAAGAAATAAAATCCCATTTTTACTTTCTTTAATGAAAAAGAAATCTATCTCCAATATACTTTAATTTAAAAATGTGTACTGTTTTATTAAGAAACCTGACTGTATGTAGTGAAATTCTCCCTACGTTTACTGCTGTGGATAGGAATTGTCAGACAGTCCCTAACTTCTGGCAGGGAAAAAATCATACTTACTGTATGAACAGCAGGGGGAGCCCCTGCCTTACTTACCAGCCAAGCAGAACTCAAGAAGCTTTGTTTTTTGATAATTTATGACGATTCCTAAGAAGCCCAGATCACACTGAGCATGTGTATGTAGTCTAGTCTTGCAAAGATGTATAACAAAGTTACAAGATGACAGCCCCCTGTGGCCAACTTTGAAAGCATAAATCATTTGTTTGATTAGGCTTGTGGTGCAGTAAGTTCATGTTTATGTTTAGTATACAAAATACAGCATTTCTAGCCTTATTCTATTTAAGACTTTCCTTGCCCTTTAATTTTTAAGTCTTCAATAACTTTTTTAAACAGTTAGTTAAAAGAATTTGTTGTTGGCGAAAGTTAGCGACAAAAATAAACTGTGCTATTTCGTTTAAAAAAAGTAACAGTGATTAGTGATGGGCAAATTTATTTGCCTAGCTCGAATTTGCGGCGAATTCCTGCGATTCGCGAAATGGGCGTGAAAATTCGCCAGAGAAAATTCACCGGCATCAATTCCCGATTTTCACAAATTTTTCGTGAAAACATTCGAAATTCACGAATTTATAGTGAAAACGTTCGAAATTCATGAATTTAAAGTGAAAACTTAGAATTTCACGAATTTTGTGAAATTGTTCAAAATTCACGAATTTATATTGAAATTGCTTGAAATTCACGAATTTATAGTGAAGTAGTTAAAATTTCATGATTTTTTTGTGAATTTTCCAATTTTGAAATTTTCGTGAATTTTTCGCCATTTCAGAGAAATTTGCAAAAAATTCGGCGAAGCAAAACACCCCAGATTTGCCCATCACTAACAGTGATATAAACAAGCTGCTGTCTAGCCATGGGCTACCCAAGCCACTGTGCTAAACCTCAAGTAGACCAGGTCAAGTAGTCAGAATCCCAAAGCTAAGTCATTGGGGCTGTCAGTAACGCACATTCTCCAATAGTAAAGTAAAACTATTTCCTAGGACAATGCAGTTTATTGCTTTTTTTTCTGTTGTTTCTGGGATGAAGGTATTTCCAGCATTTAAGACTGGCCTTAGTATTCCAAAAGATATATTTTTAGAGTAAGGAGTGTCACAGGTTGAATATTACTGAATTATATTAAAGTGTTCTTGAAGTGTTTGGCCACCATAAAGTTTAACCTCGGCCCTTGAGCTTAGCACTTTGTTTTATATATTTTTCACATGATTCTTTTGTCTGTGCCATAAAGCAGTTAAATATAACAGTTTCATAATAAAAGGTAACTGCTTATAAAAGTCCCATTAAATCAAAGCAGTAAATAAAAAATAGGACTTAAACACAAAAATGAATGTAGACATGCTTTCAAGCCTAATTAGCATCAGTTCTGGTTGCCTGGGTCATGGGTTAGAAGAGAAGGATGGAAGCTTTGGTTTTTCCTTCAAACTAGTCTGAACATTTGATTTCTTATCTTCTTACAAGGAGACTAGAGCAGCAGGATAAATTCAGTCGGGGCAGATTGTAGGGCTAGCACTCTCTTTCCCGTTATCCTAAACAAAATACACTTTCATCCATGCTATTCTCAGCAACCAAATAACTGATTTGGTGTAGCAGTTTGACCAATTTCAAAATGACTCCTACGATATCTAGATTTTCACCTTCCAGGGGGGATTTTCCCACAGTCTTTACATAAGACTGCTGCACTGGTGGGCCATATCCCTAGTGGGAACCACCCAAGAACAATTTGCACCAGCCATTTCTTATTTATACTATAATTTTATATGACAGATATTATATTTAGCATTGTCTAGAACAGTGATCCCAAACCAGTAGCTCGTGAGTAACATGTTGCTCCCCAACCCCTTGGATGTTGCTCCCAGTGGCCTCAAAGCAGGAGCTTATTTTTGAATTACTGGCTTAGAGGCAAGTTTTGGTTGTATAAAAACCAGATGTCCTGCCAAACATTCTCTCCTGTAGCTGCCAGTCCAATCAGAGCTCTTATTTGACATCCCCATGGACTTTTTTATGCGTTGCTCTCCAACTGTTTTTTACATTTAAATGTGGCTCA
Organism: Xenopus borealis; assembly: GCA_024363595.1. Lineage (NCBI taxonomy): Eukaryota > Metazoa > Chordata > Amphibia > Anura > Pipidae > Xenopus > Xenopus borealis. The sequence continues at coordinate 99,012,264 of CM044444.1, forward strand.
CGAGCAAAAAAGGTTGGGGACCCCTGGTCTAGAAGATGAGATTTGGCACTGCTTGGTCAAATCCAGATGTTCTTGTCATTGGCCCATGAAACAATGTCTTGGGGATGAATGCATCAACACTTGCCCAGCTGCACTAACATTTAGTCAAAGATCACTCAGATCAGGACCACCCATGACTCCAATGAGCTGCCTGCTCAGTCTGGAGGGGCCAAGATTAGTGATGGGCGAATTTATTCGCCAGGGGCGAATTCCCGCGATTCGCCGCTGGCGAATAAATTCGCGAAACGGCAGGAAAAATTTGCCGCCAAAAATTCGCCGCCAAAAACGAGTTGCACGTCGTTTTTGACGCGACGCATCACGTTTGACTCGACGCGCGTCAAAAATGACGCGCGACTCGTTTCGCGAATTGGCGAAAAATTCGCTAATTTCTCTGGAAATTCGCGAATTTTTCGGCCCATGTCTGGTCAGCTAAATGGTTAGCTAAATTAGGATGATCCACATTGGGTTGCTTGACGGGGCTCAATCACCATGGATTTTTGTATGAATGATTAGTCAAAATGTTCAGTTTTACTTGATTCTAGACCAACACTGTTGCCTTCTCAGTAGGTATATCAGTATTATACCAGGTACTAGGTAATATTCGTGAACTTTGTACAAGTTAGGCCAGCGTGTTCTAAACCAACCAATTTTTTATCTCATAAACATCCCTGAGTCACACAAAGCCCACAAGATGAACTAAAACTGGGATGTTCAGGAAGAATGGTGTGAGTCCAACATAAACAAAGCACCCCTTATATATAAATAATTAGATATTAGAGACAACATTTCAGTGTAACCCTATCACAGGAGGATTCAGTGTTAGCTATAGCCATAGAAGGTGTGTGTTTGCAGGAGTGCTTCAGTGTTTCATCATCAGTAAAACATGTAGATCTGTTGTTCCCTAACTAGATAAATGTTATAGAATGCAACTGAATCACTGCTGCAGCTGGATGCTATTGGTTTATATTTTAAGGTAGATTAATCTCCTGGTTGATTTGATCCCTTATGCTGGAGTCTAGTCTTATATTCCTGTATTCATTCACATTTATAGCATTCTTCCATATTGACACAGCAGAAGACACCAGCAAAGATGATCTCACCAGTTTAAGAAAGATGGGAAGCTGCTGGGAACAACATTGAAGGCTTGGGTTGTACTTCCCCAGACCTCTGGGCTTATACAAGAACTTGAGCAACTGCATGTTGAGGCTTATCCTTTTCCCGGCTTTAGCTCTCCTTTAATGTACTATGTTTGTGAATGACAGGCCATAATTATATTATGAATATTTCATTATAAAGGGACAGGATGCCTTGTATCAGAAACTGGAGAATAAATCAGTGTCTGCAGAAGAGCACAGTAACATTTACAAAGAATGACAGAAATTTGCTGCTCAGGTAGGAGCTAGTTCATGGCTGTGATGTCCCCTCCGTAGGTCTGGACATTGTCTGAAGCAGCTTCCCCGGACCTTTTAACTACAGACAGGGTCTGCCATCCGCTGATATACCCTGTGGGCACCTCAAGCAGAGAAAAGTTAAAGCCTAAAGGTTCATATTCTGGAAACCACAGCAATTTGCAGGCCATTTATCAGGCAGATATCGGATTGTCCCTGGTACTAGCTCACAGGCCCACTGCAGAGATATATCACTGAATGGTCATAAACAATACAAAGAAAGATGGTTTGCAAGCTGAGTATTTATGGCAGACACCATGGATAGGATTGTGCTTACACCAAAGTGAAATGACATTTCTGAATAAAATAGAGATTTGAAAAGATTGAATTTGTTATTTATATATATATATATATAGTTGGTCTCCAGACACTTAAGTCCTTGTTGAAGTACAGCTCCCAGCAGGGTCTACCATCTATTGGCATTTGGGTTTTAAAAAGAGGCTACATATAACCTTTATTGGGACAGGGTTAGCTGAATATTTGATGGAAAAGGGCCTTGGATCTTTAGATAGAAACAGCCATGGTAGTAATGAAGCCCAGACAAATCATTTAAAGAACAAGTAAACCTTTTTTTTTTCTATCTGTAAATTTGCTCTAAACAGCCCCTCAAATTAATGTACCTTAGTCCCTGCTGCAAGTCTGCTCTGGTTTCTGTGTTATCAGCAGCTTGTTTCCTCTTCTTCCTGGTGCAGAGTGAAGCCCCGCCCCTTAGCTTTCTGAGCTGACCTTATATCTTGGACTAGTCTTGGAGATCATTTGCATACTATGACATAGCAGAGAGCAGTGTGTGTAGCAGCTTTTGCTTGGGGAAACTAGCTTACTAATGAAACACTGGCTCCCTCTTCCTCTCTATTGTGGAACAGCAGCAAATGGACTGCTCAGTAAACTAAGGGGCTGGGCTTCACTCTGCACCAGGAAGAAGGGGAAACAAGCTGCTGATAACACAGAAACCAGAGCAGACTTGCAGCAGGGACTAGGGTACATTAATCTGGGGGGCTGTTTAGAGCAAATTTACAGAAAGAAAAAGAAAAAAAATTACTTTTCCTTTAAAGGGAGTAAAGATGCACAGAAGGAATATGTAGTTCTTCCGCTTTATAAAGCTCTGGTCAGGTCCTGTATAGACTATATAAAGTGCAGTCTGTGCTACAGAGGGAGTACACTTTGGTTTGACAGCACATGTCACAGCAGTCATTGTAATTTTAAAAAGTTTTGTGACAATTATCTACTTCAATGTAGGGTCATAATGGGGCACAGGGAGTCATCTGAGCCAGATAATATCTGTACTGTGCCTATGATAAAGTGCCCTTTGCAAGATGAGTCTAAAGAAGTCCACCAGTTAATATGTCTGATTGTGGGGTCTGTGAGTTTCTACTGTAATATCTTGCCATGGACGACATCCTCAACCTGTAGGCCTGGGGTCCAGACCCCATGTTGGTACTGGCAGGCTTTTAATTGTGGCCCCATCACTAATGCATCATTTTTTCTTTAGTCCATAAAATCTGCATATAGAATTCAGATTTGGGGAATATGATATATGATGCTGTATTGTTTTAAGTGGAGAATAGGCGCTTAAGGAGGAACATGATCACTATGTAGAAATAGTAGCTTTCTATTTGCTGTATCATTTTCCCATACAGTTAAATATTAAAAAGTTGAGACTCCCAGCCATATCCATCCATGTGATCCACCTAAGACCCAGCCTACTTTCTAGTAGGACCTGTTGGGGTTCCTTGATTCATTTCTGTCCCACCTAAGTATTAACCATAAAGAGTTACCATAAGGGCAACCCTAAAGACTAGAAGAAATGAGACTTCCTCAAATTGGGATGGGAAGGGTTTTTTTTCCAGTAATAATGATAAAATTACACTGTTTTCTCCCAGAAGATGCTTCATTGGCATATAATTTTCCTACTTTCAAGAAAGAGTTGGATTTCAACAATAATTACGTAGGGTGTAGGTGCTAATGTCTAGAAGGGAATGGAGTAAAACAGATGGATCATGGGTGGGCACTTGCAGAAATCTCATGACCAGGCCCATCAAGAGCACATATTTAAATATTACAGGAACATGCCTGACAAAGCTTAAAATAGGTTGAACTTGAAGGACATTGTGTGCTTTCAACTGATTTGTGCATTCTTTGTATAAATATGACGTTTGATGTTTTTGCTGTTGAATCCTAACCAACATCTTTGTTTCTTCCCCCTCTTGTTTCTTCCTTCTCTGTGTTTCCCTTTCTCTCACCCCCATCCTGACCCATTCTCACACAATCTTCCATTATTCATCTTGCTCCTCACCTTCTCAATTTATTTCCAATCTCACACCCGCTCCTCCTCTTGTCTGGCTTCATTTGCATCTCGTTCCTTTTCATCTCTCAATTTCTCTCCTCGCTTTCCCCCGTCTCTTACATTTCTCCTTTCTCACCCACCCCACCAACCCCTCCTTTCTCTCTACCTTGCTTTCCCCTTATCTCTCTGTCCAGTTCTCTTTGTACAGTGCACAGAGTTCGTCTCTCCAACTGATAATTACACCGTGAGTCAAGGGGATAATGCCACTCTTAGGTGAGTGTGTCTACTTTTCCATCAATGTTCCAGCCAGATGACTCTATTTCTTGACTTGTCTACAGGAGGGAATGTGCCTGACTGCTGTATTGGTTAATGCCTTCTATACAATTTACTTTTGTTTTATTGTACAGCAAACAGTACTGCCCAGGCGGAGGGCTACATACAGCTGCATAGGCCATTACCACATAACATTTATTTATCAACACAAAAAAAATGCCTTGTCTCGTCATGCTGGAATTGTTTCATGTGTATCAGAAATTCGGATGCCACATATGAGTTGGCAGCTGGAACAGATGTAGAATGGTACTTATTTCTGCATTAAATAGACACTAATGGTAGAATGCAAGTCGTTTCTAAATAAAAGATTGCATTCCACAATTTTAAGATAGATGTGTTTAAGTTTCCTCAGAATAACACAACTTTACTGCCTTCGCTTTTTTGCAGAGGTTTGGGGAAGGCTATTTCTGTTGCATCTCCACTTCCTTGTCAGAAATCTCAAGCCTGAATAATTAAAATAGCAGAAAATTAATTGTCTGATGGGAGTTGTTCCCCTACCTTCTTAAGAATGGCCATCTGTTGTGTTTGATTAGGCAGGATGATCTCTTATTAGTTTTCAGAATAATAAGGAAGGGAATTGAAATTATGGGTAATGGGTAAAATGTGTAATAATGAAGACCAAATTAAACCTTTTGATGACAAGGAAATGACAGAAATTGACACATTGGCATCTGTTCTGGTTCAGAGCTATTGTTAAAGATGTAAGTGGTAGCACTTACGGTTGTGAATTTAGAAAAAACACAGTAAGAGCCATAGATGGTTTTGAGTCATTGAGTTGGATAGACTCTTCAGAATTATGATCATTGTTGTAAGATAGTTAAGGCTTGCATCAGTATCTTCCAGGAAGGAAATTTGTGGCACAAGACAAATAGGACAAGACAAAAATTCTGGTGAAATTCTTGTGGTGTACCCAATGAACATTCATACAGTGTGTAAATTCAATATATAGTTTGATGTAAGATTAAGATAAAGGCTAATGTCTTGATGATTGTTTGTAGAATAGATAGACCTTGTGAAGAAAGCAGTTTTATTGTAGGATAGGACATCATCACCTGGAAAGATTACATTACTGTAAGTAAAAGATTGGCTGTAGACTTAAGTTGGCCATAGACGCACCGATAATATCGTACTAAATTAATTTTTGATATTTGGTGCATGTACGGTGGGAGACAAACAGACCGATATCAGCAGAAGACTTGGATATCGGCTGGCTCGTCGTTCTGGCTGGCCAGAAATTTTGGATGTTCCATTGTTAGTGCTGAAACATCAGATACAGGTAGAATTCTATTGTTTCTAACTGTATATCTGACAATTCAGCTCTACACGTGTGTATTGAAATAAACAATCTTTATTGGAGAGATCACAATTGTTACATCTATGGCCACCTTTACAGATATTGTTCTATGGAATGTAAATTTGATAGCAAAAACCATCAGTATATGAGGCACGATAATGTCTTTCCCTGTCATTCATGGACAGATAATTATCCAAAACCTTGCATCTAACAACAATATCACTATTTAACACCTATCTGCTTGTTACTCCTTCATAAAATAGTTACGTCTCCTTGTTTTGTCATTTCGGTGTCCATGTGTTGTTAGTTCATTTTTTTAGTTTCCCGTGTCTGCTTGTATTTCCATTACCTACCTGTCTGCTGGTTATCTCATTAATGAGTTTCTTGTGTCGGCTTGTTACTCCATCTCACAGTTTCCTCACTGCTTGTTACCCATTCTCATCATTCCTGTTTCCCTGTGTAAATTCCCCCAGTATTTTACATTTCCATGTTGTTAGCCCATCTCCTAGTGCTCTACACCTGCTACTTGCTATGAAATCAATTAACTTCTTTTGTTTGCTTTTTTCAACATCTCTTTCCTATATCTTCTCGTTACCCACTCCTAAAGGTGGACCTATCTTATATGGGGCCTTCCTTGGTTGCCTGAATGAAAATCTGTCATATATCTATCAGGCAGGTTATCTAATAGGACATCAACCACAAACATACATAAGTATGACTCAGTCCTTGGACCATGTCCATACAACTGGAACAACCAGAGGCTGAATGGTAAAAGATTTGCGCAACATATAACCTCACCAAACAGGTCGCTCTTACAGTTTATGTCCAACTTCAGTTTTCTTTATTTGTTTATAGCTATAGCAAATTTTTAGACTCACCAAGGATCTTTAGGGTGCAATTCTCTCAATGCCAGGGGACTGGCTTAGCATCTACAATCTGGTGTCATTTCATGTTTTCCAAGCTAGGGTTAGTCTGGGGCCACATGGCATAGATTGTGTATAGACTGGCTAAGTAGCAAAAGTTTGTCTCAATCCATAAACACATAGAAAATGGTCTTCTCATTCAAATGGGAAAGCTATTTGCTAGTTGGCTACTTCTGGTTTATTGCAGAAGAACAAACATTTTTCTATGTTAGAACGCAAGCCGGATACAGTCAACACTACTCATTTATCATCTGGCATTGAGCCCCTCGCTGTCCTCATTTAGCTTTGAGGACTGGAATATATTTGTTGTTCCAGTAGTTCTGAATTTGCTGAATTTTAAAAAATCAAGAGGGAGAACTCCAGTGTTTGTGTGTGTGTGTATGTGTGGGCAAGTACAGCAGGTAGCGGCCATACCAGAGCCAAATCCAGAAACTCAGCAGAGGCTGAAGCATTGTGGGAAAATCCACCCATGCAACTAATTCTGTCCAAATGTTCTGCTGCGCAAAGGTGAAATATCTAAGCAACTGCCAGATTTGATTAGTTCTTTCAGTACAGCTATTAAATTGGATAAAGTAACAAAATGCTGGAATAGGCCAAACCTTTCCCTGATGCTCTCCCTGGCTCAGCGATGATCCGTATACCCCAAAACACATGCAGTGTGAAATTTCATCAAAGGGGAAGTTCACCTCTAATTTAACTTAAATATATTGTATGCGGAAGTGATCCTAGTATTTCTAGTATTTCTACAATTCATTTTGGGTTTTTTTTTTATTATTTTTATTATTATTAACCTCCCCTGAATATAAAACACTTTATATTCTATTACATATTTTGTTTTCTATTCTACACAGAGGAATGTGTTGGCACTAGTGATGGGCGAATCTCCCCAGTTTCGCTTCGCCGAAAAATTCACGAAACGTGTCGCGGCCGCTTTTGACACGCGTCGCGTCAAAAACGACACGCGACTCGTTTTTCCGGCCAATTTTCGCCAGGTGAAATTTCGCTGGCGTTTCACGAATTTATTCGCCAGCGGTGAATCTCTGGAATTCGCTGCGAATTTGCCCCTGGCGAAGTTGGCACAGTATAAATACATGGTAATAATAATAGAGCATGCATGTAGCCCCTTTTGAAATCATTTGCTGATCTAAAAATTGTTAAATAATAACCTCCCTAACCCACTTCTCTTACATGATAGCTGCGATCTGAATTTTAAATATTAGGCCATATATCTGTTTTTTTAAATATATATATACAACATCGTAAGTAGCAGCACACACAGGTCTTGTATACTCTAGGTGAAAAAAATAATCAAATTTATTAGGTTATATATATATATATATATATATATATAAGCATTACATTAGAGGAGGTTGTTCATCAAAATCCGAATTTTTATGATTTTTTAGTTAAAAAAAAGTATGTCCAAACTAGAATCCACATTGTGACCGTATTTATTTAAAAATTGATTGAATCTGATCAGGGAAAAACTTGGTAAAATTAAGCGAAAAACACGAATCGTACGTTTTTCCCAAATCGCTTGATTTTTTTTCTGGCTTTATCCTGAAAAGCTCGAATTTTTGTCCGAAAAGCTGAAAAAAGTTGAATTTTCAGGATAATTCCAGCACAGACCACAGAAACTTCCAAATCAGATAGGGGCAAAATATTTGAGTTTTGCTCCAAAAAGCCCGATCGGAGTCTAGTATACAGTATAACCCCCTAGGAGTCTTTTGTCAATCCCCCTAGCTTGCACATCATTGACACATGAACACTATGAAGTTTAAGCCATTGCCCTACATGCAAGTAGCACTGGGCTTCCCTTTTAGGGCAAATTATTAATTAACATTACAACTGCAGTTGTGCATGTGGAAAAAGGACATAGTCACATAAATTGATACCATTCACTGGAGGTCCTTGCGGTCAAAGATTGTCCATATTGCTGGTAAGCTCAGCCCATTAACCTGTACTCTGGGGCGGGCAGCCGTCAATCTACCACCACCTTCAAACTGGCTGTAGCTCCAGTGCTCCTATTGTGACCTTTGTCCAAGTGATAATCAGGTACAGGCATTGTTTTAGTGCCAACCACAATGTCAGAAGAAGCTTTCTCCATGGAAACCCATTTTACACTGGGATTGTATAAAAAAAAAACATTACATTCTGGGGAAAAACATTGAGAATTGCATCCGAAAATGTACAATGCACTTGGATAAGTAAATTACCTCTATTGTGTTTCCAATGCCTGGTATCGTCATATATATATATATGTACTTATCCAGTTGAGAAGCCTGGGAGATACCCATCACACAAGGCTTTTGGTTCTTCCTCTTCTTTTTTTGTTTTAGTTTTTTTTTTAGTTATGAGCTAATATTTTCATCTGGCGTGGATTCGTGGAAAACTCCTGCGCTCTGCAAACTTTTTTTGGGCGTCAAAGATCCACCGCAAAACATTTTGCAGAGTCAAAAGTCGCCAAGAGGAAATTGCCATCAAGACAAAAAAAAGGTATCCTGGGAAAAAAACGCTCATTAACTTTAATGCATTTGGACAAAAAAAGTCGCTGAGACAAAAAACTCGCAGAGACAAAAAAGTCACAGAGACAAAAAGTTTCAGAGACAGTCGCCACATGAAAAATGCCCTGTGACTTTAATGCATTTGGTGCGAGAAAAAAATATCGCTCATAAAAAATTGTTGCATGTTACAATAATTTTGCCTCCTATTGGCTTCAATGCATTCCACAAATAATTTTGGGACAGATTCACTCATCACTTGAATGAGCAACTCAATAAGTTTTCCATAAGGTCCAGCGGAACCAGCATAGGCTATTGATTAGCACTTTCCCTAAACCAGAATTCCCAGACTGGAGGTGTAAATCTAAGAGACATATCAAGGCTGCAGGATTTTATCTCTATCAAGATGTAGTTAAGGTGCATATAAATAGTTGTGGTTGGCCACAAGGCATGAGGCTACCAGGAACATTAGATTAGTTTATTGGAACACTTTCCACCCACCCTTGTACATGTTCATTAATCTAAATCATGAGGTCAACACTGAGTAGTAGTGGGTTACTGGGAGGATAGTTCATCTACAGTAAAATCTTTTGAGACTTTTTGAGATATTTTTGTTATTTCAAGTATCAACACTCCAACCTCTTTATGACGCTTATTTGTTGAATGCTCTTTATATACCTTATATATATATATATATTATCAAGAGCATGGAGAGCCAGATAGAATTGGTTTTCTGAAGAAATGAGTATTACTAAACTTTATGAGACTCTTTGGGGTACATTTATCAAAGAGTGAAGTTAAGAGTGAAGTTCCGCCACTAGAGTGAAATTCCGCAGCTCTCAATTCATTTCTATGGGATTTTTGAAGGCGTATTTATCAAAGGGTGAAACTTCACTTGACCCATTGATAAATAAGCCTTTCAAAATCCCATAGAAATTAATTGAGAGATACGGAATTTCACTCTAGTGGCGGAACTTCACTCTTTGATAAATTTACCCCATAGGCTTTTCAAAATCCAATAGAAATGAATGGAGAGCAGTGGAACTTCACTCTTTGATAAAGTTACCCCTTTGTGTTCCACCACATTGGTCTACTCTGCCCAGCTGCTTAAGTCTATGTCATGACTTGATACCAATGAAGGCACCAACTAAAGCAGTGGTCCAAAATAAAACCTCTTGAAGAACCTGGTAATGGCACATCTGGCTCTTTAATCAATAATAACTCTGCCCTGTAACATTAGAAGTGCTCTGTTCTGCATGAAAAATTTGGGTTTTAAATTCCTATTAAGACCCCGGAGTTTGCTTTCTCCTACTTTCACATTTGTAGTTAGTCGCAGTGCTGGGATTAGAAATGCAGATTTCCCTTGTTTCAAACCCAAAAGTGAACCGGCGGCTTAATAGTTATACTAACAGTCCTACACAAAACCCCAAGAGCAGAAGGAAAAATCATATGTTTAGTTAAACGCTCTGGTGTAAAGAGTGGTTACGGGATATCAGATTTAATAATATGAAGAAGGGAATTTTCATTTACAGGAATTAGCCTGTGGTCAGTTCAATATAAACTTGCTTTATTTTTCTTTTAATCCATTATAAGAAGTAGCCCAGGAGGCTAAAAATAGCCAAGGCTATCCACGCTGCTAAGTCACAAAGCATCAGGCCATGGGGAGGAAGTTTACTGCCGCGCCAAAGAGAAAAGGATTTGGGGACTGGCGGAGGAGGCTTGAAACTCCATTGTAATGTGGCAGATTGGCAAACAGCAGAATCTGGGGAATTAAAGGGCACAAACGAGCATTCAGAATATTTCTGGAGGGGACAGGGGGGATTAACCCTTTTAGATTGAGCAGGCGTTGCAAACGACATGATGTAAATGACTGCTATACCAAATGAAACTACTGAATACAAAGATAAAAAACTGCTGTCAGGCATCACAGCTGGTTTCAGGACCTTGAAAGGGAATATTGCCCTGGGCCCAGTTATGTCAGATGCTACCTGTAGCATTGGAGATAATAGTGTCTTGGAAGGGACTATAGGTGTGGGATAGCAGGTATAGTAGGGAGAGATGGTGCCTATAGTAACAGTGGATAATAGTCTCTGGGAAGGGAGTGTGACTGTGGGATAGCAGGTATAGTAGGGAGAGATGGTGCCTATAATAGTAATGCGGATAAAAGCATCTGGGTAGGGTTGTGTCTTCTATTATTACTATGGCTGCATTACACATGCTTTTTCATGCCATGGGCCAAATATCCTCTGCTTAATGTCTTGTGGGGTAAAAGTTTAAATAAAATGATGATGTCATAGAGATAAACTCTCCGTATTGACCACTTCAGTTTTCCATGACAGCTCAGTTTTGGGAACACTGCAAAGAATACATTCTAGACAGCTGCAGTCTATGGGTAAAGTAATTCTCTGATTCTCAATATTTACTGATGGGATATTGCAGCAGGTGGATCCATTGTCATACTCAGTTTTTCTTGCTGGGAATGATTAAAGCCCCCTTTACAGGAGAAGAGCTGATCTTTCACTCATGCCTGAAGGCTGGTGGAACATTAGGAGCAGGCTGAGAATTTGGGAGGATTGATGAAGACATAGGTGCATGATCCGCAATCATCGCTGGTGCACTGGTGAAGACAGCAGTGAAGGGGGGTGTAGATATGGGGGGAGATATAGCTAAGCACTGAGCGTTAACAGATTCACCAGCCCGCAGATTACGTGTCTGTCATGTAGCTCTGCTTAATATTATCTTTTATTTATAAGGCGTCAAACTCCGACATTCCATAAAATGGCACAAAAAGATCACATGGAAACCCCCATTACATCTCTCCATGTCCCAAAGGAGCCTGGGTGGACGTGTACCCTCCTTCTGCAGTATCTCTGCCTCCAAATACCGCTGCAAATGGACTAACTCAATTATTCCCGTGCTGTGTGTCCGACAGATGTCAGGAGAGAGAGAGACAGAAAATGCTACAGTGAATGCCCAATGGGGAATGATATAAGCTAGACAGCTCTGCCAAAACCCTTTCATTGCTAAACACACTGTTATAATTCTTTTTGGCACAAGTCAGTGGGGTCTATTGACAGCAGGGATGCTGCAACTGCCACTAGTGATGGGCGAATCTATCTCGTTTCGCCGAAAAATTCGAGAATTTCCATGTTCAGGGTGGCAGTAGCTCCAGGGTCCCCCAAGGTCAATAGGCACACTAATGTATTCTAAGTTGTATACAGGTAGTTACAGCATGCTGCCCTGTGGAATCATTCTACAGATACAAGTATAGACACTAGTGATGGGCGAATCTACCCCGTTTCGCTTCGCCAAAAAAATTGGCGAAAAAATTTGCGAAACGAGTTGCGGCAAGTTTTTTTAAGCGAATTTTTGCCAGGCGAATCGCAGGAATTCACCCCAGGCGAATAAATTTGCCAATCACTAATAGACACTATGACCTCAAATGCATGGGACCTGGAGTTTCCCTATCAGGGGATCTTTCAGTAATTTGGATCACTGCACCTTAAAGCTACTAAAACACCTTGAAACATTAAATAAAACCCAATAGGATCGTTTTGCCACCAGTATGAATGTATGTAGCTGAATGAGCTGGGCCATCTGTAATACTGAGCTCAGTTATTACAGTTATATACAAAAACAAACCTCTCAGCAAAAAATTATCAACATGACCTATAGGTAACAATTGATGTACATTCATTTGTTAAATTTCATTTTTTAGTGTCAGTATCACTTTAAGATACAGACCTCTCCCATAGCTCGAGACCCCCCCTCGAGCTATGTCTATATAAGATATTTCATAAAATGGATCATATCTAAAACCCTGCTTAATAACATTTTCATAATAATTTTTTAGAAGTATGTGCCATTGGGTAATCCTAAATAGAAAACAGACATTTTAAAAAATAAAGGCTGCCCACTAGGATCATACGATTCATGGTGCACACAAGCATTACAAACAAACCATACATGTTAGGTCACATGAGCCATGTGTCTTTTGCTTCCACACTTCTTCCTGTTTCAGTTAGAGCCACAGTATTTCTGGTCAGGTGATCTCTTCCTGTTACAGTTAGATTTGCAGTATTTCTGGTCAGGTGATCTCTTCCTGTTACAGTTAGAGCTGCAGTATTTCTGGTCAGGTGATCTCTTCCTGTTACAGTTAGATTTGCAGTATTTCTGGTCAGGTGATCTCTTCCTGTTACAGTTAGAGCTGCAGTATTTCTGGTCAGGTGATCTCTTCCTGTTACAGTTAGAGCTGCAGTATTTCTGGTCAGGTGATCTCTTCCTGTTACAGTTAGAGCTGCTGTATTTCTGGTCAGGTGATCTCTTCCTGTTACAGTTAGAGCTGCAGTATTTCTGGTCAGGTGATCTCTGAGGCAGCACACAGACCATCATGAAATGGGAGTTCAGGGCAAGAGATGTAGAAGGGCAATATTTACTGAAATGCATATTCCAGTTTGAGAAGATAATAATATAAACTATCTGTTGCTTAAACATTAATTTTGGGGGCAATGTTTTCCTTTAAACCATCTCTGCCTGCTTTGCATTGCTTTGTTCCCCTTGTTGGGTCACCCCTCTCTCTATTGATTGTGCGGCAGCCTCTTTTGTAGATACAGCCCTGTATGCGATCGCATTAAACATGTCAACTGTCTCTCAAAATCACATCATGGTTTCTTTGTCAGCCCGATAAACCAAAATCAGCAGGAGTCGAATTTGTGAAGGCGAGAGCCCGATGAAATGGCTTTTTTTTCCTGTGCAGAAATCAATGCTGTTCAGAGACAAGGACTCTGTAACATTGAGTGTTGGTTTTTAGGCAATTTTTATATTTGATTCTCTCTTTACATGTGGCAGGAACATAGGTATCTGTGGGAAAACACTGATTCAGTCTTAAGGAGGTCAGACAGAAGGTCAGAGAACAGCTGAAAACTCGTTAGTTCCAATATCAGGGGTCGGTAATACTAGCCCTCTAGCAGAAAATACAAATCATTGAGAAAACACAGTATTTTCCTTCAAAACACTGTATTAATTCTTAGTAGTAAGACTTGAGAAGAGACTGGACCACATGGACATAATGATGTCTCCTGGTACGCCCAAGTCTTAACCTACCCATCCAGTTGGCTTGAATTTTCTGCCAGTGGTAGAAGTCTTCTCCAATATCTTAGGCCACTTTAAAGGGTTTGGAGTCAAAGCACAGAAAGGCTGAATCAACCATGAGGAACCAATTTACTAAGGCCTTCTACAGGTAGGACATGGAGACAATTTTAAGGTCATAGAAACAATGCACAGTAGTAACACTATAATCCTACAATAGCTTCTCTGCTCCTTAGTGAGCTAAACATGTAGGGATAATCTAAATTGGAGCTGAAATAGGACTATGAAGATTCTCATTCATGCAGGTCATGGTATATCTAACACAAGTAACTCAAAACAACTGGACTTGTGGAGAAATTTTAATGAATATGTTTCACTGCTCATCCAAGCAGCTTCTTCAGTTCAACTGACTGGTGTAGGGGAGTTCTCGGCATTTAGACTCTTCCAACAATCCAAACACAACGGCACATTCTTCAGAGAGGTGGCATCTGAAATCCACAGAGGTGTTATTCTGTGTTATTACTGTTCTAACATCTGTACCCCGTGGTTTCAGAACTCTTCACACATCCATTCATGCAACTCTCACAAGTAACACCTGTGTCTAGGAGTTGCATGATACATTGGTAATCCTATCATAGTAACTACCCAAAATCAACAGCTCTTTGAATTTCAGATGTCACCTCTCTGAAGAGTTACAATGTGCTGTTGTGATTTAATTGTTGGAAGAGTCTATATGTCGAGAACTCCCCTACACCAGTCAGTTGAACTGAAGAAGCTGCTCAGATGAGCAGTGAAACGTCATCAGTAAAATTTCTCAACAAGTCCAGTTGTTTTGAGTTACTTGTGTTAGATATGAGCTGAAATATGGTGGAATTATTAGGGGTTTTGGGGGAGAGGGCAATTAAAAAAAATCTCAGAGACAGAAGATGAGGGATGAAAAGAAAACGGATAGGACATCAAAAAAAGTGACAAGGTAGTGGTGGCTAAGTTGACTTATTTAGAAAGTATTTCACCTCTGTGTTTGGGAAGGTCCATTCATCTAAAGAGTTCTCCCCCTAAGTGGTTGCTTAGCTGACCAGTTTCTATGTGTTACTATGATGACTTATTTAGAGAGTGGCTGTTCTATATAAGGAGTACTTCCCATATGTGGTTATTAAGGAAACTCCTCCACATTTAATACTTGAAGGTCTTCTGCATGTAGAACCTGGAGGGTCCAGTCTTCATGGGCCCCAGCAACCCAGCTTGCTCCCCTTTCCAGAATGTAGGCTCTTCCCTGCCCAGAACTGATAGCAGTTGATTAAAGGGATACTGTCATGGGAATTTGTTGTAAAAAAGCATCCGTTTGTAGTGCTGTTCCTGAAGAATTTAGCACTAAAATCAGTTTCTCAAAAGAGAAAATAGTTTTTATATTAATTTTGAAATCTGACATGGGGCTAGACATATTTTCAGTTTCCCAGGTGTCCCCAGTCATGTGACTTTTGCGCTGATAAACTTCAGTCACTCTTTATTGCTATACTGCAAGTTGGAGTGATATCACCCCCCTCCTTTTCCCAACAGCAGCCTAACAACAGAACAATGGGAAGGTAACCAGATAGCAGCTCCATAACACAAGACAACAGCTGCCTGGTAGATCTAAGAACAGCACTCAATAGTAAAATCCAGGTCCCACTGTGACACATTCAGTTACATTGAGAAGGAAAAACAACAGCCTGCCAGAAAGCAGTTCCATCCTAAAGTGCTGGCTCTTTCTGAAAGCACATGACCAGGCTAAATGACCTGAGATGCACCTACACATCAACATTAGCACTAAAAAAAAACACTTGTGTTGGGTTAGGAATTAAATTGTATATGGTTGAGTGAATTATTTACAGTGTAAACAGTGTAGTTTAGAAATAAAAACTAAATAATAAAATCATGATAGAATCCCTTTAAGGGGTAGATAAGTGTTAGTGGAGGGCTAGGTTGGCCAACAGGTGCGGGAAGTGGACCGGTGGGCATCAAACAGCCCAGTCCAACACTGATAACAGGGGCAATTATAAGGCCTTTAAAAAGATGGGACCATGCACAGTAGTACCACTATAACCCCATAATAGCTCTGCTCCTTACTAAGCTAAACATGAAGGGATGATCTAAATTGGAGCTAAAATGATGAACGTGTGGCAGAGAAGCAAAGTAAAGTGTCTCAAAGATGAAGATGAAGGAAGAAAAGAAAATGAATAGGAGATCAGAAAAAGCATAAGGAATGACAAGGTAATTTGAGGGAGAGAAAGAATGAATGGGGAGGATAAAAAAGAGACACAATGATATTCCAAAGGTGGGAGGCACAACTCACACTCATTCCACAGTATAATAAAATGTAATTGGTGCCTTAACCAATGGCCTCAGTAGAACCTGAGATCACAAGGAAAAAAAAGCCCTCACTGGACTTTCCTAAAACTCTCTCTGTTTCCCCATTATAATAGAGCTTAAATTATATAATGTTGTAGGTTGTGACTCAGTAGGATGAGACCAGGACATGGACTTGTAATTGACTTGAATATCTTACAGAGACAGGCACAATACATAGTAATATGATTTAACCTCTAGTTTCCTACATTATACATGAACCGGCTTTTATGTATTCCTTTTCTATTTTGGGTTTTTGTCAAGAGAAACTTCAGGCTACGTGTGTGTGTGAATACATTAGCTCTGGTGACAGATCTAGTTGTATCACTGTATCTGCGCATAGAGATAAATATGGCTGCGAGTATGTCCTCAGCAGGAGATAAATGTATACGACATAGTAAGACATAGCTTAGCGAGATACGGCTGGCTGCCTGCGTTCGTGGAAGACAAGGAAAATGCTTAAACTCGGAAAAGGAAGACAAAAAATATAACGTTTGGTGGACAGTAATTCCTCTAAATAGTTGCTCAGCTAGCCTATCTAGAGTCTAGTTCCCCTATGTGGTTGCTCAGCTAACCTCTCTAGAGAGTATTTCCTCTATGTGACTACTATGCTAACTTAATTACAGTGTATGTTCCCAAATGTGGTTACTATGCTACTATGTAGTCTGTGGTCTAAATTGTGTAAAGAGTACTTCTCCTGTTGGTTACTGTGCTAACTCACCTAGAGAGTGATATATGGTTGATAGTCTAACTTACAGTTCAGCTCATAAGTTTATATACCCTGGCAGAATTTAGAGGTTAGAATGGCAATTGAAGGTAACCATCTTCACCTCTGATCTGTTTGCTTGTAATTAGTGGGTATGTAGAAAAGATAAATGATTTTCTGGACTACTGACAGACCCTTGCATCTTTCATCCAATGCTGCACAGATGTTTTTTGGATTCTAAGTCATGAGGAAAGCAAAATAATTGTGAAAAGATTTGCTGGAAAAGGGAGTTGAACTCTATAAAACAGGAAAGGGATATAATAAAATATCAAAGGAATTGAGAATGCCAATCAGCAGTGTTCAAACTCTAATTAAGAAGTGGAAAATTAGGGGTTCTGTTGAAACCAAACCAAATTAAAAAAAATTTCTGCTACAACTGCCAGAAAAATTGTAGGGGATGCGGGGAAAAACCAACAAATAACTTCAGGTGAAATACAAAAATAGTGGAGGAAGCTGCCCAGAAGCTGCGCATGGGACCTACTTGGACATTCCAACATGACAATGATCCAAAACACAAGGCCAAGTCATTGAGCTGTCATTGGCTACAGCAAAATAAAGTTCTGGTTCTGGAGTGGCCATCTCAGTCTCCTGACAGTCTCAATATCATTGAGCCACTCTGGGGAGATGTGAAACGTGCAGTTCATGCAAGAAAACCCAAGAATTTATAGGAACTGGAAGCTTTTTTCCACGAAGAATGGGCAGCTTTACCTTTGTCTGAGAAGATAAAGAGCCTCATCCACAACTACCACAAAACACTTCAAGCTGTCATTGATGTTAAAGGGGACAATACACGGATTAAGAACTGGGGTATGGAAACTTTTGATCAGGGTTATTTGGGTAGTCTGTGTAGTGATTATGATTTAAAAAGTGTAAACACAGTTGTCTGACAATAAATTACTTAAGCCAACCACTAACCATGAGTGAAAGAAAAGTTTTTGTGTTACAATTCATATTCTCTGAAAAATGGTTAAGAAATCATAAATTCTGCCAGGGTATGTAAACTTATGAGCACATCTGTATATAGGGAATCTTCTAATGATTATTAGACAAACCTGTCAGAGATTATTTCTCCTATGGGTTCACTATGCTAAGTTATCAAGAGGGCCCTTCCCGTATCTATGTTGACATTATTTTAACTCACCTGGAGAGTTCTTCCTCTACGTAGTTGCTAGTATAACTTATCTAGAGAAAGCATCCCCTATGATGTTGCTAAACTATCTAGGGAGTACTTTCCCTCTGAGGTTGCTAGACTAATTTACCTAAAGATTATGTATTTTTCACTAGAGGCACAACTCTTTGGACTTGAAAGGATTCCCCAATTCATTTGTATAAATAGACGTGAATGGATAAAGCTACAATGCAGAAGTGTTTTCATTCAATAGGGCGGATTGGGCTGAAGTTTATCTCTGACCTCCGGCTGCCTTTTTCCTTTTAATTCCGCATCAAAATATGCATTTGTGCCATTGCACAGTGTGCCCATTCATTCCCAAAATGCCTTGAGAATGCCAAAAGGGGTCAAAAATTTACTGAAGCATATCCTTCTCTGTTTATAGATCCTGAACCCTTTCAATGTATTATCAAAGAACTGCATGTCCATAACTGGTTATTGTACAACGTTTTCCTTTCCTGCCGGATTATATAATTACTTAACGTGCAAGAGAAATGACCCACGGTGATCCCAAGGAAAGACCCCTGCCCAGAATGACAAGATATAGGGTGCAATGATAATAAATTGGCTGAAATATTGGCCATCTTGGAGTGGGAAGTTTAATTTATTTTGCCCCTTCTTCAGCCAATTATATATCAGTCTAATTAAGGATTAACTAGAAGAATTTAGGAATTAGTTGGGTGAAATTGATTGATTTGATCCTTTTCTAAGTCCTTTCTAAGTCTTAGTCAGTAAGTTCAAACATTTTTTCTTTTTTCTGTGAATTTGTTGATGGATGAAAATCAATATGGATTCAACGCAATGGCATTTTAATTGCCTGAAATGTTTTGATGGTTTAAAACATTTTCTGTGCCTAATAGCTGATCTTGCTGTCTCCACGCAAAGCCAGCCCAAACCATTTTTTTCTCGCTTGATATGATGAACCTTGGAGCATTTTTGCTTAGAGCCTGACAATGCTATATGTAAATGGAACTGCATTATCCTTCCAAGTGTGCATTTACAGATCAAGGTCTTTGCTAATTTGTGTGGATACTCAAGGGGATTTGGCAAGATTTGGGCTTACTGGAAAATCATACATGGTCATGTTGGGCTGTGGATATTGTTTATTTGTTAATGTTTTCAGCTTCCTTGCAATCATGAGTGCATCCAGACTGAAAGCAGAGCTTCTTTCCTTGCTCAGCGAGTTCTGTGGATCCTTGGCAAATGGCAATCCATCTGAGGTGAAACAGTTCAAGACCTCTCCTACTCCATCACTTGAAATGTTATTACCACGGAAGAAAGACTGCTATGATAAAGAACTCTGTGGGATGATAAAAAGAGAGATTGCTTCTGAGATAAGAGAGGGAATTAATTCAATCTCATGATTTATTGCAGGTTTAGGATACCTGTTGATGGACTGGATGGATTTATAGATGGAATGATTACCTGCAGAGCTGCCTAACCCTAACACTTGCCTACTCCACGAGTTGTATTTAGAATACTAAAAAGACCATTATTTTACTATTACTGAACACTTATGATCTGCAATTCGTATGCCCCTTGATAAACCAGTTAGTCAATATTAGAGCAATCTAGTCTGACCACAACTTGAATTATCAACATGGTGCTAAGCTAATTTTCATACAATTCATATGGAATTATGTGCGAAAGAACACATCTGTATGTGTGTCCTCTTACAATGATCAGATATCCTGGTCAACCTCTGGTACAATTATATTAAGGAAAAGAACCTAAGCAACCAATTGATGCAGTTCGGATTATGGATCTAGAAGTGCACAAGCCCCCACTTCCTTGCAGTTTTTCTAATTGGTTTGATCCGTGTGTTTTATGAGTTACTATAAGTGTTAGAAGGATGCTATGAGGAAGGGGCCAAGGTTATTACATCTCAAAAGAAAAGAAATGAAGTAGTTGTGTTTCTCTACAAGGGGCAGATGATAATATGAGGTTCACAAAGACCTTGATGGGTCAACTGTTTTTCTGGGTTTTCAAGAGATCAAGTGGTTGCTATTTTTCCAAAGGAATGAAAGCAAAATTCTAACATTAATTGAGTGAAGGGGTGTTCCTAGGTTCCCCAGATACCATGGGCCAAAGGCATTACTTGGTTCTTCAGAGATAAGGAGTCAAAGGTGTTACTAGGTTTCCAGGAGACAATAGGCCTTTGGTCTACTAAAAAAAAAAAAAACTTAGATTGGGGCAGGGAAATGAATAATGATATTCCTACAATAGCTTATCTGCACTGTGTGTTCTACCCAGGACAAATAACCTTATTTTCCCATCATTTCTCCAAAGAAAGCTCTGAGGGTACATTCCTTTCAAAATACCTAGTGGAATCCCGTTCATTCTGTTGAGTCACAGTCAGGAAACTGCCTTATGATCCAATGAGTAACTGGGATTCCCACTAAACTATGGACCCTCAGTGACCTGTCATTGTAGATATATATGTTTTGTGAAGCCCTAGGCATTCTGCAATGCACATCACCACAATAAGATGAACTATTTAGATGTCATCAGTGGTCCATTTGTTTCCTTTCCCAAGCCAAGTAATAAAAATAATAAGCAGTGCTGTGTTACCCATCTTCGTTGCCGCTTTTAAGCCCCTCTGATAATATGGTAAATAATCATCAAAGGGTGAAGGGACAACTATGCATGAAACTGCCAAAAAAATAGTACACCCAAGGATAGCCTTGGTCTCTCAGGGTCCTCCAGAGAACCTTACATTTTGAACCCACATAACAATAATTAAAGATAGATTTTGTCAAATGTTATAGGTATTAACAAGGGCCCCCAAGCAATACGGATGGGCTGATCTCCACCATGGGGCAATCCTCTGGTGTTCAGCCCAACCCTGAGTTTTTATTGGGGGGAGTGCAGCATCAAGCAGAACTTTAATGGTAGCGCATAAAGTAAAGCCATTGGCCCTGAGTTTGCTAACAACAATTCACAGGTTGCACCTTTTATAGAATTAGGCACAGGCCACAGAGGCCAATTTGGCAATATGGTGTTTGTTTCCCTTAAAGGAGAAGGAAAGTCTGTTTGCACTTGAGGTTGCCAAATGTTAGGCACCCCCAAGTGATTGTATTGACTTTCCTGAAACCAGAAAACTGCACCGGGGTTTTTCTAGCGAGCACCACGGAGAGATCTTCTTTCGGCTTCCTCTTTCTTCAAGTTTCCCTGGGCAAGCGCATGAGCAGTTGAACAAAATAGTTACTTTTTAGTTAAAGTTTGGCTTTTCATTCTCCTGCACATGCAAAACCATGCAAAGAAAGAGGAAGCAGGAATAAGATCAGTTTTCTTCTGATTGGAGCACCGGCCCGGGGTTTCAGGTAAGTCATTACAATCACTTGGGGTGCCTAACATTTGGCATCCCCAAGTGCAAACAGACTTTCCGTCTCCTTTAAATGCTCCTACTGCTGTCAGAGAGGGCAATATTGCGTATATAAAAGCCACACTTTTACTAAACAGGCAACAGGCTTCAAAGAAGGGGTTAAGAAGTGCAATATGCCATTTTCTCTGAGCGAGCTTGAACTTGTATCCATCCAATGAAGCAGCAACACTGCAACCTGCTGGCCACTGACATTGGAGCACAGTGACTGCCAATGAATTGAGACCCTCCTCGGGGGATATTTAGCCAGCAGTTAATTTCAGACTATCCATGCCTCTTATTAAAGGCCGATTTTACTGGATGGCAGAAATCAGAAATGTGTAAATATGTTCAAGCCATCCCTCCAAGGCTACATTCCCTCATTAACACCTTACTTCAATCAATACTATCACTGGAAGATCTGGCACAACTCATAGTGCAGGAATGGGAAGGTCTTCTTCTGGATTCTGTAGAGTGATCTGGTCCTAATTTAGTGTTGAACTGTTTCATCTTGCACCACTGTCTCCATCTTGTCCTGCTGTCTCCAGCTTGCACAACTATCTCCTTCTTGCCCTTTTGTACCAGTTATCCCATTCTCTTCCTGCATTCAACATCTCTGTTGCAGTTCTTTACTGTGGTCACTTGCCCCAATGTGGTCCTCCCTGGGACGTCAGTCTGGATAGTGAATGATGGTCAGGGTGGTAGACAGACAAATATGACTACACGACTAAATATCAAAATGTTCATCTGAGGTTTTAGTTCCCCATCAAATAGAAAAAAGAGATATGCCATGTACAGTGCATACAATACAATTCTCCCTTAGGTAGAATTATCTGTGGATCACCAGATGTTAATCAGGTATAACCTTGAGAATCTTGTGTCTCTAGAATCTTGTCTCGGAAATTCATCAGTATAATTATTTCATCAGGATGTACCCTACAAACTGGAATCCTTCAGGTTTGCTTCCAGCCAGGGCACTGATGTTCTCCACCTGTTTGGGTGAGCTTCTTCTGCTTACTCCACTTTCCTCCCACACTCCATAGATACATCAGCTGCATAACTGACTGCTGACTAAAGTGTACCTAATGTGAGTGAATGTGATAGTGATTGGCATAGATTGTGAGCTCCCTAGGGTAGAAACTGATGTGATTGATGGATAATCTTTGTAAAGTGCTGCAGAAATGTGCAAGTGCTATATACTGTAAATATCAGTCAATATGTATCCAACCAAATGCTTTATGCATTGCAGGCTTCTTCTTGGTATTCTCTGCATAGTTACATAGTGCTGATGGTAAGGTTTCACTAATAGATCCCTTAATCTGGAAATTCTCTACCGGAATCAGTTACGTACCACGTCTCAATTTATGAGGTTCACAGCTTGCAAATAACCCTGATTTGAAATTAAATGCGATTTGTAATCAATTTTCCCATGTCTATGACAAATTCATGGTCATAATGTGATAACAGAGCTTCAGAGCATTAACAGAACTGTGTGAATCTCCACTCTTTGTGAATGCTGTGTTGTGTTGAACAAGGACTTTTTCAATTTCAGAGGAATAATAAACATTTGGTTGAGGAAAGTGGAATAACTGGAATTTACTAGGCCCTGTTTTTCGCAACAAAGTGGGGCTTTGGCTGGTAAGGGAGTGTGACTGTGGGATAGCAGGTATAGTATGGAGAGATGGTGCCTATAGTAACAGTGGATAATAGTCTCTGGGAAGGGAGTGTGACTGTGGGATAGCAGGTATAGTAGGGAGAGATGGTGTCTATAGTAACAGTGGATAATAGTCTCTGGGAAGGGAGTCCCTTTGTGTTACTTATACTGCTGTAGGCACCTTCGTGACAGGCAAAGAGGCACTTGGACATATTGGGTCATTAGCTTCACACACACAGTAATATTATAATACATACAAATAATGTAGGCCTTGCCCCATGGGATCCAGCTTCAGAGAGAGAGAAGAGAATCAAGCTAAGAAATGAAGTGTTCACAGGAGAAGATGAGACTGAAGGCAGAGTAGGTGAAAATAACAGAGCAAAGAATAATAGAAGAAACAAGAGAAAGGTGGAAAACCTCAGAAGCCTCTTCCTTGGTCAGTTGTTTTCTAGTGGGTGGCTGGCACCCGCCCTGGTCAAACACTACATTCCAAAAGATAACATAATAGCACCCGTATAATATATATGTACCCCTAACATCCCAGCTCCCCTCTGCTCTGCTTTTCTTTCTCATTATTTTTTTAAACGTTACCCTTCATTTATCCTTTCATTTTAAAAGCTCAGGTTTATTCATGCCTAAAATTGCCCCCCTCCTATTTCAAGTTTATTAATCCCCATTTCCACATCTCATTTTTAAATGTATAAACCCCTCAACATCACAAACCGGCCATGTGAAATCTAATGTTTATTAATCCTAAATGCCCCATATTAGGTTTATTAACCCCCCAACATCATATGTCAGGTTTGTTAATTCCATCCTCAACTCTTCAGGCTGATTGGTCTAA
>CM044444.1:99036361-99053931 GCA_024363595.1 Xenopus borealis
AAAAAAAACATGTTTTCCCATGACAGTATCCCTTTAATAGCACCCACCATTGTATCTCGCATTTATTAGCACCTGCCAGTATATCTAAGGTATATGAACCCCAAGCATAATGTCTCAGATTTATTTATCCCCGCTATAATATCCCAGGATTAATATCTACCACCATATTTCAAGTTTATTAATCATCGCCATGATAATTAATCCTGACCATGCTATCTCTGGTATTATACCACTTATCACCGCATCTCAGGTTTATTTACTACTACCCTCATTTCTCAGACTTCTTAATCACATCCATGATTTATGAGTTTATGTCAGGAATAAGAATCCTCACCACCTAATATCAGATATCAGACAAGTTCACACATTGTATTTTATATATAACTAGACATTAAGCCCGTCACCCACAATGCTAAAACACACCATAGTGTAAGGGTGCGAAGTTGCGCGTCTATCTAATTCGCTAGCGTAAATTCGCCAGAGACGGTCCGTGGGGCACATCTGCAGTAGCGCAATTCCACGCACACAGGGACTGGACGCAGAGACACTTGAACTTTACATTAAGCCCGTTAAATTAACGGGCGCTAGAACATATGTAGTCAAACATTTATAAAAACAATTGTTGTAGGCGAATTTTCGCCTGCGCTACTCAAATTTATTAACGTGCGAATTTACACTCTGGTCGGCGAATGGTAACGTATTTACGTTTTTCAGACTATCACCCACAATGGTAAAACACGCCACAGCGAAGAGTGCGAAGTTACGCATCTATCTACTTTGCTAGCGTAAATTCACCAGAGACGGTCTGTGCGGCACATGCGCAGTAGCACAATTCCACGCACACAGGGATTGGCGCAGAGACACTTGAACTATACATTAAGCCCGTTAAATTAACAGGCGCTAGAACATATGTAGTCAAACATTTATAAAAACAGCATTGTTGTAGGCGAATTTTCGCCTGCACTACGCAAATTCACTAACGTGCGAATTTACACTCTGGTCGGCGAACGGTAACGTATTTACGTTTTTCAGACTATCACCCACAATGCTAAAACACACCACAGCGTAAGGGTGCGAAGTTGCGTGTCTATCTACTTTGCTAGCATAAATGATCACTCAATGGTAATTGAACACTAAAAGCACTGGTCAGAGGCATTTACCTTATAGACTTCACCACAGGTTTCTATCCACTCTAAATTAAGTACTGGTACTGATAGCATTAGCTAGTGATTGGCGACCTCTAGTGGCGAAAACTGGTAAATTCGGTCTGTCGGCACATGCGCAGTAGCAAATTCCACGGACACAGGGACTGGACGCAGAGACACTTGAACTTTATTATATAGGATAGCCCTCAAAAGCACAATTTTGGTTCATCTACTGCCCCCATAAATAGAGACTATAGGCACACCAGAGCTCAAGACAAGATATGAAATTGTTGATTTCAAGATAGATAGATAGATAGATAGATAGATAGATAGATGATAGATAGATAGATAGATAGATAGATGATAGATAGATAGATAGATAGACAGACAGACAGACAGACAGACAGACAGATAGATGATAGATAGATAGATAGATAACGAGTCGCGCGTCAGTCGCACGTCGTTTTTGACGCGACGCGCCGAAAACGACGCGACGCGCGCCGAAAACGACGCGACGCGTCAAAGTTGACGCAGGAGATTCGCCCATCACTATTAATAAATAGATTTGTTTTGTATTTTGGAGACCCATGAGTGCACCATTACTCTAAGTACAGATAAATGATAGAGGATAGACAGATAGACAGACCATGCCCATTTTGTATGCCCTAAGCATTCGTTGAAAGTTTGCAAGTACATGGTGTTATTAAGATCTGAAGTTTTATAGCAGCGGAAACAGTCAGTGAACATACTTTGTACTTCATCCAAGGTGAGCGTTGGCTAAAAAAAAAAAAAATCCTTGCTCAATAATTCATGTAGCTCTTGGGCTCGCAGCTAAGAAGTGGGCAAACGCATTCCATCTGCTAAAGCCGTTAGCGAAAACAAAAAAAGTGGATTTTTTTCTTTCCATCGACAAGAGCACTTTGACAACGTGTGACCCCATCCTGGAGTGGTTGAATCACTGGTCATGGTCTGTATAAATATCCCAATAAATGTTTAAAGGGCAAGGAAAGGCAAAGAAATACAATCCCATTTTTACTTTCTTTAATGAAAAATAAATCTATCTCCAATATACTGTAATTAAAAAATGTGTACCGTTTTTATAAGAAACCTGACTGTCTGCAGTGAATTTCTCCCTTCATTTACTGCTGAGGATAGGAATTGTCTCACATTCCCTAACTTCTGGCAGGGAAACAATCATACTTATGAACAGCAGGGGGAGCCCCCGCCTTACTTACCAGCCATGCAGAACTCCAGCAGCTTTGTTTTTTGATCATTTATGACGATCCCTAAGAAGCCCAGACCACACTGAGCATGTGTATGTAGTCTAGTCTTGCAAAGATGTCTAACAAAGTTACAAGATGACAGCCCCCTGTGGCCAACTTTGAAAGCATAAATCATTTGTTTGATTAGGCTTGTGGTGCAGTAAGTTCATGTTTATGTTTAGTATACAAAATACACCATTTCTACCCTTATTCTATTTTACACTTTCCTTGCCCTTTAACAGGTATTTTTTTTTTCTGGCATACATATGGACAGATCCACAGAACTCACAGCAGTTATCATAGACCAGTCTAGTCAAACAGATGCTCTTCGAGTTTTCTTCATAGTACGTGCTGGAGGTAACAATCAGTTTCCACTTCTGATGAGCTATGCGGAATATGTCCAAGCTCAGTAATGATAACAGACATTCTCTCCTGTACGGCTTTATGTCTGCATTTTAAATGGCTTTGTAGCGCTGATGGTTCCTCTCCAGAATCTCCCATACTGATTCCCAGAGTATTCATAATTGCACAGACATTTAATCAAGGAGACAACATGTTGATCGGTGATCAATGATGGCTTCATTGCATAAGTCTTTCCCTAACGCATCATCATTTTCCACTGAGTCTTATTATTGCCCAGATTACATATTCAATACTCGGAATTAACCCTCCAATGAGTCACTAACTCGCCGTTCCTTCTGTATAACGGTTCTACATTATTGGATATCTCCTTTAAACCAGACGTGCTTCCAAATCATAAACATCCTCCTCCGTTTTATTTTCCAAGAGCCTTTGGTGATTATAAATGGGCTCCCTAATCCGATCAGCAGTGGGAGGAAAATTGGAAAACAAAGTTAAACCTATTATCCCTTAAGATGTCGGCAGATCTTTTATATCAGTTTGACTTACCGAATCTTGTGTTCTACAGATATCCAGAGATTTTGATCTGCGTTCTACGTTGCCTCCGTACCGGCGCTAGGAGACACCTCTGCATATTGATTTTTTTTTTTCATATTTTAAAGTCATTGAAACGCAAAGCTCATAAGCTTGGTAAAGCCAGTCTAAAGATACTTTGCCAACAAACAGTTGTATTCTTCAGGGCTGTCCAGCCCGCAGGCCCGATAAAGACCTCCGTGTGATTTGTAGGGCCTCCAAAGATCACAGCTTACATTATTGACTCAGTATATTAATAACAGGTGCACAAGTTTTCTCCAAATCCTGTTAGGGCCCTTACACACGGGCGTTTTTACCTGCGCTCCCCTGCGTTCCGTTTTGCTGCGTTCAGCCGCAGGGGAGCGCAGGTATAGACGCACTCAATTATTTTCAATGGGGCTGTACTCACACGAACGCATGTAGGCGCCAAACGCAGGAAAAATGTAGCATGTTGCGTCTGAATCTGCGTTCAGCGCTTACACGCGTCTCATGGGTACAACCTCATTGAACAAAATGAGGTGCGTCTAGACCTGCGCTCCCCTGCGGCTGAGCGCAGCCAAACGCAACGCAGGGGAGCGCAGGTCCAAAACGCCCGTGTGTACCGGCCCTAACCCACAGCAACCAAACAGATGTTGGCTTGCAAACAAAAGATCAGTATATACCACCTTCTTTTACACTTCCTTATTGCAGCTCCTGTGGATCCCAAGGGGGTGTAGGCCCAGGTGAAATCATTCCTGCACCCCAACTAATAACGCCACTTTATTGGAGTAGGCATGTAGGCAAGCTCCTTTCTGTTCCCTAACTGTCATTTAGAGTGGTGAGTTTGGGAACAATGGTTGGCAAACCAGATAAGAGTACAGTATAATTGCACTTTAGTCCAGGGACTTTGTGATACTGTCAAAACACATCAGTTAATAGTGCTGCAAAATTCTGCACTGAAATCCATTTATTAAAAGAGCACTGTTTTTTTGTATTTATTTTTGAAATCTGACAAGGGGCTTGACATATTGTCAGTTTCTCAGCTGCCCCCAGTCATGTGACTTGTGTTCTGATAAACTTCATTCACTCTTTCCTGCTGTTCTGCAAGTCACAAAACATAAGCACAAACCCTCACCCAACTCAGTCTGATACCAATAATCAACAGGGACAAAATGTAAGCGCACAGGGTGTGGAAGAATAACAGATAAAAGAGAAACCGAACCTGGTTAGGGTGAGAAGGACTGAAAGGAGCCAAAAAGCCCTTCACAAGCAATAGCATGCAAAGTGAAGCCTTCTGAAATCAGAAGGTATTTACATGTCTCATGCCATACATATAGCACTGCCTAGATATCAAAAATGAGAGTTTTTTTACTCCCATAATGCATCGTGGGCGGAGACATGTATGAGAGGCTGAATGAATAGTTGCGAAGGCGGAATGCAGCCATGAACGGACAGAAATAGCTGCTCTGTTTTCAGAAGACCCAGGAGACCAACAAAGATCAGATTAGATATGAGTGAATGGTCCCGTAGTGTAAAACCACATAGGGCAGTTTCATTGTTTTTAGGATCAAGTAGGGCTTATCAAGACTAGTAAGTGCTTGCAATGTGATTCTGTGATCAATTCCCCCTATAAGCCATCCCATGGGTGATACTATCAGCACTGCACTTTAGCTACAAGTGATTTACTACCATGTATCATGCTGGACTTCCTTAGGAAGATCTGTTTGTTTGCCAGGGTCACAAAATAAAGCAGGTGTTTGCCCACGGTTTGGGCCAAACAAGTTGAGAATCAAAGGAACCACATCAATGGCCCAATGTGGTCTTCAGCTGATGGCATTGCCCACTCAGTCTCAACATTATTCATATCCCTTGTTGCTGTAACTTGCATCTTCAGAAACAAGGGACAAGGTCCTCTTAATGTTATGTTATGGTGGGTTTCTGAAGATCCTATACCATTTTCCTTTATGGGAGTTAGAACTAATGACTTTTGGTAAGTTTACTGCAGAACCCAATGATAAAGATAATCAAGTAATTAGAAAAGTCTGATGAAACGGAGATTGTTAGGAGCCCAGTATGGGTCCTTATCAGCCTGTTACAAAATGTGAATAGTTAATCAGCATCTCTGATCTAAGTCTTTCCCAGCAAACCTAATTAACTGCCCTTTGCTTCTGAGCTAATTGTCAGCTGCACCCACCTGTGTCACAAGACCTGCATAACTAATTTCCCAGCAGTCTGTGTTTTATCACTGTGACTTGTTCTCCATGCCTATCCTGTCCTGTTCTGGTAGGCACAGAGATCCTATGAGGCCTGCAGCCTCACTCCTTGATCTTGACTTTGCCTTTATTGCTTTTATCCTGACAGTTGACCTCTACTTTGTAACTATCAACTGTGTTGTTCATGGCCAAGCTGTATTATGTTCAAGGCAAAATTCCCTCTACAATTCCTTTCTATTTGCTTGTGTTTTCTAGTAATGCCCTGGCTGCTAACAAAGCACATACATGGTTAAACTGCTGTATATATACATGTTAATACATATCTATATATACATTTAAATACATATCTATATATAAATCTAAATACATATCTAAAATCTTTTCCTACCTGATCCCAGTCTAATAAGAAGTCTAATGACTGATGTCCTGTTTGTTTTCTGTTCTTCTGTCCAGTTCCTGGTTCTTTTGTCTATTTCCTGATTCTCTGCTTGATTCCTGGTCCCCTGTCTGTTTCCTGATCCCCTGTCTGTTTCCTGGTCCCCTGTCTGTTTCCTGATCCCCTGCCTGTTTCCCAATCTCCCTGATTCATATTTTTCTATCTGGTCCATGATTTTCTGTCTGTTTCCTGATCCCGTATCTGTTTTCTCTTCTTCTGCCTGGTTCATAGTTTTATATCTGGTCTTGATTTCCTGCCTGGTTCCTGATGCCGTGTCTGCTTCATGATCCTGTGTCTGTTTCCTGATCCCCGATCTGTTTTCCTCTGCCTGGTTCATAGTTTTGTGTCTGGTTCCTGATTCTCTCTGGTTCATATTTTTATGTCTGGTTCCTGATTCTCTGCCCGGTTCATATTTTTCTGTCTGGTTCCTGATTCTCTGCCTGGTTCCTGTATTTCCTTGCCTGTTCCTGAGTCTTACCCATTTCCCGTCCCCTGTGACTTCTGATTCTGACCAGCAGGGCTGAATTTACATAGCGGGCGCCTCTAGGTCTGCTGTCATTTGTCGCCCCCCTCCACTTAATTTCGCAAATTTTCAGAGCAATGGGGATTGGATCACGGGAAGTTTAAAACTCTTCTATGCATCCCCAGTGTTTCTGAACCAATGTAGGTGTGTTTGGGCAGCCTGCATCCCCTAAAATCCTGCTGTCCTAGGCCTGGGCCTGGCCAGACATTGGTCTGCTATAGGACTTGCCCCTCAGTCTGCACAGCTCATCATGCACAGTTATTACAATTTTCCTTATCAGGAACCCTATGGAACCTATGGAACCCCTTACTGTTGTTACTCAGCATATGGAAACAGTCTGATAAACACGTGGCTGTCAGACATGGCAAGCAAAGATAAAACCAAGCTGGGACTTGTAGTTAATCAACACTGATGTATAAGACATGGTAAAATTCCGTGTCAATATGAAAAAGTTTTCCAGGCTCTTTTGGGTATCTCAGTCTGCTCCCCCTACCCCTCACTTCTGTTTTCCTTTTTGCCTCCCACCCCATCTCTCTCATCAGCCTTTGAATGAAATCCCCACTTCCCAGCTTCATTTGCATCAGTCAGTACAGAAACAAACCCCGCACTTTGGAAAGTTCTGAACTCGTGGGAACAGAACACACATTTTCTCAGTTTGACAGATGCTTGACGCGACCTTCCAAAGGTCATTAATCAAGGAACATGACGTTGTACAAGTGCAGAATGGCTGAATTTGATGGCATCTTTGTATTTATAAAGCAATACTTATGCATTTCTCAACCTCTGCCAGATGAGCCTGCAATTAATTGCTTTGTTGCCAGTCTGTACTGACGGGGTAATTAAAATATAAAGAGAAACTAGTGTGATGTCAGGGCAGGTACAATCAGCAAAGGATCAACTAAGGTGGATAAATCTCTACTCCATTCATTTGTGCATCAGCATGAACAAAGCCTACAAAGAACAGGCCAAAGAGGGTCTTGCAGTTGTTGCTAAACCTCATTTCTCAACATTATTGGGTCAACTCCACTTCTCTTGCCTCTACTCTTTCACTTATCAGTTCTGTTTATTTGAAAACATTGGCTACTTCATTGGGAGGTGTGGTCAGTTATTAGGAAGAACTATTCATGGATAATGTTTGTCCAGGCAGAGAATAACAGTTTTAGCTCTCTAGTTATCTTTGTCCCCTTATTGCAAATAAGAGCATCTACTAAATGCATAATGTAGTTATAACTGTAGGTGCTTTGTGTCTGGTGGCCCTCATTTTCAAATTATATACAGTAAATGGAAGGTAATGAGCCCCTGGATACCCCTCTTTCATATTGTGGTTTATGAAGATGAACCCATAGGAGAAATATGTGTCTAATGACCCAGATCAATCAATCAGATGTTCTTTGATGTCACGTCCTCCTCCTGATTAATTGGTGTTGGTTAATAAATCCATTGAGCCTTTTATTACACTCGCCATATACATGAAAGGTGTCACAATACTAGAAAATCTTTGCCCAGTTTGGCCATATTGAGCTGATGAGATCTTCTGGACCTCAGACCAATGATTAGATCACTTAGATGTCAAAGCAGGTTGTTGGGAGAGGACCTCATAAATAAATGAATGAGGTCCATACCTCAACAGGGTTTTCAAACAAACTTGACAGGTGTTTGTTGGGGACAAATAAGCTGTCAATATGGTCTGAAGGGACAGAGTCAACAGCTTCAATCTGCCTATATATGGAGAACTTTACTTATCAGCATTAGAACTTCAGATTGCAAAAGAAATATGCTACTTTTGACTCGCACCACAACAAAATACTATTTCCAACTCCTCCAATAAAATCCCTGCCTTTTGCTGTGGCTTCCAGGCATCCAATCAGTGTCACTCCGATGCTTAGAGTTGCTCCTATGGCACATAAATAGTATGATTGTTTCTTTAAAGCAAAGCCTGGGCTAGACAAGGACTGCTCAATGTAAGAAAACATAAGAAAACTGCTCCAGAAATACCAATGCAAATATCAGCTCCAATGATCCAAGCGAGAGGCTCAGTGGCTGATACATTTGATAAGTGCATAGCATAAAATCAAACACGGAATTAGATCAAGGTGAGATGAATCTTTGCTTAACGTCAAAACTGTCACTTTTATGGAGACATAAACTCTCTTTTATTGCCTTCTCATACAAGCAGGAAAGTTACTCCAGCTAAATGGGAAAAAACTTCCATGTTTTACCAGTGAGCGTGTCTCGTTGTTGGCCCCATTCTGTATAACATGAAGGCCCAAGCCACCGTAAAGTCCGTGCCATTGGCCATCAGCTCAAGTTGAATGTATAGATAGATAGATATATATAGATATATATGTGACTGCTGAGCTATTCTTTTGTAAACAACGTATTGTTGAGGCATTAAAGGAGAACTAAACCTTAAAACTGAATGTGGCTAAAAATGCCATATTTTATATAGTGAACTTATTGCAGGAGGCTAAAGTTTCAGCTTGTCAATAGCAGCAATGATCCAGGACTTGAAACTTGTCACAGGGGGTCACCATCTTGGAAAGTGTCTGTGACACTCACATGCTCAGTGGGCTCTGAGCAGCTGTTGAGAAGCTAAGCTTAGGGGTCGTCACTAATTATCCAGCAGCAGCAGCAGAAAATTAGCTTCCCTGGCTGTAATATAAGCTGATGCTACAGGTTTGCTGATTATTAAATTCTGATGCAGCTAATTGCACTGGTTTCTAATTATCTGTATTAATGACTAATCAGCCTTATATTGTGACTATATTTCTAATACACTAAGGGGCAGATTTATCAAATTCACATGAAGGATTTGAAATTCGATCGAAATTTCAAAAAGATTTGAATTCGAATACCTTTTTTGGAGTACTTCAACCATCGAATTTAAAAACTTTGATCGATTCGAATAAAAATCTACTCGGTCATTCGATGGTCGAAGTGTTTCCTCTTTAAAGGCCAGTTCGCTAGATTGAACATACCGAATTGCTTTAAACCCCTATTGGAAGCTCTCATAGGTGTATTTAGGTTTTTTAAGATCCAATAAAAAATATTAGATCGAATGGTTAAAATCGATCTTATCGTTCGATCGAATATTTACTATTTGCTCATTCGATCGATCAAGTTACAGTACAATCCTTCTAATTCGATATGCAAAGGGTTTTAATTCTCATTAAATTCGATGGTCGAATTCAAGGGTTTTTTAACCCTTGAATTGGACCCTTAGTAAATCTGCCCCTAAGTGTACAGGTTATTGTGAGTGGGTCCCTAATCTCAATAAGTGACAGCAGCACAGAGCATGTGAATCAGTGAATCAGTAGAAAAGAAGATGGGGAGCTACTGGGGCATCTACTGGGGAGACACAGATCTTTACTGCTAAAGGGCTGTGGTTGCCTTGGGCTGGTACACAAGCACAAAACATCATGTACAACATTTATACACACTTCTTTAGTTAGGCTTTACTTCTCCTTTAAACCAATTTAAAGGTATATATTAGCAGAATTAAAAACCACAAAACAGTTAGATGTTACATTTTTCAGAGCATGTTTGCAGTTATTTTTTCTCTTGTTTTCAAAATATTAGCATGCGCCACCTGCTCTTCATTGCACTCAATGATCAGCTGAATACTGCCGAGAAATGAAAAGTCTTCTCTGGGCCCTTCAAAGCAAAGCAACAATAAAAAGTGAAATTGAGGTGGCACTGTTGTTTAAAATTCATATTAGCAGTTAGAGAACTTCAAATATCGGGAAATGTAGAAAAAAAAATTGTATATATGAATGTAAGGGTTTACAATTTTCCTAATACGCCAACGTTAATCATGTTGATTGTTCCCTTGATGCCCATCCTAGTTGTCCATTAGAATTGCTAAGTAGAACTTTGTCTTGTCTAATAAAATACTTCTAATAATATAAACATACCAACTCTTCAGTCCAAGAGATTTTATGGAATGTTGTGTTTCTGCCCAAGTATGTGCAATTAATGCTAAAGACAGGAATATTAACCAAAGATAGAGTACCAATCACAATTGCCTATTAACTGACTACTCCATTCCCTCCCTAAAAAGTCCACATCCTGCAGTAGATCAGTTGCACTAGAGAAGGGGACCTGGTCAAGCAGGTTTGTATGTCAAGTATGTTTAAGTCATAGTCCACTTATCTTTCGTTTTTTCCAATATTCTACCACCCTGGTGGCAGAACACAACTGTAGGACTCTGTAGGCTGTAAATTAAGGTGGTTATAGGACTAGAATAACAATTTAACTCTCTTGCACTCAAGACTATGGATATTTTACAGGCTAAATCCTTTGAAAATGCCATTGGACATGCGTTCCCTTCTATAACAGCTTTATGGTTATAAAAAGACAGATTAAGTTGAAGACTAAACAAAGTTGTCCATATCTGGGCTCCTTTACTATTTCTTCCACAGCTCCAAAATTCCATATTGTGTGCTCAGCCTGCCACCGTTTGCATTGTCCTTGTTTCTAAAATGCCAGTTTTCTCTATATTTCTCTTCCCTTGTTGCCATATGCCATCGTGATTTTCATCATGTTCCCCTTGGCACACAAAATTGATCTGCTGCGTGCCTGAGCCTTCTGCAATTTTGGCTACCAGCAATCTAGCCTCTTTCAAAATCTGTTAGATTTGTCCTGTTGCATTATCATGTCACATCATAAATTCCCAGCTTATGAAGCAGAAAC
The DNA here is from genome assembly GCA_024363595.1 of Xenopus borealis. Lineage (NCBI taxonomy): Eukaryota > Metazoa > Chordata > Amphibia > Anura > Pipidae > Xenopus > Xenopus borealis. Next base: position 99,047,545 of record CM044444.1, read on the forward strand.
ATATTGGTCGTTAGCATTGAAATTAGTGTGAAATGTGTGCTGTGTCTAATCAGATCTTTCTAAGCTTCAAAATATAAATTTGTCTCCATCTCCATGTTTCTGATTCAATTACATTATAGTTCAGGGTTGGAACTAGGGGTAGGCAGAAGAGGCACTTGCCTTGACACAACTGGGGAGTGGGAAAGCAATAGGACTAGGAACGATTGACATGAAAGAAGAGAGAGGAGATAAGAGGAAAGTGGTGGGGAACCATGTGGCCCCACTGAAGGTTTCAAGGCAATTAGGGAGCCAGTTGCCTTGATCACTGATACTACTTGCTACAGTTTCCCAAACTCTTTGACTTCCAGTGTCTGTGTTCCATAAGGTGGCCCTCAGCAGTAGAACGGGGAGATGAGGTTTGGAACCTCTCAGATGCTCATACTATGACATTGTCAGTTATAATCAACTGACAAACTGTTTGACCATGACAATTTGATTGTCTATCTATATATCTATTGTCTATCCATCTATCTATCTATCTATCTATCTATCTATCTATCTATATATCTGTGTAGCTAGCTATCATCTATCTTATTGTCTGTCTGTCTATCTATCTATTTTTCTATCTATCTAACTACTGTATCAATCAATCAATCTATCTATCTATCTGTCTGTCTGTCTGTCTGTCTGTCTGTCTAACTGCTGTATCAATTGATCTATCTATCTACCTATCATATTTCTATCTATCTATCTATCTATCTATCATCATCATCTATTTATCATCTATCTATTTATTTATCTATCATCTATCTATATATCTACTTACCAATCTATCATCTATCTCTATTTGTCTAGCTATCATCATCTATTTATCTCACATATCTATCTATCTATCTATCTATTTATTGTCTATGTATTTATCATCTATCTATTTAGCTATCTATATATCTACCTACCGATCTATCATCTATCTCTATCTGTCTAGCTATCATCATCTATTTATCTCACATCTATATCTATCTATCTATCTATCTATCATCTATCTATCTATCTATCTATCTATTTATCTATCTATCTATCCATCTATCTATCTACCTATCATATTTATATCTATCTATCTATCTATCTATCTATCTATCTATATATATATCTATCTACCTATCATATTTCTATCTATCTATCTACCTATCTATCATCTATCTCTCTATCTACTTATCTATCATCTATCTCTCTATTTACTTATCAATCATCTATCTATCTATCTATCTATCTATCTATCTATCTATCTATCTATCTATCTATCTATCATCTATGTTACCAGGTGCCTTGGTACCAATTCCCTGGCTCTGCTATAGTTTCCCACATTATATGACTATATCCAGTATGTTGTCCCAAAGCTATGGAATGGGGGTACCAGCCTGATGAAAGAGTAAAGCCTACTTCCCACCCGGGCCTTCTATATATATACGCCAGGTGCTCAGTGCTTGGAGGGTTCAGCACCCTCCCCCAATAGATGACTCCAAATAAAGTACTGGCGCTCACGGCAGTTTCAAGCAGGGTAAACCCTTGTGTGTTTATTTTGCAAAAGATGCAACATTTCAGGCTGAACCCCTTTGTCAAGCCTGATGAGCAGTTAGAGTGTGAATGTCACTAGAGCAGGGTAATCACCAATCAACTTTGTTATACCCAAACAGGCACTGAGAAATTGTTCTGTGTTTATACTCAATCTCTTTTTTAGCACAAATATGTTGAGGTATGTTGGTGAAGATATGTTTATATGCAACTATCCACATACATTAATGTTGGAATAGAAGACGCATGACAAGTAGGGTGTTATGAGATTTTGTCTTTAATAATGCGACGGCCCAAGCGAGGGAAGAGTTAATGTAGTGTGTGCTCTTGTGATTTATGTGTCCATCTCCCAGTATTCATAACTACATTATGATCTCTCCACGGGCGGCTCTGCAGATCAGTCTTGACATGTTGATACTCTGATGCCTTATCAGGGGAGTTTTATTATAAAAGGAATGTCTCCCCAAGGAAAAAAGTCAGACGGAAGAAGGGGAAACTGCTCTGTTTCTACTTGGGTTTTTATGTAACAACAGCGCTTTCGTGGCCACTGAGGGATGCACAATGGGAATTTTGTGCCATCCTTAATAATAACAGAGGGGACCCATTTAAAAAAGAGGGGGTGTGCTGATGCATTATTAATTACTGCTGAAGGCACTAGGTAAATTATCTGTATCCGCAGCTAGGCCTTGGGGAGATCCGAGCAATGATTGCGCTGTTTATCAGTCTCATTCGGCTGAATGAATGGAAACGCATAACCACAACTTTGTATCTGCTGCCCCATTTAAACCATATATCGGAACAATGCAGTAACAATGCAACAGAATATATATAATTATATACATATATATAGTCCTCGGATTTCTTCCTCACTCCAATAGTAATAAATGACCTTGGTGATACCCACAAACAAGTAGATAATCAGGATTCAAAAAGGCGGATGCACACCAGGAACGTTTAAATGACTTTAAAAAAAAAAACGTTTTATTGAATAAAGATTATAAAATGATTTTTCCTTTAGGTTGGAAATTGGTGTGATTGTGTCAAGGTATTGCCAAATAATTAAAGCCGAATCGAAAAAAGCAGTGAAGCATCATCAATGATTCTGTGTCAGTGCATTGTACCATTACTATATATATATATATATCATTTTACAGTTCTACCGTACGTTACCCAGTAACTCTGGTGGTTGAACTTAAAGGGGTTATTCACCTTTGAGTTAACCTTTAGTATAATGTAGAGAGTGATATTCTGAGACCATTTGCAATTGGTTTTAATTTTTTATTGTTTGTGGTTTTATAGTTATTTAGCTTTTTATTCAGCAGCTCTCTAGTTTGCAGTGTCAGCAATTTGGTTTCTAGGGTACAAATTACCATAGCAACCCTGCATTGATTTGCATAAGAGACTGGAATATGAATAGGAGAGGGACTGAATAGAAAGATAAGTTATAAATATTAGCAATAACAATACATTTGTAGCCTTACAGAGCATTTGTTTTTAGATGGTGTCAGTGACCCCCATTTGAAAGCTGCAAAGAAACTGAAGAAAATTGCAAATCATTAAAAAAACTATGAAAAATAAATAATGAAGACCAATTGAAAAGATTCTTAGAATTGGCCATTCTACAACATACTAAAAGTTAACTTGAAGGTGAACCACCCCTTTAATATTATCCAGACATCCTCCTGTCCTGGCTCTGTATTACAGGACTAGGCATTATATTATATCTCTTGGATTCCAGTCTTTACTCCAGATTGGAGGACCCAGTCAATTCTTGTATACACAAAATAAATAAAGATGGTGGTCAAACAACTTTATGTCATCTGGAATGTCTTCAGTTCAAATCATCCCTTAAACCAGTGGTCCTCAAACTTGGCCCTCCAGCTGTTAAGGAACTACAAGTCCCACAATGCAATGATGGAGTCTGACAGCCACAGTCAGGCAAATGCATTGTGGGACTTGTAGTTCCTTAACAGCTGGAGGGCCAAGTTTGAGGACCACTGCCTTAAACATTATGCAAAAGGTGCTTTTAAACATTTTTATTGTAGCCTCTCCTGCAATTGAATTGTAATTGCCTCATCAATATGCAGTGCCAAGGACATAGCATTTGAATGAATGTTCAAGAGAAGAAGTTTGTTGGGCAGGAAGCCTCCTGAGATAGTGCCTTCCCATAAATGTTTCTTTTTCTACAGCATCATGTATCTGGCTGAAGATGGGCAAACAATATTATGGAGATCCGTGGCTTCAAAACTGTGGGGGTGCCTCCCGTGTCAGCCTCAATGTCAGCACCTATTAGTTCCTATAAATACACCTGGGAAACCCAGCTTTAGGGTTTGATTTTGGGCGAAAACCTGCTGCCCTGGATACATTTGGAACTATGACTGAAACATGTGCACAGATCATTTCCCCCTATATCTGTAACAATGTTATGAGCTAAGGGGGGATCTAATGCCAGGTTGGACTTTCAATGTGGGATTGAACGTAAAAAGTCAACCATAGTCAACATTCTATTTAAATGCAGCAAACAAAAGTCTTCCTTTAAGGCAGGGGTCCCCAACCTTTTTTGCTCGTGAGCCACATTTAAATTTAAAAAAGAGTTGGAGAGCAACACAAGCATGAAAAAGTCTATGTGGATGTCGAATAAGAGCTCTGATTGGCTTTTTGGTAACCCCTATATGGACTGGCAGCCTACAGAAGAGAATGTTTGGCAGGACATCTGTTTTTTATACAACCAAAACTTGCCTCTAAGCCTGGAATTCAAAAATAAGCACCTGCTTTGAGGCCACTGGGAGCAACATCCAAGGGGTTGGAGAGCAACATGATTTAAGGGTTCCCCTATAACTTCACAAGATACATCCAGATAAGTAAGAAACTCCTAATATGCAAAGTCTATTGCTGGCCATAGTCATCAAATGTAGACATTACTCGACAGGACTGACTCCAAAACACACAAGTCTCTTGTGACAGTTGTGGTTATCAAATTGCCATCAATCTTATCATCCCAACGTTCTTGAACCTCCGAGCTCAGGCAATCAGCTCAAAGATTGATGTACAGTGTAGCTGAGACAGAAAGATGGCGGCTAGCAAAGTACATTGAGAAGAACCTCAACTGAACCATTCTCCACGTCCTTCATTGATTTTCCAACCATACATATAAGCAACTAAATATCATCATACTTGAACCATCCAGCCATGATTCTAATTGCTCATGTAGGCTAAACGGTAACTCTCATTTCCAAATGACCCACCATCTTTGGAGAAACATTTGGTAAGACAAAAGCATGTGTATGGGTGTCTATGCCCTGCTCATCCTCATTAGACACACATGGGGCACTGCTAGATGACTGATGTTGAACTTTAAGGATATAAGGATTTTGTTTCAAGCCGATCTTTATCATCTCTTTCTTCCCCCCTAGTTGTTTAATCGATGACAAAGTGACACGAGTGGCCTGGTTGAATCGATCCAACATTCTGTATGCTGGGAAAGACAAGTGGTCCATAGACTCCCGTGTGCAGCTGCTGAGCAACACAAATAGCGAGTATAGTATTGTTATCACCCACGTAGATGTTGCTGATGAAGGTTTATATACCTGCTCCTTCCAGACGGAGGACAAGCCTCACACCTCCCAAGTCTACCTTATTGTTCAAGGTAAGGGGTTCATCCATATTCCATTCATATTCATTGGTTCTTTGACCATGAAGCTTAAAGGACAAGGAAAGTGTAAAATAGAATAAGGGTAGAAATGGTGTATTTTGTATACTAAACATAAACATGAACTTACTGCACCACAAGCCTAATCAAACAAATGATTTATGCTTTCAAAGTTGGCCACAGGGGGCTGTCATCTTGTAACTTTGTTATACATCTTTGTCTGACACTGGCACTGCACATGCTCAGTATGGTCTGTGCTGCTTAGGGATCGTCATAAATGATCAAAAAACAAAGCTGCTTGAGTTCTGCATGGCTGGTAAGTAAGGCAGGGGCTCCCCCTGCTGTTCATGATTGTTTCCCTGCTAGAAGTTAGGGACTGTCTGACAATTCCTATCCACAGCACTAAATGAAGGGAGAATTCCACTGCATACAGTAAGGTTTCTTATAAAAACGGTACACATTTTTAAATCAAAGTATATTGGAGATAGATTTCTTTTTCATTAATGAAAGTAAAAATGGGATTTTATTTCTTTGCCTTTCCTTGCCCTTTAATGAACCAGTGCACTTCTAAACACTATTTGCCCCTGGGCAGTAATCCTAGCAACCAATCAGCAATTGCGTTTATCAGTCAGCTGCTGGTTAAACTATGAATTCAAGTATTTGATTGGTTGCCAAGGGTTACTGCCTGGGGCAGATTTGCCCAGTGTTAAATAAGCCCCACTGTGTGATTTCATATATATCTATACATATTTATGTATATTTCCCATTGAATTGCTCAATGTACCAGTGAATTTCTTTTTCTCTCTATGTTTCCTGCAATGATGTTTATATTAACTGTACACCCTATAACACACATCTCTTTTCATGAGTCTCAAGTACTTATAGATAATTACAGTAATTGGCCAGATTGACATGGAGAAGTCTTCCACTTAATGCGGAAGGGGGTTTAACATTGGCTGAATCATAGCAAACATTGAATTTATATATATATTGAATTACTGCTGCTTTCTCTGTGTTGTACCATGATCAGGTTTGGGGGAGGGGGGGTTCTGCCTTAGATTTAAAGAAACAGTAACAACAAAAAAATGGAGTGTTTTAGTGTTGTGTTTGCTTCAGAAACTCTATAGTAGTTGATATAAACAAGCTGCTGTGTAGCCATGGGGGCAGCTATTCAAGCACAGGATACA
>CM044444.1:99054031-99085577 GCA_024363595.1 Xenopus borealis
GGTTACTCTCCTGTACTATATTATACTGTACCCCTTTATATAATATATAGTGAGTTTATAACATAGTGGAGAAGCACTGGATTGAAAAAGAGGTACCACTATGTTAGGTATTACTTCATTCCCCTTTCAGAAACATTGTAGGGGTAGAACACATTGGGATGGAAGCAGGAGCTCTCCACCAATGAGGTGAGTTGAGGCATTCGCCTCAGGCGGCAGCGCCCCCCCGGGTTCCCAAGGGTGGCAAAAATGCAGCTCCTGGTAACTAAGAGCAGAATTTCCAGTTTTCAACCCGGAAATTCAGCACTTCGAATACAAAGCACACAGTTACACGCTCTGCACTTGCGATGTGGACCACCCCTACCCCTTTCCGGCGCTGGAAAAGTGAGCGAAGTGGGTGGCAAATTCAAGGCCACGTCAGGCGGCGAAATACCTGGGATCATCCCCGGATGGAAGATATTTTAACTACAACACAGCAGGGCATTAGTGCATTGCAATAAATATCGGCTGTTTGCATTTACTTTATATACAAAAGCACTTTGCACCACTGTGGAACACTTAGTTCTGCTACACAGCATTGGGTTCATCCGGATTTAACTCTCACTAGATCCTAATGTACATCAGAGCCCCCCCAGACACGGGCCCTCCAGCTACAGTTGCCTCCATGGCACGTCTTGTTCTTCTAGTTTCCTAGTATTCGCCAGCACAACAGTGGCACCTTATAAATAAACCCTAATTCCAATAACAGCAATTCCCACTGATCTATTCTGCTGGAACCTGAAATTAACACAATGAGTATGTTCAGTTCTACCCCAGCCCTGCAATTTATTCCGTCCATCTGTAGAACCCCAGGGTGCAGGACCCCAGACATTTGTGCTCTGGCTTTAGGAAGGGCAGAAGAGTCTGTTCAGTGGTTTAAGTAGACATGGATGTGCCCTACAGCGAATTCCTTTGCCCCCCAGTCTCCAATCCTTCCAAAAGAGAATGTTTACCCATTTTAAATATTACCTATCTCATTACTCTTTTATACCAACGTTGTAGGCTTCCCCTTATACAGGTATGGGATCTGTTATCCAAAAGGCTCAGGACCTGGGGCTTTCCGGATACCATATCTTTCCGTAATTTGGATCTTCATGCCTTCAGCGTACTTGAAAATCATATAAACATTAAATAAACCCAATAGGCTGGTTTTTCTTCCAATATATCTTAGATGGGATCAAGTACAAGCTACTGTTTTATTATTACAGGGGAACATTTAGATTTTTTGGATAAAATTGAGTCAATGGGAGACAGCCTTTCTGTAACTAGGAGCTTTCTGGATAATAGGTTTCCGGATAACGGATCCCATATTAATACTATTTTCCTGCCTCTATAAATTTCTAACTGAGGGTAAATGATGAGCCTGTATACAAGACCTAGCAGTCGCCAACCAATCAGAACTATGGACTGACCGCTTCAGATGCAGACCATAAAAACCAACACCTCCTGGGAAATGATGTTAAAGGGCAAGGAAAGGCAGAGAAATAAAATCCAATTTTTACTTTCTTTAATGAAAAAGAAATCTATCTCCAATATACTTTAATTAAAAAATGTGTACCGTTTTTATAAGAAACCTGACTGTATGCAGTGAAATTCTCCCTTCATTTACTGCTGTGGATAGGAATTGTCAGGCAGTCCCTAACTTCTGTCAGGGAAACAAACATACTTATGAACAGCAGGGGGAGTCCCTGCCTTACTTACCAGCCATGCAGAACTCAAGCAGCTTTGTTTTTTGATCATTTATGACGACCCCTAAGAAGCCCAGATCACACTGAGCATGTGTATGTAGTCTAGTCTTGCAAAGATGTATAACAAAGTTACAAGATGACAGCCCCCTGTGGCCAACTTTGAAAGCATAAATCATTTGTTTGATTAGGCTTGTGGTGCAGTAAGTTCATGTTTATGTTTAGTATACAAAATACACCATTTCTACCCTTATTCTATTTTACACTTTCCTTACCCTTTAATTTCATAAATCCAGATATAAAACAGGTAAAAAAATAGAGGTCTTTTTCATTCTTTTAAATGCCTAAAGTAGTATAAAATGATTAATTCTCATGAATTGTCATGCAGAATGCACTGGTTTATATGTGATGTGAATCTATATCCAAATGTATGGGATCCATTATCCTGAAACCCATTATCCAAAAAGCTCTGAATTACATATTGGCCATCTCCTATAGACACAATTTTATCCAAATAGTCAACTTTTTTTTAATTATTTCCTTTTTCTGTGTAATAATGAAACAGTAGCTTGTACTTGATCCCAACTAAGATATAATTAATCCTTATTGGAAGCAAAACCAGCCTATTGGCTTTATTTCATGTTTACATGACTTCCTAGTAGACCTAAGGTATGAAGATCCAAATTACAGAAAGATAAATAATCCAGAAATCCCCAGGTAATGAGCATTCTGCATAACAGGTCCCCTACCTGTACCAGGTTTTTTTGGGGGGGTATTTTATATAGTGTATATGTGATTCAGTCCATGGGGAAATATCTATGGAGGCCCAGATCTTCACTGCTCATGGATGAGGTGACCTTAGGCTGATGACTGGTTTAGACTGGACCATTGGGAGACCAAAAAAAAACTTGGTGGGGCCGGACCGTAGTGGGGCCTACTGACTCAAATCCACTCCACCTGAGACCCTACGCAGCTGCCTGAAATCCCCCCTGGCCCCAATCACAGCCACAACAGGAGGAGGGGGTGACAGATAAGGGATGTAACTGGGGGGCCCCTGACAAAGTTGGGGCCACTGAGGCAGAAGCCCTGGTGAGCTGCAGACCAGTCCAATGCTGTTGATAGAGAAGCCTAATATGGATCATATCCAATTATTTTGTTTGGAGTGTTGCAAGTTGTAGTTGCATAGCATTTAGATGAATACCGTGTATGGCTCATGGCAGATTTGGAATGGCTTATTACAGCACAACAGGTTGAGGAATCAAAATCTGTCTATTCACTGTCAGGGTAGTGAGTTTCACTTTGCTGAGTAGCGAATGACATGGAGCCATCTCATTGGAGATCATATCGGACCTTTCGCTTTTTGTGCTGCAGTGACACGCCCAATGTGGAAGAGGTGCAGCCAATGAGGAGGCAGAATGCAATGTGGCCAGGTTTATAATGGATGTCATTGTCTCTAGGCGGGGGCCCCATCTGCATGTGAGAGAGAGTCGCTCCCCTCTTACAATCAGCGCCATTGTGAGGCCCATGAAAGCTGTTCTATTGTGAACTGGGGTGGGGGGGGGATAATTACAGCCTGACTGTGTTTTTTTTGGAATGAGAAAGGCAAATCTGTATGAAGGACCAAGTTCAGCATAAACCAACAAAGCCAAATAACAAAAAAAATAAATGTTTTTTCAAAAACAGGGCAAACTTTCCAGGGACGTCAGCACTTTGTTTCCTTCTGAAATGCACAGTCATGTGTTAATTCATTCCAAGAGGAAGGAACGTCAGCTATAGAGAAGGAAATCAGTCAAATAGATATGGTGGCAGGGGCGTAACACAGAGGAAGAAGTCCTCCCGGCTGCAGGAGGGCCCAGGAGGTATAGGGCCCTATGAGGTTCTTATTCTTATACAATTTCAATAAACATTGGTATAACAGGTCAACCTGTAGACATTTTGGGGGCCTGAGATATAATTTGCTGTAGAGCCCGATTATATCAAGTACCGCCACTGTATGGTGGGCTGTACAATCAAATAAACCAAAAAATATGTCTACTTCCTTAGTGATACAGTTGCAGTAACCGGCTGGAGCTCTCCTTCCCATTTTTTGTTTGCTATGGAGAAGGGAAGCCAAGTTGGGTGGAGAGAGTCATCTCCTTGTTCCCCTTTATAGAGCTATTGATGTCCTTGGCACCTGTAAAGTCATCTGTGCAGTGTGGGGAACCCAATAATCGAGCACAGATTATTGAAGGACACTTCTGTAATCATCTGATACAGTTCCAGCCTTGCAAGGGCAGTAGAAGCATTTTTGGAGGCCCAGGAGTATAGAGGTTCCAACTTGTGATCGTAGTTCTACCTGCAGATGATCATTTTCTAATCACATGAACAGGAAGGTGTATAGGTTTGTTGGGATGAGAGTGTTGGAACTTAACTGTCCTGCCCAGACCCTGGAGATCTCAACTGAATCTTTTTTGGATAAATTGGAATGCCAATACAAGATGGACTTGATCTCCAGCATCAGTAGCAGAACCTTGCTAATGTTCATGAGGCTGAATGAAAGCAAATTCCGCCAACAATGTTCCAACATCTAGAGATATATGTCTTCAGAGTCGGATTGAGCGGATCAAGGCCCACCAGAACTGCTGCTGCATCAGGAGTGCGAATCCGCCAGCCTTTTTAGCCCGAGTCCAGCCCTGGTGTCCCCAAGTGTGTAATGGAGGAACACTCAATTTTATAGATACTTGTTTTGTAGATATTGTATTTTTTTACACTTTTTAAACAACATTTTTAAGTAACATCTAATGTATTTTTAGGGGCATTAGGTTACTAAGATGTCATGAAATTTGCCCATAATGCAGTGTTTTAGACCCATTGGACCTTGGGTATAGTGTGTATCACGTTTTGGCACATGGGCTGTTTGCCTGCTTTGTGAAAGACTGAGATTTATTTATATTAATAAGCCATGACTATAAATATATACAGTATATGGAGATTTATTGTGACTGCGTTAAACAAAACACGGAACCCCCATAGGAAAAGGTTGCCGGATTGTAAGGATTCTGGAACGGGATATTCAACAATAAACGTAATTTACAGAAGCCACCTCGCTATTAGCCACTGCTGCTTCCCTTGCTGCTGTAGTGGCATCAGAGTTTATTGCAGGAACATACAAAGTTATAGGAGACAGATTGAAACGCAGCATGAGGGTATTACTGAAAGCCTACAGACTCATTTATTATGCAGAGAATGAGCAGAATATCTTATGTGGGGTGGGGGCAGCACCCGTAATCAGCTCCAAAGAGTACAGCAATGGCACGTTCACTCATTATTCCACCGAAAGGGATGAAGAACTTGGAGGGACAGTGCTTGATGCCACTTGTCTTACACACCCAGGGGGGCCAGCCTGAAGGCCAATTAGGGGGAGATTTGGGGTGAGTGCTTATTTGTACCCTGGGTACCCCTGGAACTATAGTGACACCCCAATGTTTCTATATATCTGTAACCTTGTTATGAGCTAAGGGGGCCCAGTCTGAAGGTCAGTTAGGGGGAGATTTGGGGTGAGTGTTTATTTGTACCCTGGGTACCCCTGGAACTATAGTGACACCCCAATGTTTCTATATATCTGTAACCTTGTTATGAGCTAAGGGGGCCCAGTCTGAAGGTCAGTTAGGGGGAGATTTGGGGCGAGGGCTTATATGTGCCCTGGGTACCCCTGGAACTATAGCAGGGTGACTGTTACCCAAATCAGGCTGATTATTACCCCTTGCCCTGCTGATTATGGCCAGATTTGGAGTGGAATCTTATTTGCTGAACTAACTTTTTCTTCCATTAGAAATGGCACCAAATTAACGATGATTTGTTTTGTGAAATTGCAAATTGCAAATAAAAGTACTTTCCTGCCTTAAGCTGGCCATAGATGTGCAGATTTCCTGCAATATCGGACAAACGATTGGACGTCCCCATCTCCCGATCTGCCACTAACCTTCAGTTTAAATAAAGTAGTAGAAGAACAGATCAGATGATGTTCTGCCCTATAACAGCAATCGTATGAAAGTTTATGTCCGACAGAGCTGGTGACAGACTCCCACTGAAGATCATCAGATGGGCAATACATGTGGAGATATGATCAGCGGCCAACAGAAGTCTTCTAACCTGTCCCACCGACTGAACGAACGATCGCCATGGCACGAATTTCGGGATGCTCCCCACACAAACCGAAAATCGTACGAATTGAGGATCCATATGATTATATCTGTACGTCTCTGGCCAGCTTTACTCTTTTAAAGAACTACTGTTCTTATCAACAATTCTACTGTAAAGAATCATATTCTTGCCTGGAGTTTTGTGAGTGGCAGAGATGGTATTAGGTTGGGCATTTGCTCGGGGCCTTCAGCATCTTAAGGGTTGTTCTAGGGTTGAACATGGTACAATGGGCATAATAATCCTTATATAGTATCAGTATATAAATCACCAACTTGCATTATCAGAGGCCTGATCTTCTTTAACTACTTCCTTAACCCCAGGCTAAATACCTGCCCTGCCCTAAGGCAAGAGGAGGAAAGCAATAGAAGACATGGGCTCCATACCAACCACAGGCCCAAAGTTTAAGTGCTGAGGGAATAACACTGAAAGCCAGAGAGCTCATTACTGGAGCAATTATGAATCCTGTGAGGATAGTAACTCTGCTCATGATACAGTGCTGAAAAGCCGCTCACCACTAAGAGGGGTCACCGCAGTGATATAAGCACCGCATCCAGAAGAAGCCGCCGTGCATTCACTGCTATTATGTTTAACCCCTCTGAATACCCTGAGCATCGTCTTCACCTTCAGCGTCTCTGATGACATTTTTCGCCCATATTGATCTCTAGGTTATTTAACTCTTTAATTTCAACCTAATCCCATAATAACGGGAAGTAACTGACAATGGAGTAAGAAAGTCAGGAAGGAATTAATGACAAGTCTTTTGAAGATGTTGTCTAGAGGAGAGTCTACTGGCGGGACAAGGGGGCAAATTCACTAAAGCGCGAAGCGTCTAACGCTAGTGCTAATTTGCCAGCTTGACGTCAATTCGTAACTTCGCAAATTCACTAACACCGACTCTGGCAAATTTTCGCTAGCGAAGTAGACAGACAAGCGCAACTTCGCACCCTAACGCCAGGCGAAGTTGTGCACTGACGAAGGATCGTAATTACGCAAATTCACTAAAATTACCATTTTACTGAACGTTACTAATTACGCCAGACGTTACTTCACCAGGTCAGTCCTGGCGAAGTTCAATACAAGTCCCAAAAAAACGCTTGCGTGTTTTATCTTTTGTAGGGTGATAGCATAATTTTTTTGGGGGGTTACCCTCCTTCCCCCCCTACATTTCCTAACATATGGCAACACAACTATACAGGGGGCACATGTAGGGCAATAGGACAACTTTATTTTATTTATTAAAGGTTTCCTGGGCTTTTGTAGTGGAATGTAGTGGCTGGAACATATACTTCTATTATACTTTGAAAGTCGCGACGTATGCAAATTAGGTATCGCTAGCGTTAATGTGCTTTGCCTGGCGAAGTAATACTAGCGCAACTACTCTACCGTTCGGTGACTTGAGCGTAACTTCTCACTTTAGTGAATTTGCGTAGCGCTGGTGAAAATTCGCCTTGCAAAGTGCGGCGAATGTTAGCGAAGGCAGCATTAGTGCATTTTCGACGCTTAGTGAATTTGCCCCATGGGCTCTTGCTGTACCTGAATGTGGGTTTCCCAATAATCTTGTGCAGGGCCGGGCCAAGCCAGACAGGAGCCGTAGGCAGAGCGAGCGTGAAATTGCCGCTCATGCACATGTGCCAAAGTGGTGCTCGTGCCCATGCACAAAAGCACAATTAAGCTGAAATATAGAAGGGGCAGCCAGGGAGAGGGGACTGGACATGGGGTAGGCGACAGAGACGGTGAGTGCCTGGCGTCCCCTCAGCTTTGCGTCCTAGACACGTGCCTACTCTGCCTACCCTTGGCCCAGCCCTGAGCCTGTGTGCTCAGAGAAAGAGGCTGCTCTCATGTTCTGCTTAGGGGAAAAACATTAAATCTTTCCTAAGCAGAAGAACATCAGCCTCTTCCTTTCTCCTGACAACTTCCTTGACTACTTGGTGGTCAGACTGGTGGGAAACTGACCAGCAGGTGGCGATGTTGTAACAAAATTCAATCCTATTAAAAGTACATGTATCCCTTAATATCTTGGAATGGAAAAAAAAATAATGAATGAACATCACAACATTTCTTAGAATAGTGCCTTCATCAATTTTACATCAACTTATTTTAAAGGTTTACTTATCCTTCACATATTAGCATTCCAGTTACTCAGGGCAAAAAACTTCATCCCTATATCTCCAGAGTCCAGTCTTGTTCTTGGTACATTTCTGTGATCAATAGGATCCCCAGGAGGGGTGAATGATATGTATAAATGGTTTCTACCCAACAAAAGTCTGAGGAGTCTATAGTAACCCCCGAAATGTCCTCTGCCACCCGCACTTCATCGCTGACAACAATTGTAACTGCTTGGATTCAAATCGCTCGATTGCATCATTCAAACCCTTTAAAAGTTCCAAGAATTCAAAGGAGTTTTCTCAAAATCCTTCGAATTCTTGGAACTTTTAAAGGATTTTAAAGGGTCAGTACTTTGAAAATTGGACTTTCGAACATTTCGACTTTCGAATTCGACTGTCAAACATTCAAATTTTTCTAACAGAATTTTGGCCTACTCGAGGGTCGAAGTAGCACAAAATCACTTCAAAATTCGATTTTTTTTATTATTTGAATATTATTCGAATATTCACTTCGACCCTTAGTAAATGTGCCCCAAAGTGGCAGATTTCTCAAGGGTCGAATAGTTAATTTGAATTTCCAAGTTTCAAAATTCACACATTCGAAATTTAATCCACCCCCCCCCATTCGAATGTAAATACTAATGTGAAATTTATCACACCGTGACCATATATTCGAGAAAAACTCGATTTGTACGAATCAAATACGATTAGAATTTTCTGGTCGGAACCATTCCATCGAATATTAGACATTTGCATTTTCTCTTAAATCGAAATTGTGAGCATAAAAAATTTTTTTTTAAATGAATTCAAAATTCGACCTTAGATAAATGGGCATCTGGCCAGACTTAATTGGCTTAACAACACCCAAACGAGTGACTTGGGCTGTAGTAGACCTTATCTAATGACCTTTGTGGTCTCTTTAGAGGACTTTGACATGGTTTCCACTGTTCCCCTGTAGATACCACCACTTTCTAGTGCTCTTTTTAAAAAAAACACAGGACCTATTTTGGCCATGCCCCATCTGTTTAGTTGTACACATAGGCCCACCTCATTGCACAAAACCCTGCCCACATTCTGGTAAGCCACGCCCCCTTTATGGTGATTAACGAGGGACAGCTGGAAAACCTGGGGCAGCTAATAGAAATTCTTGCTTTCCACAAAATCTGATTGGCACATGATTTTGTTATTCCACATTAATTCTTTATTTTACTAAACTTAATTGTGTCAATTTTTATGTATACTGTTAATTTTCCTATTAAACCTTTTAAAGTTTAATAGCCTTTTAGTGCTGGATAATTGGGAGATCATGCGAGTAATGTTATTGCTAATTATCCCAGATTATTGTATTATATTAGCGATCTGTGTTTTCTCTGGAAAGTGGGAGACACACTGGGGGGTAATGTCTTCTCTCCTGGGGGGAATTTTCCAAGCTGATGCTGAGCCAAGAGATGCTTGGGGTTGAGTTTTGGGGTTCTATGCCCCTTCCTACCTGTGTCCCACTGGGTGATAAAATAATCTTAGAGGGCCTTAGTCGTTATTGTTTTTCTTCATTTATACAGCAGAAGCATTGGTATATTATGCTGTAATTAATAAAGAATGTTCAATTATTCGCCCATGTCCCAATAGAACTACCAGAAAAACACACATATACACTCGACTCACTAGATTTAATTCATGAGGTTATTAAACTGGCTGTTTGTTTTTAGATAGGGTTGGACTAGGGCAGTGATCTCCAACCAGTAGCTCGTTAGCAACATGTTGCTCTCCAACCCCTTGGATGTTGCTCTCAGTAGCCTCAAGGCAAGAGCTTATTTTTTAATTGTAGGTTTGGAGGCAAGGTTTGATTGTATAAAAAACAGTTTTCCTGCCAAATACAAGCTCCTATTGGCTGCCAGTCCACATAGGGGCTACCAAATGGACAATCACAACACTTATTTGGCATCCCAAGAACATTTGTCATGCTAGTGTTGCTCCCCAACTGTTTTTATGTTTGAATGATGCTCACAGGTTCAAAAGGTTGGGGATCCCTGGACTGCCTACTTCGCCAGATTGGACCTACCGAATTGTAAAAGAAGCCTATGGGAACCCTCCCACAGGCTTCTGAGGCTAAGTCCTGATCGAATAGGATTCCTACAATCGAAGTCTTCAATCGTTCAAGTCGTACGAATCATTGGAATGATCGAATAATTCATTTGAATAGTCGAATGATCATTATTCGATCGTTATTCGATCATCGAATGATCGAAGATCGAATAAAAGGGTAGCCTAAAACTATTCGATTAGCATTCGTAAATCGAATGCTAATCGAATATTGAGGGAATTCGAATTTTTTGGGGGGGAATAATAGTAAACTTGCCCCTTGGTATTGTCTCATTAGGTTCTTATACCTCTGAGCTTGTTTCCAGTTTGTTCCTGACCCTGTTATTGATCCTGATTCCCTGTGTTTGACCCTGCCTGGCTTTTGACTACTCTCATCTCTGAAAACCTGACCTTTGCCTGAAATCGACTTTGAATCTGCTTAACCCTCCTGATTGACGTTCTGGTTTTGACCCTTGACTGTTATTCGACTCCGATTCTGCCTCACCCCATCTGATTGATTACCCAGTTTTGACCCTTTGCCTGCCTGATGATCCAAGCTATCTGCCTGCCTCGACCCAGCCTGTCTGACTACAAATCTGCCTACTCCTGCCTGTATGGTGACCTTTGGCCTTATTGACTCTAACAATAGTCGTGCCCCTTTGCCTATCCAGAACCTTTCCCTTGCACCTCTCGTTAAAGTTCAGGTGGCATTGAGTAAGCTGAGGGCTCCTCCCGAATACAAGGGTGAAGCACAAGCTTAGATCAGGGTGCTTGGTGCTGGTTCTGGTGTTGGGTGCCACAAAGTAGCAAGTGAGAGCATCCAGGAACCCCACCCAACACTGGGAGACATTGGGAATAAGGTTAACCTATTAAACAGAGCTGTTATATGCCTTCACTGTGTACTAAAAGCATTTATAATTTGGAAACCTTAATTACTGGTCAGAAAAACACCCTCAATCCTCAAGGTCCTATAGAGGATAATGTAAAAGACAATTAAATATAAATTGAAGGTGGATTATAAGAGCGATATGTTAAAAAGCTATGCAATGTATTTCTCACACTGAGTTTTCTAAGAAAAAAAACTGGCCGGCCAGGAAGCACAATAAAAAAAATAATCAATAAATATACAGAAAAACAGTAATTCACAAACTCTTTTTGCTATTTCTCAATCAGGACAAGCTATATTTAAGTGTACTAAAAGCATACTCCCAACTATTGTTTTTCACGGAGCAGTCCCGTTTTTTTACATCTCAACCCACAGTCCTGGGTTTGTTATTGAAATGCTACTTTGATCTCCTGCACTGAACAGCCAGAAAAAGATACCACATTTCTAACTTAATTGGCTTTTGGCAGAGAGCCCTGAAGAGATAGGGGGCACCTGTTATTTGCAGCTTAAGGGGCAACTCACCTTCATTGGCGAAACTGTAATAACACATTAAAAACCCCAGAAATGTGTTCAAACTTTCATAACCTGCCAAATTTTGTAAAATGGACTTAGTAGTTAGGGGGTGTGGTCACAAAAATGAATGTGGTCAAAATGTCCCTCTTTCTTTTTCCAAAATGTTGGGAGGTGAAGAAGACATTTATGAGATCCACTTGGGGGCAAATTTACAAATATTCCCCTAAAATCCTTGTGAAATTCGATAAGCATTCGACTATTGAATGCTTATCGAATAGTTCCTTTTGCTCAATATTTGATTTCTCGATTAAATCGAATACCAATCGTTCGATTTCAGGGAAAAAACGTCGTTTTGCCTTCGAGCCTCTGAAAAATTTGTACGATTCGAACGATCGAGGCATTTGATCGTACGAATGGTATTCGAGCAGGTCTTAGCAAAAGAAGCCTATGGGGGGTTCCCCATAGGCTTCTATTGGTATTCGGTAGGTTCAATCTAGCGAAGTAGACATTCGAAAAAATTTTAAATTTTAAATCCTTTGATCATCAAATGATCAATTATCCGATCATTCGATCTATTCGAAACGGTCGAATTTTCGGTATTCGATGATCGAAGAGACCAAATTTGCATATTCGAATATCCAAAAAAATCGTTCGATCGGTATTCGATCGAATTCGATCGAACTTCGATCCATTCACGCGAATTTTGTAAATTTGCCCCGTGGTGTTGACATTTGTGAGATCCACTTGATGACATTTGTGAGATCCAATTGCCGTTGAAATCTGTGAGATCCCTTGGTGTTGACATTTGTGAGATACATCTGTTTTTGACATCATCCTGTGTATTATTTACTGTATTGCTATGGACATTTGTGTTAAATTTGTTACCTTTTACTGATCTAATTCCCAAAGGGGCCTTAGTAAATGAGCCCAGTTACCAGTTCTTGATTTTGCTCTTAAAGGACAAGGAAAGGCAAAGAAATAAAATCCAATTTTTACTTTCTTTAATGAAAAAGAAATTTATCTCCAATATACTGTAATTAAAAAATGTGTACTGTTTTTATAAGAAACCTGACTGTATGCAGTGAGATTCTCCCTTCATTTACTGCTGAGGATAGGAATTGTCAGACGGTCCCTAACTTCTAGCAGGGAAACAATTATACTTATGAACAGCAGGGGGAGCCCCTGCCTTACTTACCAGCCATGCAGAACTCAAGCAGCTTTGTGTTTTGATCATTTATGACGATCCCTAAGCAGCACAGACCATACTGAGCATGTGCAGTGCCAGTGTCAGACAAAGATGTATAACAAAGTTACAAGATGACAGCCCCCTGTGGCCAACTTTGAAAGCATAAATCATTTGTTTGATTAGGCTTGTGGTGCAGTAAGTTCATGTTTATGTTTAGTATACAAAATACACCATTTCTAGCCTTATTCTATTTTACACTTTACTTGCCCTTTAAATAATTCCATGGAAGCCTGCTAGTCTTGCTGACCATCTCTGGGTTAGCGCAATCTAGAATGGTCTCAGATTTTCATAAATATACCAGATGCAAATTTGCAGCAAATTTCTGCGTTTTGCAGCCAGCAAATAAATTTGAAAAATCCCTCTTTGTCAAATAAATGTTGGTGTGCGTTATAAAAATTGTTACGCGTCAAAATTATTCGGACACCCATTGACTTTAATGCATTTGGAAAAAATAGGAGCGCATATAAAATTGTCACTGGTATCTAAATTGATGCGCATCAAAATTATTTTGACGCCCTATTGACTTCAATGTCTTTCAATTTGGCTGTAAATTTGCGAGAATCACCAACTCTTAAATGTAAAGTAAACCATATAGTGTTATACCGTGTATTTATTGCATAGTTGCATCTAATGTAGTTAATCCCAAAGTGGATAAAATAAACCAGTGCATTTTGTAGCCTAAAACTTTGAATTGGAAAATACATTGAACACCTTTAAATTGAGTTTTAGTATGTTCTAAGCAAATTTTTTTTTTTTTTAACAGGACCTCATTTTTTATTTTTTAAAGTTTCTGAATTATTTGCCTTCTTCTTCTTTCCAGCTTTCAAATGGGGGGGACCCCATCTAAAAAACAAATCCTCTGTAAGGCTACAAATGTATTGTTAATGCTTCTTTTTATAACTCCTCTCCTATTCATATTCCTGTCTCTTATTCACTGCATTGCATGGTGGCAAGGGGAATTGGACCCTACCAATTGCAACCTGGAGAGCTGCTGAATAAAAAGCCAAATAAGTAAAACATCTCAAATAATACAAAATCAAAATACTAAAAGTTAATCTAAAGGTGAACAACCCCTTTAAAATGTTGGTTTAACTTAAAGGGGACCTGTCACCCTAATAAATAATTCCAAATCCTATGTTATCATGTTACTCATGCAAAATAAATTTTAATTACACTATATAAATTCTTTTAATCTTGTTTCCTCCAGTCTGGGAATTCATAATTATAGTAAACAGGTAGGAGCCATTTTGTGGACACTGTTATTAAACCAAGTCTTGCATCATCTTAACATCTTGTTTGTGCACCAGAATGGGGGACCTGATGTCCATCCCCATGCACTGGTTACACAATTAAATGGAGAAGGGAGAGGGGGGATGTGGGGAGTGCAGTGATATTTAAGTGCTGAATGGAAAGTGAAAGTAATTGTCTGCCCTGCCTCTATGCATAGAGGAGGGGCAGGCAGTATTTGATTGACAGCTGAGATGTTTAAATGCATTTACTACAGCTATAGATGCTTTAATAAAAAAAAGAATGTGGATTTCATGTTTAACTTCAAAAGGACTTTTATTATACAGCTCTACAGTCTGGGTGACAGGTCCCCTTTAAAATGACTTAGTATGATATCCTGAGACATGTCTGAACTTTCTATTTTTTTGTGGTTCTATTTACCTTTCTGCCTTGTTTTGAATATATGCTCTTTGGTTGCCAGGGTCACTGACCCCCACAAACTAAAGTGCAGATATTTTTATCGGCAACCTTTTTGTTTAGGTTCTCTTCTATTGATCTGCCTTTCAAGTCACTTTCTGGTTGGTGGCATAGTTCAAAAACTAAAAACCAGCTGATATTCTAAGACTAATTGAAAGTTGTCTTCTACATTATACAAGTTCATTCTGTAGTCAACTCCCCCTTAACATTTCTGCTGAACCTTGGCAAGTGTTATTTTCAGAATTTCCTATTTCTAAAGGCTGCAGACACCTATTTCACAACTGTCATGTGCCTGGGGGCACCTTAGTGGGATGGTTGTTCTGCAGTATTTCTTTGTTGCATTAAAACCTTTATCCATAACCCTATTAATTTCCAGCTGTGCTGCTCTAATTTCACAACTCATTGGTTTACAGAACCTTCTTTCCAACCAACCTCTAATTATTTAGATCTTTCTCTCCCCCAACTGCAAACCACTATATTTTCTCACTTTAATCTCCATCAGCGCCATCCAATTCCTTCCACAGACAGGGCTGATTATCTTTTATGCTCTCATACTCACGGGCTGGATAAATTAAAATGGTAATGTCTTAGATAGAGGTCTACAGAGCTGTCGGACCGGCCGAGAGGCATAAGAAAAACACTCAGGGGACCCCCAAGGCTCTAGCTGTAAATTGGCCTCATGTCAGATATTAATATTTAAATCTTCATTCAGACCGTACATACCAGCCATGGCTAACGGATTCATTTGAGGTATTTTTTCTACATTGGTTTTATTTTCCTGTTAAGAATGTAGCATCACCAGAACGAGAAGAAAATTTGCCATTCTGGTGTTTCTATGGGATTCCCATGAGATGCAAAGAGTTGGTGAATTAGTGATGAGCAAATCTGTCCCATATCACAATTAACGAAACGGAGGAAAATCTGCAAAACACATTGAAGTCAATAGGTGGCAATATTTTTTTTATGCACCAGAGTTTTTTTTGCGTACGTGACAAATTTTTCTCACTCCAAATGCATTAAAGACAATGGAAGTTTTCCTTCTGGCAACTTTTTAGTCTCTGCGTCATTTTCTTCTCAATTACTTTTTGTCCAAATGCATTAAAGCCAATGGGCGTTTTTTTTTTTGTTTTTTTTAATATGGTAACTTTTTTGTCTTGATGGCAATTTTGTCTTGGCGACTTTTTTGTACTGGCGAAATTTTTGTGATGGATTTGCTGTTTCTCAAAAAAGCAATTGCAGATGGCAAAGTGCAGGATTTCGCTGTGAATCCATGCCTGGAGAAAACATTCACTCATCACTAGGCCTGATTGATATAGATTGAAGCCATTTCCACAGGCACATTTTTATTGTGTGAAGCCTCGTCATCAGAAAAAACGGTTCTCCTAATTTGGTTCAAGTTTTGCCATATATTCAAATGCCGTTTTCACTTGATAAAAAACGTGAGACACGTATTTCTGGATTGAATCTCATGACTCCTTCAATGGAGTCCATGAGTTTGTATGTGATAAACAATTTTCTCATTGAAATGAATCTGGCCCATTATTTCAATTAAATTGTTTTCTGACGAAATGGTCAGAAATCTTTCATCCCAAACCTGACCCTAAGCCAATACTTCTCAACTCCTACCCAACTCAGCCTGAAGTCCTATTCTTCGCTGAAAAAATTCGCGAATTTCCAGAGAAATTCGCAAATTTTTCGCCGATTCGCGAAACGAGTCGCGCGTCATTTTTGACGCGTCGCGTCGTTTCTGATGCGTCGCGTCATTTTCGGCGCGCGTCGCGTCGTTTTCGGTGCGTCGCATCAAAAACGACGCGCGACTCGTTTTTGGGCGGCGAATTTTTTTTGCAGAGTTTTTTTTGTAGTTTCGCGAATTTATTCGCCAGCGGCGAATCGCGGGAATTCGCAGCGAATTCGCCCCTGGCGAATAAATTCGCCCATCACTACCCGTACTCAACCAACTTCATTTTGATTACATGTATCTATGGTGGGCATGAAGAACAAGAGCCATGATTGATCCACTCTGTGCACAACCTGCACCTAGGGCTCACCTTATTAGCCCAAACCCAACCGGCTTGTGACTAAACCCGTGGGTCCAGTGAGTAACGCGATACTTCTCAATTCCTACCCAACCCAGCCTGAAGTCCTACTCTCCTTTTTCGGCCTTCACCCAACCAACTTCATTTAGATGACATGTATATATGGTTGGGATGGGCCTCCTCAAGAGATGGGTCTATTACACCATTAAAGAAGAAGAGCCATGCTTGACCAACTCACAGCCTGCACCTGGAGCTCACCTTATTGGCCCAAAGCCACCCACCTTGTGACTTAACCCATGGGTCCAGTGAGTTTCAGTTCAAGTCTTTCATCACTGGTCCTCAAAGAGGGTGAACAGTTCTTTCTTTTATGCTCCTCATATGGTACATATCATCCTGATATTAGAATATTAGAAAACATACTAAAAACATTACATTTTACATAATTCCTGTGGAACACACTACACAAGATCAGTGGGGGGATCTTTTTCTGGGGTCTGTCTTTCTTGGGAACCGGAGTTATAAAACAGGGACAGTGTCTGGGAAATGGGAGCTCATGAAAACCTAATCATATTGATACAATTTTTATATTTCTATGAATGATATTTATGAATGATGTTCAGCACAGTTATCCTGTTACCACTGATTTTTAAATCAATCATTCTTTTATCTTGTTTTAGGTTTTACAAAAACAATAAAGAGAATAAAATCCTTTAAACTGACTGCATTGAATTAGGAATTGTCAAAACAGCAAATGGCAAGCTTTGATATCATTTAGAAAAAGGGTAACCCCCTATGGGGAACCCCCCCATGAAAATGTTGGCTCAAGTTCAGGTTGATGTTACAGCAATCTGGCCAATTTTTCACTGTAGGATAGAACTCATGTTACTCAGGTATTATACTCAACAATGAAAGATTATAAGTTTCTTATGGAGTCAAATATAATGCCCAAATAGATGCTTTGTCTGATCCATTTGATCCATCCAATGAAATTGTATTTAGTAAGCATGTTCTGCACTCTCTATTTTTCAGTTCCGGCGAAAATAGTCAACATCTCGTCCAGTGTAACTGTTAATGAAGGTAGTAACGTGAATCTCCAGTGCTTGGCCGTGGGGAAACCTGAACCTACTATAACTTGGCAACAGATAGCAGGTAAGAGGGGGAGCAAGCATTGGGTTCCTTCATAGACAGCAACTGGGCAGCAGCTACATGGGATAAAGATGTTATAGACACACACAGACCCAAACAGGCTGCAGATACAGGTGTGGGACCTGTTATCCAGAATGCTATGGACCTGAAGTTTCCCAGATCATGGATCTTTCTGTAATGTAGATGTAGGGACCCTGAGTTTTAGGTATAACAACTTAGCCAGTTCCCCTTTATATTTGGACACCTAATGGTCCTTTAGTATACCCAGGCAGCTATGTCCCCTTTTATTGGGTCCACATTAGTTCAAGGGGATTGTCCACTAGGTGGCAGTAGTTTAAAGTATAAAAGGGGTTTGCCCCTTGTGCTCATGGTCTTTCCTGGGACCTTGCCTCATTGTGAGGCATTATAGTTCCAGGCATTCCAATGAAACAAGTAGTTAGAGCTATTTAGTGACAGTGAATATTGCAATAGTCACTCTAGTAGTGAGAGTAAGTACAGGGTAGCTAGTGAGCAGCTTCCTCT
This sequence comes from Xenopus borealis, assembly GCA_024363595.1. Classification (NCBI taxonomy): domain Eukaryota; kingdom Metazoa; phylum Chordata; class Amphibia; order Anura; family Pipidae; genus Xenopus; species Xenopus borealis. Next base: position 99,072,172 of record CM044444.1, read on the forward strand.
CCAACAAGGAGACGTAGTGGGGTATGTAAACCACTAGATCAGGGACTACAGTGGGGGAGTTGAGGACCAGATAGGGTACCAAGACCCAAGACCCCAGGCTGAATACAGTGGGTGAGGTGAGGACCAAATCAGGTGCCAAGATACAAGACCCCAGGCTGAGAAACCCAAACCATAATTTTGTTCATCCAGAGGGATATTGCCTAGTGAGAGTGGTAATTATCCTTTGAATCCGTTTTTTCTGCTGCTCTGACCACCTGTACTGTGTATTGCTTCACCTGGAGAACATTCTATCCCACTGGAGGGATTATTGCTGTATATCACTGCACTGTCCAGTTAAATAAACAAGTTAAAGTTTGCTACAAAGAAACTTGTCTGACTGGATCTATTGCTGCACTGAGCAACACCAGGTACTGGGAGTTGCAGGGAGTTGCAGGGAGTACACAGGTACACTGGGGGTCCTGGGCACAAGTTAAGCAGTTAGCCGGGTCACACACATTTCACAAATCCACAGCTAAAGTGCACTCAAGGGTGTGCTACATAGATCTTCATACCTTAAGTCTTCTAGAAAATCATGTAAACCCCATAGGCTGGTTTTGCCTCCAATAAGGATTAATTATATCTTAGTTGGGATCAAGTACAAGCTACTGTTTTATTATTACAGAGTTAAAGAAATAATTTTGAGAAACAGCCTTTCCATAATTTAGAGCTTTCTGGATAATGGGTTTCCATTTGTGTACCATGGGGTAGGGTTGCCACCTTTACGTAACCCATGATCCAGGCAAGTGGCAGAGCCATGATGTCAGAGGGGCGGGCCAGTGACGTGAGTTGAGCTATGATGTGGCAATTAACGATTGGCTGGTTGCCATGTCAATCAAGGGAGATTCTGCCCGGTTTTCTATATTTGTACCCAGGCAGTCCAGGTCAATTCTGGACAGGTGGCAACCCTAGATTGGGGTGAGTTTTACAATGCCAACTACAGGACATGAGGGATATGCACAGGTAGAAAGAGGAAATTTAAAACATTTCTGGTCTTGTTAGACTTTAGTGTTCCTATTGTTTGCCGCCTCCACCTCCTAAAATTTGTATTGTTTTCCTTCAGAAAATGCTAGCCTAATTTATCTTCTTTGAAACTTCCATGGACTGATTAATGTGTGGGTCTATTTGCTGCCTGACTTTGGCTTTGTACTGGAGGAGGTGTCAGTGTGGTGGAACATAATGGGTTTGTTGTACAGAATGCTGTGTCTGCTGGGTGCTGTCTATTGGGTTAGAAGTGGATGTTGTGTTTATATAGCGCTGAATATTGGGTTAGTACAGGATTCTTTAAATGTCTAGCATCAGTTTTATTGACTGTGTATACTCAGGGTGAATTAAGCATAAAATGTAGGAGCAGTAATGGACGAGGGGGTAGTAAGAGGGTGAGGGGGACATACAGACATCAGGAGGCAGACAGAAGCCGTGTGATGCATTATATTCATACATTATCAGCCAGCCATCGTGCTCTTGATGCATTAGTGTAATGCATTAAACGTATACATCATTGCAGGCCAATGACTTTGATGTATGGAGTTAGAAGGACGCCAGCAAAATGGGAGAGTTGGCCAAGAAAACTGAAGCACAAACGGAGAGACTTTTCCGATTTATTTTTGCATACAGTGTACTTGATAATAATAATAAGCCTTGCATTGTTTCATGTTTAATAACTGTGCGTATATATTTAAATGTTCAGAGCCTGAATGAATGTTAATGTATTTCTTTGTTGTTTTTAAACCCCCACATGCAAATAGGTCCCAGAGAGGCAAAAAATCTTTTTGTCCCAAATTGCTGCATTGGGGATGCCAGACACTCTCAGGGACCATAGAAGAATCTCCCCAATGCTACCAGCTTAATATTATTACTGTGTCCTCCCAACTGGCCCATGGACTGACAACATGAACCTGCTCACATAGGAGTGAGTGTCACCATGAGGATCACACTGTGGCATACCTGCCCTAAAGGAGGCATTTCTTCCATAGATCTAGGTGCTATATTTTAGAACTATGAGTGGCCCAGCGTTTTTGGTTGGACTAACACTGCCTTTGTTTTGGTTAAGGAACTGATAAGTTGTCAGGTTGCCATCAGCCCCATCACAAATTCAAGCTAATGGACCAGCAGTAGGAGAATACAGATCAGTCAATTAATTTCTAAGCCCCAAAGGTTTGCCAGGGGTTTGTTGTTTATAGGCCAGAGAAGTCACAAATATAGTTTGGATGTCCAACTTGTGGCCTTCTAACTGCAATGTCCAACATGCCCCCAACAGCCAAAACCTTTGCCAGAATACTGGGAAATTAAGTAAAAGGGACCCCATATCATTGATTTTCTAATGGTTTTATATGGAGGGGATGGCTATATTACCTTCTCCTCCATCACTGACTGCCCTTATTATACCCCTAGTCCTACCTGCCCTGTTTCCTCTTCTACATCATGATAATAACTGTGGAAACCTTTAACTGAGGATAACATAGATCCTAGGGGCAAATTCATTCATTCAAGTGCGAAGCGTCTAACGCTAGCGCTAATTCGCCAGCGTGACGTCATTTCGCAACTTTGCAAATTCACTAACACCGACTCTGGCAAATTTTCGCTAGCGAAGTAGATAGACTTGCGCAACTTCGCACCCTTATGCCAGGCGAAGTTGCGCACTGACGAAGGGTCGGAATTACGCAAATTCACTAATTTTACTGAGCGTTACCACTTACGTTAGACTTTACTTTGCCAGGTCAGACCAGGCGAAGTTCAATACAATAGATATGAGTTTGAAAAAAAAAATTGGAAAATTTTTCTAAGTCCCATATGTAAACTTATAGGGCAGATAGCTTGCCTACAAGTGCATTGGGTGAAGCCAAAGTGGTAGCACCATCAAGGGAGTAATAGATGAGAAATCTAGTGTTGCACTTGTGCAGGGGGGTCCAAAGGGTAGATCATGATTTGATGGCCCAAATATCACAGCAGCTAAGCGTTGTTCACAAGCAACTCCATGAAATTCTTCTTCTTTCTATTAATAATTAATTAATTATAATTAAAACTGGTCAGATTAGATAGGATTGCAAGATGAGCTGTCAAAACCAACCCAAATTGGCCCAAATCAGTCACTGAAACTGCCAGACCATGTAAGAAGAACTTCAGGCCACATTGGACCAAAGATCCAAACCAATCATATTGATGGCTAGCACAATCAATTGTTCTATTCTAGCCAGAACATGTATTTATTTGTTCTCTTCAATTCTGATGAAAAAGTAAAGAGAGGAGCAACACACACAGTGAAATAGAAGGGGTTTAACCCACTGACCATGGCCAATGCCATATTATTTCACTGCTCTTCAGAAACTGTGAACAACGTACATTAATGAAACATTTTTGGCCTTATACATGGAGATGAGTGATTTGGGTCAGTCTGGTATCTAAGTACTAAACCTTGCAAACCAAACCCATCCATATCCATTGTGCGTCAGTATAGACGGACCAACTAGTGTTCATTGTCTTTATATTTCTGCATAGGCTGTGGCCATTGTGAGAATTTAAGATGCTCTTAGCTCCAATTACTTTTAACAGGAATGAGAATAAATTATAGTGCAATATGACTAATTAAATAAATCCACTGTATACGCTGACTGTGCAGATTATTGCTTTAAACAGACTTAGTGATGAATGTTTCACTATCTGCATCACCCTCTGCTTCTAACATTTGCTTTTGCGGCAGAGAGACTTAGAAGAATCTTAGTATTGGAGTGTGTTGTGTAATGTATCCCTCAAAGGGGTAATATTTTCATTTAGTACCCTAATTATTTATCCCATCATCTAAATCATTAAATTGCTCTACAGCTACAGTGTGGTCTTTCATGTCTCACAAGGACGGAGTCTAATGGCAATGACACAAAGGCAATTTCCACGTGTGTACTTTTCAGTTTTACGGGTGGGAAGCAGAACACTGGCTTTGGAATGTTAATCAACTGGACCCTTCTGGTTCACTTACTGGTTAGCAATGAGTAATAATCACCCGGCCAATGATTGTTTTTGTCCATTGATGTGAAAGTTGTAAGCTGACATCATTGGAAACTTTACTGAATCATGGCCAGTTGTGGGAAGTTCTATTACAGAAGTTCACTACATGGTCAGAAGTATATGGACACCTTCTTGCCCAATATCTCATTCCAAAGCCTAGGGTATTAATATGAAGTTGGGCCTCCCTTTACTGCTATAACTGTCTTTAGATAGTTGGGAAGGTTCCCCTCGACCAGTGATGCCCAACCAGTAGCTCATGAGCACCATGTTGTTCACCAACCCCTTGGATGTTGCTCCCAGTTGCATCAAAGCAGGTGCTTATTTTTTCATTTGCAGGATTGGAGGTTTTGGTTGCATAAAAAACAGGTGCACAGCCAAACAGAGCCTCAGCGTAGGTTGACAATCCACATAGGGGCTACCAAATGGCCAATCACAACACTTATTTGGCACCCCATGAATATTTGTCATGCTTGTGTTTCTCCCCAACTTCTTTTACATTTAAATGTTTGTCACGGGTTCAAATGGTTGGGGATCCGAGCCCTAGACGTTGGTACTTTACATTGTTGATGGGATTTGCTTCTATTCATAGAGAGGTAAGAGGTTGGGCTGTCATGTTGGGGATCAGGTGTAGCTCACAGTTGGGGCTCCTGATAATCCCATAGGAGTTCATCTGGACTGAGGTCAGGTCTCTTTGCAAACTAGTCACATTTTTGCACTGCAATCTCATCCAACTCAATTCTTAGTTCTGTTTGGACCTTGCTTTGCCACAAAGTAGGTAGTGTGAAATGGTCACCGATGGTATTGGTGGTGGCCCCTGTGTCAGCAAGGATGGCTGTGACTTAAATTGCCAATTCCAGTAATCAGAAGGGGGTCTACATACTTTTGGCCATATAGTACAGTTTGAGAGAACTTCCCTTTGTTGTCCAACCACCATGATGGTAGGAACTTAATGTAAGGACGGTAGGTCGACCTCACAGTACTAATGTGGCTGAAGAGTAGGGTAAGTAAAATAAAAAAGTAGGATAAGACATCTTATGTCTCTTCCTAGGCTTGATATGTGATCCCTGATGTCTACAATGCAACAATTTAGAAAGAATTCTGGTTTCCACTGTAAACACCAGGTTTGGATACTTACATATACCCAAAAACACCCACCTTACTCCAAGAGATTCTTGGCCCAGCTGCTCCTCTGTTGTATATCACTTTATTATGATGTTGAATGCTTAAGCCTGCTCATTTTCAAGGTAAACCTAAAATGGTAAAATGGCTATTTCTCTAATCAACAGCATTTCTTTAATATGAACAGATCTTTAATGGAAATGTTCAACCCAACTTGACAGAACTTGGCATATAATATATTACACGTGCTAAGCAGATTAGGAAAGCAGTTTTTGACATTCACGTGTTTCCATGACAGCTCATGTATGTTTTATCTGTACTGATGGGATGGAACTGCAAAGGGGAGATGTAATAATAACGAGATGTGCAGTTGCTGTCAAGCTAACAGGGATCTTCAAAGAATTCACTATTGACTGTGTATGTGTATAATATTTTTAGTGACAGGTCCTATTTGTACTTGGTCAGCTGACTGCATGTTACTCACTCTTGGGAACAGCTTTCTCTCTATATATATTAAACTTCTATATTAAAGGTAAGTTGGTTATATTAAACTGTGAACAGAATGAAAACCCCAGCAAAATTATAAAATTACGTATCATTAGAGGAGCCCTGGTGTATTCCTGGAGGGTTCACACATAAGTAATTAAGGTTTCTCAAGCTAATACCTGTTTAATATTCTAGTATGTTAGTAGGCAGCATATAGTTATTTAAAGGAATACTAAACCTTAAATAAAAGCTGCTTTTAATCAAAGAGCTATCAGTAACATTGACAAATATATGCGTAAAAGGTTTAGGAGCGTAGCAGAAATAAAAATATTTGGGAGAATATTTTAATCATGGAGGGCGCCATTTTTTCTCGGCAAGCCTTTCAGCAATCAAAATGGCTGGAATCAGAGTACGATGGCTTATAGCAAAGCTGATAACCTTAAAAAAGTTTATTAACAAAGAAACACCAGCCAAGGATTTTAGGTTTTAGATAGAGATTAAAATGTTCATTTTATACTGCATTCTCCTGTAATTTAGGTAGTTGCCCTTTAAATAATGGCAGAGCAACATGGGTTAACTTATGTCTCCATACGCAGAACATTTTTGTAGAAGGGAGTCGTATACTGTCACACAACTACCTGTAATTTGGGGAGTGTTTTTAGTTTCTCTGTAGCTCCGAGGTCTGTAATCCTGAGAATTTCTAATCCAGTTTGATGTCCTCATTTTCTACAGAGGCCTCTAAGGCAACAAAGCCTTCTGCTGCCACCCAGTGCTCATAAACAGTCTAGAAAAAGCATTTGAAATTATTCCATTGATTTGTCTATAATACATTTTCAATCATTACGGGATATTTTTATCACAGTGCACCAACAGCAGTTTTCTTTTTCGCTCTTGGATTTTTGCATAATTGTTTGCGATTCAATTTTACGACATGATAAATTTGACGTGTGTGATGTAAGGTTGGTTTTTGAGTAACATCTTCTTTCTGCAACACTGGTAATAGTACCCCTAAAAAATAACCTGATATCCCTCATGTATAGTAGGAAATCCCTTGCAGTGGTTAAATGACTGATCCCTCAATCCCCCATCAGTGACCAAGTTACAAGACCACGGTCATTGTGTGGAGACCCATACGATTATTTCCTAAGGATGAACCACTGATGCAATGACAACAGAGACGGCTACTCAAGATGCAAAACCGAGTTGCCAGATAATCCCAATGAATAAGGTTGTCAGACCACTAGGAGTAGCTTGGCCACTCTTCAGCTGTCACCCAGTTATTGTGTCAATGCTGGTAACCCAGATTATACAGAACAAGGAGAACCAGGTAGCAGTTGCCTTTGGCTTCTCTTGTAGAGTCAGAATAAGAAAAGCCTGTCCTTGTTACCCAAAGTAGCCAATCAATAAACATATTTACTATCTGGCAAATACTTTTTCTGTAGGTTCCACTGGATGTAAAGCTGGTCATACACAACACAGATCTGTTTGCCAAATGGGTGGGACTTTCTAACCAATATGCCCAACTTCAGCTGGGTGATATCTCATTGATACGATGGTTTTACCTTCAGGTCAATGATCCTGGTCAATGTGCCAATGGGAAAAGATAACCTGCTTGACTGATATTCTTTTAATCTATTGGGCAGGCTCATCGGTGGGCCCCACGTACCTGCCAACTTGGTCCTTCCAGACCTTTTTCTGCACATGTATGGCCATCTAAAGACTGGCAATGGCATAATATGAACCCTGGCTCTGCTCCCAGGGCCAGCCTCTGCCAGGGATATGTAATCTCTGCATGGGACATGTTGTTCTTTCTTCGGCTGCAGGTCGCTGCCCATTTACTTGAAGTGACAAATTTCATATTGTGTTTCTTGTGTTGTAAGTGTGTGTTTGTGTCTCATTCCTACCCGCCATCCCTCGTTCCTTTCCAAACCCCAATCCTTTCCCTCCCAACCTTACCCCACAGAGGGCTTCTCAAGTGAAGGCGAGCTCTTGGAGATCACAGAGATAAACCGGCAGCAGGCGGGAGACTATGAGTGCATCACCTCCAATGGAGTGTCCGTCCCTGACACCAAGAATGTGCAGATCACTGTCAACTGTGAGTTCCCATTCTACATTTCCCGATAGTTTCTACTGGCTTTTATACATTTACTGGCTCTTCTAGACAAGGGTTTCTGGGGTTTTGTATGTGAAGACACCATAAATAAATTGCTGAAAATAAACTAAAGCATGTCCTCTGTATCTAATAAAGCAGGAATATCATAACCAATAGACAGATATAGCAATAAAAGGGGCTTATGGTAAAAGCCAATCAAATCCCGGCGTGCAGAAGAAATTAAAAGAATAAGCAGAAGAAGCGCGGGGCCTTCAGAGGGATTGGAGTTGCACAATCAAGTTAGTGGAGGAAGTTACAGTAATCCTGGAGGGAGATGATCTCAGAAGGAACATTTTCATTTAGGAAATTCTTACATTTGTTTCAGATGTATTGCTTTTACCACCGGGGAGACTTTAGTAATTATAATAAATGCAAAGTGAACAGCAGTGAAATATTTCTGTATTTCCGCACGGCGCACTATAATAATAATAACAAAATATGGAAAACCTTGCCTTAGGCGGGAAAAGCTGACATTTATTAATATTATAATGAAAGATATGTCGTGAGGCTTGTGGGCCTCGTCGGAGGCAGAACGACTCATTGTATTAGAAAAGTCCTTGAATGTGTGCAGGGAGAATTCTGCCGAGTGTGTTGTGGGACGGAAACAAAACTGAAGCTAAATTAAAGATTGGTAGAAATAAGAAAAATACATAAATTTAAAGAGATGTTAATAAAAGGGAAGTAAAGCCTTTTCCCTCAACTGCATGTTTGACTCAAGAACTATAACAACTCGTGACTCAGCAACTATGTTGCTCCTGCTCCACAAAACCATAATAATCTTCCTCCTTGTAGAGAAACTATAGTTCCCATTGGAGTTAGGCATTGGGCATGTTCATGAACTCCCTAAATTTCCCATATAAATGCCACTTTATTGTCCACTTTGACAGGGCTCAATGAGTCTTAGACCCTTAGTTGGAATAGGACACAGGGTCGGGTAGGACTTGGCATGTGAGCAAAAAACGCAGCTCATTTTGGAGAAAACATGGAAGATATCTGAAAAGTGTTCCTAATTTAACTTCACTTAGAGCCTTTATTTAAAGGAACAGTAACATCAAAAAATTAAAGTGGATGGACTGCTCTAGTAAAACTGATGTGTTTGCTCTAGTACTATAGTTTATACTACTATAGTTTATACAAACAAGCTGCTTTGTAGCCGTGGTGGCAGTTATTCAAGCACAGGATACACAGTAGATAACAGATAAGTACTACTATAGTTTATACAAACAAGCTGCTTTGTAGCCGTGGTGGCAGTTATTCAAGCACTGGACACACAGTAGATAACAGATAAGTACTACTATAGTTTATATAAACAAGCTGCTGTGTAGCCATGGGGCAGCCATTCAAGCACAGGATACACAGTAGATAACATATAAGTACTACTATAGTTTATATAAACAAGCTGCTCTGTAGCCATGGGGGCAGCCATTCAAGCACAGGATACACAGTCAAATTAGATGTCTTTCTAAAGCACACACATAACTTTTACCAATGGGGGAGCAATAGTACATTATATTTTAATTACTTTAAAATGTCTAGCTTTTTTTGGTGTCACTGTTCCTTTAAGGAGCCCCCAGCTGCTTGGAGAAGTAAATGCGATATAGTGACTGCCGAGGGCAAGTATAGTTAGGTACCATTCTATTCCATGGACATTTCCCTATATCCAGATTCTCCATTCATTAACCTTTTCACTTTAACCCATATCCTTAGATCCACCCTACAGCATAGATGCGAAGAGTGCCCAGTCGCCCGTAGGAAAATCCGCAATGTTACGCTGCGAAGCAATGGCCGTGCCTCCCGCCGAGTTTGAATGGTACAAGGATGACAAACGGTAAACACAGTGCCAAGCTCACCATCCCCAACTTCTAGGAAAGGTGTTTTGTTTTGCAGGATCATTGCTTGTTCAGGGATCTCCTACTTAGCAATCTCCAGCTGGAGATCCACTGGGTGAAGATCGGAACTATTTGAGATTGGATCTGTTGAACCTAATGCCAATTGCATGAAATGTGCAGAATCCTTAAAGATTGAGGCTGTACAAATACACATGGCACTGGTTCTGACATGGTTGAAGTGACCCATTTATAGAGCTGGTTGTTAATTGTTTGCTGTGGTTACTGCTCTGATACAGGTATGGCCAGAACTAGGGTTAGGTAGAAGAGGCAGTTGCCTAGGGGGCAATGATGGGGGGTGTTGGGCAGCTACCTCTAAAATTGTCTTCTGCCTAGTCAGTATTCACATCCCTCAGTCTTACTCCCCACCCACCCCTTCCATCACTCTCCCCTTCCCCTCGCCCCTCCATTTTTCTCCCCTCCCTCCTTTCCCCTCTGTTGCTCTCTGCCACTCTCCCATCCCAACTCTCCCCTCCGCTTTTCCCTCCCTCCTTTCCACTCTGTTTCTCCCCCTTCCGTCGCTTTCCCATCCATCGCTCTCCCCTCTGTAGCTCTCCCCTCCTTTGCTATCCCCTCCCTCCTCTCCCCTCCATTGCTCTCCCTCCTCTTCCCTCCGTTGCACCCCCCTACCACCCTCATCTCTGCTCCGTCGCTCTCCAGTCATACACTCTTCCCTCATCACTTTTTTCCTCCATCACTCTCCCCTCCCTTCTCTCCCCTACATCACTCTCCCCTCCATTACTCTCCCCTCCCTCCTTTCCCCTCCGTTGCTCTCACCTCCATCACTGTCCCCTTCATCGCTCTCCTCTCCATCACTCTCCCCTCCATCGCTCTCTCCACCCTCCACTCCCTTGCTCCTCCCTCAGTTGCTCTCCCCAACTTCATCTCCCCAACCTCCCTCCTCTACCCTCCTCTCCCCTGTGTCTCTCTCCCCTCCATCGCTCTCCCAACCATCGATCCCTCCCCTACATCTCTCTCCTCTCCATCGCTCTTCCCTCCCTTCCCTTTCCTTCATTTCTCTCGCTCTGTCACTCCCCCCTTCCTCTCTCCTCTCTCCTCTCCCCTCCATCACTCTCCTCTCCCCTATATTGCTCTAATCTCCATTACTCTCCCCTCCGTTGCTCTCCTCTCCCCTCCATTGCTCTCCCCTCTGTCGCACTCCCCTCCTTCAATCTCCCCAACCTCCCTCCTTTCTCCTCCATTGCTCTCTCCTCCATCAATCTTCCCTCCCACCTCTCCCCTCCATCGCTCTCACCTCTCCCCTCTTTCACCCTCCCATCCATCGCTCCCTCCTCGCCCCACCATCGCTCTCCTCTCCATCGCTTTCTCTACTCCGTTGCTCTCCTATCCATCCCCTTCCCCTCCATCACTCTCCCCTTCATTCTCTAGGGTGCTCAGAATGGTGCTCGGAATGGCCCCTGGGAATGGCCGCCTTTCTTTGTTACATGTGGCCCTTATGCTTCAAAGACATTAAAGAAACAATAATTGATTTATATCACATTTATTGTTTCTAACAGGATCTGAACTGTTTAGTCAAAACTTTACGTCCCCTTTAAGAATATCACAAATATTCAGAGTTCCCTGTGCTGAACGCTCAATGCCATAATGTTTTACAGACATTTACTCTTTTTTACTCTCTTTTTCTGCTTTCCCACTTCCCTTAGCAGACTGATCTCCGGGACGGACGGATTGAGCATTCGTAGTGAAAGTATTTGGTCGGTGATCCTGTTTTCAAATGTCACCTCAAGGCATTATGGGAATTACACTTGCTTGGCATCCAATAAACTTGGCTCATTTAACAGCAGCTTGCGACTGCTCAGTAAGTAACGGCCTTTTTGCTTTTAGTGTCTTTATTTTGTTATTCAGCCCTGCTGTCTGGATCACATGAGCGGAGGGGCACCAATCGTTTATCAACAGGTTTTTTTTTTGTTTGTTTTTGCACTAACATGGTTGTTATCTAGCCAGCTGAGGATGCTGGGAGTTTCAAGAGTGGGGAGGGTTGAGCATGGCTTGGCTGAAGAAATTGGCTTTCATTTTTTTTGTATTTTATAGTTTTTGAATTATTTTCCTTCGTTTCCGACTCTTTCCAGCTTTCAAATGGGGGTCACTGACCCCATCTAAAAAACAAACGATCTATACGGCTATAAATTTACTGCTATTGCTACATTTTATTCCTCATCTTTCTATTCAGGCCTCTCCTATTCATATTCAGTGCGTGATTGCTAGGGTAAGTTGGACCCTAGCAACCAGATTGCTGAAACTGCAACTGGAGAGCTTCTCAATAAAAGCGAAATAACTCAAAAAAACACAAATAATAAAAAATGAAAACCAAGCTCAAATTGTCTGAGAATATCATTCTCTACATCATAATAAAAGTTAATTTAAAGGGGAAGAACCTGTTTAAGCACAAAAAAGAAAACTCAGACTTAAAGCTTCAGCATCAAAACTTCATTGTAGAAGTGTCATTAGGGTTGCCACCTAGCCGGTATTTTACCGGCCTAGCCGGTAAAACACCAGCCAAGGCCGGGGCCGGTATTACAAATTTACCGGCAATGTAGCTGCCGGTAAATTTGTAATACCCCTTAAAAATGGCCCTTGCCCTGCCTTAAATCCAATCCTTTCTCGCGTCTTCAGCCGATCGCTCGTGTGGCTCAGCCCCCTTTGACATCACATCACGCCCCTTTTGATGTCACGTCATGCCCCTTTCTGACTCCGCCCCCGCCGGCCGGTAAATTGTTTAGCAAAAGGTGGCAACCCTAAGTGTCATCTTGGCAAAATCTAAGCTTTTTTTTCAATTTGAGTTTTCTAATGTTTTTTTTTTTCAATAGGAAAGCAAATGTATGTTTTTTTATGTTTATCCGAAGTAGAGAAACCTTGAAAATTACACAAACAATAAACAGGCCTCTACAACAGGTTTAACTTTGCTCAAAGGAGTGGGGAACGCATTTTCCAGATTAAAGCCCGTATTTTAACTAAAAACACTCAGACAATGTACTGCCCACTCAGTCAGGTATTTTTCCCCCAAGTAGTATTGTCTTTGGCCCCCAGAATTCTAGGAGGTCTGGAAACATTGGACTGGACCTCTGATGAAGGCTTCATACCTAGACAAGGCCTACACTTCTGTAACACCTGGAAAGTAAAGCTTACTACTAAACTGCTCTGCACTGAATCACATTCTTAAAAAGGAATATTTTGGGTGGGGTTAGTTTCCCTTTAAAAGAGTTTTCGCAGTAAGAGTAGTAATTTTACAGAACCTGAGGAATATTCCAATTCCATTGTGCTCTGGGATTTGCTAATAAGCTGTTTACACTCTGCAGATTGATGTCTGATTCAGAGGACTTTTTCTTCTTCTTTCCTACATATTCCCTGTGCTGTTTCATATTTATTTCATTTTCCCTTGGCCCAAAAACTAGAAACAAACAAACAAAGTGTCCATATGTGCAGCTTTATCCTCAGCTTTCTCTCCATGTCTTGGCATTTTAAGGGACAGGCACTTCAGGCTACTAATGCCTCAGGCCAAACATACTAATTATCGTTTAAAATATTTGGATTTATTTATCAGTGGTCTTCTATATTCAGGGTGCAGATTACTGGATATATCATAGATTTAAGGAACATTCATGATATATTTATCTACAGTATACACATTCTGCTATCCCAAAGCCACATCCCACTATTATCCCACTGTTACTATAGGCACCATCTCTCCCTACTATACCTGCTAT
>CM044444.1:99125424-99141358 GCA_024363595.1 Xenopus borealis
TTACATAGCATATACTTTGCACAATTTAAATAATAGCCATGTTAGCAGGATGGCTACATACTCTATAGCCTCCGTACAATCACTATGTAGCCTCCTTTGTAGTCATTATTTGCTTTCTATCACTGCCGCACAGACATTCTGTAACCTCCATACAGTCACTCTTTAGCCTCTGCTTTTGTACAGACACCACCTAACATCCATACAGTCATTCTACACCCTTTATCACTGTACAGACAACCCCATAACATCCATGTATGTGCTCTGTACTCTCTATCAGTGTACAATTACTCTGTAGCCTCCATGCAGTCATGCTGCATCCTCTATTACTCTACAGACACCCTACAACCTCCAGTAACTCTTCAGTCTCTATCCATATAAAGTCTTGCTGTGGCCTCCATGCATTCACTCTAGAGACTCTATCATGCTACAGACACCCTGTAACCTCCAGGAACTCTGCAGTCTCTATCGGTATAAAGTCTTGCTGTAGCTTCCATGCAGTCACTCTAGAGCCTTTAATACTCTACAGACACCCTGTAACCTCCAGTTACTCTGCAGTCTCTATCAGTATAAAGTCTCTCTGCAGCTTCCATGCAGTAACTCTAGAGCCTCTATCACTCTACAGACTCCCTGTATCCTCCAGTTACTCTGCAGTCTCTATCAGTATAAAGTCTCTCTGCAGCTTCCATGCAGTCACTCTAGAGCCTCTATCACTCTACAGACTCCCTGTATCCTCCAGTTACTCTGCAGTCTCTATCAGTATAAAGTCTCTCTGCAGCTTTCATGCAGTCACTCTAGAGCCTCTATCACTCTACAGACTCCCTGTAACCTCCAGGAACTCTGCACCCTCTAGAACTTTACAGACACTCTGTAGCTTCCATGCTGTCACTCTAGAGCCTCTATCACTGTACAAACACCTTGTAACCTAGAGTCACTCTGCAGTCTCTATCAATATAAAGTCTCTCTACAGCCTCCATGCAGTCATTCTGCACCCTCTATCACTGTACAGACACCCTGTAACCTCCAGTCACTCTGCACTCTCAGCACTTTATAGACACCCTGTAGCTTCCATGCTGTCACTCTAGAACAGAGGTCCCCAACCTTTTTATAACCGTGAGCCACATTCAAATATAACAAAAGTTGGGGAGTGACGCAAGCATGAAGAACACCCAGGGGATGCCAAATAATGGCTGTGATTGACTATTTGGTAGCCCTATGTGAACTGGCAGCCTACAGGAGGCTCTATTTGACAGTACACCTAGTTTTTATGCAATTAAAACTTGCCTCCAAGCCTGGAATTCAAAGATAAGCATCTGCTTTGAGGCCACTGTGAGCAACATCTAAGGGGTTGGAGAACAACATGTTGCTCATAAGCGACTAGTTGGGGACCACTGGTCAAGAGCCTCTATCACTGTAAAGACACCCAGTAACCTCCAGTCACTCTACAGCCTCTACCACTGTATAGTCATTTTGTAGCCTCCATTCAATCATTCTGCAGCCTCGATCACTGTACACATATTCTGTAGCCTTCATGAAATGACTTAGTACCCTCTGAACCAGTAGCTATGGGGTGTCTGAACATAGGTTCTCTGGAGCTGAAAACAATAAATAAAAAAATTCAAGAGATTTTAATATGTAGGGGATGTAGAATAATGTTGGCTGGTACAAATAAGGGTCAAACCTCACAGGCGCGTAACTACAGAGGAAGAAGACCCTGCGGCTGCAGGGGGGCCCAATAGGTATAGGGGGCCCCATGATGCCCTAATTAATTAACAATTTCAACATATACTAGTAAAATGGATAACCTCTGGATATGTTGGGGACCCAAAATTAATTTGCTGTTGGGCCCAGTAACATCTAGTTAAGCCACTGAAAGCTGACATTCTACCCAACATTAAAATGAAAACATATGTATATGAATGTGGTTCCCACATTTTTATTTTTTACAGTATTTAAAGTACTTTGTTTTAAGTAAAGAATTTCAACATCATTCCCAGCAGGGCAAAAGTGCACACAGTGATCTACAGCTATCCACATCACATTTCGTATATTTATAACCGCTAGCATATATTTATAACCACTGGCCTTACTGTTTTATCTGAGTACAAAGGCCCATGATCAGTCTCAGAGAAAAGCAGACTTTTAGTGACCCACACAGTATATATAATAGATTATACAGAGCATGGAGAGTCAGACGTTCCACAAACCCTTTGTGTCGGCGCTTGATCTAACATTTTTGTTTATGGGAGAGGAGGAGATATTGGCCCCAGGCAAAGGAACACCAAAGAACTTTCAATTTACTCAAACGTACTCGAATTTACTGGATTCACAGATGAATAATTCTGTATGTAGGAATAGTCATTTACTTCTGTGTTCTATCCATCAACATCTGCAATGGTGTCAGGCTGAATCGAAAGACTTTGCAAGTGTGGGGTGCCCTGTTTCTATGCAGAGTATTGTGTAACACAACATTATTTGAAAAGCCAAAATTCATTTTTCTTTCACTGCTTACATTTGGTTTGACCAAAATCGATTCAGTGAATAGAGGAATTTTGTCAGCACAAAATAAAACCTATGAAAATAAAAGCCTTGTTGTGTAGTCAGAACAAATCCTTTGAATACAAAAATCCTTCTGTTGTTACAATTAAAATTTAATCTGACAAAATGCATCTTGGAACTATGATATGAAATCATTTTTGCGTTCACAGAATGAATTTTGTTCAGAATAAATACGTTCTGCTAAAAATATTTGTATTTTACATTCACACAGTTTATATTTTTTTAGATAAAAATGAAAATGAAAATAATTATTTAACAAAAAATTAGGCAAATCAGGGAAATATTGTTTTGTAACTGAAAAATGTTTGTTCTGTAAACTACTACTACCAAATATCATTTTGAGTACCAAAATTTACACAAGTGATTTTTCTGCTTAAAAAAACGGATTTTATATTGAGAATTCAAAACAATTTTTTATGTTTACACATTTTTTTTTTCATTTTTACAAATTCAGAATTTACATCAATCATTTTTTTGCTGAGAAAAAGTTTATTTTGAGAATTCAAAATACTTTTTTTTGTCTTAACACAAATAATTTTTCGCTGAGAAAGCAAATTCCATTTTGAGAATAAAAAACGATTTTTGTATTTACACAATCATTTTTTTTGCTAAAAAAACTAATTTATTTTGATTATTTAAAATGAATTAATTCAAAATGAATTACATAATTAACTTTGTTTGCTCAGAAAATGTAACCAAGTAATGTATTCTGTCTTCACAAAATGAACTATTCAACATAACATAAATTTGTGTGGCGTTTACAAAATACATTTTGTCTTTACAAATAGTTGTAATGAGTGTCATTTTCTCTGCTGTCACAAAAACATTGGCAGAAAAAAATGCCAGTAGCACCTACTGCCATTGACTAGAATGGCATCTACCACATGTGTGCATTGATACGCGGCTTCCATTGATATCAGTGGCATTCAGTGTCAGCATCATGGGCATTAACAACATGACATGGGACATTCACCTAGAAGGTCACTAATTGCTCGGACATTTCAAAATAGTGAAACTTCGTCACAAAAGGGTACAAAAGGGTATTGAAATGTTTTCTCTGGACTAAGCCACACAATGAAATAAAAGCATTTTCATTTTGTCTTTTGGAATTGTTGTCTATTACACCCTTATATCACCCAGAAACCCATAGTCTTGGTTTCTGTTCCACCCAGGAACTAAAAAGCTACTTTTGTGGCCATTGACCTCAAAACAAAAAACATTTTATGCTGATGGTTGGGAAGCAAACCAGATAGAGAAGCACATATAATCAACAAAAACCATAAATATATACAATATTTATTATATAGTGTTTGGAGCTTTGGGGTTCCCCCAGGTGTCTTCTTTAAGTACTGTCACATGCTTCACCTTAAAAAGAATTTTATATTATGTAGACCTTTTCTTTTATTATTTCCACGTTTATCTTCAGCTGACCAATCCTGCAATCCATCCCCACGGGTAATTTGAAATTTAGTATCATGCCATCTAAGCAGTTTTGCAATTGGTCTCTTTTTGTGACTTGTTTCTAGTCAACATTTTGTACAAGGGTAATGAACGCAGGCTTACTAGGAGGCAAAATGATGATGATGTAGATTTTTTTATCTACTGAAATATTTCAGTTCACCTCGAGTTATGGCATCACCTAAATGGAGTTTTTTGGGTTTTTTTTAACTATTAAAAGTTATGATTTATTGAAAAATCAGTTCTCCCTTTTTGCGAAAGGGTTGTGCCTCCAGCAGAAGGTTCTCTAGCTTGTTCCTCCATCCCTACTGTGATAGCACATATAAACTGTGGGTTCCTTGCAGGGAATACAAATGACTACAGACTCCATTGATGCATCTGGTGCACACAGCAACATATATTATAAAGTGGAAAAGGGAGTGTCTGTGCCAGATGCTTCACTATAACCTGTTACATGTGTATAAAGCTCAGACATGAAAGGGTTACATTCACAATGTTCATATTCCATTCTCTAAATTCACCCTATTAGCCATTTTTCTATCTCCCTTATGCGTGTTCTTTTAATAACAAACAATTGTGTTGTGACAATAAATAATTATCCTCTCTATAGAGCTGCCTCTTGGTTACAGCATTCATGTCTTATAAATGTCTTATAGCACCAGCACAAGTTTCTTTGATTTCAGTTTCCTGCCATAAAGATTCTTGATGGCTTTGTTTGCAGAGACACAAACAGTACAGAGTTGCTGGGATTCATTTGCATCCTCTGAACAGTGATAGATTACTGGGCAAACTCAGCTGCTTGTCTGGTGAAGTCTGCAGAGGATCAGGTCTTTTCCTCTTCTGGACAATAACACTGCTGAGGGACAAGCAAAGGTTTCATAATAAGGGTAACGATTAGGGATGCACCAAATCCACTATTTTGGATTCGGCCGAACCCCCGAATCCTTTGAGAAAGATGCGGCAGAATATTGAACCGGATCAGAACCCTAATTTGCATATGCAAATTAGGGGTGGGAAGGGGAAAACATTTTTTACTTGTTTTGTGACAAAAAGTCATGCAATTTCCCTCCCTGCCCCTAATTTGCATATGCAAAATTAGGGTTTGGATTCGGTTCGGCTAGGCAGAAGAATCCTGCTGAAAAAGGCCAAATCCTGCCCAAATCCCAAACCGAATCCTGGATTTGGTGCATCCCTAGCAACAATACAGTACTTGTCAGGAGGGGACTTTTCTAACCTGTCAGGAGTTTCTCTTGTAAGGAGCTGGAAAATAGTTTCTCCTTTTATTGTTTAGTTTGGTTATTGAGCTCTTTAGTTGAAGTGTAGGTCTACTTTTCCTTCCTCATTTTATGCCCTTGGAGTTCCCCAGTTTAGCCACTAGGTTGTAGTGTACAATGATATATATTTAGAACCGATATGGTTTTAAGGGTTTTTTTTTTTTTAACTGAGACTGCCTGCTGAGGGGAGGGGAGTCAAGAGTGGAACCCCATACAAGTGCAGTATCTAGTGAGTGTGAGTTATCTTTTATTATAAGTCTCTCTAGGAGAGAAAACTAGGCTCAGGGCTATTTATATGAGCAGCTTTGGGCTCCACCAAGAGTATTGAAGGGTCTAGATTCCAGGTGCCATTGTGGCCACAGAGGGAACCTTTGTGTAGGCCTTAGACACTAGATAATTCTATCAGGGTATAGTGTAGTGGGTTTCATATAATAGTCTTCATATTGATTTAATATTTAATTATTCATATATATACCAAGCCACACGTCACCAGCTGGGTGCTCCCGTGTAATACATGAGTGATACTCAGAGTTCCCTGTATAACTCATCCTGCAGCCTTGTGTCTTTATATGGTCACACCCCTCAGTGACTTCTAATATCCTTATCATTTACAGTAGGGGGTACATTATCCCTTATACTACATGAGTGATACTCAGAGTTCCCCCCTGTATAACTCAGCCTGCAGCCTTGTGCCTTTATATGGTCACACCCCTCAGTGACTTCTAATATCCTTATCATTTACAGTAGGGGGTACATTATCCCTTATAATACATGAGTGATACTCAGAGTTCCCTGTATAACTCAGCCTGCAGCCTTGTGCCTTTATATGGTCACACCCCTCAGTGACTTCTAATATCCTTATCATTTACAGTAGGGGGTATATTATCCCTTATAATACATGAGTGATCCCCTGTATAACTGCAAATGTGTTCTCATACATTATTGACTTGAAGGGAAGGTTAGTGAAAAATATAATCCTAATCCTGAATCATAAGCCAAGAGTAAATATTCTCATACAAACATCAATTGCCCTTACTGCAACATTTTATCATCGAAGGAACATTAAAAAGGTAAAATCTCTAATATGAAAGCTTTATTTCTCTGGTCTGGAATGAACAGCCCCATGTACTCAGCAGGCCAAGTTACCCCTAAAAGGATCAGAGCTTTGTGAAGAACTGGACAAACCTACAGTTGTACAAGTCTCATTCATTAGTCATTACAGAAAGTTTTTTCATTCCTGCAATAATTTGTGCAATGTTCGTCTTGTTTGTGTGTGTTAGGAAAACATATCCCTATAGCATAAACATGGCAGATCATTTTCAACTGAGCACAATGTTGAGTTTCCCTGTTATCCAAGGACAAAATGTCCATTTGTCAGTTTTATCTGTTGATAGAAGACCTGGGCTCTTTAGTGATATGTCTGATGTTAGTGTGAGTGTATTATTCACTGCACCACTCAGGTTTTTTTTATTTTGTCTCACGGAAACAGTTCAAAATGTCTCTGCAAGCCAAGTCAACAAGTCAGCTCCTGGGAGAGTATGTCAGACCTTCTGGGGTGTGCAGAAGATTCAGCTGTGGTCGATACCAGAAAAACATTTTGAACTCTTTGAGAATCCCTCTTGGAATGGTTGGATCTCTCCTCTTGACAAGGGATGTCAGACCAACGTACCGTGTCTTGGTTTCTGGGGTACAACTGGTGTGCTGTTCTGGAGACTTGACTTGTGGCCCATACCACCAGAAGACTGCAAAAGTTTAAAAAAAAAAATAGATAGTTAATGACTTCTTATGCCACATTCCAGGAGTCATGCTTCCAGTCCTATAGTAGTAATAGCCAGAGTTGCCAATGGGGGGAGCAGTTGATGACAAGTGATGTGCAGGAAGGTGTGGGAGCCAAGACTGGACTGAGATTCAAAAAAAGCCCTCACATTTAAAGTATACAGAGACCCAAACAGCCCACAGAGTCCCCCACGAGCCCAATAGTGACTGTTTAGGGCATTTTCCAGAAGCCCCTCTGGCAGATTGCCAGTCCGGGATTGGTGGAAGCTGATGGCCAGAAGATTGCTTTGGTGCTCAAACCTATTGACTTGGCGCAGCCTAGAGAGCATCAATATAAGTGTAACTAATACTCCTATGCTCGCAGAATAGACCAAGTTGCCCTAATATACAGAATACCCCATAAACAATGGTAAGTGACAGCTATCCCGGCTGGTCATCTTAATTAAAATGCATAAAATCAGTCAGGGACATAACTACACAAGAAGCAGATCCTATGGTTGCAGGCGGGGGGGGGGCTTGGGAGTGAAGATAGTCTAGTAAGGTCGTTATTAATGAGCAATTTCAATACATCATGGTAGAATAGCCTTACCAATGTTCTAGACGTAGGAATTTAACTCGTTTCACTTTGCCGAAAATTTGCCGCAGGCAACAATTCGCCGTCTATGGTTGTCAAAACATTTTTGATGCACGTAAATACTTTTTCATTTAGTTCTGCTGCGAAAACGTAGCAAACAAATTTGCTCATCCCTAGGCCCTAAATGGAATTTGCTAGTGGCCCAGTAAAATCTAGGTTCACTACTAGGTAAATTTACCTTGTATTATCTTGAGGACCTTATCTTCTGGACGTTTGTAGGGTGTTAATTGTTTTACTTGAGCTGCTTTCACTGTGTCAGAGAGGTGTGGGAATTTTTCAATCTATTGTGAAAACCCCAATTTATTCAAGAGCCACCATTAACCATTTAGAATCACGGAGTATTAGGCAGCTGGCAATATCATTTATCCAGACAGTGTCTCTTGCTTGCCTTTGTACAGCAACCCTTGGCCTAAAACCAATCTGTGGAAAGCAAAGTTCAGCAGCCAGATGCCAAAATAAAGTCACTTTCCAAGCGTTTGAGTAACTTGCTCGGCCAATCGCTGAATGCATTGAAATACAGTGCCATGTTGAACATTCAGATTCATTCTGTTTTGTGTCAGGAAGATTATATACAGTATTTGTCTGAACCAGAAAGAAGAAGGCAATGGTTTAATGCTGATCGTTCGGTTCAGCATTTGTTTCCAGACAGTTGCCCATTGTGTCATCTCTTTTGCCTCATATATAATGTCATAGCTGATATAATCGCTGCTCATCCATGATCTGTGTCTAAACTGAATCCAAAAATATCTTCAGTTCTTGGTTTTGGGCAATTATGGAAACATCAACAATGATTTGTGTGAATGAATTATAAAGGGCAAAGTTTAATGACCAAAACATAATGGGAGATCCTTGGATTTGGAATGTCTTTGGTTAGAATGAAATCATTTCTAGAAGAGGAATTTCTAAACTCTTAGTGGAATTAGAAGAAGAACATTCTTCACTCAATGCTAAGGGTGAGGTCACATGGGGTGTTTTACATGATGTTTTTAAAAACGTGGAGTCGAGTGTAAATACAGTATCTCAGTGAAACCACACATTTTGTATGAATGTATGCAGAACTTTATTCGTAAAGCGCTGCCAAATATGCTTAACTGCTTGTTTTTAAAAATGCAACATTTTGCTAAAGTACATTGGAGAATTACTGGATCTTTTAGTGCATTGAAATTCCCTCCAAGTATAAAGGTGGCAATTTGGGTCCTTTAGACCTACAAGGCCATGGGGACCTACAACAGGCCAAAAATTGGCTAGATCTCGATCAGACAGGCTTCATTTTTTTTTGTCCGATCAAAGACTTCATCAGCTCATTGATACAGTCCTCACTCTGACTCTTCATATCCCCTTCATTTTAATTACAAGATATCACCCACTGGGTCTGTCGGGGAGAAAAAATTCCAGCTTAAGGGGCAGATTTATCAAATTTACATGAAGGATTCGAAATCCGATCGAGATTTGAATCTTGAATATGTAAATGAGGCAACTTCGACCATCGAATTTTCAAAATTAGACTGGTTCGAATAATTCAAATATTCTAATTTAATTGTATTCGAATATTCGAATATTGGATGGTCGAAGTACTTCCCCTTTAAAAAAATATTCGTTCGCCAGATTGAACCTACCGAATTGCTTTAAAACCCTATGGGAAGCTCCCATAGGTGTTTTAAAGTTGTTTGTGATCGAATAAGAAAAATTCAGTCGAAGGGTTAAAATCGTTCGAATCATTCGATTCGACCGTTTTAATCGATCGATCGAATTTTTCCTATTCGATCGTTTGAATAGCGATAAAGTCCTTAGAATTCGATATTCGAATTCGAAAGATTTTGCTTCCCTCACTATTCACATGGTCGAAGGTCGAACTTTTTTCAATTTGAAATTCGACCGATAGTAAATCTGCCCCTAAGTGTGTGGATTGATATGCTACATAGAGTCATGAGTATAAAAGTGGCAAATTTGACTATTGAATCTTTAATTTTACCTGAGTCGTTTTGTCCCAGTAAGCAAAGCCATGGGAGTTCTGTTTCTCTGGACCCGACACCTGTGAGGAAAGAAAACCGACCAATCAAACAACTGTAGCAACATAACAAAACACCAGTTTTCCCAGTTTACACAGCTGTAAGGCTGGAGATGAGGGATATAATCTAAAATGACTAAAGGAACATGAAGAACCCTACTGGAGGTATTGAGCCATGGTGCCATGCCATGGTAAACTGTTGCAACTTTTGAGCTTGGTATATTTGTTATTTGTTGGAACTGAACCCAAAAACAGCAGAGAAGCCAGAAAGCAATATCTGAGATAACAGAATGGTGCCTCTGAGATTAGTATTGTTGACCTTCAAAGCTGAGCTTAAATGGTAGCCTGGGCTTTAATTAGGGTTTAAAAGAGGCTATTGGTTATACATTTCATGAAACAGCACCTTTTCATGGCTTAAAAAACCTTAATTGTTACATGGCTTAGACCAGGGATCCCCAACTTTTTTTTACTCGTGAGCCACATTCAAATGTAAAAAGGGTTGGGGTGCAACACAAGCATTAAAAAGTCTCTTGGGGTGCTAAATAAGTGCTGTGATTGAATATTCAATAGCCCCTATGTGGACTAGCAGCCTACAGGAGGCTCCGCTTGGCACTATACTTAGTTTTTATGCAATTAAAACTTACTTCCAAACCTGAAATTCAAAAATAAGAACCTGCTTTTAGGACACCAAGAGCAACATCCAAGTGGTTGGAGAGCAACATGTTGGGGATCACTGGTTTAGACCAAAAGACACAGTGATGTTTCAAGCCCCTCTCTGGAGCTTTATCAATAAAGGATTTTTAAGCCATGAAAAGGTGCTGCTCCTTGCAGTGTGTCTAGTGGACTTTGGCCATAACGGAACATGCACTCGTATTCTTGAGGAGTGTTGTGCTGACTTAGAATTCATTTTTTATATATATTTCTGATCTAACATGGCTAAAAGTCTCACAATGATGTATAAACCCATGGAGATGGATGAGCTTTGGTGCCAGATATTATTTTTGGTGACATAAGCAGCAGATAGGACTATACCAGATACCAGCAATAGGCAGAGAAATCAGAGACAAAGAACGAGAAGAGAATGTTGAGATAAAATATCAATATAGTGAAACTTTAGCAGAAACAAAGGACTTACTGTGCTAAGAACATTCTTATGCTTTGGTCCTGAGGGTCTCTTTTCTTTACCACCTATGTGACAATAAGGTTATTTCAGGCAGTTTTAATGATAGCATGCAGCGATGAAGAACAGAGATATCAAACTTCCCTCTTTGTTTTTTCAATAGATTTTTAGCCATCCCCTTAATCTCCCCCAACTACTGCCATATTAAGCCTCATATCTGCCCGTTTACCCACAACCTTGCACCAAACCCCATGTATAAATATGTGCAACTCCCAAAAATGCTAAAGTGTTGACTCTCTGAAATGGTTTATGAGAACTAGACACCACTCATGGTGCCCATTACGACTTCACGCAACGGTCATTACACAGTTACATAGTTAATTGGAGGAAAGTCCATCAACAACATTGTCCAGGAAGGCATTCCATAACCTCACTGCCCTCACAGAGAAGAACCACCTACACTTCTTCATAACTTACATTAGGAAAACAGTGTTATCGCTTTCTTTCTGCCCTGTGTAAATAATCTGCTTTCCATATTTTATATTAAAAACGTACCTTTCTTCTTCCGTATGCAGCATACGATCAACACAATGAGACAAATGATCAGCAATGCTCCCAGCACAGAGCCAATGACAATGCCAGCTATGGCTCCAGGACTAAGAGGGGTGGCTGTAGCAAGGGGAGATAGTTATATAAGAAGACTTAGAAGAACGTTGGTGCTTGTACAAGTCACACATTGGGCACTTCAGCTTGGTGCTACAGAGTGAAGACAATGGGAGGACAAGGAAGGGTGTGTGTCAAAATGCATCAACTACAGAGTTCAGTTAGAAGATCATTGTCAAATATGACTGAAGATCTGGTTTGGTAACATCAAAAACTCTTGAGATACTTTTGGACCTGGCAAGTTTCAACCCCAGTTTTTTTATGTGCATTGACTTTGTCACCTACCAGTCAAAATTACAGATGAACACTGTGGTGGATAGATGTTGGTGGGATATAGCCCTGTCTATTTCTGGCTAGTTCTCCTCATAGTATTACCTGCTAATCTCAAATAGATAGGGTCATGGAAGTTGCTTGACTGGACTGTTCTCATGAATGGCATGATTTGATTATTGGCTCATCAAGGGGCTGATGAGCTGATAGAACAACATTCTTTGATGTTGGTCAACTGTAATGAATGATTAAAGGGGATTGTAACCCAAAAAATATTAAAATAGTATAAACTTACTTACTTTTGTGCATTTTTTCAATTTTAATTATTTTTTTTTTCAGCTGAACAGCTTTATGAGTCACTAACCCTAACTCTCTATGCTCATCATGTATTCAAATATCTCAAAAAAGAAAAATATTTAGGGAAGCCCCTTGAGTATATGTATATCAATTTATATTTTGGGTTTAATATACCTTTTAAAGGCTAGCTCTTGCTCACAAGAATCGGCATGCAATATGTGCAATTAATTACCCATCCCCCTCAGCTGCCCCAAGCCTTATAAGAATAGGTTACTCACAAACTCTGAGCGTGAATTCTCCTAGCCCACTGCTGGCCGGGTTGGCTATAACACATCTGTAATTTCCATTGTGTGTCCTACTGGGCTGATTAATCTGCACAGTTTGATTTCCATTCAACAAACTGTAAGATGTATTTGCAGTATTTAAAGGTTTCCCCTCCCACAGCCAAATCATGGATCCTTCCCATGCCGCAGAAGAATTACAGGTCAAGTTGAGAGACGTAGTCGAGCCTTCAATCACTTCCTCAGAGGATGGAATCACCGTCACCATCTCCACTTTGTCTGAGAGAAAGAAACAGATCCACAGCAGGAGATATTTCTATTCGGTAATAACACCAACAGTCACTACTACTACATCATGTGCCATAAAGTAAGACTTGACTGTTGTGTTGATGCCAAAAGTAGAGACAGTGCTCCCTGTGATCCACATCTGATAGAAAAGTGACAGAATTGGGGGTTTGTAGGACTTCTAGGACCACCACCTGAAGGAATCTTTCATCCACCCTTTCTGCATTGCCAAAAGACCCATTTTATTTAATTGAAGGGCACCAATCACAGCCAAAATCAAACACATATTTAAAAAAAAAATCCCATACTTTGTCAAATGGGTTCTCTCACTGAGGGAGTCCATACTGTGACTGCAACAGTCACAGTACTGAAAAGTCTTCCATCCCTCAGCCACGTCATGGATCCTTCCCATGTTGAGACACCAAGAGGCAGATTTACCAAATTCACATGTACATGAAGGATTAGAATATTCGATTGGATTTTCAAAAAAAAACGAATTCGAATTTTGAATATGCAAATTAGGCAAATTCGACCATCGAATATTCGAATGATGAATTTTATTTGAATATTCGAAAATTCGATGGTCGAATGCTTCCCCTTTAAATTTAAATTCAATCACCTACTTTGCCAGATTAAACCTACCGAAATAGGGATCATTCCCTAAGATCGAATAGGAAAAATTCGATTGATCGTTTAAAAATCGTTCGAAAATACGAATCGAGTTCAATCCAATTTGATCGAATTTCCCTATTCGATCATTCGATTGGTCAAATTCGAATTGTTTTAATTCCCCACTATTCCCTGGTCGAATTTCGAATTTTTTTTTTCATTCGAAATTCGACCCTTAGTAAATCTGCCCCAAATGTCGAGTTGAGAGAGCAGTGTAACCTTTAATCATTTCTGCCTGCGAGAAACATGTGGCTAACAGGGCAAGACAGACAGAACTACCTTCAGTGGCCACCGTTGATGAGCACAGTCTGTGGTACCTGGCATGGCATCTGAAGGTCAACCCCAATATGCTCCATCAAAATCAGTAGCTGACTGCTATATATGCCCAGGTTTGATTAGCCCGTTTCTGGGGTCCATTTTAACAGACCGCCCTGCACCCTTCTATTTGATTATAGATGATATTCAGAAATGTTAGTTTGTGCATAGTCTATTGGGAGATATGAGAGTGAAAAGATGCCGTAGCTCCACTTCACTTCTAACTACCTACAGTTTATTCCAAAAGTATTTTACTGGTCTAATAAAGGGGCCCTTACTTGTGTTTGCCCTTGGCAACTACAATAAAAAATAATGTATCCTTTGCACTTTGTCCTGTGTTTGGACCCCCTAGGGGGCGTGTGCCAAAAGCTGTAATTTTTGTACTGAGAGACCATTGGTTAGACATTATCCTGCAATTATTATCTGAATAAGAAATGAATCCCCCTCAGCTGCACCAAACGACCCGATCAGAACAAATTACTCACAATACACATAGAGTATGTGGTGCCCCCAGTCTGAGTTAACTCCGTTGCTCATAACGCACAGGTATTTCCCATTGTGCGTCTTGTTGGGCTGATTAATCTGAAGAATTGTATTTCCATCCAACAATCTGCCGATTGTACTGAAATCTCCCTTGCTCCAGACCCACGTCGCATTTCCTTGCCCCTGTGATGCATTACACGTTAGGTTGACAAGTGCAGAGCCATCATTCACCTCTGCAGGGGTCTGAGTCACGGTCACATTCTGCAATTCCACTGTAGGAAAATACCCATCAACAGGTTAATTGTATAGTAGGATATTAGGGAATCAAAACCTCCATTATCCAGTCTCACTATCCCCCCCTCCAGTTAAATAAATGACCAAATAATAGATGCAAGAGAACTGACCAATGAGAATGCTGATTCCCAGCTCTGTGTCAACCATCTTGCTCTTATCTTACATACAGAGATGATTGTGTTCAATGCTGGAGAACCTACTACTGCTGCTTAGGTTTTCTGGGATAGAAATACTTCCAACTCCAGTTTCAGGAACAAGGAACATGGAGCCAGAATTTAATTCTCATTGGATAATTATTTATCATATTAATGCAGGCTAGAGTCAATGAATTCTTCAACGTTCTAAAAGTAGAACTCTCCTTCATTTACAACCCTCTAGTATAAGTAATTCTAAAACAACTGGACCTGCTGAGTAATCATTGAAGACGTTTCACTTCTCATCCGAGCAGCTTCTTCAGTTCAACGGACTGAATTGGGAAGTCCTCAGTATATAAACTCTTCCACTAATATATGCCGAGAACTTCCCACACCAGTCAGTAGAAGTGAAGAAGCTGCTCGGATGAGAAGTGAAACGTCTTCAATGATTACTCAGCAAGTCCAGTTGTTTTAGAACTACTTATACTAGAAATACCATGACCTGGATGAATGAAAATCTTCATAGTCATGTGCAACCCTCGTTTCTGGTGCCATCAACCAAGAACATGCAGCTTCCCCGGCTTATGCTCCTTCTCAGAGAAGGGTGGCAGAAACTAGAACTGATAAGGCCACCAAATATGTTGCCCAGCTATGCTTCAGAAGGTCAGGTAGGACAGTGGAATTGTTGTGGGTTTTGAGGGGGCAAATAAGAGTGCTGGGTCTGTTAAAAGTCTTGTCAAGGCCAATTGTGACTTTGGTTGGCATGGGATGGCAGCTGGGAATACATGATAGAATTGGCGTTTCCTATAATTTGTCACAGTGATAGTGAGTGGTGTAATTCATCTGGAGGTCAGTGGATGGTATAGATCAGATGTCTCCCAAGAACTATGAATTCAGTGCTGTACCCAAGGGTTTCCTCACCTGCTGTGACCTTTGCTTGAGGTCTTCCATCTGCCCAACCTACAAAATAAACAACAAAGACATACTTACGTAGGTAACGGGGTTTATGCCAATAAAAAGTGTTTATAGGCTCATAGTTAATGTTTGAAGGCAAAGCAGAGATACCAGGCCCATAACAAAACTCAACAGGCTGGCAAGGTTTCTGGTCTGGCAAGTTCTAGTCAACACGTTGTTATAGTATGAGGATTCCAAACTGCAGTTGTTCCTGCACCCGCCTTCAAGCAAAGGCATTTTTGAGGGATTGTGGGACTGTACTAGCAGGGATATAGCTATTGCAATACAGGCATGGGATATGTTATCTGGAGACCAGTTGTCCATAAAGCTCCAAATTACAGAAAGGCCATCTCCCATAGACTCCATTATAATCAAATAATACTTTTTTTTTTTTTAACTAATTGAATTTTTTCTGTGTAATAATAAAACAGTAGCTTGTACTTGATCCCAACTAAGATATAAT
>CM044444.1:99211525-99228571 GCA_024363595.1 Xenopus borealis
AATTGGCCCTTCTACAATAAACTAAAAGTTAACTTGAAGGTGAACCACCCCTTTAATAGTCTTTAGGATCCAGGCACCACTCCAGTGATGTTTATAGGCCACAAACATGCAGGCAAGGAATTTCCCATTCAGGGTGTTTAAAGGTGGCCATAGACTCATCGATAAGAACGTCCAAATTAATTTTTGGATGATATTTGGTGTGTGTATGGCGGGAGAAGAGCAGACTGATATATGCAGAATAATGGTTGGCTCGACGATGGGGCTGGAAAACTGTGATTGGGCCCTTTGAAAGCACCAAAACTTCATCCATTGTTGGTGCCGATTCAGCTCTACACGTGTGTATTGAAATGAAGGATCTTTCTTGGAAACATCTTTTCCAGGAAAGATCGTAATTGTAACATCTATGGCCTCCTTAAAGGGCAAGGAAAGTGTAAAATAGAATAAGGGTAGAAATGGTGTATTTTGTATACTAAACATAAACATGAACTTACTGCACCACAAGCCTAATCAAACAAATGATTTATGCTTTCAAAGTTGGCCACAGGGGGCTGTCATCTTGTAACTTTGTTATACATCTTTGTCTGACACTGGCACTGCACATGCTCAGTGTGGTCTGTGCTGCTTAGGGATCGTCATAAATGATCAAAAAACAAAGCTGCTTGAGTTCTGCATGGCTGGTAAGTAAGGCAGGGGCTCCCCCTGCTGTTCATAAGTATGATTGTTTCCCTGCCAGAAGTTAGGGACTGTCTGACAATTCCTATCCTCAGCAGTAAACGTAGGGAGAATTTCACTGCATACAGTCAGGTTTCTTAATAAAACGGCACACATTTTTTAATTAAAGTATATTGGAGATAGATTTCTTTTTCATTAAAGAAAGTAAAAATTGGATTTTATTTCTTTGCCTTTCCTTGCCCTTTAAGAGACACGTGAGAGTATGATAAGCGCCAGCCATTTCTGTGAGCATTACTGGAATCCCATCATTATCGGCAGTGAGTGGGAGCTGTACCTGACATTGCTGGGGGCCGCAGCTTACGGCGATAACTTCACCGATGATCTTCTTCTCCTTCAGCCTCACCGCCTCTTCCACAGCAATCTCACAGAAGGGGTTCATAGAGTGCTTCACCCCATCTGTAACCACCCCGGTCTTATCAGGCTTCACCCGCACCTAGGAGAGAGAAAACAAGAGGGAGGGGTATAAAAACTCAAACCAATATACTGGCAGAGATCTGCTGCTGCACCACCCCTGTACCACCCTGATTGTGCTCTCAGCCAATCACAAGTAGATTTTAGCAGATATAAAGGGTGCTTCACCTTTCAGTTAACTTTTAGTATGGGATCTGTTATCGGAAACCAGTTAGCAAGAATTGGACATCTTATCCAATTAATCATTAAAAATGATTTCCTTTTTCTCAATAATAATAATAAAACAGTAGCGTGTCCCGAGCATTCTGGATAATAGCCCCATACCTGTATGTTATAGAATGGATAATTCTAAGCAATTTGTCAATTGGCCTTCATTATTTATTTTTAGAGTTTTTTTTTTTTTTCTGACTCTTTCCAGCTTTCAAATGGGGGTCACTGACTTGAGTCCTGCGCGGGGTCCATTTTTCAGAACCCATACCCGCATTCTTACCCACTTTGACCCTCAAGTACCCAATCCACAACCCGATTCGCGACCTGCTGACCATCAAGAATCAGGAAGTGCCATCATTATAAACCGGAAGTGACATCATCGGAAGTAGGCGTGATCAGAAGAGAGAAAAAAAAAGCGTAAAACTCTATATTCCGCAGTTTCAATGGGTTTGTGAAAAATGTTATTTCTAAAGTTGTGGGGGCCCTAAATGAGGTTTTGCTGTGGGCCCAGTAAAAGTTAGAGGGGTTGTTCACCTTCCAAACACTTTTTTTCAGTTCAGTTGTTTTCAGGTTGTTCCCCAGAAATAAAGATTTTTTCTAATTATTTATTTCCGTTTTTCCAAAATTTTACTTTAAAGTTGACTGATCCTGTCTCCGGTGTTAGAGTCTGGGGCAGCTCAGTAATTCAGGCGCAGACTCTAAACTGTTACAATTTTGCAACATTTAGTTGATCCATTTCTCAGCAGCATCTCTGGAGTATTAGCAACTATTGTATCAAGTCTAACAGCTGCCTGTAATGAAACCCAGAGATTCTGCTCAGCAGGGACAAAGATCTATCAACTATGTATCAATTTAGAGCAGTTTACAGGGTCGGCGACCCCCCCCCACTTCAAGAGCTGCTTTAGGAGGTGCAAAATATTGCAATATTAGAAAAATGGTCACACACAGAAAATAGAAAGTAAATGGAAAAAGTCGTTATTTCTGGTTATCCATCTGAAACCAACTAGTTGTTTAAAGGTGAACAACCCCTTTAAGCTACTGACTCTCCTCCATAATTATTCCTATTGCTGCCAAAATTCTGGTCATAGCTAGGTATGGGACCTGTTATCCAGAATGCTCGGTAATTTGGATAAGTCTACTAGAAAATCATATAAACATGAAATAAAGCCAATAGGCTGGTTTTGCTTCCAATAAGGATTAATTAAATCTTAGTTGGGATCAAGTACAAGCTACTGTTTTATTATTACACAGAAAAAGGAAATCATTTTTAAACATTTGGATTATTTTATTATAATGGAGTCTATGAGAGAAGGCTTTTCCGTAATTCGTAATGAAGGTGAATTGCCCTTTAAGATGCAAATCACAGTTTCCCCAAGACACCTGCTTATCTTAAATTGTTACAATTCTTTCTTTGCTTATCAAAAATTGTTACCAAAGTACCTCTGGGCTCTCTACCAGTTTAAGAAACGTTGTATCTTTTTCTGGATGTTCAGTGCAGGAGATCAAAGAGAAAGTCAGGACATTTCAGTAACAATCTGAACACGGGTTGAGCTGTCAAAATCGTGACGGTTCCGAGAAACACAGGACAGATGGGAGGTATGGATTAGAAGTCTGTGATTTCTTGCTCTACCAGTGGTTCCCAAACTGTGAGGCTGCCCCATAGGGTATCCCCAATCTCTGAGTGGAGGGCTCAATTCCTACTAGAATTTTATGGAGTAAATATGTATTTAGTGTCCTAGGCATATTAGCAAAAGCATGAATGAATAAGTGACAGAGCAGGGTTTCCTTGCTGTGAGCAAAGTGGAGCTGGAATTGGCTGTAGAAACTAGTAACAAAACTGATAACTCCGCAAAGAATTTATGAAAGACTGGTCGGAAGTGAAAGTTAAAAAGTAATTAGAATTGACATATGAATAACGGCAGGAGTAAGGTCACATAGGTAGTGAGTTAATATGTCACTGTCCAACCCCCTTCTCTATCAGAGGTTAAACTTCAGCCGGGCAACACAAGAACAAGGTTAAACACGGGCCGAGGGATTCAATCAATTCACATGTGCAGAGTCCATGATTCCCAGGGTGCTTCTCTCTATCCAGCAGCTGCTGTGCCATTTCACTGTGGTTCTTTATATGGGAATAATTAGGGTCCCCTCACTAATATGGACCAGTATGGGGGAATAATTAAAAGGATCCTGTCATGGGAAAAAAAAAATTCAAAACACATCAGTTAATAGTGCTGTTCCAGAAGAATTCTGCATTGAAATCCATTTCTCAAAAGAGCAAACAGATTTTTATATATATTTCATTTTGAAATCTGACATGGGGCTAGACATATTGTCAATTTCCCAGCTGCCCCAAGTCATGTGACTTGTGCTCTGATAAACTTCAATCACTCTTTACTGCTGTACTGCAAGTTGGAGTGATATCACGCCCTCCCTTTCCCCCACCCAGCAGCCTAACAACAGAACAATGGGAAGGTAACCAGATAACAGCTGCCTGGTAGATCTAAGAACAACACTCAATAGTAAAACCCATGTCCCACTGCTTACTATTCAGTTACATTGAGAAGGAAAAACAACAGCCTGCCAGAAAGCAGTTCCCTCCTAAAGTGCTGGCACAAGTCACATGACCAGGGGCAGCTGGGAAATTGACAAAATGTCTAGCCCCATGTCAGATTTCAAAACTGAATATAAAAAAATCTGTTTGCTCTTTTGAGAAATGGATTTCAGTGCAGTCGTCTACTGGAGCAGCACTATTAACTGATGTGTTTAAAAAAATAGGATAATTAGGGTCCCCTCACTATATGGACCTGTATGGGGGAATAATTAGGGTCCCCTCACTATATAGACCTGTATGGGGGAATAATTAGGGTCCCCTCATTATATGGAACTGCATGGGGGAATAATTAGGGTGCCCTCACTATATGGACCTGTATGGGGGGATAATTAGGGTCCCCTCACTATATGGACCTTTATAAAGGTAATAATTATGGTATCATCACCAAAACAGAAACTGAAAAATCATTCTACAATAGACATTAGTGGGAGTTAAGAGCTCCCCTTAGTGGGCAAAACCTCACATGCACCCATCCCATTCTTCCCAGGACAGAGACATAACGGCGTGGGTTTGAGCTGTTTTATGATGAATTTATGGCTTTTTTTTGTGGGTCAGTTTATTAAGAATAGATAAAAACAATGTCCTAACCCCAGGTTCTCATATAAAAAGTCATTCATTCTTAATACAACGGAAAAATAAAGCTTCAGCACCATCAGTCCTTGAAGTTCTCCAAATGCTGAGAACGGCGTCTTCTTATTAAAAGAGTGGTTCATATTTAAGTGAACTTTTAGCATTTTATAGAATGCCCATTTATATATAAGCAGCTTTTCAATTGGTCGTCAGTATTTATTTTGTTATAACTGAACGATGTGACCCAGCTGATAACTTGCAGTAAGTGAGGAGCAAGGAGTGAGCGCTTTACAACTCACTGCCATTTTTTGGTCTCCTATATCCCCAGTCCATATAATAATAATAATAATAATAATCAGTGTTCTCCATACCCAGATGATTATGCACCGTATAACTCCCATAACCCCACATTTCTCTTTCATTTCCCTTTGTCTAACAGTGAGACGGGACAATACGTTACCTCCGTTTTTATGTTTATTTTTCCCCAGCGCGGAGATCTTTTTATGCAGCGCTATAAACGGAATATAAAAGTCTCTGCGGAGGAAGGATTACGATCTAATTTGCGAGGGCCTAACGTCGCATGAAGTAGACAAGGTCCAGATATTGGAGACCCACTAAAGCACAATATGGTAATAAAGAAGCAGAGGCTCCGGTGTAATCACACGTTACATCAGCAAGAACTCCGAATACAAATCTGCCAATAAAGAGGCCGCACACAGAGACAGAGCTGGAAGCTTACTGTGATTTTTACAAAGTTCTATATTTCTACATTTATGTTACTGATTGAGGGAACTGCATTGAACTCCATTTCTACTTTGGATTTTACTCTTGCAGGATTGATTTCCTCACTGTGTGATATGCTTTCAGGAATACAAGTATGGCACCATTTATCCACAATGCTCTGGACCTGGGGTTTTCCGGATAACAGATCTTTCCCTAATGTGGATCTTCACACCTTAAAAGGGTTGTTCACCTTTGAGTTAAATTTTAGTATAATGTAGAGAGTGATATTCTGAGACAATGTGCAATTGGTTTTAATTTTTTATTGGTTGTGGTTTTTTAGTTATTTAGCTTTTTATTCAGCAGCTCTCTAGTTTGCAGTGTCAGCAATTTAGTTTCTATGGTACAAATTACCCTAGCAACCCTGCATTGATTTGAATAAGAGACTGGAATATGAATAGGAGAGGGACTGAATAGAATAAGTAATAAAAAGTAGCAATAACAATACATTTGTAGCCTTACAGAGCATTTGTTTTTAGATGGTGTCAGTGACCCCCATTTGAAAGCTGCAAAGAAACAAAAGAAAATTGCAAATCATTAAAAAACTATGAAAAATAAATAATGAAGACCGACTGAAAAGTTTCTTAGAATTGGCCCTTCTACAATATACTAAAAGTTAACTTGAAGGTGAACCACCCCTTTAAGTCTACTAGAAAATCATATAAACATGAAATAAACCCAGAAGGTTTTGCTTCCAATAAGGATTAATTATATCTTAGTTGGGATCAAGTACAAGCTACGGTTTAAGGGAACGGGTTTGCAGGGAACGAGTTTGCAGGGAACGGGTTTGCAGGGAACGGGTTTGCAGGGAACGGGTTTGCAGGGAAGGGGTTTGCAGGGAACGGGTTTGCAGGGAACGGGTTTGCAGGGAACGGGTTTGCAGGGAACGGGTTTGCAGGGAACTGATCCAATACCTGTATTTTTTACCTACTATAAATATCCTTTACTTTTTCATTATCCATTATTTACATCCAGCCAACGTGCTTGCAACTAAAATTTCTCAACCTGCCCCCTCCCAGTCCGCACCCGGCCAAGCCAGATGCTGCCCCTCTATTTATAGGCCAGCGCCCGCAAGTCAGATTTCGGCACTAGGTGGCATTTTGTGCAGGAGTCATCCGACCCCCCCAAATCTGGGCTTCACACTGGCCCACACATCACTACTTGCAACTGCTTTATAGAGATTGTTCTCATTAACATCAGTCTCTGCCCCCCCTGAGGTTCCCCACTGCTTTCACACAACGCACATGCTTAGTGGTTAAAGGGGAACTAAACCTCAACAAAGAAGTAGAGTAGAAACAATACACATTCTGGGTCTCTATACTAGCCCAGGGCAACTGCAGCCCTTTAGCAGGCAAGATCTGTGACTCTGAAGATACCCCAGTAGATCTCCATCCATGCCCTGGACTGTAGCCAACTGCTTAGGGTCCAACTCACAATAAACAGCATATAAACCACAAAACAATGTTATTTAGGCACAATTACATTACATGGCAGCTAAACAAATCCATGAAGTCTGCATCAGGTCACCTTGTAGTGTCAGCGACATGATACCATATAAAAAATAAATAAATAAATAAAAAACAACCTGATCTTCCTCCGATGGTTTCCAACACACAGAAGATGACTAACCAGAACCAGGATCTGGATCATGACTGTTACAGGGCTGCCGAACCTCTGAGTTGGTAAAGTTCAGTGTTTCAAATAAAACATTTCTAACCATTTCATTTTTAGGCTTGTATGTGATTCCCAACTAAAATATAATTAACCCTTATTGGAGGCAAAACCAGCCTATTGGGTTTATTTCATATTTACATGCTTTTCCAGTAGACGTAAGGTATGAAGATCCAAATTGTGGAAAGATCCGTTATCCAGAATGCCCCCGGTCCAGAGCATTCTGGATAACAGGCCCCATACTTATATATTTTAGTTAGCAATAATAAAATAGTAGCTTGTACTTGATCTAGAGAAAAGGGAAATTATTTTTACGTTTTTGGAATTATATTCCCCTTCCAAAAACAGTATCTCTGCTGCCCCTAGTTCTAGCACTGCAGACACAGCAATACAATCTGCATTAATACTCACCGAGATCTGTTTAATGCTTTGGAAAGAACTATTTCACTTCCATTTTATAAACTTTTGAAAATATATTGTTTCCTGGGTTTGGGGAAATCTACTAGTTATTATATATAGATTTGAATCATATCGGATTTGGTTTAAAACAAGGAGCCCACACCTTTCACCTTGTGCTGGTTGGGATACATTTTATGTATGTGTTTATGGATAAAAAAGTGTATTTATTTTCATATCTGCAGTTTCCACACCCTGGCAGGATTTCTGATTTCTTAACCATTTTTCAGAGAATATGAATGATAAGACAAAAACGTTTCTTTCACTCATGGTTAGTGGTTGGCTGAAGCCATTTATTGTCAGACAACTGTGTTTACTCTTTTTATATCATAATCACTACACAAACTCCCCAAATGACCCTGATCAAAAGTTTCCATCCCCTGGTGATTTGGCCTGATAACATGCACACAACTTGCCACAAAAGGGTTAGAATGGCTATTAAAGGTAACATCTTCACCTGTGATCTGTTTGCTTGTAATTAGTGGTGTGTATAAAAGGTCAATGACTTTCTCCTGACAAACCCTTGTATCTTTCATCCAGTGCTGCACTCATGGTTTTTATTGGATTCTAAGTCATGGGGAAAGCTAAAGAATTGTCAAAGGATCTGCGGGAAAAGGTAGTTTATCTCTATAAAACAGGAAAGGGATATAAGAAAATATCAAAGGAATTGAGAGCCAATCAGCAGTGTTCAAATTCTAATTAAAGGGCACCTATTGGGACAAAATTATACCCCCAACCAAAAGTGCGGGCTGATAGAGCCCGCATTCCGGTTGGGGGTTTCACTATTTTTTAAAAAAAATATTCCCCTTCGCAAGCGCTAGCGGCCTCGGTCCGGGAGGGAGCTCCCGGAGCGAGCAGCCGTCTCCCCATAGGCGCGCATGCGCAGAATGAAGAAGCGGTCACAGTTCTGGCTGCTTTTCATTCAGCGCATGCGCGTGACGTCATTAAGACGCGCGCCTGTGGGGAGACGGCTGCTCGCTCCGGGAGCTCCCTCCAGGAGCAAGGCCGCTAGCGCTTGCGAGGGGCATATTTTTAAAATATCAGCCCGCACTTTTGGTTGGGGGTATAATTTTGCCCCAATAGGTGCCCTTTAAGAAGTGGAAAATTAGAGGTTCTGTTGAAACCAAACTAAATAAAACAAAAATTCGGCCACAACTGCCAGAAAAATAGTTTGGGATGCAAGAAAAAACCCACAAATAAGTTCAGGTGAAATACAGGATTCTGGAAAAAAAATGTGGTGCGTCTGTTTCAAAATGCACAATAAAGAGGCACTAGGGTGGCACGGTGGAGTTGCCAGAAGAAAGTCATTACTACACAAATGCCACACAGTGTCCCACTTACAATATACAAACACACAGAGACTCAAACCTTCTGGCACAAAGTCATTTGGATGATGAGACTAAACTTTCCCTTTCTGGCCACAACCATAAACGTTACATTTGGAGAGGAGACAACAAGGTCTATGATGAAAGGTACAACATTCCTACTGGGAAACCTGCTGGTGGATCTGATGTTTTGGGGATGTGTGAGCTACAAAGACACAGGAATTTTGGTCAGAATTGATGGCAAAATAAATGCAGTAAGTTATCAAAAAATCCTTCAGGAAAATGTTCACTCAATGCGCCCGGAAGCTGCACATGGGACGTACTTGGACAACATGACAATGATCCAAAACACAAGGCCAAGTCATTGAGCTGTCATTGGCTACAGCAAAATAAAGTTCTGGTTCTGGAGTGGCCCAGTCTCCTGACAGTCTCAATATCATTGATTGACTCTGGGGAGACCTCAAACGTGCAGTTCATACAAGACAGACACCCAAGAATTTACCCAGGGAACTGGAGGCTTTTTGCCAGGAAGAATGGGCAGCTTTACCCAAGTGTGAGAAGATAAAGAGCCTCATCCACAACTACCACTAAACACTTCTGTCATTGATATTAAAGGGGACAATACACGGTATTAAGAACTGGGGGGTGGAAACTTTTGATCAGGGTCATACACACACACATAAAGTTCTCGTTATATAATGGCAGTGCCTAATGGAGTCACTTAGTACCACACAGCCTCCCATTCCCATGACCTGATATCGCTCTCACCTTCACGGCATAGTCTATGACCCTCTTGACACCGACCAAAGCCCTCAGCGCCATGTTTCACAAAGTGAGCGAGGTGAAAGTCGGCGAGCGAGGCACGAAAGAAAGCCAATCGGTGACCTCGATCGTCAACCAATCAGTGCGCACCGAGGAATAAGCCAATCGCATATCAAAAACTCAAATAGCGGCCGGTCTATGTTTTTTCTCAATTGGCTAGTTCGCTTACAGACAGTAACACGTGCTTCAAAACTCCTAGCCAATCCTGTGTGTGGGACGCAGGTCAGCAATCGTCATTAGTGATAAATAAAGCGGCGGACATTTTTAATGTGGGCGTTTTTTTTTTTTTTTTTTTTTTTTTAATAAAGTTGTAGCAAGGACGAACTGCCCTAGAGTGAAGTTTCCTCGAATTTCAGACAGTCTTCTTGGCCTGAGCTGTCACAAGTAGGGGTGTATTACTGTGTGTGGGACCTTGTAGTTTGCTGCTGAGCCTCTGAACCACCCACCAAACATACTACTAAAGCTGGTAACCCATAGCAACCAACCAGGAAGTAACATTAAAAGAAATGTCTGAGTGCCTTGTGTTTACAATGCTTTACTAATAGGCCTTACCTGACTCATTAGCGCTTAACAAGGGGTTCAGGGGTTGTCCAGACAACTTTTTTATACATAGGTGCCCTTTAATGGTGAAGTACTTTAAATAAAGAATTGTACACCATAGGGGGATCCGCTTAGAGGTCTGTGTTTATTGTGACTGTACATGTGAAAGAGGTAGTGTTGCAACCTGGTCGGTATTTTTGATGGTTGATACCAATGTTATTAATAGGAATAAAAGATAAATATATAGGAGGGCCTGTATTTTTTTCCAGAAAAGGTGGCAACCGTAGATAGAGGTCATCTACCAGCAGTGCAGCAAAGGGGATGTTTATAGTACAGGAGGTATGGGACCTGTTATCCAGAATGCTTGGCAGGGCCGCCATCAAAGGGGGACAAGTGTCCCGGGCCCAGACTTGAAGGGGGGCCTGGCAGTGCTGCACTTTTAGCAGAGCCTGGCCCCCCTTACAAACGCCGAAGACGTGCTGCCTTCTGATGTCCCTGAACAGCTGAATGTGGAAGTGGCGAACAGTCAAATGTCCTGAAGCGGCGGAAAGATCTAAAGTCACAAAGGAGCCGACACTGAAGTCTTGAAGCGGCGAAAAGAAACAAAGTCATGAAAGGAGCTGACACTGAAGTCCTGAAGCGGCGAAAATACCCGATGTCATGAAAGGAGTGAAGTCCTGAAGCCACAAGTTCAATTCTACTGACACCAATGTGTTTTGTGTTTTTTGTTTTTTTAAATCCCCTGGCCACCGATATTTTATTTTATTTTTTTTTTTTTTATATTTTTAAGGCCCAAATTTTTTTTTAACTTGTAAGGGGGACCCTGGCACCAATGTTTTTTTTTTTTTAACTTATATCTGACCATCAATATGTGTGGGGAGGGGGTTACTTTTTTAGCGCTGATATCTGTGTGGTCTTTTAACTGTGATGTGGAGTGGGCGGGAACAGGAGTGGGGCTTGCGGGCCAGGGTGGGCGGGGACAAATGTTGTATGGGGCCCTGTGATTTCTAATGGCGGCCCTGATGCTTGGGACCTAAGGCTTTCCAGATAACGGATTTTTCTATCATTTGGATCTTCATACCATAAGTCTACTAGAAAATCAAGTAAATAGGGATTAATTATATCTTAGTTGGGATCAAGTACAAGCTACTGTTTTATTATTACACAGAAAAAGGGAATCTTTTTTTAAAATTTGGATAAAATGGAGTGTATGAGGACAGCCTTTCCATAATTCAGAGCTTTCTGGATAAAGGGTTTCCGTAGAACAGATCCCATACCTGTATAAGCTGTAACACACATACTGTAAAGACACAGCGTGCAATTGGACACATTGATTCTGGGATCTTGTTGATCACTGTCTGTTGAACCGGCATCTGCTGAAACAGCTGCACTTGTCAGACACCGTTTTCTATTCAATGCTGGAGATACTGTAACTGGGAGGCACTGGCAGCAGCAAAGATCCCAATGAACTCGGCCTTCTCTCGGTCTGTAAGGAGCCGGCATCAATCTCCCTCCTCTGATAACTGCAGCACACCACGTCCACCAGGGAGTCCCAAATTTCCGCTTCATCTAAAGGCCAGGCTAATGCCACATGTAATATAACTCCAGACAAAAGGGTACAATAATATCATGGGGCCCATCTGTCTTTGGGTGTCAGACACAAGGCATTGCTCAGTTTAGCCATTACACAACTGGCTGCAAACCTGCATGTACCTGCAGTGCAATTCAACTTCCCTTCTCTTAAAGGGAATGTAAACCCAAAAAAAATATAATCCCTTTTTTACTTTCTTTAATGAAAAAAAAATATATCTCCAATATACTTTAACTAAAAAATGTGTACCGTGAGAAACCGGACTGTATGCAGTGAAATTTACTTCCTCTGGCTGCTGTGGATAGGAAACTTCACAGGTTCCTAACTAGGGTTGCCACCCGGCCGGTATTTTACCGGCCTAGCCGGTAAAACACCAGCCAAGGCCGGTATTACAAATTTAACGGCAATGTAGCTGCTGGTAAATTTGTAATACCCCTTAAAAATGGCCCTTGCCTTGCCTTAAATCTAATAAAAACTTACCTTTCTCGCGTCTTCAGCCGAACGCTCGCGTGGCTCTGCCCCCTTTGCCGTCACGTCACTCCCCTTTTGATGTCACGTCACACCCCCTTTTGGCCCCGCCCCGCCGGCCGGTATAAAAATGTTCAAAAGGTGGCAACCCTATCCCTAACTGCTCTGCAGGGAAATGATCATACTTTCGAATGGCAGTGGGAACCCCCCCCCACCTTACTTCCCAGAACTCAAGCAGCTTTGTTTGTTTCCCTATTGAGCATCCAGCGACCATGTAGAGATTTGTTTCCGCAGACCCAGTTTGATTATTATCAGTCTTGCTGTTAACTTGGCGTCCCATGACCTATATAAAAACACTCGGCCTTAGGCTGAGCGTTTTTATATTGTCATGAAACGCCTTGATAAAATATAATTTACAAGAGGGGTTACTTTATTCACTATATATTTTACAATGGGGGTACTTTATTCCCTATATTATTTTTTCCTTGATGATATTACACCGGAATAAGACATGGGGATAAAGGACAGACTTGTTCAGTGTTGGGGAACTTGACCCCCAATAGCAGGAACAGAGGAAAGGAGGTCAGACTGATGCAGATTAGCTGGTATTCTTATTGGAGGTTTTTTGCATTTTAAATGAGAACTAAACCTGCCATTGCCCCATCTCCCTCCCCACACTGTGCATTAGTCAAAAAACAACCCCTTAAAAAATCTGACCTTAAAATGCAGAACATTGGAGCTCCCAGGCACCGTCATATTCCTTCGGGACTCAGTGCCAACACAAAGCCTGTGGGAGAATGCACAGTTGGGGGCAAAGGCAGGAATCGTCTTCAACTGCACATGCGCAAATCAGTGCTGAACCCAGAAGAGAATACAAAGCAGCAGAAGATGGTGTGCGGGAGCTTTGCTGGGCATTTTAGTCACTTTTTTTTTTACTAATGCTCAGTGCGGGGATGGAGAGGGGGCATTGTCAGGCATTTATTGGAACTTTTGGTTAGGGGGGTTCAGTTTTCCATTAAAGCAGTCACTGGCTGTGGAGATTTGGGGAAAAGTGTTATTGTGCAATATAGCTTTAAGGGCAAGGCCAGACGGGGAGATTCAGGGGAGATCTGTCGCCTGGCGACTTCTCGCCGCGACAAATCTCCCCGAATAGCTAGTCAGCGCTGTGTACTCGCTAGGCGTAAAATCGCCTGCGCTTGTTCACACACAGCGGCGCGATTTTAAAAGTCGCCCAAAATTGCCTCGCCAGGCGACAGATCTCCCCCAAATCTCCCCGTCTGGCCTTAGCCTAAGAATACAACGATGATGTTGTTAGACTACAGCTCCCAGCATGCCTCAACTTTCAATATATTTTATAGTATTCGCGGTGAGAAGTCGCCAGGCGACAGATCTCCCCCGAATCTCCCCGTCTGGCCTTAGCCTAAGAATACAACCATGATGTTGTTAGACTACAGCTCACAGCATGCCTCAACTTTCAATATATTTTATAGTATGCTGGGATTTGTATTTAAATCTGTTTGAGCAGTGCTTGGCCCTTTAAAGGACATGTAAAGGCAAAAAATGTAAATCCCATTTTTACTTTCTTTTATGAAAAAGAAATCTAACTCCAATATACTTTCATTAAAAAATGTCTACTGTTTTTGTAAGAAACCTGACTGTATGCAGTGAAATTCTCCCTTCATTTACTGCTGTGGATAGGAATTGTCAGATGGTCCCTAACTGCTGGGCAGGGAAACAATCATACTTATGAA
Source organism: Xenopus borealis (assembly GCA_024363595.1). Taxonomy (NCBI): domain Eukaryota; kingdom Metazoa; phylum Chordata; class Amphibia; order Anura; family Pipidae; genus Xenopus; species Xenopus borealis. The sequence continues at coordinate 99,225,464 of CM044444.1, forward strand.
CAGCAGGGGGAGCCCCCGCCTTACAGCAGAACTCCAGCAGCTTTGTTTGTTTCCCTGTAGAGCAGTCGGGGACTTTGTAGAGATTTGTATTGGATTTTATTTTTGCCTTTACATCCCCTTTACTGTTTCCAACTCCAGCTGCAGGGACAAAGATCATGGAGCCAGATTTAAACAGATAAACTGGGATTCTATTTGGAGGATTATTTTGCTGCAGCCACTGGTTCTGCAGAGTTGGAGAAAGTTTGTATTAAACAATAGAAAAACTATAAAATCCACATTAGATTACATGACAACACAGGACCCAGTGCAGTCTGTATATTCTGATTATTAATCAGTCTCGCTGTATCGGCTTCTGGCAGATATTATTTGACTTGTGCCGTTTTGATCATTTATGACGATCCCTAAGCTTAGCCCAGATCACACTGAGCATGTGCACAGTCTTGGTCTTGCAAAGATGTATAAGAAAGTTACAAGATGACAGCCCCCTGTGGCCAACTTTGAAAGCATAAATCATTTGTTTGATTAGGCTTGTGGTGCAGTAAGTTCATGTTTGTGTTTGGTATACAAAATACAGCATTTCTAGTCTTATTCTATTTTAGACTTTACTTCCCCTTTAAAACTCACAGTAAGTCATACTCTGTTTCACATGTCTAGCTTCAAGGTTTCAAGGTTAAGAGCATGAAAATAATGTGAAATACTGTGTAAAGTAGTCAGGGGTGTAACTACAGAGGAAGCAGACCCTGCGGCCGCCCAGGGAGGTATAGGGGCCCCATGAGGCCCAATTTCAATATATATAGGTCAAACAAGTCAACGTCTAGACATTTTGCAAACGTGAAAAGTAATTTGCTGTGGGGCCCACTCATATCTGGTTACACCTCTGTTTTGTAACCCAAGGCCTCGCATAGACAGTAAAGGGCAGGGTGCAAAGTGCAAAAAAAAACAAAAAACCAGGAGCAAGTTTTCTGCACATTGCACCAAGCCCTGTACTGAATGGTGCCAGAATGGAACAGAAAAATAAATATTTTAACATATTTCAATATATTTTTATATATTAAATAAATATTTTAATATTAATATAAAAGGATGCCATTATCCTTTTATACGTCTTGGTATATATGTGTATATAATGTGAAACAAAACTCTTTCCTCTTATACAAATAATAATAATTATAACTACTGAGACGCACAAAATTATTTTATTGAGAATTGCAGCGGGCAGAGAATAATAAAAGCCCCGTGCACTGATACACTGCGGGGCCTTATTGGCCCTTTAATCTGCCTCGTCAATAAAAAGCAAAAAAGCAATGGGATTGGCTGGGGGTCCTGAGGTTCCGAGGCAGGTGATCTGGTTCAGACGGCTTCGTACCCAGGAGCTGGCGCAGCTTGGTGAGCCACAATGTTACACACCCCTGCAGTGAAACAGATTGAGATTTAGGACAGCCAGGTGACTGGGCAACTGCTGAACAAGTCAAGGCTCAATTTTTGTTTATTATTTCTGGTTTTGAGTTATTCAGCAGCTCTCTAGTTTGCAGTTTCAGAAATCTGGTTGCTAGGGTCCAACTTACCCTAGCAACCATGCACTGATTTGAAAAAGAGTTGGAGAGAGTAGAAAGAAGGAAAATCATTTTTTTTTTTTTTTTTTAAATCAAGAACGAAGACCAATGGAATAATTGCTTGGAATTGGCCATTCTATAACATACTTAAAGGGCAAGGAAAGGCAAATAAATAAAATCCCATTTTTACTTTCTTTAATGAAAAAGAAATCTATCTCCAATATATTTTAATTAAAAAATGTGTACCGTTTTTATAAGAAACCTGACTGTATGCATTGAAATTCTCCCTTCATTTACTGCTGTGGATAGGAATTGTCAGACAGTCCCTAACTTCTGGCAGGGAAAAAGTCATACTTATGAACAGCAGGGGGAGCCCCTGCCTTACTTACCAGCCATGCAGAACTCAAGCAGCTTTGTTTTTTGATCAGTTATGACGATCCCTAAGAAGCCCAGATCACACTGAGCATGTGTATGTAGTCTAGTCTTGCAAAGATGTATAACAAAGTTACAAGATGACAGCCCCCTGTGGCCAACTTTGAAAGCATAAATAATTTGTTTGATTAGGCTTGTGGTGCAGTAAGTTCATGTTTATGTTTAGTATACAAAATACACCATTTCTACCCTTATTCTATTTTACACTTTCCTTGCCCTTTAAAGGTGAACCCACCCCTTTCAAGAGAGTGGAATATGACTGGGCGAGCCAGACAAGAAAGAGACCTCATCTCCCACACATTTCCTTGTAGATTCCCTCTTTTGCTCAGTGGGCCAAGCAACTGGATCAATGCAAAATAAATGAGTGGCAGCAAAGGAGGGCCACAGACAAATAACTAGGGATGCTCTGAATCCACTATTTTGGATTCGGCCGAACCCCCGAAACCTTCCCAAAAGATTCGACCGAATGCCGAACCGAATTCAAACCCTAACTTGCATATGCAAATTATGGGTGGGAAGTAGGGATGCACCGAATCCAGGATTCTGTTCAGGATTCAGCCTTTTTCAGCAGGATTCATAGTCAGCCGAACCCTTCTGGCTGGCCGAACTGAATCGGAATCCCAACTTGCATATGCAAATTAGGATTTGGATTTGGTTCAGCTAGGCAGAAGGATTCGGCCGAATCCAGCTGAAAAAGGCTGAATCCTGGATTTGGTGCATCCCTACAAATAACCTCACATTGTCTACAATTAGAATCCCTGAATCAGTGGTACAGGCTGGTGAATAAGATAGCTTTAAAGGGGTTGTTCACCTTTGGGTTAACTGTTAGTATGACGTAGAGAGTGATATTCTGAGACAATGTGCTATTGGTTTTTGTTTTTTATTATTTGTGGTTTTATAGTTATTTAGCTTTTTATTCAGCAACTCTCCAGATTGCAATTTCAGCAGTCTGGTTGCTAGGGTCTGAACTACCACAGCAACCACACATTGATTTGAATAAGACATTGGACTATGAATAGGTGAGGACCTAAATAGAAAGATAAATAATAAAAAGTAGCAATAACTATTCATTTGTATTCTTACAGAGGATTTATTTTTTAGATGGAGTCAGTGCCCCCCCCCC
>CM044444.1:99233714-99244429 GCA_024363595.1 Xenopus borealis
ACCTGCTATCTCACAGTCACACTCCCTTCCCAGAGACTATTATCCACTGTTACTATAGGACCATCTTACTCTGACATTATCCTTTCTGCTCCATGTGCTGCAATGTCTGTCAAATGATAAGCAGTTCCACACTTCCTACAACACAGTCACATCAATCCTGCCTCAACACTTTAAGACACCTATTTCTTAAGGTGGCTTTACTTAAAGTAGAAAGCATAGAAATGTAAGCATAAATGGGTAAATTAATGTTTCTTGGTTTTGGCATTAAATAGCAAGGGATCAGAATGAGGTGGGATCTTCGTGTTTCCTAAAAAACAAAAGCAAAAGGCAGGAGGAATAGTAGTAAAAAATATAGAATATACAGTAGAAATCTTACCACTGCCTGAGATTCTGTGACATATATTCTTCGTGCAAATCTGCCATAATCCTGAATGGAACAGATCTGTGCCAAAGTTGACCAACCAGTAATCAGTCAGAAGGCTGGTGAAAATGAAAATAAGGCTGGCACAGGAGAGAATGATCCCGAATACTCTGCTGTACAACATCTTCTCTCTCTGCAGGTCCCGCTTGTACAAACCCTGACAACTGAATTCAACAAAAGATTTGTGTTACTGATGGAGACCATGACTGTAGAGCTCGGGGTACTGCCGGCCATAGATAGAAGTGGCACCTTGTGGTTCAGGCATGCATCAAAGCTAACCCCAGTGGAAAGCTCAATCAAGCTACTATTTTAAGCATTTTATTCTGTTTCTAGTTTGTTTAATCCCAAAACAGGATTCCAGTTGACTGCAGCCTCCTCATTTCAAAAGCCTCAGTTATTCCTTTTTATATATATTCTATATATTTATATCTTTTTATATTCCATTGCAAAAGAAACCTGTATCACAATCAGTGGATGTAAAGGTGATGCTACACTGGCTGACTCTCCATCATATGCCGACCAGTCGATGGACGCCACATGATTGGCCAAGCAATACACAGACACAACCAACCAAATCTGGGCATGCGTGACTCCCTAACTAGGTGAGAGCAGGACCCTCTATCGTGAACTATTGTGAAAATGAAAATTTAATATTAGCTTCATCATACTGAAATAAGAAACTTAGTAAATAAACGAATCTGCATTGTTACTGAAACAATCAAAGAATCAGAATCTGTTTCTCTTCATTCTGTCTTCATGCAGCAGTTGGGTGTCAGATATTCATTGTTACATCCAATATATCTTATAGGGGGGCTCCTTTTGCCTAGAAGATGTATTAGAGCTCACTCTATTAAACTCACCAGACATCATGTCTCTCTACATGCAGCAGTTGGGTGTCAGATATTCATTGACAGTTACATCCGATATATCTTATAGGGGGGCTCCTTTCTTAGCAGATTTATTAGAGCTTACTCAAATAACTGATTCCAATACAAACAAAATCTAACAAAATAACTGCCTTTTGCATAAATTCTGCATGTAGAGAGACATGATGTCTGGTGAGTAATAGAGTGAGCTCTAATACATCTTCTAGGCAAAAGGAGCCCCCCTATAAGACATATTGGATGTAACTGTCAATGAATATCTGACACCCAACTGCTGCATGAAGACAGAATGAAGAGAAACAGATGCTGAGAGAGGGATAGTGGAGATAAACTTGATTATTTCAGAAATGGTACAGAATTTCTAATTGATTGTATTTAGAAAGTTTCGTAATTCATTATGATGAAGCTTATATTAAATTTAGATTTTCGCGATAGTTCCCTTTGATACAAATGTGACATGGCAGGCCATGTGTGAATGGGAATGTGATCAAGAGTGTCCAATATGGCTCCTTAGTTGCAAAATGGGTGTAGTGACATGAGTTGGAGACCAGGGAACAGCAGGAGTTGAGGTAATTAAATATAAACATGTTTATCAGAAAGGATGGTCATATCTTATTCACATGGTTATTATTTTAAGTATCCGGTAATTATCCTCATTCACATGGTTATTTGGATGACCAGAGTCATTCTCGTGGCCATGGTTCTGGGCACAAAGCCATTATTATAGGCACATACCCATTATTATTATAACATATGTCTACATGAGAAAATCCAATTGAAGTCTATAATGATTTATTACTTTGTTATTGTATCAATATAAAAGGGACGTCAGCAAAGGGGGCTTCGGGACTTCATCTACAAGCAGACGTGTTGTGTAGAACTTTGGTTATGGAGAACCTTGATTGATCTGGCTCTGAGAGTTCGCTGTATTTTTATTTGGCCAGGGGTCCCCCAGGTTCCTCTCAGAAGTCTGCCAAGAGAAGTGGAAGCTCGGCTAGACGTTGCGTTCAATCGGTGATGTATTGATTTTCTTACAATATATTATTCTTATCTAAAGCTTGATCAATATGTGTGTGAGTTTTATTTCTATCCCCGTATGTAATAAATCTGTCAAGGGGAGCTTGACTAGACATTTTGTGTGTGATAAGTCTGGCAAGGAAAGTTTGCGGCAAGACATTCCCAGTTAATTGTTCTCAGTAGTATGTATGTTCCTTGCCAAACACATTATGGGCATGTGCTGCACCTTAGGGTTCAGATAAACCTGGGGCAAGGATTGCAAAAAACACTTATATTTCTGTCTTTGGAACCTTGCCCATTTTGCTACACAAGCCTTCGAATATTCCTCTTGTTCAGGGTGGATTTTTTGGTGCACAAAGATTTCACTGGGAACTGAGCCAAGGACTGGCATTCTGTGGGCATAGGGATCAACGATCACAAGATTAGTTGGGTATCACTCGTCAGAAGGAGAAGTCTGTACGTAAAGCAGCAGTTTCCTGGCTCTACACATCAGTCAGCTGAAATAGTTGTGCGTGAAACCACTTGTTACTGATGCAGAAGAGCGACGCGTCCACCACTAGAACCAGTCACAGGAAACCCACCCAATACTAAGAAACACGTATAACACACACGTGGGCTCTCTGTCTTGGTTTATTAGTCAAGGCGGGTTGGGTGGGTTTCATAAACTGATGGAGGAAAATAAAAGAGCGCGGTTCCTATATGACTGGCCCCTATGGGAACCGTATAGCCTGGCAGATTGGGCAGTATGGTAATATTCCCTCATCTTATTAAAGGAACAGTTCAGTGTAAAAATAAAAACTGGGTCAATAGACAGGCTGTGCAAAATAAAACATGTTTCTAATATAGTTAGGTTTCCAAAAATGTAATGTATAAAGGCTGGCGTGAGTAGAACAGAACTAGGGATGCACTGACTCCACTATTTTGGATTCGGCTGAATACATTGAGAAAAATTCGGCCGAATATCAAACCGAATCTGAACCATAATTTGAATACACTAATTAATGAAAGAAAATTTTTTTTTTACTTCCTTGCTTTGTGATGACAAATTACATGATTTTAAGGATTCGGATTCAGTTCGACCAGGCACAAGTATTCTGCCGAATCCAAATCCTGCTGAAAATGGCCGAATCCTGGCCAAATATCGAACCGAATCCTGGATTCGGCGCCTAAACAGAACAGAACAGAACTTCCTGCTTTTCAGCTCTAACTCTGAGTTAGTCAGTGACTATGGGGGGGGTACAGCCTTTATATATTACATTTTTGGCTAACTATATTAGAAAAAAAATTTTCACTGAACAATTCCTTTAAATGATAAGCAGATTGTTTTCTGTCTATAGTATTCCATTCTCTGTGTTTTCATTGTTCGTGTCAGCAGTGCTGGAGCCAAGGTTCTTTATTTAGCAAAGCCCCCAGTACATGTCCAGGGGCACCAGCTAACTAATAACCAACTAATAAAACTATCACAACCCTAAATATCAAGTCTTAATGTTTTTTTTCACTATTTGACTGTTTCTTCTGGCTCGTTTCCAGATTGCTAATTTTTATCACTCATCTTTCTCTCCTACTCATATTCCAGTCTCTTATTCCTATCAATGCATGGTTGCTAGGGGAATTTGGACCCTAGCTACCAGACTGGTGAGATTTCAGACTGGAGAGCTGCTGAATAAAAGAGCTAAATAAGTCAAAACCCACAAATAATAAAAAAATGATAAACAATTGCAAATGGTCTCGGAATATCCCTCTCTACATCATACTAAAAGTTAAAGGGGTTGTTCACCTTTGAGATAACTTTTAGTATAATGTAGAGAGTGATATTCTGAGACAATTTGCAATTGGTTTTCATTTTTTATTGTTTGTGGTTTTTGAGTTATTTAGCTTATTATTCAGCAACTCTATAATTTGCAGTGTCAGCAATTTGGTTTCTAGGGTACAAATTACCCTAGCAACCCTGCATTGATTTGAATAAGAGACTGGAATATGAATAGGAGAGGGACTGAATAGAGTGATAAGTAATAAAAAGTAACAATAACAATACATTTGTAGCCTTACAGAGCATTTGTTTTTAGATGGTGTCAGTGACCCCCATTTGAAAGCTGCAAAGAAACAGAAGAAAATTGCAAATCATTAAAAAACTATGAAAAATAAATAATGAAGATCAATTAAAAACTTTCTTAGAATTGGCCCTTCTACAATATACTAAAAGTTAACTTGAAGGCGAACCACCCCTTTAACTCAAAGGTGCACAACCCCTTTAAGTTTTCTTTCATATTCCCACATATATTAGCACTGAGTAAAGCCAACAGATAAAGGAGTATGGATCTGTCATTACAAAGAGCACTCACCACTGAGCAGTCCTGAGCGATCACTCACTTGCAGCAAACTGAAGGTTATTAGCAGTGTATAAAGGTGCGTGAGAGAGAGAGGAGTATAATGAGTATAATGAGTATAATAGAGGATGTCACATTTCCAGTAACTGTCACACATACTGGTGTGATTCACAGATTCACAGGCATCACCAGCAAAGGAAGAAAGTAGCACTCGCATGTTGTCCTTATGTTACAGACACTTCTGCAAAAAAGGAACTTCAGCTTCAAGGGGTTGTTAAAGGGCAAGGAAAGGCAAAGAAATAAAATCCCATTTTTACTTTCTTTAATGAAAAAGAAATCTATCTCCAATATACTTTAATTTTAAAATGTGTAAAAACGTTTTTATAAGAAACCTGACTGTATGCAGTGAAATTCTCCCTTCATTTACTGCTGTGGATAGGAATTGTCAGACAGTCCCTTACGTCTGGCAGGGAAACAATCACTTATGAACAGCAGGGGGAGCCCCTGCCTTACTTACCAGCCATGCAGAACTCAAGCAGACCACACTGAGCATGTGCAGTGCCAGTGTCAGACAAAGATGTATAACAAAGTTACAAGATGACAGCCCCCTGTGGCCAACTTTGAAAGCATAAATCATTTGTTTGATTAGGCTTGTGGTGCAGTAAGTTCATGTTTATGTTTCGTATACAAAATACAGCATTTCTAGCATTATTCTATTTTACACTTTCCTTGTCCTTTAACGTTTAGTGTGATGCAGAGAGTAACACTGCGAGACAATTTGCAGCTGGTTTTTCCTATTTTATTGTTTGTGGTTTTTGGGTTATTCAGCTTTTTATGCAGCGGCTCTGCAAGCAGCGGCTCAGGAGTAACATGTTATTCACCAACCCCTTGAATTTTGTACTCAGCAGGTTCTTATGTTTGAATTCCAGGCTTGGAGGCAAGTTTTGGTTGGGGGCAGATTCAATAAAGGACGGTAACGCTAATGACAATTCGCCACCTGCAGGGACATCGCCAGTTCACTGACCGGAGCAGGCGGCTAATCGTTGGTAAAAGAGATCGTTCATTCGCCCTCTATCTCCAGGTGACTTTTTGCTCTGGTGATAGATTGTTAGTAAATTCAGTATAGTGTGGATTTTACGGAACATTTCCTCTTTCACCAGAGTTGACTTCGCCAACTCAGACCATTACAGGCAAAGTGAAGTCTTCTAGAAATCAGAAGGTATTTACTTGTCTCATGCCATACACATAGCATCGCCTAATTGCCTAGTTTTAATTCTCCCATAAGGCATCATGGGTCGGTGCACGGTGGGACACTGGAAAAAAACCATTGGTCCCGGCCTAGACCTGATCAGCCACCGCCCCCCCCCCCCCCCCCCCCCAAAGAAAAATATGATGTGCCGCAATGCTCTGCTGGACAAAGTTGGAGCATGTGTGCGAGGGGGCGTAGACGTTTGGAAGTTGGGAGGGGCCCCGTGACTGCTAGGAGAGCCCTTGGTATTGCAGTCCTGGTGGGCCCCCAATACTCCAGGCCAACCCTGGGTCAGAGAGCAACAGTTTTCTCACAAGCCACTGGCTGCAGATCACTGGCCTAAGGTGACATCTAGGCACCTACCTTGGGAGACTGGTCATTGGTGACATTATCCATAGTGATGGGCGAATTTATTCACCAGGCGTGAAAACGCCAGCGAAAGTTGGCCTGCCGAAAATTCGCTGGCGTCAAAAAAAAAACGCGACCCGCGCCGTAAACGTGCCGTGACTTGTTTCGCAAAATATACATGTCATACAGTTTAAAATATAAGGTGTGACACCCCCCTTAATAAAATGTACCCTCTGGGGGTTTGTGACACATCCACAGCGAGGTACAAAACACATGCTTAAGGGATGTCATACATGCGATAGTAGTGATGTAATCTACGCTATTAAATGCCCCTGCGGTTTGGTTTACGTGGGCCAAACGTCTAGACAGTAGGGATGTAGCGAACGTCGGAAAAAATGTTCGTGAACATTTTCGCGAACTTCCGGACAAAAATGCGACCGGTTCGCGAACTTCGCGAACCCCATAGGCTTCAATGGGAAGGCGAATTTTAAAAGCTAGAAAAGACATTTCTGGCCAGAAAAATGATTTTAAAGTTGTTTAAAGGGTGCAACGACCTGGACAGTGGCATGCCAGAGGGGGATCAAGGGCAAAAATGTATCTGAAAAATACATTGTTGACACAGCGCTGCGTTTTGTGCTGTAAAGGGCAGAAATCACACTACGTCACTCAGGTGATGTTTCTGGACACGGAATGTGAAAAAGCTCACACAGCTACGTGGCACTTGGTTAAAGACTGGGCAAACAATGCCTACAAGGTCAACGTATACACTACTACAGCAGTGGATACGGATTACGGAAAATATTATTGCTGCTTGAAAAACATCACTCAGGATGGTGTTTCTGGAGACGGTAATATTATTGATATTTAGACAGAATGTGAACAAGCTCACACAGCTAGATGGCAGTTGTTTGAAGAACAGTAGATTACTAGCCAGCAAACTTACTATCAACTGTCCCTGAAATCACTAACAGCTCTCTCCCTACACTAACTCTTCCAAGCACACACAGGCAGAATGAAAAAACGCTGCAGGGCTTCAGTTTATATATGGAAGGGGAGTGGTCCAGGGGGTGTGGGGGTGGTCCAGGAGGGAGAGCTTCCTGATTGGCTGCCATGTATCTGCTGGTCTGGGGGAGAAATGGCAAAAAAAAAGCGCCAGCTAAGGCGAACCCAAATTGGCGAACAGTCCGCGACATCCCTACAAGACAGATAAAAGTCAGGCTAAACGATCACAAAAGCTTGATACGTAATTATAAACCTTTACCCACTGCAACCACAGACATACCGAGTAAGGATAAGGATAAGTTGAAACAGAAAAGGGAAACTTTACTAGCAAAACACTTCTATACACAGGCACATCGTGTGTCACAACTTCGGTGGCAAGTGCTTGAAAAAAATTAAAACAGGCCCCGGGTCAGGATAAAAAGCGGTTATTACTACAGAAAGAATGTTACTGGATATGGCAGCTCCAATCCAGGTGTCCAAAGGGACTGAACGAGGAATACAACTTATCCTGTTTATTTGTAATAGTATCCTAGAATATTTATAGCTAAATGCATATCTTTTATGTTTATTCACAGATAAGAAAGAGTCAATAGATAAATGTATCTCTTTAAAGGGCAAGGAAAGGCAAAGAAATAAAATCCCATTTTTACTTTCTTTAATAAAAAACAAATCTATCTCCAATACACTTTAATTAAAAAATGTGTACCGTTTTTATAAGAAACCCGACAGTATGCAGTAAAATTCTCCCTTCATTTAGTGCTGTGGATTGGAATTGTCAGACGATCCCTAACTTCTGGCAGGGAAACAATCATACTTATGAACAGCAGGGGGAGCCCCTGCTTTACTTACCAGCCATGCAGAACTCAAGCAGACCATACTGAGCATGTGCAGTGCCAGTGTCAGACAAAGATGTATAACAAAGTTACAAGATGACAGCCCCCTGTGGCCAACTTTGAAAGCATGAATCATTTGTTTGATTAGGCTTGTGGTGCAGTAAGTTCATGTTTATGTTTAGTATACAAAATACACCATTTCTACCCTTATTCTATTTTACACTTTCCTTGTCCTTTAACAGGTAAATGTTTCCTCTTTTCTCTTTTAGTACACTACAGATAAATGATAACTTTTGTACCTTTTGTACTTTTGTAACTATTTTGCAACATCTTAATAATACGTTAGTAACAGGATCTAATGTTTTTAGATGGGTAGGATTTTGTATCAATTTTATCTTTTTATTATAGAGACACAGTCACCTCACGGAAGTTTGCAACACAAGTCAATTACCACTTAAAAACAAAGGGTTTCAAGTCTCTGGCGGATAGAGATTATAACACCGATAAGGATTGGATTTTCTGGACTTTGAAGGGTTATCAGATATGTTTGCATAGTGGGGGAGGTCCAAACCAATTGTGTATGGAAATTTTTGGTAATTGGTTAGCACTTATAATTAGGGATGCACCGAATCCAGGATTCGGTTCGGGATTCGGCCAGGATTCGGCCTTTATCAGCAGGATTCGGATTCGGCCGAATCCTTCTGCCTGGCTGAACCGAATCCGAATCCTAATTTGCATATGCAAATTAGGGCCAGGGAGCTAAATCACGTGACTTTTTGGCACAAAACAAGGAAGTAAAAAATGTTTTCCCCTTCCCACCCATTCGGATTCGGTTCGGTATTCGGCCAAATCTTTCGGGAAGGATTCGGGGGTTCGGCCGAATCCAAAATAGTGGATTCGGTGCATCCCTACTTATAATGTCTGCAAAGTTGTATATGTGGTATGCTAGATAAAGGGGGTTACCCCGAAACGTTGCACATCCATACCAATAAACGGCAAGGGGGATCCCTGCCATTCACCAGCCTTGAAGTGCCAGTGTAATCCTTTCTACATTCCCCCTCCGTGTAATCGTCATAAGTTAGATTACCTTGTATACTTCTTAAAGCAGAAAGAAAGGCTAAAACTAAGCAAGCTTTATCAGAAAGGTCTATATAAATACACCAGTAAACCCTCAAAGTAATGTTGCTCTGAGTCCTCTGTCAAAAGAAATAACATTTCTTTCCTTCTTTCCTTCTGTATCAGACTTCCTGTTTTCAGCTTCAACCTCCAGGGCTAGGGCTTGAGCATGCTCAGTTTGTTCCTCTCCCCGTCCCACCCTCCCTGCTGTAATCTGAGCCCAGAGCTATGAGTGAACAGGGAGAGACTCAGGCCGGAAGTGATGTCACACCAAGCTAATATGGCAGCTGCTATCATAGAGAGCTTCTGCAGATGTTTACTCAAGCATGGCAAAGCATTCTGCAGAATAAATATAGTGTCCTAGCTTGCACTATTGTGGCTAATCTATTAGAACACTTTTTTTCTTTTTTTTAATGGGCTACTACACAATACAAGCACCGTGTTCCCAACGCTTCTCAGGATTTCAAATGAGTCCTCCCTTATACCTTATTATGATTTAGATTCCTGCTATGCAGGCATAATCCTTCACACAATGCGTGAGTTATAGTCCAACATGTGTGTAATGTGTAAAATTCCTGCTCCACAACATAATCCTTCAAACATGAGTTGTGTTCTGCCCTCACTGTACTGTGTGTGTGTGTGTCAGCTAGACAAAAGCTTGAGTAAACAGAAGACTTCTAACCTTCTTATTTTGTGAAACTGAAATAAAATACAGATAACAGCAAATACACATATGTAGAACAAATGTAAACACACTTATATAAACATCTTAGTGTAATAATGAACTTACAGACAACTGATGTCCCAGGACAGAGAAAGAAACACCCAGAACGATGAGGAGAAAACCAAAAACTGAAAGAGAAAGCTACTCTACAATTTTCTGGCTACCTATTTAATACCTGGTTTTTTTTTTATAGTAGCCTCAGTGAGATTGGCCACTAGATGGCAGTGCAGCCATCAATAATGTAAGTCTGGCAGAATCACTATGAGGCCGGCACAAGTTTTGAGTTACAGTTCAATAGTTTGCATTTCAAAGATGTCACCACAATTTGCTAAATATCCCCCGCCCATTGTTCCATATGGGGAAACGGTGATTATTAATTCAGCCAGTAGCGAATAGAATGTTTAATTGTGTATATATAGAGTTGCTCGGCTTACACTACACACCCCACGGTGTGATTAAAGGGATCCTGTCATGGGGGAAAAAAAATTCAAAATACTCTGATCTTTCTGAAAGTTTGGATCTCCATAGCTTAAAGGGATACTGTCATGAGAAATTAATAGTGCTGTTGCAGAAGAATTCTGCATTGAAATCCATTTCTCAAAAGAGATTTTTTGTATATTTCATTTTGAAATCTGACATGGGGCTAGGCATTTGGTCAATTTCTCAGCTGCCCCAAGTCATGTGACTTGTGCTCTGATAAACTTCCTGTGGTGTTTATACAAATGGCCTTGCATTTCCTGATCTTCAACCTTACTACAGGATTAGACATGAACTGTCCTTAGTAGATGGCTATG
>CM044444.1:99279100-99292349 GCA_024363595.1 Xenopus borealis
AAATAAGGTGGAGACAGTAGGGCAATATGGTGACAGTAAAATAAGGTGGAGACAGTAGGGAAATATGGTGACAGTAGAATAAGGTGGAGACAGTAGAGCAATATGGTGACAGTAAAATAAGGTAGAGAGACAGTAGGGCAATATGGTGACAGTAGAATAAGGTAGAGAGACAGTAAAGCAAAATGGAGACAGAAGAATAAGGTAGACACACTAGGGCAATATGGTGAAAATACAAGGTGGACATGTTATGGCAAATGTTTTGGTTTATCCTTAACATAATTTTTTCCTCTATATTTTAGGAGGGGTGAGCTACTATCATGCCAGGATAGAACCAGAAATACCTGATACAGCACCCATCTCAGCAACCAACCCTGTGGCTGTAATAACCACCAAAACAGACCCACCCCCCAGCTCTATTATTGTACAATAATTTCATTCTCATCAGGTTCCGTTGCTTTGTCTCCCACCATTTGTCACCCACGATGCATTGAACCAAATATTATTGTGACTGCTAAAAAAATGCAGATGTGTTTTTCTCCCATGTATATACCATATATGCCGCACCAAAAGTAAATAGTCCAACCCTGCTGATCATTTCTGTGTAGAATCTCCATTAGCCCTACGCATACTGTTGTAAATATGAATCATAAAAACAGTTCTTGTGTGGGTTCTGTCTTCAATAAATATTTAAATATACTTATAAACAAAGTTGACTTTGTGGACTGGATCTTATTCATCACTTCTTTTCATAAAGAACCATTATGGGCCCATTGACATCAGACTTCAAGTGACGATTGGTTGAGAGTTATCATTTATGCACATGGTGGTGTTTTTGGGAACAGTATGTGTGCATGTGTTTAATCCTTTACTAAAGCAAAAGTAATACAATACACACTACCAGAAAGGAAACCAAGCACTCAGGACTTCTACACTACTGAAACCTTGATGAAAACATCAGATTTCTCTTTTATTATAAACACATTTGTGGGCAAATCAGAACTTGTAAGTACAAGAGGTGAATGTCCTTAGGTGTTTGCAAGTACCTTGACATGGTTATTTTCCCTCAGGGGCAACTGGTTAAAAAGGCAACACAAGCAGTTATTGGGGGTAATTTGTGACCAGGGAGTGAGACCATTATAATATGTGTAGACACAAATAAAGAATTTTTATAATAACTGAAGTTTGGTGTCATGGCATCTGAGCTGACTGTCCAGAAATTTGAGACCCACGTTGTGTAGGCCAACCTCTAAGTTGGATAACTGCCTATCCAAAAGATGGCAAAATAAGATCCACTAATTCAAAGCTTGAAGGGATACTAGGTGGCAACACTGTCCCTCTGGTTCTAATCTGTCCTCTGACCACCCACACAGTACATGAAAATAGGGCTAATTTTTCCTTATGAGCAAACCCAAGTGTATCACAGATTATAGATCTGTTGAACCAATGGTCAAATAAGTCTAGTTTGCCTGACTACATTGCTAAGTGTATGACTATCTTTAAAAAAAAAAAAAAAAGTTGCTCATCTACAATTTCCAACACTTCATTCTGTTTTGTTGTTTTGTATAACCCAAAATAATGCCCAGCAAATCAGAAGAATGGGATAGTTGAATTTACATAATTGATAATTCTCTATAGCAGTGATCCCCAACCAGTAGCTCGTGAGTAACATGTTGCTCTCCAACCCCTTGGATGTTGCTCCCAGTGGCCTCAAAGAAGGTGGTAATTTTTTAATTACTGGCTTAGAGGCAAGTTTTGGTTGTATAAAAAACAGATGTCCTGCCAAACATTCACTCCTGTAGGCTGCCAGTCCATATAGGGGCTACCAAAAAGCCAATCAGAGCTCTTATTTGACATCTTCATTGACTTTTTCATGCTTGTGTTGCTCTCCAACTCTTTTTTAAATTTAAATGTGGCTCACGAGCAAAAAAGGTTGGGGACCCCTGCTCTATTGCTCTATAGTCTAAGATGCCTCTTTTTCAAGCTCTACTGTCTTCAGACACATTCATGAGTAGACAATGTCATGTCAACTGAATTTAAGATTTTCTGCTCAGTGTAGTACTCTCTATATCTAGGTGCATGTCCTTGCAAATGTATATACAGTTTGGATGATTTCCCATAGTCTTAAAGGATCATCAGCTGCTATGTTCTTCTATACTGTATATCTAGCAGGAGACCTCTAGGATTGAGTAGTCTCTATGGATTGTATGCACCATAAAGGGTCTCTTTTTTACTTGTCAGAGGTCATATATTGGGCAGCATTCAACAGTTTGGAAATTGGTCCTAGCTCAACTAATGCACTCATCATATGCTAAACACCAAGGCAGAAGAAGACTATTATGGACAAAATGTTCTGAATTCACTTACTGTTCTTAATCTATGCATAGTTAGCACCAACCAGCTTTTTCTAAACATATTACAGAACCTTCTACCATCTATAGTAGTAGAATCTGTAGATCTTGGACACTATAATTCATCAGAAGTCAGGAGGAGAACTACATAAGAGACCACCTCATAAATGTATCTGAAACAGTTTGCCATAAAAAAGAAGCATATTAGGACTTAACAGAAGACCCTTGTACATAGTGCTTAGATGTACAGTTCAACCTGAGAAATGTGAGGTTATGGATAGAGAGAGTAAGGTTTGGAGGTCTTTTCATTTGGAGGTTCATTTCTCAATCAGGACTTGCATTGTTAATCCTTAATGGGACTTCTTCGCTATTAACGAGGTCCTGACCCTCGCCGACTATCGTGCATTCTATAAGCACACATGTAGAATATACCTGCAAAGAAAAAGGTATTGAGTAACTGGAATGCAAATTGGAAGGGTTCTGATCACTAAGACAATGGAATGTAATAGCAAAAGACAAATACCTGCAAAGAAGGTCATGAGCAAAGCCACCCAACCTACGATGTAGGACCATGAGAATCGCCAGTCTCCGAAACGCTTGCCCGGGTTATTGATGGTTACTCCAGTGAAGACAGCCATGGCCAGCAGAACAAAGAATGCTAGGGAGAAAAGCCAAAGAGAGGGTGATAATGAGAGAAGGGGCATAAGGAGGACCTTACCTAAAACTACTAACCCAGCCTCCTGTGGGTGTTATGATTTAGGAGACTAAAGCTATTGGCACTGGTTACCTATCCAAACATGCTCTCAAGTTCATCAACGTGATACGGGCAAACTAGCAGTCTTATATTGCTTACTTGAAATAAAGAACATGATGCCTGCAGCGAAGGATCTGTTAAACTTTTGGAAGGCAGAGAAGTGAGCGAAAGACAGAATTCCAGCGATGATCCCACCAAAGCAACTCAAAGTGGAGAGAATCATGAAGGCACGGATGGAATTCCAATAAGCTGCCACAACAAGAGGCAATATTGTAGCAAATTGATACTCCAGTATCTTTTAATAGCATATCGTCACAATAAAATAATTAGAATAATTGCCATAGGCTGGTGGGACTGGTGCAGTTCAGCACCTATGTCAGTAAATCAGTCCCTATGATGTATGGGGCTCATTTCTACAGATACTAGATTATTCTCGGAATCCATAGTTCAGTTAATTAAGTAGATCATTGGCTAGCCTAGGATACAGGTCATTAATAGGACCTTCAGAGGGAAGAGTGAAGTTTCCACTGAATAAGATGAGAGTTTACGATATGATATACACTGTAGGGAGTAGTCCCTATAGACTTGAATAGCCCTACACATTTTAACTGAATAGTCTACATCAGGGTTTGACTGGCCATTAGGGCATCTCCTGTGGACCCAAGCCAAGGAAAATGTCCATGAATCACTGTGGACATCCACTGTGGGTCGCTATAAAAACCCAAGACATTTGGCACTATACACATTTAATTTATGTTGTTCTGGGTGTCAGGTTCCCTGATGGGCCCTAGAAGACCTGGTCTGAAACTGGTTTCCATGGAATATCATAAAATCCAGATCAAATCCAACAAAATTCCAAAATAACATATGAGAAGGTTGAGAAGAGACACTCACCGATGTTCTCTATCTGCGTGAAACACTTGCCGGACACGCAGTATCTCCACAGGCCCTGATGGGCGTAGGCCCCAGAATGCCGGTACTGCATCCAGAAATCAGTGGCTGTAGAAACCACCAGTAAGATGTTGGCCACACAGGCACAGAAGAGTCCTCCACCCATAAAACTGTACATCATGGCGTCCGTGCGGTTCTACCTAAGGTAAATGGAGATGAGAATAGCAGGATAGAAGTTTTGTATACTGCATGACACTCTATAGTAAAGGGGTGCCCCAAACGTTGATCGCAGTCTACCATTAGATCACTTTTAAGTTCCTGGTAGACCACCGAAAAAATTGCTGTGCGTAAAAAAAGTCACCCATAGACTTCAATGCATTTCGGCAAATTGGGGTACTGGGGGTATGGAATTGCCTCTGTGCCATCCTGCTATGAGTTCTTAAGGTAGATTTCATGATGGCATCAAGTGGCAAAAGTAGATCATGAGGTGACAAAGTCTGGGCACCCCTCCTATAGGAGATCCTATACGGCATACAGGAGACCCTATAGGAGATACAGAAGACCCTATAGGACGTACAGGAGACCCTATAGGAGAATCATTAGTGGCAGGTCACAGAGCCATTTGGTTGCAACATGGAAATGTCTCTGTATTTGTATTTGGATTCTTTTGAGTCCCAGCAATGTCCCTGTACTAAATACAACTTTATTATAGGTATGATGTCATCAAATAAAATATGATGGCGCCCCCTAGCTTTTGAAAAATATGCTACTCGAATCCATTCATGTCCAAGCCTAACTCACAGACCCCCCCCCCACAAAAAAACAATGAAGGCCATAGGCAATGCAGCTTATATACAGGTATGGGATCCGTTATCTGGAAACCCATTATCCAGAAAGCTTCCAAAAACGAGAAGGCCATCTCCCATTGACTCCATTTTAATCAAATCATTCAAGTTTTTTTTTTCGGTAATAAAACAGTAGCTTGAACTTTAGGAAAACCCAGCCTTTTTTGGGTTTATGTCTAAATGAATTTAGTAGATTTAGGGTAGAACTACATTGGCGTTTTGACATGCGATAGTTTTCATTTCAGCGCAGGCATTGCGTGGATGCGACAAATGCAGCATTCGCATCGACAGCTGTGTCATTGCAGATGAACGCTGCGACAGCATCCGAAATTCTTATTTGTTACTTTAGATTCGGCACATCCGACGTGATGCCTGCGCTTCCTCGCGTTGCTTCAGAACGGAAGCTATAGCATGTCAAAACACCCTTAAGGTATGGCAATCCTAATTAGAGAAAACCAGAAAAACCCAGGTCCAGAGCATTTTGGATAAAAAGTCCAATGTCTGTAATTATATACACACACATGTTTTTTAAAGGGATACTGTCATGGAAAATGTTTTTTTCCCCAAAATGCATCAGTTAATAGTGCTGCTCCAGTAGACTTCTGCACTGAAATCCATTTCTCAAAAGAGCAAACAGATTTTTTCATATTTTATTTTGGCATGGGGCTATACATATTTCCAAGCTTCCCCAAGTCATGTGACTTGTGCTCTGATAAACTTCAATCACTCTTTACTGCTGTACTGCAAGTTGGAGTGATATCACCCCCCCCCTTCCCCCACCCAGCAGCCTAACAACAGAACAATGGGAAGGTAACCAGATAACAGCTCCCTAACACAAGATAACAGCTGCCTGGTAGATCTAAGAACAACACTCAATAGTAAAACCCATGTCCCACTGTGTACTATTCAGTTACATTGAGAAAGAAAAACAACAGCCTGCCAGAAAGCAGTTCCCTCCTGAAGTGCTGGCACAAGTCACATGACCAGGGGCAGCTGGGAAATTGACAAAATGGCTAGCTCCATGTCAGATTCAAAACTGAATATAAAAAAATCTGTTTGCTCTTTTGAGAAATGGATTTCAGTGCAGAAATCTACTGGAGCAGCACTATTAACTGATGCATTTTGAAAAAAAACATGTTTTCCCATGACAGGATCCCTTTAAGACATCCCCTAAAGGTTTTTTTTTTCTACACAATTAAAGAAAATAGAATTTTAAGCAACGATCTAATGTAGATGTGTTCAAGAAATTAAATAATTTTGAAGAGTGAAGTGTAACCGAAAGCAGGGTTTGTGTCTCTCTGTTCTCCTCCAGGAGATGTCTCCTCTCAAGAGTCAGAACCAGCAGTGCAGAGAATATATATCACTTTAAAAATGATTGAAAAAAATAAAAAAGCTTTTGCATGAACAACCCTTTAAGTTGTATGACCTGTGCGACTTGAGTTTCCATGTCCCATGCCAGTAGCAAGAGGCTCTTACCTGGGTGAGGAGACTTTGCAAGAGGGGAGCTGTCAGAGGTCTTTCTCCTGCGCCGAGCAGAGCTGAAAAGACCCAGACTAGGCTGGGTTCCAAAAAAAAACCCCATGATGCCCAATACGCTTGTTTTCTGTTGACGCAGGTAAAAACAGTTTTGTCCCCTCCCAACGCTACCTGATAATAGAAGTCTCTAGATCCCACCCCTCTCTCTGGGAGCTGGTATGGTCCATGATAAAGACATGTGCTTAGCTGGCACTCTGGGGCCCTGAATGGATGTGATGAGAGGGACACTTTCTTTTTTCGGCTCTGGGAAACAATCAGACCAGGGTTAACCCCTTTATTGCTGACACACACGTTTGCACATTGTTTGGTACATGATTCATCTCTAGGGAGGAGTGGGGGGGTTTGGTGCTTCCCAAATGGATGTTGTTCCCCTTTATTACTCTATACCTGAATTTATTTATTTTTTATACGTAGGGTAACTCAGTGCAGTTGCAGTGCAATAAATCACATTATTTTTCAAGGTCTGCTTTAATGAAAAAAAAAAGTGCAAACAAACTGGAATCCACGATTTAAAAAAAAAACACAAAAAAAAATAAAAATCAATTTTATTAGATCACGGAAAAACACGAAAGAATTGCAGGAAAATTCAAATCGCCAATTTTCTCTGACTTTTTTCACGATTTACTAAAAAAATTTAAAAAAAAAATTCAGATTAAAGGGATTCTGTCATGGGAAAACTGCATCAAATCACATCAGTTAATAGTGCTGGGGTTAGACATTTTGTCAATTTCCCAGCAGCCCCATGTCATGTGACTTGTGCCAGCACTTTAGGATGGAACTGATTTCTGGCAGGCTGTTGTTTTTCCTTCTCAATGTAACTGAATAGTACGCAGTGGGACATGGGTTTTACTATTGAGTGTTGTTCTTAGATCTACCAGGCAGCTGTTATCTTGTGTTAGGGAGCTGTTATCTGGTTACCTTCCCATTGTTCTGTTGTTAGGCTGCTGGGGGCGGGGGTGATATCACTCCAACTTGCAGTACAGCAGTAAAGAGTGAGTGAAGTTTATCAGAGCACAAATTACATGACTTGGGGCAGCTGGGAAATCGACAACATGTCTAGCCACATGTCAGATTTAAAAATGAAATATAAAAAAATCTGTTTGCTCTTTTGAGAAATGGATTTCAGTGCAGAATTCTGCTGGAGCAGCACTATTAACTGATGAATTTTGAAAAAAAAAATATTTTCCCATGACAGTATCCCTTTAAGTGCTAATTCCAGAGCAGACCACAGAAACTTCCAGATAGGATAGGGACCTCTCCCACTGACTAATATACAACCGCCGGTTGAAATGAGAATCGTTTTGTTTTCCGATATCGTCCTAAGTTTCCTTGTGGGATGATTTCGGAAAACCAAGTGCCACGTGTGAATTGCCGCAGGTGATTGTCATTTTAATCGGCGCAAGACAGGGGAAAGCGGTTCGGGGAGATTAGTCGCCCCAATGGAGAGGCGATAGGCCGACTAATCTCCCCGAATCTCCTCGTGTAGACCTTCCCTAAAGCTTTCCAGTTGATTTAAAGGTGAACAACCCACTAAATAAAAAAAAATGATACCTAGTTGTTAAGTGCACGGTATGGAGATAATAATTCTATGTCAGGATAAAGGGTCTGGTTATGTCCTGTCAATAGGATGTCAGGGACTTTCTGTGCTTTATATGTGAAATTTAAACAAACTGGCAGAACAAGGGATTATCTGCTCTGGTTTTTAACAGACTCAGGAAAAGCCTTTCCCTGCGGGGTTTTGTGCCACTTTGACTACAGCTTTATGGATTAGCCCCCATTGTGTGCAAATATTTGTCTCTTGTTGGAAAGTGAAAAAAAGTGTTCATGGTGTAAAAAACAATTGTATTGTGTAACACTGTCTGTATGTCACATACTGCTAACAATCTGCCATAGCTTTAATCAGCCGGGTCTGGTTTTTAATACAGGGGATACTGTTTCCCCTGTCAAATAAAAGATTATTAGAAACTACTGTTCACAAGGCTGCGGGCTGAGTTATACAGGGGGGAACTCTGAGTATCACTCATGTATTATAAGGGATAATGTACCCCCTACTGTAAATGATAAGGATATTAGAAGTCACTGAGGGGTGTGACCATATAAAGGCACAAGGCTGCAGGCTGAGTTATACAGGGAACTCTGAGTATCACTCATGTATTATAAGGGATAATGTACCCCCTACTGTCATGTAACACACGTGACATCATCAGATATTAATTATAAGTGATTATATAAGCACAAATTCTAAGGATATATATTACAGGTTATGTGTGGCTTTTATAGTTACTGAAGATAAAAAAGTGAAAAAAAATTTTTTTATTAAAGTTGCCAAATATCAAACATATAGAATAGAATCCCTGTAAAAAAAATATAGAATGTTCCATAACAATTTTTTTTTTAACCTTTAACATAAGAAACCTGTCTCTAGGCCTCTCTTAACACCTCTAGACTAATACCATGTATTCATTGTCTAACTGGACAAATTGACACATTATCACAGAGAATAAACTTCTACGTTTACAGAATATTCCAACATAACCAGAATAACAGATAGGTTAACGGCATATGTATGGTGGCCAAAAAGTTAAATTTAAAGGAGCTCTCAAGCCTTCTTTAAAAAAAAAATCACAATGAGTTACTTATTGCAAGAAGAATGTATAACCCCATTGCAGGCATAGTTACGCAACAAAATCTGGGTGCTCTGAACATTTTTAATCACTGAGTGATTAGTTCCTGGTGTATAGCTCCTCCCCCTGTGATATCATAAACAGGAAGTGACCTTTAAAGGGCACCTGTTGCAAAAAAAAAGTTAACCCCAACCAAAGGTGCGGGCTGATAGAGCCTGCATTCCGGTTGGGGATAACAGTACTTTTTTTTTAAAAAATGCCCCCCACCGGTACTAGCAACTCAGAAGACCCGAAAAGATGGCTGCCGTGAACTTCGATCCCTGAATCTGCACCGAGGGGTAAGTAAAGACTTTGGGGCATTTGGCTGGCATAGCAGCTAGTCGGGGGGGGGGGGAGTCTATGTAGGGTAGGGTTTTTTTTTTTAAATAAGAGGTTGAATTCTCCTTTAAATCTAAGAGCTGTATTCACTGAAAATGATATTATAAACAGATATCTATCTGCATTTTAACACAAGGATATTATGTCTTTGCTCCCCCTCTATCACTACAATTAAACAGTGAAATCAGTGCTAGAAACCTGCACTTCCATCTTCTTCTTCATGCTCACGAACCCCCACTGATTAAACATGGAGACCTGTATCTTTCCCACTCTAAATACTACAACTTTAAAACTGAAGTTTTGTTTTTAACTTTCTTTCAAATCTCCAGCACGTGATTGGCAGAGAACAGTGGGAGTTCTTAGTCTACGGGTAACCGATATCTACTTTTACCAGTCTCTAACCGAGCAAATGCAGCTGCATTTTTATTGCATAAATGCCCTGCCCCCGAAACGTTGCATTCCCGCTATAAACCCCACTTGCATTTGCTCTGTTCTGCCAGTATATGTATTTTTTATGTGTACAAGGAGGGTGTACTGTGCCTTTAATACCATTTAAAACATATAATATTAAATTATTTCAGTGGATTTGGGTATAGAACTTAATTGGTCGGCCTGGGAAAGGTCAACAACAGCTGAGAGTCACTGGTTATAAATCACTAACTTATCAGAAAATCTTAAATGCCACAAGCTGAAGACCACTAGACTCTCTCTTCAGCTCTACAGTTAAAAGACTTTGCCTATTTTTGCTTTGAAGAACCTCAATGAACAACTAGAGAATAAGATCATGATCCCATGATGCTCCAGTTAACCATCTGTGGTGTCTACGAACTCCAACACAATATCATTGTTATTCTCATCCGGCACAGAAACAACCAAAGTGTAAATATCAGTTCCTGATGCCCCCGGGTTTGTTCCTGGAGTTTTGGGGGTGCATGGTTTCTCTTCCTCAGGGTGAATACTGGTAGATGACAGAGAATTAGATGGTAAATGACCTTGGCCAGTAGAAATTTCGACCTCTATCTGCTCGGATTTAGCATCAGCATCTTCTACAGCCTTATTGGAGACTTTGATTAATGTGAACATTGTCCCACCTGTCTCCTCCTCCACGTCCTTGGACAAACTAGGTTCTTCTTCATTTGTAGCCACAATTGACGTTGCATTTTCAGATGATTCAGTTCCATCATAGGATTCGTGTTTTATTTTCCAGTCTTCTGTCGCTGAATTGTCCATAACAGTGTCTGCATTTGCGGCGTTCTGGTCTGATGACTCAGTAGACTTGAACTGAGGCTTTTCTTCAGGATACTCTGTCTCCCAATCTTCATCTTTATCAGTTTGCTTTGTTTCTTCAAATAAACTTGCCTGGTTTTCCTTGGTTGTTGTGTCAGACCATGGAGAGCTGTCATTACCTCTGGTTCTCTGCTGCCACAAAGCTTGGGTTCCTCTTCCCGTGTCTCTACTGTTACCATCTATAACAGTGTCCACATTTGCGGTGTTCTGGTCTGATGACTCAGTAGACTTGACCTGAGGCTTTCCTTCAGGATACTCTGTCTCCCAATCTTCATCTTTATCAGTTTGTTTTGTTTCTTCAAATAAACTAGCCTTGTTTTCCTTGGTTGTTATGTCAGACCATGGAGAGCTGTCATTATCTCTTGTTCTCTGCTGCCACGAAGCTTGGGTTCCTCTTCCCGTGTCTCTACTGTTAGACCAGCAACCCCGTTTGAAGTTTTGTCCTCTGCCTTGAAATCTTTCTGGGCTGCCTTGCTCCCTTCTCTGAGGAAATCCAGAGTCCCCTCTTTCTCCAAACCTTGATTCTCTGTCTTGGTTTCTTGAAGTATTCTGCCAGGAACGCATTCCAAAGTCACCTCTACCCCTTCCACCACCCCTACTAAAATCTCGTTGCTGTCTTCCAGGCCAGCCATCTCCCTCCTGTTTGTTTCCAAACCTTCCAAAACCTTTTCTTTCTAGGAACGTTTGCCGTTCTCCCTCTGCCGTGTCATTTGCAGCATCTGAAAATCTATCACTTGGCCTTTTGTTCCAGCTGTTGCCCTCAGACCTGTTTGTATTGATGTTGCTTTGCCCAGAGTAGTTAGCAAGATTGTAAAACCTGTCACTAGACATGCCAATGGAGTTATTAACCTCAGGCTGCTGTGGGCTACTGTTGTTTAGTCCTGGAGAAGTTCCATTAGGATTCCAAGTGATTCCACTTTGAGCTTTTCCGCTACTTGAGGTCTGCGTGAAACATGAAGGGTGAGGTGGATACGACTGGGTGCCCTTGTGGTTAAAGCACTGACTATATCCAGGCTGGCAGCTGGAAGATGGATTTGAACATGAAGTAAAGCTACGACTCTGATTCATACAGGGGTTATATGCAGTCTGATAAGGACAAGTAGATGGGAGACATGACCCACCATAGTAAGGATTCTGGGGAAGCATTCTGTAGGCCCCCATAATTGCATTGTTAAGCAGATATGACAAGGCATCCAAGCGGATTGGAACCGTCATTGCAGAAACTGATGATCCACTTCGCCCAAACACAGATGGCTGAACATCCATAGACCCAGTGGAGTGGGAGGACTGCACAAGTGAGTGAGAAGGCTTCTGGTGAGAGGAACTAGAAGATGAGGACCTGCTGGGTAGATATGGCTTTTTTTCTACAGGGTTGGAGCCCTCTGCTGGTGGATTAGCATTAGTGTCCATACTAGCAGTAGCCTTTCTGAGGGCATCATGAGAAGTAGATGCATGGTCTCCTTCAGGTTGTCTGTAACGCAAGGAAGAAAACAAAAATGTTGGCCAAAAAAATGTCCCCTAATTAAGAGTACATAGCCCTGGATTCACACCTGCACTCACTATTGAGTTATCCAAGGACCTTGAGCTTTCCGGTTAACGGATCTTCCCGTAATTTGTATCTTCATGCCTTAAAGAGATACTGACACCAGAAATGAAACTCTTTTTTTACAGCTATCATAATATTGCCTTTGAAAGCTACTTATAACTTTGCCATAAAGTATTTGCATGATGCTTTTACATGTTCCTGTATGAGGGGGCTGCCATATTTGTGCAGCAGGAGTCCGTTAGCATTAGAAACTGTAACTTACAGGCTGAGAATGGACAGTGAGGTTTAGAAACTTCAACTAACAATTACTTACAAAAATAAACCTCTCAGCAAAAAAAGATCAAGATGAAGTATAGGTAACATTTAATGTACAATTGTATTCTAAAAAGAAGTTTTTTTAGTGTCAGTATCACTTTAAGTCTACTAGAAAATCATGTAAACATGAAATAAAGCCAATAGGCTGGTTTTGCTTCCAATAAGGATTAATTATATCTTAGTTGGGATCAAGTACAAGTTACTGTTTTATTATTACACAGAAAAGGGAAATACATTTTAAAATACAAATTATTTGGATAAAATTGAGTCTATGGGAGACGGCCATTCCATAAAAAAAATATTTGTGGATAACAGCTTTTCGGATAACAGATCTCATACCTGTAGAGCATACTGGAGAATTCAGCAAGGGTGGTAATGACCAATTGCAAGGCATCCATCATTAACTTCTAGTATGATGATGTAGAGAATGCGATTCTGTGAATGTTTTGTCTTCATTTTGTATTATTATATATTACATTGTATATGAGTGCAGTTTTTTTTTTTATTATTTAGCTATTTGTTCAGCAGCTCCCGGGTTTGTAATCTTAGTAGCTATTTGGTTGTTAGGGCACAACCTAGTAACCAGGTTGAGAGACATGAATAGAGATGGGCCTAATTAGAAAGTGAAGTAATAAAAAAGTAACAATAAGAATAGTTTTTTTTTTGGCTGCTATGGTCAGTCACCCTGACTTGAAAGCTGGAAGACATCAGAAGGGGGGGGGGGG
>CM044444.1:99297288-99332961 GCA_024363595.1 Xenopus borealis
GAGAAGTCGCCAGGCGACAAAATGCCCCCGAATCTCCCCGTCTGGCCTTAGCCTTACAAGCTAAGCCTGATTGGTTGCTACATGAGCCAACAAATTGTATATATATAAAGTGTGTGTGACCCCAATTTAGAAAAAGGATATATTGCACTCTTATCTTTATTCAAAGTTCTCAAGGAAGCTCCAATATTTTGTTGTGCTGTTGTAATATCGTCTGTGTACAGTATTCACAGTACTCGTTTTGATAGGCTTTCCTTGACCCTGCTCCAATATCTGTACTTCATCAATTAAAAAAATTAACAGCTCTATGGCCATGGCCCCACAATTGTTTTTTAGTGGACAAAGTAAGAGCAGAACTCACGTTAGAAGTCGCAGAGTGGAGTTGTGCATCAGGCATGGCACAAAGTTGTCCAGGCCGTTGTCTGTGATGCCGGTGATGTCTACATAAAGCTCCTCTAGGGTTTCATTACTACTGAGCGCGTCCCACAGGTACCGCACGCCTTCTGAGCCAATGCTATTGCCAGACATCCTGGAAACAGAACAGCAAAATAAGGTGCAGAATGTGCCATTAGCCCATAGAAAGGGAAGAAGGTCATGGTGAGGCAATGGACTTTATTATAGTGAGAATATAGTAGTGTAAGAAAAAAGGGAGCAGACTGTATTTTGTAGCCAGCACTTGAACTAGCATTGAGAGAACTGGACTGCTCAATAAAAGTACCGGCTAAACAGCACCTTCTACTGACTGAAGTGTTGTACTAAGTTTGCTTTCCTAATTACAGTATTCCCTTTCCCCTTTTCATTTTACTAGGGTTGGAATTAATTGGGGCTGTGCATTTGTGTTGGAGCCATGGTGAAAAAACATGTGGAGGGAACCCATGAGCAAGAATGTCTGCCCTACAACTGTAACAACCCCTGATATGCAAAATTTATATAAAGTGTTACTGTCTCCATTTTGCCCTACTGTTGACAATTTGGGGGGAATTCACAAAAGTGGAGATGCCCATTTTTGGAGTAAAAGTGGTGGTAAACTGGTGTAAAATACTTTCTCCATATTCACAAACAAAAATCCGCCTGATTTCCGACTCAACCGACACTTTTCATTTTTTAGTGAAAGAAAGACAGTTTACAGACACTTTTAAGAATTTGTCTTTCAAACGACATAAAAATGGAGCAAAAACGACATTTTAAACAGCATTTTCTCCCGACATTTAAAAATGGAGTAAAGCTCAGTACAGTTTAACTTCCCCATGTGTCAGATCAATTCTAAACTATTTTGCTCTTCTTTGGTTCAGACAATCTTCATTTCACACCTCTTGTAGGTCCCCCATTGGGGAAGAACAATATATTATTTTAACTTACTAGTTTTAGCTTAACGAATGAGGCATTATTAGCAACTTGAATATATTATAAAAATCTAAAGAAAAGTAAAGCCTCCCAGTCAATTTTTTTGTTTTAGCGGCACTTAGACACTTGACCTCAAATAATAAAACATACTTTTGAAACAAATCCATATATTATGCAAAATAATATTTTTAGTATTTAAACCCTTACTGAAGTGGAATTACACCAACATCCTGAAAAAAAACCCTCCCCCAGAAATTCCATTTTAATGGATGACTGACAGCTTTCGTAAGAGCTAAAGACAAATTCATAAAAAAATGTGGTTAAAATGCTGTGCAAAAAGCAAAATCTGAAAACTGTCTGTTTAGAAGACAAATTCACAAAAGTGGAGATAGTGGTTTGAGAATTTGGTGGGAAAGCCGCCATTTTTATCTCCATTTTTATTTTGTCTCAATATCACCACTTTTGTGAATTCCCCCCTTTGTCTTTAGAACCTTCAGGAGGTGACTTTAGAACTTACAGGAGACTTCTCACTTCACAGTCAGACTTCAGCACCTTGGAAACGATCATGGCGGCCTCCTTCGTCAGAGAGTTGTAGCGCAGGCTGGAGAAAAGGCAAAGAGAGAATTATTATCCGTGACTTTTTTTTTCTTTTGCCTATGTGTTACAATTGATTGGCTGATACGTTTTGTGTATTTGGAGCAGATTGTGCATCTGTTGCTCCTGATCAGTTGCTCTGGATCTCTAAACCTGGAGCAAACCGTGAATCTGCCTGTGGTACTACAGTACTCTAGGTTACTATAATTGAATTGCTTTGTCATGTAAGGCCTTACTTTCTAGTGTCCATATACAGAGGATCAGTGGTACAGCCAATACTCACTAGAGGGTTTGGCAACGATGTAGCAGAGGCTGTAGAATCCGCAACCCTTGGATCCCAATATTGGCATAGTCGATGTTTAAGATCTTGAGGCTGGTGTTGCAGTGCTGTAGAACGTAGCAGAGAGTTGCACAGTCAGCAAGGTTCAGTGTAACCTTGAAAAAATTGACTTCTTCAATCTCGGAGGCCACACTTTGTATCACCGCTTCCTGCTGGAGTTCCTTCAGGCAGTGCAACAGATTGAGGAGCTTTTGATTGACTTCATATCTAATTTTCCCTTTAAACCAGCTTGTCAGAGGATCTAGGATGTCGCAGCTCAGACAGTCCACCAGTCCTTCCAGCTTCCCTTCTATCCTATAACAGAGAAGCCCCATAAAGAACCTGGAGAACATCTGCAGCCTTTCCAATTGGTTGTCTGTTTGTATTTCCAAAGTGGTGGAAAGAAGCTCACACGGGACTGGATCTTCAGGAATGACTCCAAAGCACCACAGATCAAGACATTGTGTCAGCTCTTCTGCCATGGGTGTCAGAGATATGACACAGTAGAGGGCAGCAAGGTGCTCCTGAAGCGTTAAATGAAAGAATGCAAACACCTCCCCCTGCTGCCCAGATTCCGGCACAAAGATTCGCTGCAAGAAGCTGTCAGGTAATGCTGTAGGATGAAACCCATACTTTTCGATGTCCTCTGGGTAAAAGAGAATTTTGTTCTCTAACAGTGAATAGTAGGCCAGTTTCCCCAGTTGATAAAGTACGTCCTTCATAGCAGTGGATATTGGAGGTCTACAGAGTAAGATGGGATCGGACTGAGTTTCATTGTCTCTGCTTGAGGACCTTCTCATGTGGTGATGTATGATGGTGCAGAGATAGCTACGGTAAACCTCAGTTATAGTCTGCGGTGGACTTTCAGTGCAAGAGCCGCTCTCACGACACTGGAAGAAGGAACTGAGGGCTGTGCATATGATGAAGCAATAGAGTGGGATGAAAGACATGCCTGATAAATTGTCATTTTGTATTATATGCTGGAAGACATCCTCTGATAGTTCTTTATCTCTGAAGAACCTGAAGCAGAACTCTCTCACCTGCTCCTGCTCAAATCCTAGGATAACTACTCGACGGTCAAAAGCATCAAGTAGAACGGATGGACGTGGCCTGCTGGTAACCACAACAGAAGCCCCTGGTAACAGATTTCCATTGATAAGGCTATAAACAAGGTCTTTGATGGGCACAGCCATGCTGATGCTCTTCACAGCCATCCTTTCATTTTTGGAGTACCGAAATTCATCCAGACCATCTAGAATAATCAAGAGGTTTCGGGGGTCAAGGCATAGTTCTTCCACCACATCATTTAAGTGGACATTGTTGCGCTTGACAAGATCAAGAAAGCTCACTGGGCCTTTTGCTAAGTTCAGCTCCCGTAATGCAAAATGTACAGCGCAGGCAATATTTCTGTATACTGTGCCTATAGCCCAGTCATGGATCAGCCTCTGCATTGCCAGACTCTTTCCAATCCCAGCAATCCCAGTGACCAGAACTCTACGTGGTGTTTTTGATTCAGAAGCCATTGGAGTTAGAAGGTCCCCTAGTGTGATCTTTTGGTGCTTGTTGTGGTCATATATGCGAGCTCGGCGATTGGCAAGGATAAAGTACTCGTGCTGGTCAGGAACTTCCACATAGTCTTCACTGGTGATAAACAGCTCGGTGTACTTGATCTCAATCAGCTCGCAGCAGCAGTGGGAGTCTTCCAGGTTCCCTTGGATCTTCTTCTTTTGGGATAGAATGGATTGCTTGTGATACCGCAGACTTTCTGGCAAAGGAATAAGGAAGCAAACATTACCTTTCTCCACTTTAGATCTTAATGGTAAAATGTTAAGTGATATATTGCTCAGTGACAGGCTTTTCATTGAGAAGAGCCAGATGTTGTTTAGGTTAGAAGACTAGTGAAACCACACTGACCCTTCTCCGTGAATGCAATCAAAAAACCTTAAACATGGTGAAAGCATGTGGGCAGATGTAAGAAGCCCTATGGCAATATGACATTCTCAAATACCCTACAAACCACAGGCCTCAAATACCCTACCTACAGTAACATGGGACTCAAACACCCTACCTACCATGGGCCTGAAATACTCTACTTACCACAGCCTGAAATACCCTACCTAGCATAGGCCTGAAATACCCTACCCTACATGGGCTTGAAGTGCCCTTCTTAACATGGGCCTAAAATACCCTTCTTAACATGGGCCTGTATCTCCTTCAAGTAAGGTGCTTTTCCTGTGCTTGGCTTGTCCCTCTCCTGTGAAGTTCCTTGAATTTGAACATGATGGGCATATTTATCAAAAAATATTAAGTTCAGGTCCTACTTGAATGTCCAGCTTTTGGGCAAGGCCTTGAATAGCCAAGCTTTGGTCAGCATGCAGCCATGATTTAGAGCAGTGATCCCCAATCAGTAGCTCCTGAGCAACATGTTGATCCCCAACCTCTTGGATGTTGCTCTCAGTGTCCTCAAAACAGGTTCTTATTTTTGAATTCCAGGCTTGGAGGCAAGTTTGGTTGTATAAAAACCAGATGTACTGCCAAACATTCTCTCCTGTAGGCTGCCAGTCCACATAGGGACTACCAAAAGCTAATCACAACTCTTATTTGGCACCAGCCAGGAACATTTTTCATGCTTGCGTTGCTCCCTAACTCTTTCTACATCTGAATGTTGCTCACGGGTGAAAACGCTTGATTTAAAGAATATCTAGGACAGCAAATTGATATTCACCCCAAATCACACTCTAACTGACCTTCTTACTATGCTTTCAGTTGTATCTAGGAGAGCAAATTATCATTCACCCCACTGGCCTTCAGCTGCTTTCCCCTACAACTGCTCCCCCCCAAGTGGCTAGCCCCACAATTTGGGAATCACCAAAACAGAGCTTGAATAATTCTGCCAGAGGGAAATTACACAGCTCTTCCTTGACTTAAGTAGTGTTAAGGGCACATTATCATGCAGAGCTGGGATTCCTTATGTGGCCCTAGGAGAGGAAAATGGTATAACACTGGGTTCACTTTAGGAAATTAATTGGAGAGAGAGGACAAGTGATAAGACTTAATAAAAATAAAAATGTAACTCTGCACAAGGAGTCTGATTATTGGTTGCTAGGTTAAGTGAGTTTTGGCAACCAAGGTTATGTCA
Source organism: Xenopus borealis (assembly GCA_024363595.1). Taxonomy (NCBI): domain Eukaryota; kingdom Metazoa; phylum Chordata; class Amphibia; order Anura; family Pipidae; genus Xenopus; species Xenopus borealis. Next base: position 99,302,682 of record CM044444.1, read on the forward strand.
GAAGAGAGCCAACGAAATAAAAAAACACAAACACCACAAAATAAAGACCAACTTCTAGGATCACATTGATATACAATCTGTCTATGGAAGGAATTTCCCTTTAACCCTGTGCTCACTTACCTTTCAGCTGACAAAATTTAATTAATGGATTCCTTTGTTTGTCTGTAGAGAGAAGAATAAACAACATGGGTCTCTGCTCTGGGTCTGACATACAGTACAATGCATTCCTGCCCACGTGTATTTTATACTAATGCATAGGATAAGCAGCAATACTAAGGGGCAAATTCACTAAAGCGCGAAGCGTCTAACGCTAGCGCTAATTCGCCAGCATTACGTCATTTTGTAACTTCGCAAATTCACTAACATCAACTCGAAGTATATAGACTAGCGCAACTTCGCACACTAATGCCAGGCGAAGTTGTGCACTGACGAAGGATCGTAATTACGCAAATTTTTACTGAACGTTACCACTTACGCTAGGCGTTACTTAGCCAGGTCAATACAATAGATAGGAGTTTGAAAAAAAATAGAATTTTTTTCTAAGTCCAAAAAAAACGCTGGCGTGTTTTACCTTTTTAGGGTGATAGTCTGAAAAAGAGAGAATTTATTTGGGGGGTTACCCTCCTTCCCCCCTACATTTCCTAACATATGGCAACACTACTATACAGGGGGCACATGTAGGGCAATAGGACAACTTTATTTTATTTATTAAAGGTTTCCTGGGCTTGTGTAGTGGAATGTAGTGGCTGTAACATACACTTCTATTATACTTTGAAATTTGTGCCATATGCAAATTAGGCATCGCTAGCGTAAATGCTTTATGTCTAGCGAAGTAACACTAGCGCAACTACACTACCGTTCGCCGACCTGAGTGTAACTTCACACTTTAGTGCATTTGCGTAGCGCTGGAGAAAATTTGCGGAGAACGTTATTGGAGGCAACGCTAGTGCATTTTCGCCACTTAGTGAATTTGCCCCTAAGAGAGAAGCCATATGTTTCCTATGCAAGGAATACATTACATTCACCAGGGTTTTTTTTTTTTTTGGGGGGGGGGGGGGCGGTTCTTGGGCTTATAATGGCCAGTACTGAGATCCTGAAGGCTCAAATAAGATCACAGGTTCATCATAGGGAGGATCCAGGTCCATCAGCTTCAGATGCTCTTTTTGTAGATCAGTTGCTCTGACAATAACTTACCCGTTTGCTCCAACCTGAATGTGCGTGCTCTGCTCAGGCGTCTCTTTACCCTGGTCCATCGGCTTTTTTTTTCAGGTTTCTCTTTTTCTGAAATGGGAAACTTAGTAAAGGTCCCATCTTCAAAGCATTTGAACTTTATCAACTCACGTGCGGGTCCCTTCCGTTGGTCTGCCCAAGTGATAAATCCAAAAAACTGTCCAGATAGCTATCCAGCAGCTTAGTACCCTATTATAATCTAGTCATTCAATGATAGTTCAGAACCATAGGGCAGACCCATAAGGGTAGGCTCACAAACTTGCACGTCTGAATTGGCAGAGACCTAAAATGCTTTTGGCATGACCGATTCAGACTCCGATCACTATAGTCTTATTATCATACGAACGATCTTTCATACAAAGATGTTGTGGTGGTAGACAAGACGACTGATAATGGTATAAAGCCTTGGATATAGGTCGTCTCGTCGATCGGACAGGACTGAAAATTTTGAGGAGCCCCAACATTGTGATGTTAATGCTCAAGATAGCACTAAAGTATTCCTTTTTGTTTTACCTGTATATCTGATGATCCAGCTCTTATTGTTGGTAGAGTGGATGAAAGGTCTTTGGTACGCCCAACGTTCGTGGGAAAGATAGTGATTGCAGGGTGTATGGCCACCTTTAGAGATCTGAACAACTTAGGGAAGTGTTACTGTTCTGCAAAAGAAGTTATCTGAGAGCTCCCCTCCTCTCCTCCCTTACTGGTGTCATGGACTAACAGAAAGTGAGTCTTCCCAGCTTGGTGTGATGTGGTAATGATAAACAAGTCCTGTTATTCATGCTCCTAAAATAATGTATCCTTTACTCATGACTATGTACACCCTGCAGGCTGGAGAGCATCATTACAAAATGTCACTGACGCCATCTTGCATTACTAACAGTTGTTGGCACTTAATTTAGTCACCTCTGGTTGAAACCCATTTTAAAAACAGATTTTCTCTTGACTGGGTTCCCTTTCTGGCATTTCCAGGAAAAGCCTAGTGAGACCTGCTTAGATGAGCCTACCACCTCCTACAAAATGTTAATGAACCTCAATACGTTTCCCAATCTCTTTTCCTTACCAATTGACTCAGGGGTTTGCTTGAAGTAGACTGGGAAGGTGTTCTTCATCCAGTTTTGCAGGTCTTGGCAGTAATAATCCTGCACCTGCTGGAGAACATGGATGAACTTCCGGCAAGACTCCTCATCTTTGGTCACCATCTCTAACATGGACATGACCTGGTTTCTTTCTGGTCGGCATTCCAGAAGCTTGAAGTATCTCTCCTGGGAGAAATATCCCGATTCATACATGTGCCTGAGAATCACAACTGGATTCCTTTCCAGCCATTGGGTTAAAGCTGATCGGAACAACAGAACTTCACACAGACCTTTTTCTTTGAAAGACATCTACAGAAAAGGACATAATCATGAAGCTAAGGAGGACCAGGCCAACTACTATATATAGCAATATACACTGAAAGGTGCTTTGGTTTTCCTATCAGTAAGGAGTCAGTCACACTAATGACATTATAGTGATGGCACATTTCCATAAAAACTTTTTGACTAGTCTTAGGCCGGCCATTCCTGGAGCTGCTATTGGCTGTCAAATCCACCATGCCTGATAGACTAGATACTGCTTTCAATAGAAACTACATTTACAAATAATTTTATTACTATTGAAAATGTGTAATGCATGTATTTTGGAAAGTTGTTCAGAATTAATTTTTTAGAGGTATAGGACCCCTTTTTTTTATATATTTTTATGTTCTCCAGAAATTAAGCCTGTCATTATCAATGGGACAATTTCATTCAGAGAAGATATTCTTAAAGGGCAAGGAAAGTATAAAATAGAATAAGGCTAGAAATGCTGTATTTTGTATACTAAACATAAACATGAACTTACTGCACCACAAGCCTAATCAAACAAATGATTTATGCTTTCAAAGTTGGCCACAGGGGGCTGTCATCTTGTAACTTTGTTATACATCTTTGCAAGACTACATACACATGCTCAGTGTGGTCTGGGCTTCTTAGGGATCGTCATAAATGATCAGAAAACAAAGCTGCTTGAGTTCTGCATGGCTGGTAAGTAAGGCGGGGCTCCCCCTGCTGTTAATAAGTATGATTGTTTCCCTGCAAGAAGTTGGGGACCGTCTGACAATTCCTATCCACAGCAGTAAATGAAGGGAGAATTTCACTGCATGCAGTCAGGTTTTTTTCTAGAAACAGTACACATTTTTAAATTAAAGTATATTGGAGATAGATTTCTTTTTCATTAAAGTAAAAATTGGATTACTTTATATATGATTATGACCAGAGACATAAACCACAGTGAGAGGAGCATCAAAGTAACAGCTAATAGCTCAGTGTCAGGAGCATTTGGGGGTTAGGTTTGCAGAGCATGACTCCACACAGCAAAGGTATGCACTGAACCATATCTCCTTAAAAGGATTCTGTCATGATTTTTATGACGTAGTTTTTATTTCTAAAGTACACAGCAAATAATTCACTCTACAATATACAATTTCATTCCTGAACCAGCAAGTGTATTTAGTTGTAATATCGGTGTGTAGGTGCATCTCAGGTCATTTTGCCTGGTCATGTGATTTCAGAAAGAGCCAGCACTTTAGGAGGGAACTGCTTTCTGGCAGGCTGTTGTTTCTCCTACTCAATTTAACTGAATGTGTCTCAGTGGGACCTGGATTTTACTACTGAGTGCTGTTCTTAAAGGGCACCAATCATAACTAAAATCATTTACTAAGTAAAGACACAATTAGTGATGGGCAAATATACCCCGCTTCGCCGAAAAATTGGCGAAAAAATTCGCAAAACGAGTCACTGCACGTTTTTGATGTGCATCGCGTCAAAAACGACGCGCAACTCTTTTTTTTGACGCCATCGAATTTTCGCCAGGCGAATTTTCACTGGCGTTTCGCCGGCGGCGAATCGCTAGAATTCGACCCTGGTGAGTAAATTTGCCCATCACTAGACACTATGTGAAAGTTTTTTGAAACAGTTAGAATTGTTTGTATAATGTAAATCATCAGGTCACTATACCTTCTTCAAAATCTCCCCTATCTCCACTGCAGTTCTAGCTGAGGCAGCCATCTTGGATTTCACTGACTCCTCCTACCTATATCCTCACAGCCAACTGTAGCTCTGAAATCTCGCACATGCTCAGTTGAAACTTCTTCTGTGTTAGTGCTGCCACCTTCTGGATGTTGGTGTGTGTGCCCTTCATTTACATAATTACATCACCAGCAGGGGATCAGACAGGGAAATCTTGTGATACTTCTAGAGTTTACTAAAGCTAGGCATTCTGGGTAGAATACTCAGGGCAGTGCTACAATCTGAGCATGCTCGTGAACTCATTTGCATGTTGTAGTCACAGAATGGAATCGCTCAGTTAGACAACCCATTTGACAAAGTATGGTTTTTTAAAAAACTACTTAAGTATATGTAGTTTGATTAAACATGTTTAGGTTGTACCGGTCATGTTGTTGATATGTGTTTGATTTTGACTGTGATTTGTGCCCTTTATATCTACCAGGCAGCTGTTGTCTGGTTTTAGGGAGCTGTTATCTGATTACCTTCCCATTCTACTCTTTTTTGTTAGGCTACTGGGGGAGCAGGCAGGGGGATAACACTCCAACTTGCAGTACAGCAGTAAACTGAAGTTTATCAAAGCACAAATAACATGACTGGGGGCAGCTGGGAAATTGACAATATGTCTAACCCCACGTCAGATTTTAAAATTAAATTTAAAAAAATCTGTTTGCTATTTTGAGAAATAGATTTCAGTGCAGCATTTTGCTGGAGCAGTACTAATAGCTGATGCGTTTTGACAAAAAAAAAAAAATTCCCAAGACAGTATCCCTTTAATCTAAGGGGCATGCACAGAACCATGTTTCTTTAATATAAGGCAAAAGACAAGAAGAAAGAGCCGGTGATGGGGCACCTACCTTGGGCGGCTTGGTCGCGTCTCTGAGCTTCTCGCAAACGCATTAAAATCTGTTCTATCTAAATATATTTCGAGCATTTTGTACAAGTCCAAAGTACTATGAAGATTATACCTGCAGCGAGCAGGGGCCCCACCCTAATATGAAGTCCATTGTGTATTACGTGACGCAGACAGTGACATCAGCTCATTAATTAACTAATACAGCAATGTTTAACCTGCAGCTTCGGCTGTTTCTCTACCTCTCACATTATTGGGGCACAGTGCCCTCTCCTGCCTTTCATTTCAGCCACAAGTTGTAGGGTGTCCCAGGGCTGCACCATTCTAAAAATTAGTGTAAAGGCCAACAAACCCTCGCAAAGCTCTTAAAAATACCCCACGGCCTCAAACTTAACTGTTCCCATTATTTTGCAATGGTGAACCCTGAAGAACAACAGGAAGTAACTGAAAGTCAATGGATCGGAGCTTCTATCGTGTAGGAAACATTGCCTACATTTTCCACTTGTTAAAGGGAAACTGTCATGGGAAAACATGTTTTTTTAAAACGCATCAGTTAATAGTGCTGCTCCAGTAGACTTCTGCACTGAAATCCATTTCTCAAAAGAGCAAACAGATTTTTTTATATTTCATTTTTGAAATCTGACACGTGGCTAGCCATTTTGTCAATTTCCCAGCTGCCCCTGGTCATGTGACTTGTGCCAGCACTTTAGGAGGGAACTGCTTTCTGGCAGGCTGTTGTTTTTCTTCTCAATGTAACTGAATAGTACGCAGTGGGACCTGGGTTTTACTATTGAGGGCTGTTCTTAGATCTACCAGGCAGCTGTTATCTTGTGTTAGGGAGCTGTTATCTGGTTACCTTCCCATTGTTCTGTTGTTAGGCTGCTGGGTGGGGGAAAGGGAGGGGGTGATATCACTCCAAATTGCAGTACAGCAGTAAAGAGTGATTGAAGTTTATCAGAACACAAGTCACATAACTTTGGGCAGCTGGGAAATTGACAATATGTCTAGCCCCATGTCAGATTTCAAAATGAAAATTTTTTAAAATCTGTTTGCTCTTTTGAGAAATGGATTTCAATGCAGAATTCTTCGGGAACAGTGCTATTAACTGATGCATTTTGAAAAAAAAATGTTTTTCCCATGACAGGATCCCTTTAACAAAGAACGCTTTAGTAAGGCAAAAGAAGCAACTACAGTACAGATTTCATATGTGTCATTTTATATACCAATAATGTAATGTTACTCTGAGTCCTCTGTCAAAAGAAACACAGCATTTCTTTCCTTCTATTGTGTCACATGGGCTTCTGTATCAGACTTCCTGTTTTCAGCTTAAACCTCCTTGCCCTGGGCATGAGCATGCTCAGTTTGCTCCTCTCTCCCTCTCCTCCTCCCTTCCCCCCCCTTTCCTCCCCTCCCTGTTGTTATTTGAGCCCAGAGCTATGAGTGAATAGGGAGAGACTCAGGCAGGAAGTGATGTCACACCCAGCTTATATGGCAGCTGCTATGTTATACAAACACAGAGAGTTTCAAGAGCTGTTTACTCAGTTATCTTAAGGCATTCTTTAGAATAAATATAGTATTATAGCTTTAACTATTGTGGCAATAAACCGCCTCAGTACCTTTCCTTCTCCTTTAACATTTGGACATGATAATATCCCTTTAATTGCAGGCAGTGGCTTTAACACTAAAAATAATCATTGCCTGTTTTAGGTTTCATTCTGGGGTGGCTCATGCAAGCAGATACGTGTGAGGCCTTATCAGGAGTTGCATAAGGTTCCTTTTTATTACACTTGTAACAAGGAGCATTATTATTATTAACATTTATTTATATCGTGCCAACATATTTTGCAGCGTATTAGCCCAGCGGTGTCAGTGATCCATAAAAAGACACATACAGATAAGAACAGACTTGATTGATTGATTGATTTTTTAATCATGTATATACTCATACTGCCAACAATGATTAATATCATTAACAATAGCTTATAAAGTACAGACAACTCCATAGCTTGTTCCGGGTCTAGTAACCCATGGCAACTAGCTGTCGGCAGAAATAATTCATGAGCATTGCCCATTAGGCCATAGGAGTACAGGTATGGGACCTGTTATACAGAATGCTCGGGACCTGGGGTTTTCCTGGGGGTAACAGATCTTTCCATAATTTGGATCTTCATACCTTAAGTCTACTAGAAAATCATATAAACATGAAATAAAGCCAATAGGCTGGTTTTGCCTCCAATAAGGATTAATTATATCTTAGTTGGGATCAAGTACAAGCTACTGTTTTATTATTATTATTATAGGTATGGGACCTGTTATCCAGAATGCTCAGGACCGGGGGTTGTCCAGATAATGGATCTTTCTATATTTTAGATCTTCATACCTGAAGTCTACTAGAAAATCATATAAACATGAAATAAAGCCAATAGGCTGGTTTTGCTTCCAATAAGGATTAATTATATCTTAGTTGGGATCAAGTTCAAGCTACAGTTTTATTATGACAGAGAAAAAGGAAATAATTTCTAATATTTAGTTAAAATGGAGTCAATGGGAGACAACCTTTCTGTAGGTCAGAGCTTTCTGGATAACGAGTTTTCGGATAATGGATCCCATACCTGTAAAAGGAATGTGTCAATATAATTGGTGAGAGCTCCTCTTATCCTTGTTTATTCCGTTCTTTTTACTCCCCTGTTGTAGCCCCGGTTCTTTCTCTCCTTCTGCTGCTTCTCTTCTTTTTCTTTACATTTTATAACTTTTCTCTGTGTTCCCCTCTTTCCTCCTCTCTCACATTTCACATTTATTCATTAATATAAGAATACTTTCTAGCCCTGTTTACGTTCACAATTCCCTCAATTTTCCTCCCACCACCGGGTGCCAGGGATTCTTAACCAGATAATTTATTCCTTTAACAGTAACAAGGGATGAGGCAAAACTGAGAGTAAGTGATATATCAAATATAATAAAGAATACCTATACGATTAGCAACTAGAACTTGTGTAGGATTACTTTCACCACTCAGATGCACCTCCGTGTAACGGCACTTTGTCTTTGGTCATTACACTTTGTTTTACCTTGGAGAACTATCTCCACACCGTTTCTCCTCAATGGAGTCCAAAACTGCTCTTTGCTAAGCTACTCTGTCGAACTCACAACTCCAGTGAGTGAGCTATAGAAGAAACTGCTATTTACTGCCAGGGTCCCGGTCACCTACATAACTTCATGGACGATGCTGTCCTCCATAGGTTCCTAAGCTTGATACTATGGTCTTACACTCCAAGCCCCAGCACATATTCCTCTGAAGACCAAAGAGATAGAGCCATATTCTCCACCCCATTATATAACCTAGGAAAATGGACTGATCATAAGATCCATGGGTCAGTTGGGGAAACATCTCTTCTACAGGACATAAGTAACATAACCATGGCCAGTATAGAAAAATCAACCCTATGGGTCTTCTATAGCTGCATGTAGGCAATAGTGACCAACTGCTGAATGTTGGGGCTGAATTATGTCTGGAGTCACTGAGAGTTTTCCTAGCGTGGTGGGCCAACTTGTCCATTTAGGAAAGAGATGTAGAGAAACTGGGGGACATTTTCCACACCCTACTATTGGATGCAAAAACAAAAGTGGATAACCAGGCAAACAAAAAGAGAGAGGAGGAAAACAGCAAAGAACAGCAAGGATGCAGAGTCACGTGAAGATTTAGGGAATGGAAGACTAAGGCTGACTGGCCAGGATTGGGTTGATTACAGAAAGAATAAGCACAGGGTTAGTAGAAGGGAAAGAGTATGAACATGAATGGAAAGCAGTGGTAAAATAACATTTAGAGCTAAGTTAAAGAGCAAGGACAGGAGAGCAAAACTGAAAGGCTAAAGGGGCCATAGAGGACAGGGAAGAAGGACAGAAAGATAACATGGCTGAAAGAAGAGCAACATGGAAAGACTAGAAATATATTATCCCCTGAAAACTGTATCTGGTGTCTTGAGATTGGATGGCACGCAACACTGACATCACTATGAAAATTCTAATGGAAAATGTCTATAATATTTATATATATATGTGTTTATGTATGGACACACAAGGCAGGTTTTCATCTCCTATATAAGAAATTTTATTGTTTATTGTTTATTGCTTGACCATTGGCATATACTAAATCAAACATGAAAGTATTAGAGTCAACTGCAATGAAATTGTTCTAATACAGAGAGTCAGCAGACAGAGATCTTATACAGTGATATAAAAAAAGAATATAAATAAATGAGGAGAGAAGCAGCATTACAATAAATAAATACATTCAGTGGTTGAGGGGGCTGATGGGCAAAATTAATCACTGGATTTTATGGGTGTGGTGTAATGACCCCAAAAGGACCTGGGCTGATCCTTGAAGACCATCAGGATCACAAGGTCTACAGCAAGGAGCTGTCTGTGGCTGCTCAGCCTTGTCTGTGGCTGCTCAGCCTTGAGGTTGGGTCTTGCTTGATGATGTCCCTCGTTTCTGAATCAGAATGAAGAATTTTCAGGTCCGACAGCACATGCCGCAGCCCTTCTGTTTTTTGCAGCAGTTGCAACAATACATGCAGATGTGGAGGTTGGGCTCTCTCTTGGCCCTCAGCAGAGGTCCCTGCAAGAAGAAGATGGTGGAAATCAGAGAGGAATTTGTGCTGGGGAAACTGGGAGAGGGGAGAGATAAATATAATACTGCATGTTCTAAGTCTAATTTTGGGTCCAAACCTTGCACTGCCATTAGGTGCTGACTGTGGATAATGTTTAGGGATGCACCGAATCCAGGATTCGGTTCGGGATTCAGCCTTTTTCAACAGGATTCGGCCGAATCCTTCTGCCTGGCCGAATCCGAATCCTAATTTGAATATGCAAATTAGGGCCAGGGAGGGAAATCATGTGAATTTTTGGCACAAAACAAGGAAGTTAAAAAAGTTTTCCCCCTTCCCACCCATAATTTGTAAATGCAAATTAGGTTTCAGATTCGGTTCGGTATTCGGACGAATCTTTCAGGAAGGATTCGGGAGTTCGGCCGAATCCAAAATAGTGGATTTGGTGCATTCCTAATAATGTTATCTACTAATGCTGTTATACTCATACTAAAAGATTTCAACTTCCACCCTCAAACAGCCCCTAGTTTTCTAACCAAAACCTTAATTATAGATGGAAGAGAATTCACCAAAGAGAAATCTTATTACTGGCACTTGCTGTTATCTTACATATGTACGTAGATTATTGTGTAGCTTCAAGGATGCCATAGACATACAGGATATAACACTGAATGGGATTGTATAGGGGGAAACATGGGATTTACTCACCAGAGCATCAGATTCCCCCCACTGAGACTCAGAGATCGGGTGTTCAGGAGCCTTTATTTCATTCTGTTGACAGGGATAAAATATAACAATATTAATATACACATCTTCAGCTGATGTGGAAGTCCATCTTCCAGCCTTGAAGGCTGCTGGGAGTTGTAGCAGAACAAAAGCTAAACGTACATGGTTGAGGGAAGGCCACCAAAAACTTTGTCCGATCTTCCTTACAGTTCTTTGACCCACTGACATTGCCCAAACAAGTGGACCTGGGATGTGCGTAATCGTGGTTCTTTTTGCTATCCCGGTCTATTGATTCCCATCCTTCCTGGCCAAGAAGAACAGTTTTCATTTTGAACTAACTGTTGTATCCTCTGTAGGAATGTCTGTTAAACAAATACTAGTGGCATTTACACCCAGATGGACTGGTAAAATGATGAAAGTCAATCAAATGTCCTCCTAAACTTTACTGTACATCACCGTGTCTTACTGTAACCCAGTGGTCCTCAAACTTGGCCCTCCAGCTGTTAAGGAACTACAAGTCCCACAATGCATTTGCCTGACTGTGGCTGTCAGACTCCATCATTGCATTGTGGGACTTGTAATTCCTTAACAGCTGGAGGGCCACATTTGAGGACCACTGCTGTAACCGATATCCTACTGGTGAAGAACATCTGGCCTTACTATAAACACTCTATCTCTAATCTCTTTATCTGAAGTTATCTATCATTTTAGACAGATACAACATCCCAATGTTCTCTGTATCCCAGACTGATTTGTGAGTGACACTTACCCCACCAAGGGATGCACTGTGGCCCCTGTGGCAGATCATGGAGAGAAGAAGCAGCAGGCAGCAGAATGGGAGAGACTTCATGTTGCTGGTGGGCCTGTGACTCTCTGTTGGGCAGATGAATGGCTAATTCTGTCTCACCTGCCCTCAGACAGCCGTATTTATGGGCAATATCTGGCTGAGGGGTCACTCAGTAGGTCACACTGCTGATAATCCCATGCGCCTGGATGTCCTCCCTCTTATCTCCCCTCCTCCTTATCTGCTTTGTTTATTTCTTTCTTACGGGCAAGCCGAGTTCCCATTATCCATTGGAAAAAAATCCAGAGTTAGGAAATACTGGATGTATAGATATTACAGCCGCACACGTCACACTAAAATATGTGCAGTTTCATGTACATAGAATAATCGATAACAGATGCCAGTGTATCAGGGGTGCCAACCAGTAAAGGGCACCTAATTGTAAATTGCTGTGGTTCATGATATACAGATATACCTTTTACATACAAACCATCTGTCATTTGCTGGGATCTATGTATGGGGCATCACTACAGAGACAGCAGACCCTGAAACTGCTGGGGGGAGGGGAAGCAGGAGGGATAGGGCCCCCTAAGCATTTTAAATATATATGTACATGAAAACAATTTGGTGGGGTCCTAAAATTGGTGGTGGCAGAAAGAGGATGTACTGTACATGATGGTGGCAGTGGGGTTTGTGACCAGGGTGGGTGAACCCCTCCATGACAGGGTTGGTGGATCCTTGGGGTGAAGGCACATCACAGTGGAGTGACAGCCCCCTGGTAGCTCTCCAATACCCAGTCCAACAATTTTTTATCCATCATTGATGTCACTAGGGGAGGCAGGTGCAAGTGCAACAGTGATGCTCAATAGTGATGTGTGGGTCATGTAAAACTCGACCCGCACCGGACCCTAACCCGTCCTCCCTCCACCCGCCCGAACCCAACTTCCGGCTTCCATTTATAGACCTGCCACCCGCTGGTGACGTCACAAAATGGGTGGGGCGAGCAGGCCCATGTCTATAAAAAAGGAAGCCGGAATGGGGGGTTAGGTCGGCCCGAACCTGTCCAACCCGTGGGTCCCGCGGTATCGGGCCAGCCTGCACATCACTAGTGCTCAGTATCTGCATCTTAAAGGGATTATGTCATGATTTTTATGGTGTAGTTTTTGTTTCTAAATTACACTGTTTACACTGCAAATAGTTGCCTCTACCATGTAGAATTTAATTCCTAACCCAACAAGTGCATTTTTTAGTAATATTGTTGTGTCACATGACTGGGGGCACCTGGGAAACTGATAATATGTCTAGGCACATGTCGGATTTCAAAATGAAATATAAAAAAATCAGTTTGCTCTTTTGAAAAACTAATTTCAGTGCAGTCTGCCGGATCAGCACTATTAACTGTGTTTTGAAAAAAAAAACGTTTTCCAATGACAGTATCCCTTTAAGTGAGTTGGGGCAGGTTAGGGAAGGACAGAAGGGACTGGACTGGTGGTGAATACATCCTTCCAGCAGTCTACGACACGCTGCAGGGGACTAGTTGGCTCAAACTGGAGTAAACCTGTGGGGTTCAAGAAGACCTGAGCATCAACATAAGATACAGCACATAAGGTGGTGGTTTGTATAATGAGGTGCTGCCCATGCACTGCCCACACTGGTTGGTACTGGTGTAATTTAGCCCCTGTGTCAGTAAATGAGCCCCATAATGTTTTAATGATGAGGGAATAATAGGGGCGAAGGACTGGATGGAGACAGGAGGAGAGAAGGTTATTATATGTTCTAATGTTCCCACTTGATCTTTTACTTGATAATGACCGGATGTACGAGAGAACCTCATGCACAAAAACACTTCTTCTGCAGTGAAAGTGGTAGTGAAATTTTAAATACAATAAGGGTTCATATTTTCTTACATAAATGTAATAATGCAGAAAGTTCTGATATGGAGACCATGAGCTCCACTAAAATGACATCTCCACTTGACCCCATATGAATAATATCAGGGTATATTTTCAGTGTGTTGGGTCGGGGGGAGTCACTGTATAGTGGTTATGGTTGTGGCTGATTAATATCACAACAACAAGGACCTTTCCTGTAATAATCTCCCTGATAAGGAGCAGAGTTTCTGTCTCCAACCCGTGAGTTGGGCTGAAGTCCAGAAGTTCTCGGCTCCCAGGTGTCGGTCACTGTCAGACCCAGGGGCACCCAGGACAGATGAGCACATCAACCAACCAAACTGGGGAGGGACAGGGGGTGGGGTGGAATTCCTGCTATTTGTGCATAGGGGACAAAAAGTATAGAGAAATGTCCCCAAAATATTTGTACATGAAGTGATCTTCCTGGCACAGATGAAAGAGTTCGAGGTCAGTGGAGATAAAATTTGATTAGAAATGAGATTTAGAACAAAAATTACAATGTTTATATTATAGCATGGAAAATAAAACTACATAATAAATACACATAGAAATTATATGTAGGCACAGACATGGATCTTTGGGTTCTTGGGCAAGTCCCATTCACAAATAAGGTACAGTGTATGTGTGTGTGTGACTGCCCCAATAACTTTTTATATGAGCCCCAAGATTCCCCAAAGCCTAATGTTTTATTTGTGCCAGAAATGAGCTTGTCCTGTGTAGAAACTCTAATGTCATACCCAATGATTTACTTACATATTTAAAATTATCAAAACTGTGTATAAGGGGGAAGAAAATGTGGATTGCAAAACACATACAGTAGTGGGGCCCCCAAAGAGCACAGACTGTAGGTGGACAAAGAGAAGATAATCAAGCAATATGGAGAGAACAAGGGAAAATAGACAGAGTGGGGGAAGATGATCCCATTTGTGCAACTTAGGGAAAGTAACATAAAGAAATGAGGGGAGGGTGAAGACAATGGGACAATGTTGTTCCAGTGGGGCAAGATATGGATAATAGGACAAGAGAGGACACTAGGCAAGAAGCAGAAAGTAGGGCATGGTGGAGATATTAGGGCAAGATGATCTAATTTGTGCAAGGTAGGGAAAGCAACATTTGAGATGGGGTCACTAGGATAAGACGGTGACAGTAGGACAAGATAGAAAAATTAGGGGAAGATGAAGACAACAAATAATATGGTTCTAGTGGGATAAGATATGGACAATAAGACAAGAGATGAAGTCACAAGGACAAGATGTAGACAGTAGGATAGGACATGGTGGAGATATAAGGGCAAGATGGTTCCAACTATACAAAATAGGACAGTAATGTAAGAGGTGGGCCATTAGGCAATGGTGACAGTAGGGCAAGATGGGAAATTAGTGAAAGATGGCAACAGTTTGGTCCAAGATGGTCCTAGTGTGGCAACTTATGGACAGTAAGGCAAGAGATGGAGTCACTAGGGCAAGAGCATAAAAGCAGATCAAGATAGAGAAATTAAGTCAATAGGGACAATAAAGTAAGATGTGGGGCCACTAGGACAACAGTAGGACAAGATGTAGAAATGAGGGGAAGATAAAGACAGCAGGATAAAATGGACCTAGCAGGGGAATATGTATGTATTTTTTTATATAGCACTACAATCATACACAGTGCTTTACAAGATGTGAACACAAACAGGGTATGGTAATACAGTAAGGCAAGACAAGACATGGGGTGTATAGGACAAAATAATAACAGTAGAGCAAGATAAAGCCAGTAGGGCCAGGTGATAAAGTAGGCTAGAAGGAGAAGATAGGACACACCTGCCCTCAAAGATGGAGACAACAGGGTAATATGCTTCCAGCTGGCCAGTACACTAAAGCTAGCCATAGAAGCAACAATCCGATGGAACGAGTCCCGACATTTTCGTCCTGCGTAGATTGGCCGCTTGGTTGATCGGACAGGTTAGAAAATCTCTGTCGGCTGCCAATAAGATCTCTGCGTTTATTGGCAATTGTACGATTTTTAGTGGGAGACACTAGGTTCATACGTCAGGGGCAGAACATCGGCTGAGTATTTCCCTGTATAACTCAACCTGCAGCCTTGTGCCTTTATATGGTCACACCCCTCAGTGACTTCTAATATCCTTATCATTTACAGTAGGGGGTACATTATCCCTTATAATACATGAGTGATACTCAGAGTTCCCTGTATAACTCAGCCTGCAGCCTTGTGTCTTTATATGGTCACATAACAACCCCTCAGTGACTTCAAATATCCTTATCATTTACAGTAGGGGGTACATTATTCCTTATAATACATGAGTGATACTCAGAGTTCCCTGTATAACTCAGCCTGCAGCCTTGTGCCTTTATTTGGTCACAGACCCCTCAGTTACTTCTAATATCCTTATCCTTTACAGTAGGGGGTACATTACCCCTTATAATACACAAGTGCTACTGAGAGTTGCCTGTAAAATGTGCATTTTAGGTGTATGGCCTGCAGAGGGAGATGTACATGTACAGGAGAATCTAATCAATGGATCTGAGAGCTAAAAACAAGTTATTTAGTGACTTGTGCAATGTGAACACCTGCGTGCGGCCAAACGACTCCAGTATATAGAGATATCTGTCTGTCTATGGTCTACGGCATTCCAGCTTTCCCGTATATCCCACCAAACCCTAGTGTTGGTTGACTGGATGAAGTGGTGCAGTTGAGTAAACTTAAAGACTGGTCATTTTGAGACCCCAAATTTATATTTCTTAGTGTTGCCTTGATGCCCAGTGTTCATAACCCACATGACTCCCACTTGATCCTTTTCCAGTCATGGAGTCAGTGTGGAATGGAAAGTGGGTGAGTTTGGGGTGGGTTACAAGTACAATTGTGTGCTGCTTGGGTGGGTGATGTCAATGCTCTTAAAGGGGTTGTTCACCTTTGCGTTAACTTTTAGTATTATGTAGGGAGCGATATTCTGAGACAACTTGCAACTGGGTTTAATTTTTTATTATTTGTGGTTTTTGAGTTATTTACCTTTTCATTCAGCAGCTTTCCATTTTGCAGCGTCATCAAACTGGTTGCTAGGGTCCAAATTACCCTAGCAACCATGCATTGAGTTAAATGAGAATATGGACTATTAATAGGGGACGGTCGGAACAGAAAGATGAGCAATAAATAGTAGCAATAACAATAAATGTGTAGCTTTAGAAAGAATTTGTTTTTAGAGGGGTCAGTGACTCCCTTTTGAAAGCCAGAAAGATTCAGGAGAAGAAGGCAAATAATTCAAAAACTATAAAAAATAAATAATGAAGACCAGTTGAAAAGTTGCTTAGAATTGGACATTCTATAACATACTAAAAGTTAACTTGAAGATGAACCACCCCTTTAATGTGATAATATGTTAATCATGAATATGAGAAGGCACCATATCCCTCAGCAGGAAATTAATATCATTATGACAAGGATGGACAGAACGGAGATTTCACATCTATTACCAAATATATTATAAAAAATAATTTCTTTATTTTTTCCTTTTAAAAATACACCCATAATGTATCTACTGGGAGACTTCAATAACTTGAATGCACAGGGTTCACAACCAAAACTGCTTTCTGCAAAAACCACAGAGTCAAATAAAAAACATCAGACGTTTAACACATACAAAAGTTATATATATATATATACAAAGGAGCGGGCCGGGGGGGGCCACTAGTGTGACAGAGAGAGAGTGTCCAATATAATAAATAAATATATTCAGCCTCAGCAGGTTCAGAGAGGAAATAGTAATTGGCAAGACTGTATCTTGTTTTGGAAGATGACGTCCAACCACAACTGAAGGTCCAAAGAGTGGCCTCCTCCGATCATGAGTTTGGGTCTTTTCTCCTTCCAGACTTTGGGTCCCTTGATAAGGTCCCTCTGGAGTAGAAGGCAGAGTCTTTAGGTGAGACAGCATTTTCCACAGCCCTTGAATTTGCAGCAGTTGCAGCAGTGGACGCAGATGGAGAGGTGGGAATGTCTCTTGCTTCTAATTAGAGGCTCCTGCAAGATAAAGTGGTGATTATTAGAGAGAAGCCCTGGGATAGGATCCAAGTTGGGATGTCTATATTTCTGATTGACTAGTGTTGCAACAGTGGACCATGACCATGATGACTTATTCACATATTGAAACCAGACCATGAGATTAAGACTACCATAGAGCAGACCCTGTGGTCCAGGCTCAAATCCCCCACCCATACTACTACTAATGTACGATAGTGATGCCGCTGAATGCAGTAGCGTGACAGGCCCCTTTAAGAGACCTTGCTCAGTAAGATTCTGAGAGTTGCAGCATAACAAGCAGGTTGAGCATCGCTGGTGTATAGAGATTTAGACTGGAGTATCAGAGAATCTCCTGGTGGGCCTCAATTGAGGACAATTCTCATCTCCCCATTCTTATCTTCATACCTATAACATTTAGTATAAGTTAACAGTAAGGAGTTGGTCAGGTGTGTTTTGTCTAGTTAAAGGGGAACTTTTATGAAAATGAAAATTTAATATAAGCTTCTTCATACTGAAGTAGGAAACCATCTAACTATAATTAATGAAACATTCTGTATTTTTTCTGAAATAATGAAGTTTATCTTTACTATCCCTCTGTCCGCATCTGTTTCTCTTCATTCTGTCTTCAGCAGTTGGGTGTCAGATATACATTGACAGTTACGTCCAATATATCTTATAGGGGGGCTCCTTTCCTAGAAGATGTATTAAAGCCCATTCAAATAACTGATTCCAGTACAAACAAAATCTGAAAAAATAACTTCCTTTTGCACAAATCCTGCATGTAGAGAGACATGATGTCTGGTGAGTTTAATAGAGTGAGCTCTAATACATCTTCTAGGAAAAAGGAGCCCCCCTATAAGATATATTGGATGTAACAATGAATATCTGACACCCAACTGCTGCATGTAGAGAGACATGATGTCTGGTGAGTTTAATAGAGTGAGCTCTAATACATCTTCTAGGCAAAAGGAGCCCCCCTATAAGATATATTGGATCTAACTGTCAATGAATATCTGACACCCAACTCCTGCATGTAGAGAGACATGATGTCTGGTGAGTTTAATAGAGTGAGCTCTAATACATCTTCTAGGCAAAAGGAGCCCCCCTATAAGTTATATTGGATCTAACTGTCAATGAATATCTGACACCCAACTCCTGCATGAAGACAGATTGAAGAGAAACAGATGCTGAGAGAAGGGATAGAGAAGAAAAACTTGATTATTTCAGAAACGGTACAGAATTTTTAATTGACTATATTTATAAAGTTTATTTTTTAACCATGCTGAAGCTTATATAAAATTTTCATTTTCACAATAGTTCCCCTTTAACCTCAGTACTCTGATGATGCGGGTGGGCCTGTGTCGATGCCCCCTCTGCTCAACACTAAATCCAGACCCACCGGCTGTTCTACAAGAGTAAGAGGAGGTTTACTCACCAGAACATTGGGTTCCTCCATCTCTGTTTCGGAGATCTGGTTTCCCACCGCCCCGACTTCATTCTGTTAATGAGAAGAACAAGGTGATGTTACAAAGCTGCACTTATCTAGGAGTTACTATAGAATGAGACAGGCTGAATTTGTTGCCCCTCACTCTTTGTGGCCAGGACTTACCCCATTGAGGGCGGCACTGAGGCCCCTGTTGCACATCAGGGAGAGGAGGAGCAACAGGCAGAAGACTGTGGTTGGTTTCATGATCCTGAAGTGTCTACGACTCTCTGTTGTACAGGCGAATGCGACTCCGGAGCGGATTGTATCTCACCTGCCCTCAGACAGACGTATTTATAGGCAGCTCCCGGGGTCACTGAGTAGGTCACACTGCTGATAATCCCATGCGCCAGTCTTCCCTCCTTATTATCTGTTTGTTTATCACACGGGCAATGTGAATTCCTGATATCTGTTAGAAAAACAAATCCAGATTTCAGTTTTTATTTTTTTTAATGTTTTTTTTAATAATTTTCCTCCTTCTGACTCTTTCCAGCTTTCAAATGGGGGTCACTGACCCCATCTAAAAAAAAATGCTCTGTAAGGCTACAAATCTACAGTTGGCACTTTTTATTACTAATCTTTCTTTTCAGGCCTCTCCCATTCATACTCAAGTCTCTTATTCAAATCAATGCATGGTTGCTAGGGGAATTTGGACAATAGCAACCAAATTGATGAAATTGCAAACTAGGTAGCTGCTAACTAAAAAGCCAAAAACCACAAATAAAAAATGAAAGCCAGATGCAAATTATCACAGAATATCACTCAGTACCACATACTAAAAGATAATTTAATGGTGACCAACCAGTTTAAAGGGATACTCTCATGAGAAAACGTTTTTTTTTTTTTTCAAAATGTATCAGTTAATAGTGCTGCTCCAGAAATCTTCTGCACTGAAATCCATTTCTCAAAAGAGCAAACAGATTTTTTTATATTCGGTTATGAAATCTGACATGGGGCTAGACATTTTGTCAATTTCCCAGCTGCCCCTGGTCATATAACTTGTGCCAGCACTTTAGGAGGGAACTGCTTTCTGGCAGGTTGTTGTTTTTCCTTCTTAATGTAACTGAAGGAGTCACAATGGGACCTGGATTTTACTATTGAGTGCTGTTCTTAGATAAGTAATGGATAACAGATAACATTACTTTAGCTATTTCTCCTTTGACTAGTTGCCCCCATGGCTACACAGCAGCTGCTGGGAAATTGACAATATGTCTAGTTCCATGTCAGATTTTAGAATGAAATATAAAAAAAACTGTTTGCTCTTTTGAGAAACGGATTTCAATGCAGAATTCTGCTGGAGCAGCACTATTAACTGATGCATTTTGAAAATGTTTTTTCCCATGACAGGATCCCTTTAAGTTCAAGCCTCCCTTTAAGGTCCCATTTTTTGTTAGGGGCCCCCTTAGCTCATCCCCAAATTACAGCTATAGTAAAATATTGCAGTATCTGCAGTTCATTCATAGCCCCAAGGATAACTAGTAGTGATGGGTGAATTTATTCACCAAGAGAGAATTTGCAGGGAACTCCTGCGTTTTGCCGCCAGCGAATAAATTTGCGAATCACCCGCGAAAATTCACCAGTGAAAATTCAGACGCCGGTGCATATTCAGACGCCAGTGTCCAGAAAAGGAAACTTGTGTCAAAAACGAGATGCCGGCGCCCATCACTAATGATTAGGGTTCATCTCGAATCTCATTGCTATTAACCTTTAAGGAGAGCAGATACTCACCTTAAGTCTCCTATAGTCTGAGTCCCCCAGCCATTTCTTCAGGCTTACCCAGAGCCTATAGTTTGGTAACCACTAGTCTCCAGTGATACTGGCTGCTCATCAAACACACATCATAAAATATCCCAGTGTCAGACATGGTAGGAACCAGTTCATCCAGATCAACCTCGGTTTCCAAATTTGTCCACAGTTGTGTGATAAGCAGGGCTCTCAGCAGCATATAGTTGTAGTCCAATTGAATTAAATGGGTGGGCCTCCTGCTTGGGGGTATTTGTCCCTCTCAGGACTAAAATTCTCTGTGTGCCTTTAGCTGTTCCAGATCTCCACCTTCTGGTCAGTGTTAAAACTCAAGGGTACAAACTAGCAAATGTGTCACTGCCCTTTCCTTGAAGATCTTGATGGAAATGAAGCAGAAGGTGTAGCAAAGCTCCCATTAATATTTTACCTGTAGTAGCTACTACCTCCACTAAGACCTAACATTGAGTTTGACAACATATGAACCTCCATCTTACCACCACCCCCCAAGCAATAGCATCATGGGTCCAAGCTTTATCCAGCCTAAAGTTGTGCAATAAGCAGGGCTCCCACTAACATACAGTTGTAGTCCCATCATATTAAATGGGTGGGTCCCCCTGCTATGGCTACTGACATTTTGTGATGGCCCAACAGCCTGATGACTTTACATCAGTAAACAAACATTTTATTGAATTCCAGGACAAGTAAAGTGCTGATTGATGCCTGAATAACAAAGCCCTTGTTGGAATAGGCTCCTTGTAGAGGTGCTGGGTTCCTCCCTCTAAAATGTGTGCTGGGCTGAAGTCCAGATCTTCCCGACACCCAGGAGTCATCCACTGGCAGACCCACGGGCGCCAAATCAGATGAGGACATCAACTGATCTCGTTCCAAAGGGGAGGGAGAAATATTTTAGTCCTTGGTGACTATGTGACAACAAACACGGGGCTGATAGAGATCCACAAACATAATGGCTATATGACAAATTATGTCATGAATGTTATAAAAAGATGCTTTAAAGGGCAAGGAAAGTTTAAAATATAATAAGGCTAGAAATGCTGTATTTTGTATACTAAACATAAACATTTACTTACTGCACCACAAGCCTAATCAAACAAATGATTTATGCTTTCAAAGTTGGCCACAGGGGGCTGTCATCTTGTAACTTTGTTAGACATCTCTGCAATATCAAGACTCGCACATGCTCAGTGTGGTCTGGGCTTCTTAGGGGTCGTCATAAATTATCAAAAAACAAAGCTGCTTGAGTTCTGCATGGCTGGTAAGTAAGGCAGGGGCTCCCCCTGCTGTTGATAAGTATGATTGTTAACCTGCCAGAAGTTAGGGACTGTATGAAAATTCCTATCCACAGCAATAAATGAAGGGAGAATTTCACTGCATACAGTCAGGTTTCTTATAAAAACAGTACACATTTTTTAATTAAAGTATATTGGAGATAGATTTCTTTTTCATTAAAGAAAGTAAAAATGGGATTTTATTTCTTTGCCTTTCCTTGCCCTTTAACTTTATATATCTCATTAGCATCTGCCTAACACTAGTCACTTGACTCCGATCAGCCAGATAACTGGCCAATATGGTCATGTTTTTATATACATATGTACTCCTGAAGTCTTTTCAGAAGAATAAGTAGGCCCCAGAAGTCCATATACAAGGGCATTGAAGGCCATATACACAGGCTGTTGAGATAATTGCCTGAAATGATTGTTCTACTATCTCCAGTCAGAAGTTCTAATCATTCTAATAAATAATATACCAAGAGTGCCTGCACATCCACTTTCTTTGGTTAGCCTCTCATTTATGGTGGGCCATATTCAAAAAGTCTCAGAATGGTTCCATGTCACAACTCTCTCATTAATGCTGATTCAGGCTACCAGAGGTACCTTCCGATATGCAATGTCTAGTCTTCAATCTCAGATTCCACCAAGTCTATCTAGAACACCATAGAGTTCCACCATAATTCAATGCCAACATCTGATATCTCACAACCCCTTTCTAACCATGATTGCTAATGCTCAGTCATTTGGATTTGCAGTCTACACAAGCATCTGAAAAGTGTCATGGCATCCCATCACAATGGGTAGGAGCATATTGGATGACTGGGTTGGTATTGGCTAGTAGAGCCTATGGATGCTATCCTAAGGCAAGTCATGGTGGGAGAATGCCCGGAAGTAGCTCAAGAAAAACTTAAGGCATCGGTGTTTTGGGGTGATCATCTTGTAGGGCAGGGCAGAAAAAATATCTAAGGGCCACCTTAATGCTTGGTTGATTTTTATAGTAATGGTATGGGACCTGTTATCCAGAATGGTCGGGACCTGGGGGTTCAGGATAACGGATCTTTACGTAATTTGGATCTTTGTACCTTAAGTCTACTAGAAGATTGTGTAATCATTACATAAACCCGATAGGCTGGTTTTGCTTCCAATAAGGATTAATTGTATCTTATTTGGGATCAAGTACAAGCTACTATTTTATTATTACAGAGAAATAGGAAATCTATTTTAAAAAATTTGGATTATTTGATTATAATGGAGTCTATGGAAAGCAGCCTTTCTGTAACGTGGAGCTTTCTGGTTTCCCATACTTGTACTAATTTCAGCAGTAGTTAGCTGTGTAGTAACGAAGCCATGTCTGATGTGCATCTGAGTGTATTTATCAAGTGAATGTACCGTACATATTGGCAGACCAAAATAGCTATTATCCAATATGGGGCACAAGGATGCAGAACATTTTGTTCCAGAGCTGAAAAGGCTGTATGCCTGCCTCCAACAGAAAAGCTTCTACATGCCCTTTAAGACTAAAGGAGAAGCAGGTAAGAATATAGAAACATTCACATTTAAAGGAGAACTAAACCCCTCTTTCGGCAAAAGTCCCCACTTGACCCCCTCCGCGCCTCCCCCCTGCACAGTCTTACCCCTAAATTCTGTCCCCTCTAGAAATAGTGACCGCACATGCAGAGTCAGCGCAGCGGAGCTCACGGGCGCCATCTTCGGTCCATGTGCAGGTGAAGCAATCTTTTGCAACGACTGTGCATGTGCCGAAAGCAGCATAAATTGCAGAAGGGATCCGAATAATACTGACGTGCTGGAAGAAGGCGTCCGTGAGCTCCGCTGCGCTGACTCTGCATGCGTGGTCACTATTTCTAGAGGGGACAGTCTTTAGGGGTAAGACTGTGCAGGGGGGAGGCGTGGAGGGGGTCAAGTGGGAGCTTTTGTGGAAAGAGGGGTGTAGTTCTCCTTTAAAGGAGAATCCAACCTGTAATGAAAAAAATACCCCACCCCAGGACCCCTCATTTTTTTATTTATCCCTCCTGCAGATTTGGGCCACAGGTGTTCTTCTTTTCTCTGAAGTTTTGGCACATGCACAGTTGGAGGAGATTTCCGGACCCGAAGCACTGTGCATGTTTTCCTTTAAAGGGAAAATATACCTTGCTTTTGACAAAAGTTTTTTAATACAGAAATGCTGAATTCTCCAGATTGAAAGGAAGCCAGCCCCCCCCCACTGCCCCTTAGGCTCACAGTGTAATGCAACCCCCTCCCTCATCATTTCCCATTGCAAAGTGATGGATTCTGGGATTTAAAGTCTCTCTGCACCAGCCGCTATGGCAAGCAGAGGAACTTCAAGACACAGAACACCTCACTCCACAAAACAGGGGAGTGTAGCCCGTCTAGTGATCAAGAACATGGCAGAATGGTGACTTTAATTGGCACTACCTATATTTTACATAGCAAGAATGGGTTTGCAGAGAAAGTCTGAGAGGGCAGTGCAAACCAGAAAGAGGTGAAACCTCCAGGAACATATTGTAACCCAGAAGTTGGCCTTGGAAGTATAAGATGGGTTACTGTGATGTCTATGAGAATCGGTGCATGAGTATGGGGCACAGCAACCTCCAGTGATGAATGGACCGCACAAGAGCAGCATTGACAGGGCTTGTTTATTCCTCGGCTCTCGTCATTTCCCAGCGATTTCAACATGTTGTCACAGAGGAAGGAGACAGAGGTAAAGTTCAAACACAGCAAACAGCAGTGGCGCCGCTAGCAGCCGGGGCGTCAGGGAGACTGGCCAGTACCTGGGACTCAGAGGAGACGGACACTGGACAAGGACCTTAGGGTTATTTTAACCCTCACTCCTGCTAAAGGTTACATCTAAAAAAAAACACAGAAATATGTGTATGTAAAGGAGAACTAACTAGGTATTGTCCAAAACAGACCAATACACACATATCTATCTCCATGGAAACATTCGCTGTACTATCTGCCAGTCTGAAGGATGAGTCCAAGCTGATGCCAGGAGAACATGACCAGCCTCAATGCTGATGCATTTAGTGGAGGAGGAATAATAGCCAGGGGCTGTTTCAATGGTTTGGGTCGGGTCCAGGGTCCACTCAACCTCCCCACCCATTACCCCAGCATGGGTGATAACACCTATTAGTGAAACATAGAACTGTGAAAAGTATAGATTCGCTAATATGACTGGACAAGCTTGCTGCTTTCCATGGTGGGTCCGGGTGCTCATGCCCTAGACCAGTGGTCCTCAAACTTGGCCCTCCAGCTGTTAAGGAACTACAAGTCCCACAATGCATTTGCCTGACTGTGGCTGTCAGACTCCATCATTGCATTGTGGGACTTGTAGTTCCTTAACAGCTGGAGGGCCAAGTTTGAGGACCACTGGTCTAGACCTTCAGCAAAGGGGAGCTGAACACTGGAAAAACTTGAAAAAAGGCAGACACCACTCCGGAACTCCAAAGTCAGATTAATCAGTTGAATCAGGGAGCCAAACATATTATCAAAAATACTAAATTCTTCATTTTACATCATGTACAAAAAGCCTGACGCATTTCATGTCATGGGACACTTAATCAGAGGCTCTATGATTAAGTGTCCCATTACACAAAAAGTGTCAGGCTTTTTGTACATGATGTAATATAAAGAATTTTGTATTTTTGATAATATTTTTGGCTCCTGGATTTAACTGATTAATCTAACTTTGGAGTTCCGGAGTGGTGCCTGCTTCTTTTCAAGTTTTTTCAACACCTATTAGTGCCCTAATTCCTTCCTCACGTACAGGTGCAGATTAAGTGCAGCAGAGCTCATGGATGCCATCTTCCAGCTCTTCAGGTGGACATTTGAGATCATTTTAGCTGAGCAGCCCATCATTTTCGGTACTTCTTTAGGTTTCAAATCAACGTTTGCTGTTCTTCTGAACAATGTGTGGAAGGAGTTATTTGAGTGAGATTATGTGCTACAACCAGCAGCACAACATTTACTCCTTCCTTCCTTAAATAAGGGCCGGAATTGGCACCTGTTTTTTTTTTTTTGTTCACAGAATGAATGTGATCACTAATTGAACTCCACACTGCTATTATTTTGAACAAGCTATGACTATGTAGTACACTGGCATTATATGGGAGGAAAAAGTCTCAATGAATGATACAGGATCAGCAGCATATCATAACTGTTGGGTTTCTATTACTCTACTACACCTACTAGTAAATGTGTGGTTTCTATTACTCTACTATACCTACTAGTAAATGTGTGGTTTCTATTACTCTACTACACCTACTAGTAAATGTGGTTTCTATTACTCTACTACACCTACTAGTAAATGTGTGGTTTCTATAACTCTACTACACCTACAAGTAAATGTGAGGTTTCTATTACTCTACTACACCTACTAGTAAATGTGTGGTTTCTATTACTCTACTACACCTACTAGTAAATGTGTGGTTTCTATAACTCTACTACACCTACTAGTAAATGTGTGGTTTCTATAACTCTACTACACCTACTAGTAAATGTGTGGTTTCTATTACTCTACTACACCTACTAGTAAATTATTTGCCATGTAAAAATAGAATTTCTACCAGAAACAGTGAAGTGCAACCAACTGTGGTAGACAAAGTATTATATTGCAAAACCCATCTACGATAAATTGATATAATGCAAATAATGACAAGTGAAACAGTCATGTTTAAATAAAAGTGTTTATCGCCTTTAAACGTGTTATTTACATTGTTACACGTCATCCAGAGAACAAAAGAACCCCCCCCCCCAAAAAAAAAGAGTAATTGCCCCATGGCAGCTGTGGTGAATGAAGGTATAGGAGGTTGATAAAAAGTCGGATTGATGCCCTTAAACTACTACTAGGACCAACCCCTTAAAGCCATCTTTTGAGCAATTGCCAGAAATATTTATAAAAGGTGCCATGCATTTCCATAAATTTTAGTAGAAGGTCCAATCGCCCTTTACATAACAATTTTTTTATTTATAGTCCTTTTTTCTGCCCCTTCAAACAGGTAAAGCCAACCACAGTAAGATCTGCTCACAAGAACAAGAGAATCTAAGCCCAATTTGATCTCACACAATTGAATTATACCGCTTGGTCTCTAAAGATCTATTGCATTAAAACCAGTCCTCCAATGACCTATTTTCCAAACCCGCCCAATAGATACACGAGTTGGGCCCCAGGTATAGGTCAATAAGTAGTCAACTGGGTCTGAAAAGCCGGTTTTATTATCCCATGATCAACGATATTACTACATATATAAAACCACCCTCGAAAAAGTCCGACTAAGCTGAGCTACAGGCAGATTTATAAAAGGCTGAAGTGGAAAATCTTTTGACATTTTTTCAGCCGTGAAACAAAATATGAGGAGTATATCTAGACATGGCAGGTGATGCACTCGTGAAGCAGAAGGTCCACTGCAGAAGGTACATGGGATGATCTTGAGACACTGTGGGTCTGAAAATATCGGAGTATTTCCTGAAAGCTACTCTGACCAAATCCTCACAGGTTTTATCCCCTCATTTATAGAAAAAATTCCTGTGTGGTTAAACACTGAAAAAAAAAAATCAAATCATACCAATTTTTCCACCTAAAAGCTCAAGACTTTTTTTGTCCGCAACCCAGTGCAGATCAGGGATATCTAAGGGACTTCTATACAACCTCAGCAGGTTTGAGATGCCGGGTTTTCAGATTCAGACTTTTTTTCATCCTTGGGGCAGAGTAAATCCCGAAAAACTTTAACCAATAAATTCTTTTTTTTTTTCTTAGTTTTTTGGCATTCAGACTTTAATAAGTCCCTCGGTCCACCATTTTTCATTAATAGGATCAAAGATGCAAGCCAAAATGGTCATAATCGTCCCCTTTTAGAATAATTTAAAAAAATCATTTTGCAGATGTTATAAAGAGCAATGAAGGGTAACTTGGGTGTTCAGGCCAGCATCTTTGGACTACTAAAACAACCACAGCAGATATAAAGCCCAAAAAGCCATTGGGCTATGGCTAGGAACAAAAGACAATTGTGGAAAGGCCATCACCATGGCAGCCAAAGCACCTCCTCTTACTAGTATTGCTCTTTGTCTGCTCTGTCTGTCCATTATGGATGGAACTTGACTTGGTGGGACTTTAACTAGCTGTAAAATTGTAAAAGGAGGGCACATTGATTCATTGGAAATGAAAAAACAATCCCAAGGGCCAGAAGATGACACAAGAGAGTAGCAGAAGTGTCCTATGATGTTGTATAATGGCTGGTCAAAATATCACATTTTGATCTATTAATCTTGAGCTGGAAGTGCCTCCAATGCAGCACTGGGAATATCTCAGATTAAGGCCAGCAAACCCCCCTTCTTTGAATTATCAACTAACCCCATGTAATAAAAGGTTTGCCTAGGTGCAATAACCCGTAGCAACAAACAGGATGGTTGTGTTTAAACAAGTGACCAGTAAATGCTCTTTGATAATTGGTGACGGTAGAGCAGTGATCCTCCCAACAAGTAGCCCGCAAGCAACAAGTTGCTCCTCAACCCCTTGAATGATGCTCCCAGTTGCCTCAAAGCAGGTGCTTATTTTTGAATTCCAGGCTTAAAGGTAAGTTTGGTTGCATAAAGACCAGATGAACTGCTAAGTAGAGTCTTCTGTAGACTGCCAGTCAACATAGGGGCTACCAAATAGCCAATCACAGCCCTTATGTGGCACCAACAGGAACTTTTTTCATGCTTGTATTGCTCCCCAACTCTTTTTACATTTGAATGTGGCTCATGGGTAAAAAGGTTGGGGACTCCTGCTCTAGGGAAGAAGACCTGCAGCAAACTTTGCACATTTTATTAAATAACCCAGTTTTCCTTCATTCAGAACCACAGAAACATCCCACCATGACTATTTATCTAGAAAATGGCAGTGATGAGTCCTAACAAACCTAGAAAAACATTAATTGCAAAATGTCCATTAGTGGCGTTGGCTTGTCACTAGAGAATCCCAATCCAAAACCCTCTAAAACTACAGTATGATAGTTAAGACAAAAAGGAACACCAAGAGCCCCAATAGTGTAATATGTTTTTACAAGGAGTAATGATAGAGTAAACAAATTAATGCTCACAAGCCAGGGTTACCAATAGGCAACCACTGTATAGGCAGGTGGGGAGATTATCCTGACCCCACTCAGGAATAAGAAGTCGCTCTCTGTAGAAGGAAGAAAAATGGGGATAACACCCCTACACTCGGGGTGGACTCGGTATAGTGATAAGACAAAACAGAGGCGCCAAAAGGATAAAATTAGCTAAAAACACTTAAAAACCCAATGGGTAATTCAGAGGAGGTAGTGAACTTACCTCCTCCAGGCAGACACCAACGAAAGTGGTAATTTTCAGTAATAGTTTATTCACAACAATATTGCAACGCGTTTCGCAGGCATTTCCTGCTTCATCAGGCAATGTAAAACGGGAGCAAAAACAACAGTGTCTTTGTATAAACACACCAGGAGCCTCTGTCTTCATACAAAGACACTTGTTTTTGCTCCCGTTTTACATTGCCTGATGAAGCAGGAAATGCCTGCGAAACGCGTTGCAATATTGTTGTGAATAAACTATTACTGAAAATTACCACTTTCGTTGGTGTCTGCCTAGAGGAGGTAAGTTCACTACCTCCTCTGAATTACCCATTGGGTTTTTAAGTGGTTTTAGCTAATTTTATCCTTTTGGCGCCTCTGTTTTGTCTTATCACTAGTATGATAGTTAAGAAGTTAAACCCAACTTGTAAGTCCTACATCTCCTGGATGTTGCACTACAGTTGGATACGGATCTATAATCCAATAGAGAGATAGCGGGTGACACAGTTGGGTGGCAGAATGATTATAGACTCTGCCCCAATGGCTTTCTATATAATAAACCTTGGAGCAATAATCTTAGCAAATGGCTAAACCAAAGTGACAATACTTTATATACACGTACAAAGTACGAAAACAAAAATTTCTGAAAATTGTACCCCAAGGCCAGCAGCACCCATAATGTTTCACTGCCCATTTTTGGACCACAAACTGCCATAGAGTGTTGACAGGTTTGATTAGACTAATTGCAGGTAGACATATCTTAATGAAAAACATCGTACGTGTCATTAGCCTAAAGACAAGCATGGCTGCCTCTGCAAAATAACCTCTTTACACAGACTGAATTAAAGGGCAACAAGCATTTATATATATATATATTTTTTTGGTGTTACAGACCCTTTAAAGTGCAACTCAAGCCCTGATGTAAAACGTTAAATGTAAGCCTTAAGAGAAAAGAAAAACTCACCCAGGAACCTTTGCTATGAATAGCTGTAGGCACCACATAATAGTTAGATCTGGGTGGGTTGTCAGGTCTTAGACGTAACAGGGTAATACAAACTAGAGGTTTATTGTTAGTACTTCATTATATTAAAAGGATTGCTGCAATTTTAGACTTTAATAAATGGTTGCCCCGTGTATAACCAGAGAATTGTCAATGCTATGTAGGGTTTTATTTTTGAACCCTCTGTGTTGCTTAGCCATAGCCATTTAGGCTTAAAGGACAAGGAAAGTGTA
>CM044444.1:99345330-99355492 GCA_024363595.1 Xenopus borealis
CTGCTTTTTTTTTTTTTTTTTTATAGGAAAACTATACCCCTGAAGCAATGTAGGTCTCTATAAAAAGATGTTGCATAAAACAGCTCATATGTAAAACCCTGCTTCTTGTAAATAATCAAATTTTCCCAATAATATACTTTTTTAGCATGTACCATTGGGTAATCTTAAACTGAAAATTGCCATTTTAAAAAAATAAGAGCAGCCCCCTGGGATCGTATGATTCATGGTGCACACAAACTATACATGTTAAGTCACAAGCCAATTAACAGACAGTTGTGTCTTTTTCTTCCACACTTTTCCCTATTACAGTTAGAGCTGCAGTATTTCTGGTCAGGTGATCTCTTCCTGTTACAGTTAGAGCTGCAGTATTTCTGGTCAGGTGATCTCTTCCTTTTACAGTTAGAGCTGCAGTATTTCTGGTCAGGTGATCTCTTCCTGTTACAGTTAGAGCTGCAGTATTTCTGGTCAGGTGATCTCTTCCTGTTACAGTTAGAAATGCAGTTTTTCTGATCAGGTGATCTCTTCCTGTTACAGTTAGAGCTGCAGTATTTGTGGTCAGGTGATTTCTTCCTGTTACAGTTAGAGCTGCAGTATTTCTGGTCAGGTGATCTCTGAGGCAGCACACAGACCATCACAAAATGGTGGTTGAAGGCAAAAGATTTCTAGACTACTGTCGAAAGTCAGGAAGAGATCACCTGACCAGAAATACTGCAGCTCTAACTGTAACAGGAATAGATCACCTGACCAGAAATACTGCAGCTCTAACTGTAACGGGAAGAAATGTGGAAGCAAAGGACAGATCTCTCTCTGTTAATTGGCTCATGTGACCTAACAAGTATAGTTTGTTTGGTATGTTTGTGAGCACCGTTGAATCATACGATCCCAGGAGGCTGTCCTTATTTTTTAAAATGGCAATTTTCTATTTATGATTACCCAATGGCACATACTACGAAAAAAGTTAATTATTATGAAAATGGTTTAATAACAAAAAGCAGGGTTTATATACGAGTTGTTTTATGCAATATCTTCTTATAGAGACCTACATTGTTTCAGGGGTATAGTTTTCCTTTAAGTGAATTACCCGGGATCACAAGGAGTTGCCGCAGGGAACCGATCCGGAGTCTCTAGGATGAAACCTCATAGCAAAAGTTGATCCCTTAAACTCTAGTTCAGCTTCTCACCCTTTTACCCACGGCCCACAAAAAAAGGGGTTGTTCACCTTTGAGATAACTTTTAGTATGATGTAAAGAGTGATATTCTGAGACAATTTGTAATTGGTTTGCATTTTTTGTTATTGAAAGTTTTTGAATTATTTAGCTTTTCATTCAGCAGCTCTTCAATTTGCATCTTAACCAATCTGGTAACTAGGGTCCAAATTACCCTAGCAACCGTGCATTGATTAGAATTAGAGACTGGAATATGAATAGGAGAGGGCCTCAACAGAAGAAACCGTAATAAAAAGTAACAATACATTTGTAGCCTTGGAGAGCATTAGTCTTCTAGAAGGGAGTCAGCGACGCCCAATTGAAAGCTGCAAAGAGTCAGAAGAAAAGGTCAAATAACTATAAAACTATATAAAATAAATAATGAAAACCAACTGAAAAGTTGCCGTCCTAGAACATAAAAGTTACCTTAAAGGTGAACCACTCCTTTAAAGCAGCAGTTTATCTGAAAACACCCAACAGGGTTTTGGGTCGGCCCACACATCACTATTGGACAAGGGTGAGAAGCAACTGTAATCATTGATGGAACCCCAATAACTCTGCATCCCCAGTACCTTTCTATTAAAGCTCTGAATAGCATTAACCTAATGCAGAAAGCATGCAGAGCCCGTGTTACAGGACAATATACACCTTGGATAATAATGGGCAGAATATATTTGGAGGTTGGAATGTATTCTCTAAGCCTGCACCAAATGCAGATTCTGTTTGGGATTGGGATTCAGCCTCAGCAGGATTCGAATTAGGCCAAATACTTGTGCCTGGCTGAATGGAATCCCAATTAGCATATGTAAATTAGGGGAGGGAACTGAAGGCATCACAAAACAAGGAAGTAAAAAAAATCCCCATGTTTTCCTTTCCTGACCCTAATTTGCATATGCAAATTAGGATTCAGTTGGATGCATCGTGCATCCCTAGTATTCTCCCTATTCTTTTAAAGGGCAAGGAAAGGCAAGGAAATAAAATCCCATTTTTACTTTCTTTAATGAAAAAGAAATCTATCAATATACTTTATTTTAAAAAAACTATCGTTTTTATAAGAAACCTGGCTGTATGCAGTGAAATTCTCCTTTCATTTAGTGCTGTGGATAGGAATTGTCAGATGGTCCCTAACTTCTGGCAGGGAAACAATCATACTTATGAACAGCGGGGGGAGCCCCTGCCTTACTTCTCAGCCATGCAGAACTCCAGCAGCTTTGTTTTTTGATCATTTATGAGGATCCCTAAGCTTAGCCCAGACCACACTGAGCATGTGCACAGTCTTGGTCTTGCAAAGATGTATAACAAAGTTACAAGATGACAGCCCCCTGTGGCCAACTTTGAAAGCATAAATCATTTGTTTGATTAGGCTTGTGGTGCAGTAAGTTCATATTTATGTTTAGTATACAAAATACACCATTTCTACCCTTATTCTATTTTACACTTTCCTTGCCCTTTAAGTATAACAAAATCATAAAGCACTAATAGAAAACATCTTTTTCACCAATTTCACACCCTCCTCTCTCCTTAGAAACAATTAGTTCTTAGGGCTGGTCCGCATGGGAAGATTCACGGAGACTTGTCGTCTGGCAACCAATCACCGCTTCTTTGGGGTGACTAAACTCCCTGATTTGCTTACCCGTGTTTCGCGCCCGCTAAAATGAAAAGTCGCCTGCGCCTAATTCACAGCCTATTAAAGTCACTGGAAAGCAATTTGAGGCAATTTCGAGCGACTTAGGAAAACGCAGCGCCGCATGTGAATAGGCACAGGCGACTTTTCCTTTTAGCGGGTGCGAGACACGGGGTAAGCAGTTCAGATAGATTAGTTGCCCCACAGAAGTGGCGATTAGTCGCCAGGCGGCAAATATCCCTGAATCTTCCCGAGTGGACTAGCCCTTAGAGAGAAATGATGCTCTGTATAAACAACCTCCTCCAGTTCGATTCAGCCTTTGAAACAAGATCCTCTGATAGGACAGAAAGCTTATCTGCAGACTACTTAATTGTTTGATCAGCTTCTCCTCTGTAAAGTGACTCAGCAGAATGAGAAACGGGAAACTGAAAGTGGTTTCTGTTGTTTAGAAGAAATAAAAGCCATAGCTCGGGCTTCACGAAAACCAATAGGGAAAAAGTATGTTCAGCACAAGCCCTCATTCACTGAGCTCATGCTAGAAAAACCGGGTTCACTGGCCCTTTAAAAGTAGATGTAGTTAAAAGTTATCTGGTTGGTTGTTTATATAAACTATAGTAGTACTTAGCTGTTATCTACTGTGTATCCTGTGCTTGAATGGCTGCCCCCATGGTTACACAGCAGCTTGTTTATATAAACTATAGTAGTACTTATCTGTTATCTACTGTGTATTCTGTGCTTGAATGGCTGCCCCCATGGCTACACAGCAGCTTGTTTATATAAACTATAGTTGTACTTATCTGTTATCTACTGTGTATCCTGTGCTTGAATGGCTGCCCCCATGGCTACACAGCAGCTTGTTTATATAAACTATATTAGTACTTATCTGTTATCTACTGTGTATCCTGTGCTTGAATGGCTGCCCCCATGGCTACATAGCAGCTTGTTTATATAAACTATAGTAGTACTTATCTGTTATCTACTGTGTATCCTGTGCTTGAAAGGCTGCCCCCATGGCTACACAGCAGCTTGTTTATATAAACTATAGTAGTGTTTCTGAAGCAAATGCATAAATTTTACCAGGGCACGCCAACACTACACTATACAGTAATCATTTTAAAACATCTTTTTTTGGTGTTACTGTTCCTTTTAAAGGAATAGTAACACCAAAAAATTAAAGTGTTTTTAAAGTAATGAAAATATCATGTAGTGTTGCCCTGTGCTGTTAATTTGCTTCAGAAACTACTACTATAGATCACATAAACAAGCTGCTGAGTAGCAATGGCGGAAATTGAAAAACAGCTATATGTTTTATGAACAATAGTAGTGTTTCTGAAGCAAACACTGCAGCTTTACCAGTGCAGGGCAACGCTGCATTATATTTTTATTACTTTAAAACAATTTCATTTTTTGATGTTACTATTCCTTTAAGGGCAAAGTAACACTAACAGACCTGGGGGAGAATCAGTTGCTATTGTATCAACAGTCATAACCTCAGAGAACGTAAAGAAATAAACTTTGCTAAGCATTAGCTTTTTACTTCCAAAATAGTCATATCAATGTATATTGGGATATTCATTAAAACTGAATTTTCTTTGATAATGCCGCTCAAAGTTTCGGAAAAGGCAGCGCAGCGTGTGAATAGGTGCAGGCGATTCTTC
This sequence comes from Xenopus borealis, assembly GCA_024363595.1. NCBI lineage: Eukaryota > Metazoa > Chordata > Amphibia > Anura > Pipidae > Xenopus > Xenopus borealis. The sequence goes on from CM044444.1 coordinate 99,349,818, forward strand.
GGGGAGATAGTCATGAGGCGACGAGTCTTCTCGTCTGGACTAGCCCTTAGGGTAAGGCCACACGGGGAGATTTCTGGGAGATCTGTCACCTGGCGACTAATCGCCTCGACGAATCTCCCCGAATAGCTTGGTAGCAGTGCGTAGCCGCTACACGTAAAGTCGCCTGCGCCTATTCACACGCGGCAACGCGATTTTAAAAGTCGCTCAAAATTGGCGACTTTACGTGTAGCAGGTGTAGCGGCTACGCACTGCTACCAAGCTATTCGGGGAGATTTGTCGCGGCGGTTAGTCGCCAGGCGACAGATCTCCCCGTGTGGACGAGCCCTTAGGGAGCCATTATCTGGTTACCTTGTTTTTTGTTAGGCTGCTGGTAGGGTTGCCCCTGGCCGGTATTTTTGATGATTGATCCCAATGTTATTAATAGGGGAAAAAGATAAATATATAGGAAGGCCGGTATTTTTTTCTAGAAAAGGTGGAAACCCTAACTGCTGGGTGGGGGAAAGGGAGGGGATGATATCACTCCAACTTGCAGTACAGCAGTACAGCAGTAAAGAGAGACTGAAGTTTATCAGAGCACAATATGTATAAATATATAAGGGGATCATATAATAATCTCTCTAATGTTTTATTCACCAGTAGGTCTTTCCAGATGACACGAGGTCACCCATTCTGATTAGAGGAAAAGAGGTTCCGCCTAAATATTCGGAAGGGGTTTTTTACAGTGAGAGCTGTGAAGATGTGGAATTCTCTCCCTGAAACTGTTGTACTGGCTGATACATTAGATAGGTATAAGAAGGGGTTGGATGCTTTATTCACCAGTAGCTCCTCCCAGCAGACAGGAGGGAGCCAATGAGATTAGAGGAAAGGAGGGAAAGGGGTGTTACAGGGAGGGAAGTGAATCAGTGGTACAGGCTGATACATTAGATAGGTATAAGAAGGGGTTGGATGGTGTTTAGCAAGTGAGGGAATACAGGGTTATGGAAGATAGCTCATTATACAAGTTGATCCAGGGACTAGTCCGATTGCCTTTTTGGAGTCAGGAAGGAATTTTTTCCCCCCTCTGAGGCAAATTGGAGAGGCTTAGGATGGGTTTTTTTTGCCTTCCTCTGGATCAACTAGCAGTTAGGCAGCTAAAATTAAAAACAAGAAAAAAAAAAAAAAAAGGTTGAACTTGATGGACGCAAGTCTTTTTTTCAGCCTAACTTACTATGTTACTATGTTACAATCACATGACTGGGGGTAGCTGGGAAACTGACAGATTCAGTTTTCAAATGGTCAGGTTTCAAAACTAAATATAAAATATATCGGTTTGCTCTTTTGAGAAATTAAGGGATGCATTTTGAAAAAAATATATATATATTTTTTCCCAAGACAGTATCCCTTTAAGGCGAGGCACCCCTTTAATGGTAATAATAGCAATAATAAGAATTATATTGAGAATAACAGTACTGATAATTATATTAATAACAGTGATAACAATTATATTAATAATATCAAAGATCATAATTATATTCATTATAAGAATTATATTGAGAATAATAGCAATGATAATTATATTAGCAATGGTAAGAAATATATTAATAATAATAGCAATGATAAGAATTATACTGAGAATAATACCAATGATTATATTAATAATAATAAGAATTATAATAATAATAATAGCAATAAGAATTATATTGAGAATAATACTGATGATTATAGGGATGCACCGAATCCACTATTTATTCGTCCGAACCCCCTGAATCCATTGTGAAAGATCCGGCCGAATACCGAACCCTAATTTGCATATGCAAATTAGCCAGGGGAAGGCTAAAAGCACGAAGTGCGCGGCCAGAAATTTTTTTACTTCCTTGTTCTGAGATGAAAAGTCACATGATTTTTTTTGGATTCGGTTTGGCCAGGCACAAGGATTCGGCCGAATCCTGCTGAAAATGGCCGAATCCTGGATTGGGTGCATCCCTAGATGATTATATTAATAATAATTATATTAATAATAATGGTAAGAATTATAATAATAGCAATTAGAATTATATTGAGAATAATGCTGATGATTATATTAATAATGATAATTATATTAATAATAATGGTAAGAATTATAATAATAGCAATTAGAATTATATTGAGAATAATGCTGATGATTATATTAATAATAATTATATTCATAATAATGGTAAGAACTATAATAATAGCAATAAGAATTATATTGAGAATAATACTGATTATATTAATAATAATGGTAAGAATTATAATAATAGCAATTAGAATTATATTGAGAATAATGCTGATTATATTAATAATGATAATTATATTCATAATAATGGTAAGAATTAAACAGCAATGATAAGAATTATATTGAGAATAATGCTGATGATTATATTAATAATAATGGTAAGAATTATAATAATAGCAATAAGAATTATATTGAGAATAATGCTGATTATATTAATAATGATAATTATATTAATAATAATGGTAAGAATTATAATAATAGCAATAAGAATTATATTGAGAATAATGCTGATTACATTAATAATGATAATTATATTCATAATAATGGTAAGAATTAAACAGCAATGATAAGAATTATATTGACAATAATGCTGATGATTATATTAATAATGATAATTATATTCATAATAATGGTAAGAATTAAACAGCAATAATAAGAATATTATATAGAGGATAATAGTACTGATAATTATATTATTATACAGAGAATGCTAGCAATGATAACTGATATTAATGATAAAAGCAATGAGTAGCGAGTGTAAGAAATAACAAAAGGCGATGTGAATAGGACTGAGGCTGCAGTAGAACAGACTATACACAAATATACACAAAGCCTATGGGGGAGTACAGGCCGCACAGCCTGGGCCTAGATTATCTCACCTGGCGGAGTCGAGGCCCTGATCCAGCATGTCCATGTGTCGCGCGTTAGGGTTGGGAGTCAGCGGGCGAAACCTTTAGCCCGTGTCCCCCCCGTCTCAGGCGTTACAGGCCCAGGGCCCGGGGCGGCCCGGAAAGGGGGAGGCGTGAGGGCCGGCGGTGCTTGTGTTGATCACGGGGACAAACAGACGGGTCATGTGAGGAGCTCTCCCTTCCCTGCCTCTCCTGTACCGCCGCCGGGACACGTGAGGAGGGAGGCGGGGAGATGAGACGCGCTGTGCCTGTGGGCTAATGCGCTACGCACGGGAGACAGTTACAGGCGCTCCGGAACCGACACTCACCGAACGGCAATAACGGCGGGAGCGCGCCTCACACGGAAACTGCGCCGAGAAAGAGAAGCGGGCGGGCCCGACACGCACTGCATTCATACAGGAGCGCGGGCGGGCCCAACCAATTCCACTCACACAAGAGCGCGGGCGGGCCCGACACACGCTACAGCCTGACACACGCGGGCGGGCCTAACTTAAAAAAACACAAACGGAGATTAATGGGACCCGGCGTTTGTGCGACGCTAAAGCCATTTGTTTGGAAGAAATTGCTCCAAAGCTTCCGCGTGGGACAGTCTACAAAACACGAGTTTTATTCCAAAGCGGGCGGGCTCGAGAAACAACAGCGCTTCACGGACCGACGCGCTTGCAGTAGAGAAACATAACATTTATTTACATAGGGGAAAATCCTTTATTTATTTTTAAGCAAACCGATTCATTTTAACCACACTGCCCTAAATCCTGTAGCTATTTGCCCCATTAGGTTGCGCTGTCCTATAAGGCTGCGCCCTCTGCTGGTGATTTATCCCTGTGTGACGCGCGTGCACGAGACCTACCCCGCCCTTAGTAAGAGTCAGACAAAGCAGAAGCGCGGGAGCTTGGGAGCGACTAACCCCGCCCGCTGTCTGTGAGGGCGGAGTTAAGAACTGTCAGGGACGTGTTTGCTGGCGGGCGGGGGAATTGTGGGTAATTCGTTGTTAGCCAGGCTACAGAAACAATAAGATGTAGAAACCTGACAGATGTGGACTAAATAAAAGTGATATTGTGGCCCAGCAAAGTGTCCCTGATAATAATGATATAATATTGGCAGTTATTTACTGCTCTTTCCCCCTCAGCACCTCAAACAAAGTGCCTCTGGCTCAAATGTTGCCATCACTAGCCCCCTGGCTTTTACATTCTGAGGTAAATTTTAGTCTGGAAAATTTGTAAAACTGCTTTTTAACGGCTTTCTTTGTGTGAAACGCCTGCAGATCCTCTGGTGTTTAGCAGAAGGCAGCCTTTGTAGAGGGGTATTACTTGCAAAAATAACTCCTAACCCTTAGCAACCTGTTTTTTTTTGGACTCTGACCACTTCTGGTGATGTTACTTCTGGGTTTGGGTAGTGGATCCAAGCTGGTAAATGGGGGTTGCAGTTGGGGTCCAGGACTTCAGATAGGGTTGCCACCTGGCCAGTGTTTTAGTGGTCTGACTGGTAAAAATGATGCTTCACCCCAATGTTATTAATAGGGAAAAAAATCTAAACATATAGGAAGGCCAGTAGTGATGTGTGGGTCGGGTGAAACCTGCCTGAGCCGGCTTCCATTTTAAGGCCCACACCGCACCGATTATGACGTCATAAAAGGGGCAGGAGGGGCGCAAAGCCAGAAGTTCCGGGTGTGGGGCGGGGAGAGCAGGAAGAAGAGCACGCCACTGGCAAATGGAAGTGCGGGGTTGGCCTGAACCGCAGTTAAACCCGTGTGTATCGGGCCTACCCGCACATCACTAAAGGCCGATACATTTTTCGAAAAAAGGTGGCAAACCTAGCTGCAGATTGCATGGTCTCAAAAATTCATTCTGTGCAGGACTCTATCTTATACATAACTCCCAACTGTCCCGTTTTCAGCGGGACAGTCCTGCTTTTGACAGCTCAACCCGCAGTCCCGTGTTTCTACTGTAAAGACCTGACTCTCTGCACTGAACAGCCAGAAACATTTCTGACTTAATGGGCTTTTGACAGAGATCCCAAAACAGCCACCGGTGCAAATAAGATACATTTGTCACAATTTTGAGATAAGCAAATTGGAGATCCCTTGGGAAAAGTTAGACTCACAGCTTAAAGGGCAAATCACCTTCATTAACAAAACTGAAAAAAAAAACAGAAATATATTCAAAATTTCAAACATTTTCAAACATGACATTGGGTAGACATGTTGGCAGTTTCCAAGATGCCTTGAGTTATGCGACTTGTGCTCTGATAAAATTTAGTCATTCTTTACTGCTGCACTGCAAATTGGAGTAATGTCACCCTCCTCCCTTCCCCCCAGCAGCCCAAAAACAGAACAATGGGAAGGGAACAAGATAACTGCTCCCTGACACACCATAATAACTCCCTGGTAGATATCAGAATAGCACTCAACAGTAAAAATCCAAGTCCCACTGTGACCCCTCCAGTTACATTGAGTAAGATCAACAATAGCTTATCTAAAGCTGTTCTATCATGAACTGTTGGCTCTTTCTAAAAGCACAGAATCAGGGAAAATGACCTGAGATAGCTGCCTACACACCAATATTATGACTAAAAAAATAGGTATTCCCCTATACTAAGCACAATTCAGCAGTAGAAGTTCCCAACGTTTGCTCATAGCCTGTACAGAGCAATGCCATAAAACTATGGCAGCATTGGTATTCCCTGTACTAAGCACAATTCAGCAGAAATAGTCCCCTATGTTTGCTCATAGTCTGTACAGAGAGATCCCATAA
>CM044444.1:99374974-99397892 GCA_024363595.1 Xenopus borealis
TTGGGATCAAGTACAAGCTACTGTTTTATTATTACGCAGAAAAAGGAAATCATTTTTAAATGTGGAATTATTCGATTAACATTCAGTCTCTGGGAGACAATCTTCCTGTAATTCAGAGTTTTCCAGATAATGGATGTTATACCTGTACTGATTAAAGTGATAGAAATAAAAAGTAAAATGTCAAAAGAATGAAACATTAGAGTCCATGGGTGTTTTTTACAAGGCAAAATATTTCACTCATCCCTAATGACTCTGACTCTCTCTCTCTATCTTTCTATATATGTTATCAAGAATTCCCAAGACCTGGGGTTTTCCGTATAATAGATCTTTCTATAATTTAGATCCTCACACCTTAAGTCTACTAGAAAATCTTAAATAAACCCAATAAACTGGTTTTGCATCCAATAAGGATTAATTATATCTTAGTTGGGATCAAGTACAAGCTACTGTTTTAGTATTACACAGAGAAAGGAAATAATAAAAAAAAAAAAAATTGGATTTGATTATAATGGAGTCTATGGGAGACGGCCTTTCCATGATTTTGAATTGAACGGGTTTACGGATAATTTGATTAAACAAATTGGATTACGATGTAATTTGTTTGAAAATAAAAGCAAGTTTTCTTCACCTTTAATATAGTGAGTGCTGATCCTTATACTTATATATATATATATATATATACAAACTCAAAGATTCCAGCGGACTCCGTTCACAGACTTCACAGACCCAGGTGCTACCAATTAAGGCTCAAATACAAAATCCGAAAGTAGAGGCGCACACTGGGATTTAAAGTAGAATTAAAACGTAATATTTCATTGATTACATTTAAAAGAAACTGGTCGACGTTTTGGTCTCTATCTAAGACCTTTCTCCTTTTAGATTTTATTAGACACCAGTGGGATCACCTGACTATAGCTGGGAGGGGTGGGGGCTACAAAAAGTTGCTGGTCACTGCTCCAGTATGAACTAGAACAAACAAGGGAAAGTTGTGCTCACCAAAAACATGCAATTGCGAGTAGGACTGGCCAGATGTGGGATGACTTTGACGTAGTTGGTCATCTTAAATATATTGCAATATATGGACAAACAGGGCCGGTCCTACCAAGTGCGGGGCCCAATTGGAATCATTTTGGTGGGGCCCCCTATAAGGAACTTTGCTGTCTGTTGCAGGGTCACAGAACTGGATGGGCAAATAGTGGCTACTTTCCCCTCTGTCCAAGTGACGGCTGCCAGTTGGGGATGGGGGCAAGCTGGGCAACTGGGAGAAAATGTTCCCTTACTCTGTTTAATCTATGTGCGCAAAAAAAAGTGCAAATTTTGGTTACCACTGTAAACTGTGTGTGTGCAGCACCATGGATTATATATACAACATTCATTTTTTACTTGTTATTTGGGCCAGTTGGGTTTGGGCCGGGCTGGTTGAATTGAGTTTGGGGGTGGGCTGGGCCAATCAGGTTCAGCTTTGGCCTGGGCCAATCGGGTCTGAGCGGGGTCGGTCAATCTGGATTAGGGGTAGGCTGGGCTACTGTGGGATTAAGGGAATAGGAAACAGAGCCTGGAGCGGGGCCCCCATAAGTGCAGGGCCCAATTGGTCCAATGTGCTTAAGACCGGCACTGTGGACAAACAATCCCTTTGTTTATGCACAAAATGTCTCAAAACATTCTCAGGTCTCAGTAAAACTCACCAGTTGAGAAAAGAGAGCCTGATGCACTTCCCTGAACCTTGAGATAAGGGAGTTGACCTCCGTGTAGAAACAAAGAGTAGCCACTTCCCTTCCAAAGACCAATCCTCCATGCAGACTTCTCTATTACTCACGAGTAATTTTATTTTGCTACACAACGATACAGCCTTACACATTTCATATCATTCCGATACTTAGGGGCGGATTTACTAAGGGTCGAACTGTCGAGGGCTATTAGCCCTCGAATTCGACTGGCGAATATTTGGAGGATAAATATTCACCAAAATCGAATGAAATATTAGCCAGTTTTGAGCGCATATTCGACTATTCGCCAGAATTGTACGATCGAATAGTCGCAGGAACAGTCGCAGGAAAAAACGCTCGAATATTCGCCAAAATCGTACGAATCGAATGTTCGAAGTGTTCGATCGTACGATTGAAATTCGGCTAAAGACTTAGAAAAAAAAAGCCTATGGGGGCTTCCCATAGGCTTCTATTGCAATTCGGTAGGTTCAAGTAGGCAGTTGAATAAAAATTTTAAAGGGCAGGTTCTTCGACTGGCGAATAGTCGAGCGCTCGAATATATATTTATTTGATCTATTCGATAAGCCCGAATATTCTATATTTGATGGTCGAAAATACTTAATTTGCATATTGGAATAGTCGCACGATCGAATTAAGGCTATTCGCGCGAATATTCTAATCCTTCACATGAATTTAGTAAATCTGCCCCTTAATCATAGGCTCTTTTTTTAATAAATGAATGCCTAACTGTATAGAGAATTTAGAGCGTGTTGTCTATATTATTAATTAATAATTGTTTATAAAGAGACGTCTTTTATAATTAGTGATGGGCGAATTTGCAGCGAATTCCAGCGATTCGCAAAACGCCAGCGAAAATTCACCTAGCGAAAATTCGCTAAAAAAAAAAACGAGTCGCGCGTCGTTTTTGACACGACGCGCCGAAAACGACGCGCCGTGCATCGGAAACAACGCGACGTGTCAAAAACGTGCTGCGACTAGTTTTGCTAATTTTTTCGCCAATTTGCAAATTTTGCTGGAAATTCGCAAATTTTTCGGCAAAGCGAAACTGGGTAGATTCGCCCATCACTATTTATAATACCACCTTCCTTTCTGCTATTTATAATACCACCAACATCTGTATCTGTATATAAAGTAGAGTAGGTTTGGGTTCTTACCGAGCATTTTTTCAATTATTATTTCATTATTTATTTTTAGTACAGGTATGGAACCTGCTATTCAGAATGCTCTGGACCTTGGGCTTTCCAGATAGCGGATCTTTCCATAAGTTGGATCTTCATACCTTATGTCAACTAGAAAATCATGTAAACGTTAAAGAAACCAAACAGGCTGCTCTAGCTTCCAGTAAGGATGAATTTATTTCTTAGTTGGGATCAAGTATCAGCTACTGTTTTATTATTACGCAGAAAAAGGAGATCATTATAAAAATCTTGATTATTGGATTAGAATGGAGTCTGCCTTTCTGTAATTCATAGATTTCTGGATAATGGGTTTCCGGATTAAGGATCCCATACCTGTATATAAAAATATAACAATATATACTTATTATTTTCTTTCTAGTAAATATGTTTAATAATATTAAATACTGATATTAATTAAAAAATATCATATCTTTGTCTCTTGTTTATCAGGATCCTTGTGGCCTGCATGGGAGAGGGCTTTTGGGTAAAAACTATTTTACAAGGAATGCTTTAACTTCCCCTTTAATTGGTACTCTTTTTAAAACAGGATAATGGCAGAATATTTCTAAGCAATAATGGCCAGGCCTATAAGTGCATTGGCTCCAGGCAATTACCACTAGAATAAATAAAGGGATTTTTGGAGCATTTACCACTGCAATTTCAACCAAACAGAATCACCTCCTGGGTCAGCGCTACAGCAGTGAATTCTGCCAGTGGTCTCTACCGAATAAGCTGTTTTATCAGAGCCTGTAATTAATTATTTGTATGGTTTTGCAAAATCTCTAGAGAAATAAACAAACCCCTATTTAAATCATTTCGGACTCTCCCATGTAATTACATAGACGTAATCCCTATAACCCCGGCCTGGATGAGCCTGAGAAACGCAAGATTCGGATACAGATGGGTTATCTGCAAATGACAAGGAGATCTGCCAAAGCAAAGCTTTCCCGGCCAATCCCGCAGCCCCTGCCAAAAATCTGACATTTTATTTCAAATCTGCTTTGTTTAACTTCATTGCTGTTTCACTCATCTGTACGTAGAAGAATTGCTAAAGGCAAAGCAAAGCTAAGGGGCAGATTTACTAAATTCACCCAAAAATAATTTGTTTTTCCTCGATATTCGGTTAGTATTTGATTTTTCGAATGCTATTCGAATAGTTTTAGGCAAACCTTTTATCCGATCTTCGATCATTCGACGATCGAATAATGATCATTCGAAGACTTTGATCGTACGAATCCTATTCGATCGGGAGGGTTCCCATAGGCTTCTATTACAATTCGGTAGGTTCAATCTGGCGACGTAGGCAGTCGAATATTTTTCAAATTTTAAATCCTTCGATGATCGAATATATTCGCTCATTCGAATCCATTCGATCGTTCGCTATTCGATGATCGAATAAGCCAAATTTGCATATTTGACCAATCGAATTAATCCTACGATCGTTATTCGATCGAACTTCGATCTATTCACGTTAATTTAGTAAATCAGCCCCTTTCTATTGTTTAAAGCAGTGATTTTCAACCTTGTGCCTCCAGCTGTTAAGGAACTACAAGTCCCACAATGCAATGAAGGAGTCTGACAGCCACAGTCAGGCAAATGCATTGTGGGACTTGTAGTTTCTTAACAGCTGGAGGCACAAGGTTGAAAATCACTGGTTTAAAGGGTATATACTTTTGGGGGAATTCATTTTTTTAAGCATTTTTTTTGTTTAAAAGTGGTGTTGAAACTATATTCACGGAAATCTAACAACTCGACCGCAACTTTTCATATTCTGGTGAAAGGACAAACAGTTTACACGTGTGAATATGCTTTTAAAACCACAAAGATAGACAAGAAAACTACACTTTCAACAACAGTTTCTCCTGACATTTTTAAAATGGAGCAAATTGGTGAGGGTGCAATTCTAAGAGAATTCATTATATTTCCTCCAAGATATCACAGTAAACAACACCACACAGGCACACTAACTAGGAGTCGTCCTAGACTCGCGTTTGTCTTTTGGGCCACACATTCAAACACTTGCCAAATCTTGTCTCAACTCTGCAATATTGCCCGGATACGCCCATATATCTTAATTCAGAATCAACCAAAACACTTATAAAGTCTCCTATCATCTTCCACCTTGATTACTGTAACCTTGCGGGTATTCCAGCAACTCATCTTTCACAACTCCAATCTGATCTAAATGCTACTGCAAGATTCATCTATCTCACCGCTCATCATCAGCTGCTCCCATATACATGTCCCTTCACTGGCTCCCAATCTGCTCTAGATTCAAATTCAGATTCAAAACACTCACATTCAAGGCCCTTAACAATGGATCCCCTCTCTATATTTCATCTCTATTCTCAAAATAAGCTCCTTCATGCAACCTTCTCTCTGCTTCTGACCTTCACCTCACTTCTCCTCTCATCAATTCTGCCCATTCTCACTACAAGACTTCTCTAGGGCTTCTTTTTCTCTCTGGAACTTTCTACCTCAATCTGTCAGACTTTCTCCTTCTTTCCAAACTTTGAAGCCTTAAAGGGGTTGTTCACCTTTGAGATAACTTTTAGTATAATGTAGAGAGTGATATTCTGAGACAATTTGCAATTGGTTTTCATTTTTTATTGTTTATGGTTTTATAGTTATTCAGCTTTTTATTCAGCAGTTCTCTAGTTTGCAGTTTCAGCAATTTGGTTTCTAGGGTAAAAATTACCCTAGCAACCCTGCATTGATTTGAATAAGAGACTGGGATATGAATAGGAGATGGACTGAGTAGAATGATAAGTAATAAAAAGTAACAATAACAATACATTTGTAGCCTTACAGAGCATTTGTTTTTAGATGGTGTCAGTGACCCCCATTTGAAAGCTGCAAAGAAACAGAAGAAAATTGCAAATCATAAAAAAACTATGAAAAATAAATAATGAAGACCAATTGAAAAGTTATTTAGAATTGGCCCTTCTACAGTATACTAAAAGTTAATTTGAAGGGGAACCACCCCTTTAAAGACCCACCTGTTTATTCGATGTACCTTAATTAGTCAATCATTGCTGTATCAACATCACAAAATTGTTTCTAAAATCCCAATGTCTCAATTGTACCCTAAACTGTAGTTTGTAAACTCTAATTTGTAGGTCCCTCTAATCCTATTGTACTCTATAAACCCTTGTTTGTTATCCACCCTTTATTCCCTGCTTGTTATAACTAAAGGCCCCCATACACGGGCTGATAAAAGCTGCAGACAGACCGAGTCGGAAGCTTATTGGCCCGTGTGTGGGGCCATCCGACGGGCTTCCCAGATCTCGATCGGGCAGGTTAAAAAACCTAGTCTGATCGTCGGCGCATCTGTGCGTGTATGTGGTCCCGCGATGCGACCGCCCGTATCGCCTACATTATGATCCGATCATAGGGCCCACGATTGGATCATCCCGATATCGCGATATATGTGGCCATATCGGGGAGAGATCGGCTTGTTTGGCGATATCGCCAAACAAGCAGATCTCACTGTCTATGGCCACCTTTAGGTAAAGCACTGAGTATCTTGTTAGCACTATATAAATAAATAAATGATGATGATGATTCTAAGAAATATTGCAACGTAAATTCATTTTTTATTATTTCTTTCATTCCAAGACATTAAGGGATTCATGTACTGTTAATATGAATGAATCTTGTTACAACAGCACCACCTGCTGGTCATTTTCCAACCAGTCTGACCAAAAAGTAGTCAAGGAAAAGAAAGAAAGAGGCTGATGTTCTTCTGCTTAGGAAAAAAATATAAACCTTTCTCCCAACTTTCCTAAACAGAAGAACATCAGATTAGCCTCTTTCTTTCTCCTGACAACTTTCAATAGACGACTCCTTGGGGGCATCTAATCACAGTAGAGAACTATACAAACTATATGTATAAATATACAACACAATCGTTGATAGACTAATGATAGCTGAATTCTGTCTCTCTCTTTCAATCTCGCTGTACTTTGTTTTCATTCTTGTCTGGTAAAAATATTAAGTAAACCCAGTTGAACTGTAATGCCACCAATATGGATTTGTGCAGCTTTATTTGGGATCTAGCACAAGGTACTGTTTTATTATTACAGTAAAAACACATCACTTTAGAAAATGAGATTAAAAAGGGAGATGGCCTTCCTGTAATTTGGAGTTCTGCAATACTATATATATATACAGTATATACATCAAGATTGTCGTTGAACTTCTAATAGGTTTTTGAATTACATAAGCAATAAGAAGATTGTTACACAACTCTTATAATGTGTGTGTATATATATATTTATATATATACAGTATATATAATATATATATATATATATATATATATATATATTCACACAAAACAAGAAGATTGTTGCTGAACTACTCCCCCACAGTACGGGGGTACAGAATCATGAGTATATATACAATAATGAGATTATTTGTGACTGTTCAAGGTAAAATTGTGAAGATGTAAATATAGCACACGTATATGAAATTAAACATTTTGCATTGACACCATAATATGATAAAATGGTTATATTATAGAGAGTTGAGTAATTGCCTTTAACGACCTACGTGCTGCTTACAAATATCACATAATATGTCCCTTTTCCAAGGCCAATGTCACTCTCTGTTGTTTTTCACACTATAATAAAGAGTGTTTTAGAAGGGTTTCATACAATAACACAGGAATGGCCTTGTTTCCCTCCCATAAATAAATCTTGCCATAGACGTATAGACATAGTCGTATGCATCAAAATTTGTACGATTTTCGGACCATGAGTGCATCGTTCGGACATTTTTCATACCATGGCGATTAGTAGTTTAGTCAGTCAGACAGGTCAAAAGATTTAAAGGACAAGGAAAGGCAAAGAAATAAAATCACATTTTTACTTTCTTTAATGAAAAAGAAATCTATCTCCAATATACTTTAATTAAAAAATGTGTACTTTTTTTTATAAGAAACCTGACTGTATGCAGTGAAATTCTCCCTTCATTTACTGCTGAGGATAGGAATAGTTCATACTTATGAACAGCAGGGGGAGCCTCTGCCTTACTTACAGCCATGCAGAACTCAAGCAGCTTTGTTTTTTGTTCATTTATGACGATCCCTAAGCAGCACAGACCACACTGAGCATGTGCAGTGCCAGTGTCAGACAAAGATGTATAACAAAGTTACAAGATGACAGCTCCCTGTGGCCAACTTTGAAAGCATAAATCATTTGTTTGATTAGGCTTGTGGTGCAGTAAGTTCATGTTTATGTTTAGTATACAAAATACACCATTTCTAGCCCAATTCTATTTTACACTTTCCTTGTCCTTTAATGATAATTTAATCAATGACAATCTGTCAGACCTTACTTCCATATGATCTGTTCATCGATTTGTAATTCTTCATGTCCTACTCTTGAAACAATGGGGTAGATTCATTAAAGAGTGAAGTTCCGCCACTAGAGGGAAATTCCGCAGCTCTCCATTCATTTCTATGGGATTTTTGAAGGTGTATTTATCAAAGGGTGGAATTTCACTTTCACCCATTGATAAATAAGCCTTTCAAAATCCCATAGAAATGAATGGAGAGCTGCGGAATTTCCCTCTAGTGGCGGAACTTCACTCTTAACTCCACTCTTAACTTCACTCTTTGATGAATCTACCTCAATGTACCTAAAGTCTCCTCCTAATCTAATAGTGGTAGGCATAAAATAACAGACCCTGTCACTCCTGTTCTCGAGGAGCTTAGGACAAGGCCACTGATCTTTAAATATATTGAGTTCGAATCAGAATTAATTTCAACAGCCTCTGTGACTGATCATGAGCTTGTGGCTGCATATAACAAGCACAAAATGCGGTGGGTTTCACAAATGTGCTCCTGGGGGGGTCGTTCTTGAGTAAATTTCAGAAAGAACTTTTTGAGCGCTGGGCAGTCTAACCGTTAATCCATGCCATGCCTGGTTTATATGACCAGTTTAATGGCCCCCCAATAATAGACAACTGAGGAGGCACAGGACTATGAATCATGATGCGTCAGATCATTTTATAATCATTTATAATCTAAAATTACAAATATAGGAGAGGGCAATTCGTCTGTATTTCCATTGGCCAACATTGCTAACCATTTACCCAAGACCAGTCTACCTCTCCTGTAACTTCAGTTAAATAAACCAGCCCAGGTTACTATACCAAGGAGTAGAAATATTCTGAAGATACTTCCAGGTGCCTCTTGGGGCAAGGTTTCCTGGAAACATGTCAGGCACTTTATTTTGTAATGCACCTCTGCCCCCCAGCAAATGCTGCTTCTAGAAGAATCTGTAAGCTACTGAAGAACCATGCCAACATGCCCCCAGTTCCTTTTTTATAGAAGATAAGTGATTTTGGCCACTATTATAAAAAAGGGCACTCCCACCGTCTGTATTTTGTCATTCCTTGTCCTTAACCACTTATGGACCAATACAGTGATGGATGATTAACAAGACGTACCATAAAGGCCAACAGAGCCCCAATCTAACAAATTAGAACAGAAAGGAAACTGCAATGGAAACTGGTGTATTCTGAAGTGCAGAAAACCTCATTGAATGACGGGTCCAGGTTCACATACCCCAGAACCTCAGCTCAAGGATGATCATAAGACCAATGTTTAGATGAAAGGCTGCAGTGATTAAGTGCCTCATGTAAGCACGAAATGTGTAAGGCTTTTATGTGTCCATTACGGAGCACCCAACGCCGCGCATGGTGGGAACGCAAAATTGAAATTAAAAGTTCTTCCAGGTCACGGATTCAATGCTAATTTGCTAACTAGTATTCCTGGGTAGTTCTAAATTGTTTGCAACTTGATTCCTGGACTTTTGACCTTGCCGGAACCTATAACGTTGATCTTTTCTGCCTGCCTATTTAACTACTGCCTGAATTCTGACTACAAGTTCTTTCTTTGTTACAGTGGACTTGTCACGAATGCCGCCCAGAGCCTTTCCGGGAGCTCCAGGCGGCGCGTCCTACCTCTGCGGCCCATAGCCGCCACGTGGTTACGGCGCCGGCCGTGACGTCATCGCGCCGCGCCAGGCGCATTCCGGCACTAAATCCAAATATAAAAGGACGCCGGAGACCCAGGTTCGATGCCCGAGTATAGCTCAATATTATATTGTGTTCCTGGGTCTCCCTGCTATCCTGTGTTACCTGTTATTGATCATCTGCCTGTTTCTTGACCTTGAAACCTTGCTGCCTGCCTATTTGAACTCTTGCCTGGACTTGACCTCTCTATTGGATTTCCCTTGAATTGTACTTCGCCTGGACTCGCTGGAAAAGGACTTCCTCCTTGATCCTAACTACACCCCCCGTGGGTGCCGCAGGCCCCCCGCTGACAGGACTTTGCCCTCAGGCTTCTTGCTTAGTCCAGGCTTCTCTAAGCTTGGAGCCAATGTTAGGGGTGTTCGAGCATCTTTTAAATGAAGCTACACAGCAGCTAACAATTGACCGTGGTCTCCTTTTGTTCCAGTCGTCTAAACAAAGGTCTAATGAAGCACAATACCAACAAAGGCCATATCATGCCCGGGGCTGCTGTGCTGTTTTGCTTCAGTTGAACTTATATAATAAGTATATTAGCATTCGTATGTGCCCACCCCTCAATTGTACCATACCATCCCCCAGCTAGTCATAGAAATAGGACCCATTATCTTGTATCTGCTTCCCTACTTAAAGGGATCCAGTCATGGGAAAAAAACATTTTTTCAAAATGCATCAGTTAATAGTGCTGTTCCAGTAGAATTCTGCACTGAAATCCATTTCTCAGTAGAGCAAGCAGATTTTTTTTTTTTTATATTTCATTTTGAAATCTGACATGGGGCTAGACATATTGTCAATTTCCCAGCTGCCCCAAGTAATGTGACTTGTGACTGATAAACTTCAATCAGTCTTTACTGCTGTACTGCAAGTTGGAGTGATATCACCCCCTCCCTTCCCCCACCCAGCAGCCTAACATGGGAAGGTAACCAGATAACAGCTCCCTAACACAGCTCCCTACAGCTGCCTGGTAGATCTAAGAACAACACTCCATAGTAAAACCCATGTCCCACTGTGTACTATTCAGTTACATTGAGAAGGAAAAACAACAGCCTGCCAGAAAGCAGTTCCCTCCTAAAGTGCTGGCACAAGTCACATGACCGGGGCAGCTCGGAAATTAACAAAATGGCTAGTCCCATGTCAGATTTCAAAACTGAATATAAAAAAATCTGTTTGCTCTTTTGAGAAATGGATTTCAGTGCAGAAGTCTACTGGAGCAGCACTATTAACTGATGTGTTTAAAAAAAAAAAAAACGTTTTCCCATGACAGTATCTCTTTAACTCTGTAAAGAGCCTGTGATCCCCAAATAGGTACTATTATTTATATTACTCCTACATAATGATGGGCGAATCTCCTGAGATTCACTTCGCCGAAAAATTCGCGAATTTCCAGAGAAATTCCCGAATTGGCGAAAAATTCCCGAAACGAGTTGCAGGACGCTTTTGACGCGCGTTGCATAGTTTTCGGCGCGTCGCGTCGTTTTCAACGCGTCGCGTCACAAACGACGCGCGACTCGTTTTTCTGGCAAATTTTCGCAAAGCAAAATTCACAAATTTATTCGCCAGTGGCGAATCGCGGGAATTCGCCCATCACTACTCCTACATGAAAGCACCTCTTATGATGTTATTAGAGAATAACAGATCAGATGCATAAATTACAAGTCCATATGATACAACAATTTTATCGCTTAACCTTCTTGCCCTTCCAAATGTTCGGAACTGCAATAGCCGTGGCCACTGTCTAGACAGATTATTGAGGACATTGCTCTTTCTCTCCAGAAGAACATCGCCGCAATGTAATCGATCCCATGTGCCGTAAAAGTTTGTTTAGGATTGGCTGGTTGATATTGCAGATAATAACTTTAATTACGCTCTGGTTTCAAGAGAGCCATAAAGTAGAAGAATATAAAATGTTCTGCACTTAGCGAGGGCTCTGATGGTTTCTGCAGTTCTTTCTTCTTCTGTGGCATCACCTGGTCCATCCCACCCCCCAATATCAAATATTTTATTTCGTTTTGTTAGCTCTTGTCTAGCTCTATGATCGTCCTTAGCAACCAGATAGCGGTTGTGTCACGGACGCCGCCCGGAGCATTCCCGGGAGCTCCGGGCGGCGCGTCCTCTCTGCGCGGCGGCGCATCCAAGATGGCGGCGCCCATGGCCGCCACGTGGTTTCGGCGCCGGCCGTGACGTCATCAAGCCGCGCCAGAGGCGCAGTGGCGCCAAATTCAAAGTTAAAAGGACGCCGGAGACCCAGGTTCAATGCCCGAGTATAGCTCAACATTGCTATAGTGTTCCTGGGTCTCCTAGCCTTGATATTGATTCCTGATTTCCCGTTATTGATCTTCTGCCTGTTCCTGACTCTGAAACCTCGCTGCCTGCCTTTTGAACCTTTTGCCTGGACCTGACCTTGTTACTGGATTTCCCCTGATTGTACCTCGCCTAGACTCGCTGGATAAAGACTTCCTCCTTGATCCACACTACACCCCCCCCTCGTGGGAGCCAGAGGCCCCCGCTGACAGGTTGTCAGGGTCGGACTGGGCCAGGGAGTTTATGTGAATTGTTCTCTGGATTTATGGGAACTGTGTAATGATTTATGGTTGTTTAAAGGACAAGGAAAGTGTAAAATAGAATTGGGCTAGAAATGCTGTATTTTGTATACTAAACATAAACATGAACTTACTGCACCACAAGCCTAATCAAACAAATGATTTATGCTTTCAAAGTTGGCCACAAGGGGCTGTCATCTTGTAACTTTGTTATACATCTTTGCAAGACCAAGACTGTGCACATGCTCAGTGTGATCTGGGTTTCTTAGGGATCGTCATAAATGATCAAAAAACAAAGCTGTTTGAGTTCTGCATGGATGGTAATTAAGGCAGGGGCTCCCCCTGCTGTTCATAAGTAAGATTGTTTCCCTGCCAGAAGTTAGGGACCGTCTGACAATTCCTATCCTCAGCAGTAAATGAAGGGAGAATTTCACTGCATACAGTCAGGTTTCTTATAAAAACGGTACACATTTTTTAATTAAAGTATATTGGAGATAGATTTCTTTTTCATTAAAGAAAGGAAAAATTTCTTTGCCTTTCCTTGTCCTTTAAATAAACTTGATACAGGAGCAAAGAAGATAATTAGGGTTTCCTGTTCCTGGGGTTTAATGTAATTTCCCTTCACCTCGGCAAAACTACAATACACTATACAGAGCCGCCAGTCAGCTCTACTCATGTATATCATAGTTTATGTTTGATGGGCCATAAAGAGATGGCACAAACCGAGAGAAGTAATAGATGTTTTGCATCTCCCTAATGTGCCCCTCTAGTATGAGATCCAGTAGTTGTAGGATTCCCAAAACATTGTCACAGACCCAAGAAATCCACAGCCAACTGGGACAGAGGGTGGGGTTCAGTTCACAAACAGGTAACGGTGATGGGGAACAGGTGGAATGTCAGTCACATTTAGGCAATTAAAGCGAACAAACTCACAGCTAAACATTGTTTCCTGAGCCAAGTAAATTCAGTTTCTTACAATATAAAACCTTAAAGCGCACCAATCACAGCCAAAATCAAACACATATTAACAACCTGACCAGTACAACCTAAACATGTTAAATCAAACTACATGTACAATTGTTTGAAAAAAAACAGCAGGTTTTAAAAAATCCCATACTTTGTCACTGACTGCAACATGCAAATGAGCTACCCAGAATGCCTAGCTTTAGTAAACCCTAGAAGTATCAAGAGAAGTGCACACACTAACTTCCACAAGGTGGCAGCACTAACACAGAAGTTTGGCAGATTTCAGAATAGCTTAGAAGGTTTATTAGGCAAGCAAGAAATTTCAACTGAGCATGTGCGAGATTTCAGAGCTGCAGTTGGCTGTGAAGATATAGGTAGGAGGAGTCAGTGAAATCCAAGATGGCTGCCTCAGCTAGAACTGCAGTGGAGATAGGGGAGATTTTGCAGAAGGTATAGTGAGCTGATCATTTACATTATACAAACAATTCTAACTGTTTTAAAAATCGGATTTCTTGAACTTTCACATATTGTATTTACTTAGTAAATCATTTTAGGTATGATTGGTGCCCTTTAAACTAAAACGATGTATGAAATTCTTCACCCGGTGTGGATATCCCTGTGTTTGGCCAGTGATTTTAAATCTGCTAGCATTCAGCAGCACTATATTCATGAGGGGTAAGTGAAGACTGTAGGTCCCCCCCCCACCTATTCCCCAACCTCTGACCTAACTACCAGGGGTGCAGCTTGTGCCACTGCAATGTGGACAACCAATGAGAAGAGGAGGCAAGGGAAGCCCATTTGCCCTGTGGCCCATCGTCACCTCAATCCACCTGCTCCTAACTTGGGTGTCATAAATGGCCCTCATTGCATAGACACATATGATTTAAACGATTAATTATGATTAAAAACTAGATTTTTCTCACCTAAAAGAGGAAGAGCTTGACTACAAACTCAGCACTGAGGCCTTTCTTATCTGCATTCTCATGCTGTCATTTTAAAGGAACAGTAACACCAAAAAATTAAAGTGTATTAAAGTAAAGAAAATATCATGTAATGTTGCCCTGTGCTGTTAAAACTGATCTGTTTACTTCAGATACACTAATATAGTCCATATAAACAAGCTGCTAAGTAGCAATGGCAGAAATTGAAAAACAGCTAAATAGCACAGGATAAGTAATGGATAACAGATAACATTATGTTCTACAGAGCTTATCTACTATCTGCTGTGTAACTTGAGCCATTTCTCCTTTGAATGGCTGCCCCCATGGCTACACAACAGCTTATTTATATAAACAATAGTAGTGCTTCTGAAGCAAACACTGCAGTTTTACCAGTGCAGGGCAACACTGCATTATATTTTTATTACTTTAAAACAATTTCATTTTTTGATGTTACTGGTCCTTTAAGACTCATTGTACCTATGTCCCTTACTCTGCCGGATCCTGGTTATATAAAACTTATGTATAGGCTGTTTCTTTGATGCTGACATTTGTGGAAACTTTATGTATAGCTATCCATACTTTAGGCCACAAGTTTTGGGAGCTGCGGACTTGTAAGTCCAAGTACGTCTATTGAGATGTATGGACCCTCAGGGGGTTATTTTATGAAAGTCCTCATGCCAACAACTCTATAAATGAGGTTCATTATACTATGTGATGATGGAAAAAGTTTGAATCCAGTTTGAATCCAAAAATCCGACATCTCAGACCTACCAAGGTTGTATATAAGTCGATTGGAGAGGTTCCTATTTGGAAATTACTGTGGTCTGCACTGATTAATCCCGAAAATCTGACCATTCAGGACTTTTGGCAAAAATCTGAAAAATTCTGGCTTTTTGGGCACATGATGAAGGCTAATAGGCGAAACACATACTGCATGTAGGGTTGCCACCTGGCCGGTATTTTACCAGCCTGGACGGTATTTTTAGTGGTTGATCCCAATGTAATTAATAGGAAAAAAAACCCTATGGGTCCCTACATAAATATATAGGAAGATCGGTATTTTTTTCAAGAAAAGGTGGCAACCCTAACTGCATGGCAATTCTGCAAATAAAAAAATACACTAATTGAGAAAGATTGATGTGCTCTCCGGTTACTACTTTTTTCACTCCAACTTGCAGAACAGCAGTAAAGAGTGGCTGAAGTTTATCAAGTCACATGACTTGGGGCAGCTCAGAAACTGACAATATATGTCTAGCCCCCATGTCAGATTTCAAAATTTAATATAAAAAATATATGCTGGTGCCCAACCAAATGACTGCTGATCCACGTACAGCAGCAGAGTTTTTTGTATGCTTTTTGTATGCTACATATTCTGAGTACTAACCCTTAAGTAGGCTTTTCTAGCAATGCTTGGATTATACAGAGATAGACCGTGACCATGGTAATTTCTCTGTCATGGACATTTTAGGTCTTGGACCTTTGGACTTTATGAACTGTGTGTGTTAATATATATTTTTGATCATTTTTTCTGGAATTGGTAACAATATGATTGTTTTTGTATACACGATCACTGTCAATTGGTGGTTGAATGAGTCACATGACTCAAAAGTGGAGGGAGGTCTTTCGGGCAAGAGGGTATTTAATCCCATGAGCCTTTGCACAATGTACACTTGATAAAGGGTTTTACCCGAAACATGTAGTGTGCTATACACTGCTTTAATAAAAGAAAAATTGCAGACTGAGAACTGCTTGAAGCTGCTTATTCCATCTTCTATTATTCCTTATAAAAAAAAATCGGTTTGCAGACAATCAACAGACTTAATGCCTGAAACCTTTCATTTGCTCCCCACCAATCACAGGCAAGAATTATTAATGGAGGGACGGCTCAAACCAGGTATGGCTTTAGAAAACAGTTATTTATACTCCTGTACCTAAATTGCGGCTTTGTAAAGGTAATCAAGCTTTCTTCAATTTTATAACCTGGCCACTAGAGGTCAGTGTTTTACAGTAGGTGGAAGAAGACTTGTATACTCATCACATATCTGCGATACCAGGGGTTAAGCAGTTCAGGTAATGGGACCTATTATTCAGAATGCTTGGGACCTGGGGGTTTCTTGATAACGGATCTTTCATTAACTTGGGCCTTCATACCTTTAGTCTAGTAGAAAATCATATAAACATTAAATAAACCCAACAGGCTGGTTTTGCTTCCAATAAGGATTAATTATATCTTAGTTGGGATCAAGTACAAGATACTGTTTAATATGTTTAATTTTTTTTTAATTATTTGATTATAATGGAGTCTATAGAAGACGGCCTTTCCGTAATTCGGAACTTTCTGGATAATGGGTTTCCAGATAATGGATACCATACCTGTATTCAATATTTTAGGATTTTTGCTTTATCCTCTGGGGTCTCTTATTAACATGTTTGTATTATATTAAAGCCTCTGTTTAATTAGTTAAAGGGTAACTAGTGCTGGCAATGAGACACCACGAGAACGTCTTCTGCTATTGCATGAGATCCAGCAAGCATTTAGTTGTGTGTGGCGCTGCAGGAGTCCTGTGCCTCCGCTATATGGGAGAGCAGGTATACTAAAACTATTTTTGAATAATTTTCGAATATCCGAATAAAGTTAAATTAGAATATTCGCATTATTCGAATTTGCCTAATTTGCAAATTCGAATCTTTTTTTCAATCTTTGTTGAGCATTCAATCACAGTGGCTGCACAGATCCTATCTGATGCCCATTGGAAGCAGCAGTCCTGTCCTGCTTTATGGCAGCTGAGATTCTAGCTATCTGTATAACAGAGCATTCTGTCCCAGTGGCTGCACAGATCTGATCCCCATTATAGGAAGCAGCAGTCCTGCCCTGCTTTATGGCAGCTGAGATTCTAGCTATCGTTATAACAGAGCATTCTATTCCAGTGATCCTATCTGATCCCCATTGGAAGCAGAAGCCCAGCCCTGCTTTATGGCAACAGATATTCTAACTATCTGTATAACAGAGCATTCTATCCCAGTGGCTGCACAGATCCTATCTGATCCCCACTGTGTGTATTACTTTTCATGACAAAATTAGAGGAGACACAAGGGAACACAACAGAAATTAAATAAATATTTATATGAAAACTATAACCAGGGCTCTGCTTCCAAAGCAAGTTTGGTTTATCAGATGTTTGCATGGGTCCCCAGGTCTCTAAAAGCAGGTTTAGGGTCTCCTGTATTAAAGACAAACAAAACATATACTGTACAAACAATGAACGATATTATGTAAATTTTCTTACTGTCTTTAAACACAGGAGCTAGGTTCTCTTGATCTGATTTGCTCTGCCATAGAATTCCTCAGGTCCAATTCTGAAGGCCATCTGTTCTGGTGACGTTGAGAGCTTTTTGCAGCAATGCCATTTTCCACAGATGATAGCAGAGAAATTCTCTTCTTTTAGTTTTCACTGCATGCACCACCTAGTGGCAGAATTCAGAATTGGTATATTATTTACTGTTCCTTCAAAGGGGTTGTATACTTTTAGCATGTTATAGAATGGTTAATTCTAAGCAACGTTTCAATTGGTCTTCATTTTTTCTTTTTTTTTAGTTTTTGAACTGTTTGCCTTCTTCTTCTGAATCTTTCCAGCTTTCAAAAGAGGGGTCATTGACCCCATCTTAAAAAAATAAATGCTCTGTAAGGCTACAAATGTATTGTTATTGCTACTTTTTATTATTCATCTTTCCTATTCAGGCCTTTCCTATTCATATTCCAGCTTTTAAGTGGTGTATAAATAAAGGTTAATTATACTACAGAATAAATTCAAAGCGGATGAAGAGTTTGGGATGATAGTATCCTGGCTGCAGTTATTAAAAGAATACTGTCATGGGAAAATACATTTTTTTCAAATGAATCAATTAATAGTGCTGTTCCAGAAGAATTCTGCATTGAAATCCATTTCTCAAAAGAGCAAACAGATTTTTTTACATTTCATTTTGAAATCTGACATGGGGCTAGACATATTGTCAATTTCCCAGCTGCCCCAAGTCATGTGACTTTTGCTCTGATAAACTTCAATCACTCTTTACTGCTGTACTGCAAGTTGGAGTGATATCACCCCCTCCCTCCCAGCAGCCTAACAACAGAACAATGAGAAAGTAACCAGATAACAGCTCTCAATAGTAAAACCCATGTCCCACTGCGTACTATTCAGTTACATTGAGAAGGAAAAACAACAACCTACCAGAAAGCAGTTCCTTCCTAAAGTGCTGGCACAAGTCACATGACCAGGGGAAGCTGGGAAACTGTCAAAATGTCTAGCTCCATGTCAGATTCTGTTTGTTCTATTGAGATTTGGATTTCAGTGCAGAAGTCTACTGGAGCAGCACTATTAACTGATGTGTTTTGAAAAAAACATGTTTTCCCATGACAGTATCCCTTTAATGTTCACGTGTGACATTATTTTCATATTCTTACATAAGAAATATTTTTCAGGATAAATTTTGACATGTGAAGGTTCAGGCAGATGGGGCTCCTCATCAAGGCCTGAGTCTCACAGACATTACCCAATACACAGGAAACCACGTGAAAACCTCTTATAAAGTGACATTGTTAATTCTTGTATTATAATGTTACTGCTTATTAAGTTCTATAGACAATGGAAATACAACACAGCTAGACGTTGTTGGGTTGTGAGTTGATGAACACGTGCAGTGCTTGTGGTTTGACACCTTCATATTTTAATAGTTTTTTGGGGCATTCAGGTTTCCTCAAAAGTCTTCTGTTCAGTAAAACTGTGGCACATTTTAAGATTTTGCTAGGTTAGTGCAACTGATAAAAGGAAAAGGCCTTCACATGATTCCCGTTAAAGGAACAGTAACAACAAAAAAATTTAAAGTGTTTTAAAGTAATGATAATACAATGTAGTGTTGCCCTGCACTGGTAAAACTGGTGTGTTTGCTTCAGAAACACAACTATAGTTTATATAAACAAGCTTCTGTGTAGCCATGGGGGCAGCCATTCAAGCACAGGATACACAGTAGATAACAGATAAGTACTACTATAGTTTATATAAACAAGCTGCTGTGTAGCCATGGGAGCAGCCATTCAAGCACAGGATACACAGTAGATCAATAGCACAGGTGTTAAATATACACTGGACTAATATGACTTACCCTGCACCTTTATATGGTCCTTAGTAACTTCTAATATCCTTTATCATTTCATTAACTTTCCTTATTCATTTTGGCAAAACACTAATCTCTATAAACTAAAAATAATCTCATTTAAATTCTTCAAGATTACAGGGATTTGAGGATTTTTTTCAATGGTCTAACAAGGTTAAATCCTATTGATTCTGGGGGGTGGGGGGGGGTTCTCTACAGTAAATTGTCAGAAAGGAGGATTTACTGGAGGTTCATTGCCTTCGAAATGATAGAGGGCAAATAACAACAGAACCTTAAAGGGGTTGTGCACCTTTCAGTTAATTTAAACATGATGTAGAGAGTGATATTGTGTGAAAATTTGCTTATGTTTAGATGGGGTCGGTGACCCCATTTGAAAGCTAGAACAAACTCCCAGTTATGGCTCATGCTTCTGGCTATAAAAAAAACACCTTTCACTTTCAGGAGGAGACCTCTCGGATGCTGCCACGTCTTAAAGGAGAACTAAACCCCTAGGTGCAAAAATCCCTCCCCCCTCCCTCCTGTGCCCAAAAGTCACAACGTTTCCAATTTCTTTTTTTGGAAACTTTCGGCACATACTCAGTAGATCCGAATTTGCAAATGCCCCCTACTGTGAATGCACCACCAAACTCCAATGCATCCAGGAAGAAGATCTCTCGGGAGAAGACAGTTGCTGGGAATTCTGCTGGAGAGGACTTAGAAGGAGGGGTAAGTAAAAAGTTAGGGGCATCTGCCCAGGGTGGAGGAGGGAGGGGGGCTACACAGGGGAGGGGGCAAGGGATTTTTGCACCTAGGGGTTTAGTTCTCCTTTGAACTGAGAGGGGGAAGCTTTGGTCAGACAAGGGAACCGTTACATGTACAGGAAGGTTGGGGAACAGGGAGCATAGTCATGAAACAAACTGGGTCAATACCCAATCAAAATTGAACAGTGCAGTATAGAACCAGGAGAGTGGTCAGTAATTAGGAAAGGGTCGGTTTAGGCAGGGAAACAGCAAAGGTTAAAGACAGCCATGGGCCAGGAGAAATGCATCAGATGGAGATCGCGCCCAGAAACTACCTGGTATAGATCTATGTTCTGCAATGAGTCAAGAGTAGGAGATTTTATAGCCAGACTAATGTCTAAAGGTGGCCATACACGGGCAGATAAAAGCTGCCGACAGACTGTGCCGGCAGCTTATCTGCCCGTGTGGGGGGCCCTCCAACGGGCTTTCCCGATCGATATCTGGCCGAAAGTCGGCCAGATGTCGATCGGGCAGGATTAAAAATCCCGTCGGATCGCTGTTCGTTGATGCGGTCCCGCGATCTGACCGCCCATACTGATCCGAACGTTGGGCCCTAGGGCCCACGATCGGATCAGCCTGATATTGCCCACCTCAAGGTGGGCATATCAGGGAGAGATCCGCTCGTTTGGCAACATCGCCAAACGAGCGGATCTCTTCGTGTATGGTCACCTATACAGCTAGGAACAGGTGAAACAAGCCATGCTTAAGGTGGCCATACACCGGCTGATAAAAGCTGCCAACAGACAGAGTCTGCAACTTATTGGCCAGTGTATGGTGCCCTCCGACGGCTGCCCCAATCGATATCTGGCCAAAAGTCGGATGGCGGGCGCGGGCGCATCTGTCCGTCGCGTGATTCGACCGCTCATATGGCCTGCACTGTGATCCAATTGTTGGACCTTAGGGCCCACTTAGATCTGCCCGATATCACCCAGTTCAATGTGAGCATATCAGGAAGAGATCAGCTCATTTGTCGATATCGTCAAACGAGCGGATCTCTGTGTATGGCCATCTTTACTTGCAATTACAAAGAAGGTAAATGGAGTGAACCAGGACCTTAGCTGTCTGCTCACATAGGGCAGAGGTAATGCCCACAGCATGGAAACACCATGTCACTGGTTTGACTCCAGGCAGGTCATGGTATATCTGAAATAATTCTAAAACAACTGGACTTGCTGAGTAATTATTGAAGACGTTTCACTACTCATCCGAGTAGTGGTTTGAAAGAGGCATGAAAGAAGGTAGAGAAACCATCCATGAATAGAGGTGGGGGCCTTCGACACCACCTGTCTGCTACATACAATGCTGTTCTCAAATCAGTACCCAAGTGGTTTCAGAACACTTCACACATCCATTCATGCAACTCTCACAAGTAACACCTGTGTCTAGGAGTTGCATGAGACATTGGTAATCCCGTCACAGTAACTACACACAATCAAATTCAGATGTCACCTCTTTGAAGAGTTACAATGTGCCATTGTGATTGGATTAGTGGAAGAGTTTATATACCGAGAACTTCCCACACCAGTCAGTAGAACTGAAGAAGCTGCTCGGATGAGTAGTGAAACATCTTCAATGATTACTCAGCAAGTCCAGTTGTTTTAGAATTACTTATATCAGATATTGAAATCTATAAGAGAAATAACAAACCTAAAAGGTGAACCTCCAGGAGAGCTTTTTTTGGACCTAGAGACGTCCAGTCTGTGCTTAGAGCTGTAAGAACAGTGACATAGAATTACTAATGTGGGGACACAGTAGAGAGACAGTGTAGATATGACATATTTTAGATTCTTCAGGTATTTCCATTCTATTTCTACTCAGGTATTTCCATTCTATTTCTACTAAGTCATTCATAATTTGTTTTTATCAGGGAATCTGCTAAGAGGCAATGGAGGCTGTTCATCATGTAGTGGCACCGCACCAATAGACAATATTAATTATTCAGTTATTTACTGGAAGTAGGAGCTACGACTTATGTTAGCAACTAACAGCAGGGCTGAATCACCAATTCACCTTGTAGCCTACATGGACCAATACCATAGATGACTTTTGGAATTACCACATCTCCAGCATCTCCAGCATACAATGCTTTCTGCCTGGTGCTTTATCCATCCAGTTTTATCTCCCTCATAACTGATTTGTTTCAGATCACAACCCTGGAAAATCTATTGATATGTTAAAAGGAGCCCCAGGGAAATATTCTTTCCTTTATCACGCCAATAACTCTTCAACATAAGAGTTCATCCTAGGGCACGAGGAAACAGAGTAAAAATACAAGGACTATAATATCACGCAGAAGAGGATATGTTTGTTTCCAGATACCAGATGCATTAAAACCATGTGTATAATAGTAATTACTATTGTATTTATATTTAGTACCACACAGTGCTCTATCAGAAGTACCTTTCGCGTCCTGTTTATTTTTTAATCTATAAGGTGTCCTAGAAACAAATATGAGAAAGATAAGTGGTTTGCAAGTTCAACCAGAACACAGAAATCGCACATAGGGGCACAGTTTGTTTACACACTTCTTCCTGTTACAGTTAGAGCTGCAGTATTTCTGGTCAGGTGATCTCTTCC
>CM044444.1:99399094-99416828 GCA_024363595.1 Xenopus borealis
CCAATGCTCTACCTATGCTAGTTGGTTTGGTTAATATTGGCCAAGAAAGGGTTACATAATAAATAAAGTACCCCCGTTTGCAAAATATGCCTTCGGCCTCGTGTTTTTATATGGTCATGAAACTCCTCGGTAACTTATAATATCCTTATATTTTACAAGAGGGGGTACTTTATTCACTATATATACTTGTATTCCCAGTGACAGCTTTGCTGATAATCAGAAATAAATCTGGAGTGTTGAGTGATTTCATCATCCTACTAATGGTGTAAGGAGTTAATATCTGGGAAGTGAAGAAGTTCAGGACAAATAAGTGATGACATTGATCAATGATGAGGAATTTTAAACCTTACAGGGCTTTCAAATGTTTGTAAAATGAATCACAGTCAGACCTACATTCAGGAACCTGGGGCTTAGTATTGCCCTATACTGGACTGTCCCAATTGCACAAGACATACGATATGTTGGAAGAGCAATTTCTCACCTTTCCTCAATGCATTAAACTATTCAGTAATAGAACCTACTGTATTGTAGCCCTCCACTCATTAATGTGACTGCACAAGATCTTGCTCATTTCTTTAATAAAAAAAAATCAATCTTATTAGAGTGAGCTCTGACAATCTCAGACAAACGTGCAATCCACTCACATCCACTTTGCACTCCTTCAACCCCTCAACACTGTATGAGGTTAAAGGAAAACTATACCCCCCGAACAATGTAGGTCTCTATAAACAGATACTGCATAAAACAACTCATATGTAAAACCCTGCTTCATGTAAATAAACCATTTTCATAATAATACACTTTTTTAGTAACATGTGCCATTGGGTAATCATAAATAGAAAATAGCCATTTAAAAAAATAAGGACAGCCTCCTAGGATCCAACGGTGCACACAAACATACCAAACAAACTATAAAGTTAGGTCACATGAGCCAATTAACAGACAGAGTTGTGTCTTTTGCTTCCACACTTCTTCCTGTTACAGTTAGAGTTGAAATATTTCTGGTCAGGTGATCTCTGAGGCAGCACACAGTCCATCATGAAATGGTGGTTCAGGGCATGAGATGTAAAAGGGCAATATTTACTTAAATATATATACCAGGTAGGTAAGATTCTTTAATATGTCCCTTGATTTGATACAAACTATCTGTTGCTCAAAAATTCATTTTCGGGGTATAGTTTTCCTTTAACAATGGATCCCTCTCTATATTTCATCTCTAATCTCCAAATATTCCTTCATGCAACCTGCACTCTGCTTCTGACCTTCAACTTGCTATTCCTCTGATCACTTCTGTCCATTCCCATCTACACGACTTCTCTTGGGCTTCTGTTTGTCTCTGGAAGTCTCTGCCTTGATCTGTCAGACTTTCTCCTTCTTTCCAAACTTTCAAGGGGAAGTAAACTTACTGCACCACAAGCCTAATCAAACAAATGATTTATGCTTTCAAAGTTGGCCACAGGGGGCTGTCATCTTGTAACTTTGTTATACATCTTTGCAAGACCAAGACTGTGCACATGCTCAGTGTGATCTGGGCTAAGCTTAGGGATCGTCATAAACGATCAAAACAGCACAAGTCAAATAATATCTGCCAGAAGCCGATACACAAGACTGATTAATAATCAGAATATACAGACTGCACTGGGTCCTGTGTTGTCATGTAATCTAATGTGGATTTTATAGTTTTTCTATTGTTTAATACAAACTTTCTCCAACTCTGCAGAACCAGTGGCTGCAGCAAAATAATCCTCCAAATAGAATCCCAGTTTATCTGTTTAAATCTGGCTCCATGATCTGTGTCCCTGCAGCTGGAGTTGGAAACAGTAAAGGGGATGTAAAGAAAAAAAAATAAAATCCAATCCTGCTCTACAGGGAAACAAACTAAACTGCTTGAGTTCTGCATGGCTGGGAAGTAAGGCGAGGGCTCCCCCTGCTGTTCATAAGTATGATTGTTTCCCTGCCCAGCAGTAAGGGACCGTCTGACAATTCCTATCCACAGCAGTAAATGAAGGGAGAATTTCACTGCATACAGTCAGGTTTCTTATAAAAACATGTTCACATTTTTAAATTAAAGTATATTGGAGATAGATTTCTTTTTCATTCAAGAAACTAAAAATGGGATTTTATTTTTTTAAATTCACTAGACGGCAGATTTTCATCAGTGAAAATGCAAAGTTGTGTCTCGGCAGCTGAATGTAAGGGAAGTTTCTCTAGTGTTAATTCATCAAGTGAGCACTTCATAGCAAACTTTCGCTAACATTCATTTCTGCCTAGCAAAACTCCATTAATACACTTGCGCTTAGGTCAATTTGAATAGGGCGGGTACATATAGGTCATATATATGTCTTTATTAGAGATGTTGGTGCAAATGCTTGAAGTCGCCACTAATTGTTACACGTGTCCAAGGAAGCAAAATAAAGACAAAGGATCCTCTAATGTCCTAGACACGAGCCCACCCTAAAACAAATATGGCATAAATAGTTATAAAAATGTTTTATGCGTTACAATTTTTAAACACAGTCCTGCTTTCAAATATGAAAAATCTCCAGCATTATTAAAATAATTTTTATGCATTTTCGGCATATGGGATATGATGTCACTGACATAAGATTGAGGATGATGTAGCTACATCTTATCAGTGCACTAGGCATAATCCGGCAACGTTTGTGCACTTCAGTGAATTTGCTGAGTAACAATCATTTGCGATGTTCTCTTTCACTATGTCAATGTCCCCACGAATGGGATTTCTGGCGAATTTTCACTACTGAAGCCCACTTCTCCCTTTATTAAATTTTCCCCTTGGTCTCATGCAATCTGGATAACAGATCCCTGTAATATTTCTGCCCCGACACCAACCAAATACTTGCCCCTAGTGATGAGCGAATCTGGGGCGTTTTGCTTCGCCCAACTTTTCGCGAATATCCCGAGAAATTTGCGAAATAGCGAAAAATTCGTGAAAATAGTGAAATCGAAAAGTTCACCAAAAAATTGACTGTTTTCCTGAAAAATTTGTGAAATTTGATTTTTTTCCGAAAAATTTGTGAAATTCGAACGATTTCACTAAAAATTTGTGAATTTTGAATGATTTCACAAAAAATTTGTGAATTTTGAACAATTTCAACTAAAAATTTGTGAATTTTGAACAATTTCACAAAACATTCGTGAATTTCGAACGGCTTCACAAATTATTGTGAAAATCGGAAATTTATACCTGACAATTTTCTCAGGGGAATTTTCAAGGGCATTTCACAAATGTATTCGTCGGTGGCAAATTGCGGGAATTCACTGCGAATTCGAACTAGGAGAATAAATTCTCCCATCATTACTTGCCCCTAATAATAATATTAAAGTGCACCACCCTCTCTTCTCATTTTCTCCTCTTATTTTTCACATCCACTGGCCTTTTTGAAACCTAATCTGCTATTTTCCAGGATATAGATAATGAAACGCACGTTATTGATTTACAAGATACACAAGATACACAAGATAACAGCTGCCTGGTAGATCTAAGAACAACACTCAATAGTAAAATCCAGGTCCCACTGAGACACATTCAGTTACATTGAGTAGGAGAAACAACAGCCTGCCAGAAAGCAGTTCCATCCTAAAGTGCTGGCTCTTTCTGAAATCACATGACCAGGCAAAATGACCTGAGATGCACCTACACACCAATATTACAACTAAATACACTTGCTGGTTCAGGAATGACATTTTATATTGTAGAGTGAATTATTTGCAGTGGAAACAGTGTCATTTAGAAATAAGAACTACATCCTAAAAATCAAGCAGAATCCCTTTAATAAGCACACTTCCGAGATAATTCAGGAGACAGAACCTGCCGTTCAGACAGACACTGCTTTCAATAATTGGTTTAAAACCATTGAAATGTAATTGCTTAGACAGATTGGATAACATTTAACTTTGGGGTGTATGTCCCCTTTAAATTAATTATTGTATTGAAGGGGACGCAAGTTGCTTAGAATAGATTGTACTTACCCTGCAGCTTCCTTGCTGTATAGTGAAATCTTTCTCTCCAGATGTCTGATACAGTAAGTGGCTCCTGTAGCTGCTGTTCTTATCTCTGCTGCTACTGGGTGTCAATTGCACGGCTCCTTCTCTGCCGGTGGCACCAATGTCCTGCTCCCAGTAGAGGTGGCTGTTGCAGCTCAGTCTGTGTCTGAACAGAGTCATAAAGCTCAGGCAGCACAGCGGGAGAGGCAGAGCACTCGGCTCATCGTTTAACCCCTTCACTGCCAGCTGCCTACTCACTTGCATCCAGCAGGGGAAAAGGAGTCAGCGCAGCTGTGGGATAGGATTCTATATATTAATTCTATATAATAAAGGGACAGGAGAGTAATGTTATTATCACATGAAATCCAGCTCATTCAAAGGTGATACTTTACATAGCTGAGTATTACAGGGATGTCTGTCCGTCCGTCCGTCTGTCTGTCTGTCTATCTATCTATCTGTCTATCTATCTGTCTGTGTGTCTATCTGTCTGTCTATCTGTCTGTCTGTCCGTCCGTCCGTCTGTATATCTATCTATCTATCTATCTATCTATCTATCTATCTATCTATCTATCTATCATCTATCTAATCTCTATCTATTATCTATCCATCTATCTATCTATCCATCTAATTATCTGTCTGTCTGTCTGTCTGTCTGTCTATCCATCTAATTATCTATCTATCTATCTATCTATCTATCTATCTATCATCTATCTATCTATCTATCTATCTATCTATCTATCTATCTATCATCTAATCTCTATCTATTATCTGTCTGTCTGTCTATCTATCCATCTAATTATCTATCTATCTGTCTGTCTGTCTGTCTGTCTGTCTATCTATCTTCTCTCTGTCTGTCTGTCTGCCTATCTATCTAAAAGAAGTTTAAAGGCTCTTTGCACCCTCTGCTGGTAGAAGGTGGTACTGACCCTCTATGTGTAATGCAGCCTTTGCCCAGCAATGCATCAATTTAATTGCAAATCTAAACTGTAGCCGTAAAGCATCTCCAGCAGCCCAATAAACTACTTTTTTGTAATTTAAAAAAAAATTTGTTGTGTTTGATTCTTTCCAGGTCCAACAGCACATGTGAAAACCGGTCCCATAAAATGATTTCTAGGGTAACATTGAAAAGAAATTATGGATATTGGAGCCAGAATTGACGGGCCAGTAACAAGGGCCAAAATAACTGCGTGATTAAGATCTAAACTGCAGTTCTCTGCAGAGCTCCCAACAGCCTTGGCATGTTATAAATAAAAAGAAGAGCTCTTTTTATTCATTTATTCATTTTCCTTACGTTAAATAAAAACATTAATTACAACACATACAGTAGAATTCAGATCTTTGTGATTGCTGCTCCCCAGTGAGATCCACTGTCTATTGATGGGTGAATCTGGGGTGTTTCACCCATCACAGGTCTAGATGCACCTCATTCTTTTCAATGAGATTGTAACCACGTGACGCGTGTAAGCGCCAAACGCAGATTCAGATGCAATATGCTGCGTATGAACCTGCGTTCGGCGCTTACACGCGTCTTGTGGCTACAACCTCATTGAAACTAATGGAGTGCGTCTAGACCTGCGCTCCCCTGCGGCTGAACGCAGCCCAACGCAACACAGGTCGAAAACGCCCTAAATGTTTTTTTTAAAGCTGGTTCTCCTTTAAGAGCAGCTGGCTTCTGCTACATTCTTTCTGGAGTTAGTAAATTCATCAAAGAATGAAGTTAAAGGAAAAGTAAATGTTTTTCTTTCTGTAAATTTGCTCTAAACAGCCCCCCAGATTAATGTACCTTAGTCCCTGCTGCAAGTCTGCTCTGGTTTCTGTGTTATCAGCAGCTTGTTTCACCTTCTTCCTGGTGCAGAGTGAAGCCCAGCCCCTTAGTTTACTGAGCAGTCCATTTGCTGCAGTTCCACAATAGAGAGGAAGAGGGAGCCAGTGTTTCATTAGTAAGCTAGTTTCCCCAAGCAAAAGCTGCTACACACACTGCTCTCTGCTATGTCATAGTATGCAAATGATCTCCAGGACTAGTCACAGAGATAAGGTCAGCTCAGTAAGCTAAGGGGCGGGGCTTCACTCTGCACCAGGAAGAAGGGGAAACAAGCTGCTGATAACACAGAAACCAGAGCAGACTTGCAGCAGGGACTAAGGTACATTAATCTGGGGGGCTGTTTAGAGCAAATTTACTGATAGAAAAAAAAAGGTTTACTTGTTCTTTAAGAGTGAAGTTCTGCCACTAGAGGGAAATTCCGCAGCTCTCCATTCATTTCTATGGGATTTTGAAAGTGAAAGTTCACCCTTTGATGAATACGCCTTTAAAAATCCCATAGAAATGAATGGAGAGCTGCGGAATTTCCCTCTAGTGGCGGAACTTCACCCTTTGATGAATTTACCCCTTATTAGGGGTATATTTATCAAAGAGTGAAGTTAAGAGTGAAATTCCGCTGCTCTCCATTCATTTCTATGGGATTTTTAAAGGCGTATTTATCAAAGGGTGAACTTTCACTTTCAAAATCCCATAGAAATGAATGGAGAGCGGCGGAATTTCCCTCTAGTGGCGGAACTTCACTCTTTGATGAATTTGGAATCTGCATCAGACCGACACTGATTTCAATAGTAATTGCATCTGTGCATATATCTTTAAAACCAGCGATAAGTATAAGCGGATGTCGGTAAATTGCTTTGATTGGATTTTGGAGAGAAATATGGAGGATTCAACCCTCAATTTAATAAAATAATAAAATAAAGTCAATAATGGTGCCACACATACACAAGGGTGCAGGGCTCTTACACACGAGTGTCTGACGCTGCGCAACCCTGCGTTACGGTTTTATGTGTTCGGCCGCAGGGGACCGCCGGAGCAGGTGATTTTTTTCAATGGGTCTGTACTCACACAGGCGCATGTAGGCACCGAACGCAAGAAAAATGCAGCATGTTGCGTCTGAACCTGCGTTCGGCGCCTACATGTGCCTGTGTGAGTACAGACCCACTGATAAAAATGGAATGTCTGCTCCTGAACGCATAAAACCGGAATGCGGGGGGGGGGCACAGCTTCAGGCGCTCGTGTTTAAGAGCCCTTAGTGTTACCCAGGGTAAATGCCCCTAACCTTTTACTTACCCCTCGGTGCAGATTCAGGCCACAGGAGTTCACGGGCGCCATCTTCTTCTCTTCGAATGAAACTGGCGTTGCAGCGCATGCTCAGCTGGAGCAATTTTCTGTTTTGGGACTCACGAAAATTACCAAAGCGCCAGTTTTATTACAAAGATTATCGAAGAGGTTGAAGATGGCGCCCATGAAGTCCGATGGCTGAATCTACACCGAGGGGTTAGTAAAACGTCAGGGGCATTTGCCTGGGTAACACTTAGGCTGGGGGGGGAGGAGTGAGGGGGTCTTGGAGGGGATGGG
Source organism: Xenopus borealis (assembly GCA_024363595.1). Lineage (NCBI taxonomy): Eukaryota > Metazoa > Chordata > Amphibia > Anura > Pipidae > Xenopus > Xenopus borealis. The sequence goes on from CM044444.1 coordinate 99,406,500, forward strand.
GGGTTGGGTTTTTTTTTTAAATTTGGGGTTGAATTCTCCTTTAAGTCTGAATTAGACAGGATCCAGCAGGTGGCAGTATAACAAACATGCTGTAAATACATAGTTTGTGCCCTGGCTAGGGATGGCGCGAACCGCAGAAAAAATGTTCGCGAACTTGCGACAAAACGCGCGAACGGTTCGCGACCGTTGCGAACCCCATAGACTTCAATGGGAAGGCGAACTTTAAAAGCTAAAAAAGACATTTCTGGCCAGAAAAATGATTTTAAAGTTGTTTAAAGGGTGCAACGACCTGGACAGTGGCATGCCAGAGGGGGATCAAGGGCACAAATGTATCTGAAAAATCAAATAGTCGCAGCCACTGAAGCACAGAAAAAATATGCCATATAAATGCTGAAAATAGTCGCAGCCACTGAAGCACAGAAAAAATACAGGTCAATGTATGGCAGTTGTTTGAAGAACAGTAGATTACTAGCCAGCAAAGCTACCTAACCTAAAATGTCCCTCAAATCCCTGCAGACTTCTGTCCCTCCAATACAGAGCAGTATCAAGTAGATTACTAGCCAGCAAACTTTCAACTGTCCCTGAAATCACTAACAGCTCTCTCCCTACACTAGCTCTTCCAAGCACACACAGACAGAATGAAAAAATGCTGCAGGGCTTCAGTTTATATATGGAAGGGGAGTGGTCCAGGGGGTGTGGGGGTGGTCCAGGAGGGAGAGCTTCCTGATTGGCTGCCATGTATCTGCTGGTCTGGGGTGAGAGGGCAAAAAAAACCGTCGACTATACGCGGACCCAAAATGGCGAACGTCGCGCGACGTTCGCGAATATTCTGCGAGCGCGAACAGCCGATGTTCGCGGGAACAAGTTCACGCGCCCACAGTTCGCGCCATCCCTAGCCCTGGCTGGAGAGGTTGTGTGATGTTAGAAACGTTAACAATAGGGATCACTTATTATAACCCTAGGCTGGAGCATTGCTGGACTTTACTACCTGATTAATAATCCATTCAGGAGCACACAGACTTGTGTTTAGGGGAGCAAGGGCTTTATTTAAGCTTTGTACCTCACTCTTCACTTTGTATAAAGAAATGTGATTGCACTTATTATGCTGATTATTGATGGCCCCCATTTAAATTTGGGCAAATGACACATGTGACTTGACTTTACAGGAACAGTAACACCAAAAATTAAAATGGTTTAAAGGAAAGACAATTTAATGCACTGTTGGCCTGCACTGGTAAAACTGGTGTGTTTGCTTCAGAAGCACTACTATAGTTTATATAAAGAAGCTGCTGTGTAGCCATGGGGGCAGCCATTCAAGCACAGGATACACAGTAGATAACAGATAAGTACTACTATAGTTTATATAAACAAGCTGCTGTGTAGCCATGGGGGCAGTCATTCAAGCACAGGATACACAGTAGATAACAGATAAGTACTACTATAGTTTATATAAACAAGCTGCTGTGTAGCCATGGGGGCAGTCATTCAAGCACAGGATACACAGTAGATAACAGATAAGTACTACTATAGTTTATATAAACAAGCTGCTGTGTAGCCATGGGGGCAGCCATTCAAGCACAGGATACACAGTAGATAACAGATAAGTACTACTATAGTTTATATAAACAAGCTGCTGTGTAGCCTGAGAATCCCAGCAGATCGGTATCAATCTGACTCCCTGTTCTTTGTTACTGTAATTAGAGTTGGAAGCTTTAAGCCCAGTTTCTCAGCACTGAACAAGTCTGTCCTTTATCCCCATGTCTGACTCCAGTGTGATATCATCAAGAAATAAATGACATACTTATCTCTATATCTCTAATTATACAGCAAGATGCCTGACGGTGCTGGGGTTCTTTTGCATTTATAATGAATCAGTAGAATTCTCATTGGCAAAATTTCATCTATAATAATTTTCTTTTTGGCAACTTCTATAGAAAACTAGGGGGCGCTGTGGGGCAACTTTCCGGTTGTGTCGATATCCCCTTTATAGTATTTTCCTGGCACTTCAGTAACTGACCAGGAGGTGTCTCATCTTTAAAAGAGGAGTCACTGTATTTTTAAACTCTATTTTTCAGGTTTGCCATTGTGAGAGTATTTCCTTATCTGGAGATATTGTGGGTGATGTTTTTGAGTTTTCTTCCTCCAACAGTAAATATCCAACCTCGCTTGTAACTTTTCTAACATGTTATTGATGTAAGAGGTGGAAGGTTTGATCAACTTTACTTTTCTCAGTCCTTCTAAGGGCTAATCCAGCCAAATGCTGGGCCTGTCTCACAGTTGGGAGGGGGGTTAGTTCCCCTTTAAGTTAAAGGAGTTGTTCACCTTTGAGTTAACTGTTAGTATGATGTAGAGAGGGATATTCTGAGACAATTTGTAATTGGTTTTCATTTTTTATTATTTGTGTTTTTTGAGTTATTTAGCTTTTTATTCAGCAGCAATCCAGTTTGCAGTTTCGGCAATCTGATTGCTAGGGTTCAAATTCCCCTAGCAACCATGCACTGATATGAATAAGAGACTGGAATATGAATAGGAGAGGCCTGAATAGAGAGATGAGTAGTTAAAAGTAACAATAACAATACATTTGTAGCCCTACAGAGCAAAGGACAAGTGAAAAGTTGCTTAGAATTAGCCATGCTAAAAGTTAACTTAAAGGTGAACCACCCCTTTAAAAACTTTAAAGGGATGGTAAACCCAGCCAAATTCGAAAAATTCGTGAAACGCTGCGGGCATTTCGTTTTGAACGCCAACATCTAAAAACAGATGACGGTGTCCAAAACGAGTGTGTCCGAAAAGAATCGCGGGAATTTGCATAAATTCGCCCATCACTACCAGCCGCAACACCATCCCATAGCTCCCCCAAGTTTCCTATAGAAGTTACCTAAAACCATAATTATAGATGCAAGAAACTTCACCAATAAGAATTGTTAGGTTGAGGAACTCAACAAATAACTTGTTTAATGTATGAACAACTATGCGAAAAATTAATAAAGATTCTTAGCGGAACAAATGTATAAATATTATTGATTCCCGTGATTCGCCGCAGGCGCATAATTTCGCGATACGACAGTGAAATTTTTTCGTTTTCGTCTAGTTTTTGACGCCGGTGCCCATTGCTAGCGTCCAAAAATGGACGCCCGCGTCAGAAACAGACACCTGCGTCAAAAATGAGGTGCCTCAGCATTTCGCTAATTTTTCACCATTTCATGAATTTCTTTTGAAATTCGCAAAAAATTTGGCGAAGTGAAATGCCGCCAATTTGCCTATCACTAATAATTATCTGTTGCGGTTTAGTGGATTTCTCAGAATAACAATATGTCCCTTATAGTAATAAATTGTTTTTAAATTAAAGGACCAGTAACGTAATTTTTTTTTTTTCATAGTATACCATTAAAGTAAAAGTAAAGTAAAAAGTGGGGAAAAAAATGTTTTTTGCTTCTTTGTTTTATGACAAAAAAGTCACGTGATTACTCTTCCCACACCTAATTTACATATGCAAATTAGGATTCGGTTTCGGCCATGCACAATGATTCGTCTGAATCTGAATTTTTTTTATAGGTTTTTAATTAATCTGCCTTTTTTTTTTTAATCTTTCCAGCTTTCAAAGGGGGGCCACTGACCATGTCTAAAAACAAATGTTTTATAAGGCTACACATGTATTGCTATTGCTACTTTTTATTACTCATCTCTCTGTTCAGGTTTTCTCCCTTTTATTCAAATCAAAGTATGGTTGCTATGATAATACTAAAAGTTAATTTAAAGGGCACGTAAAGGCAAAAAAATAAAATCCCATTTTTACTTTCTTTGATGAAAAAGAAACCTATCTCCAATATACTTTAATTAAAAAATGTCTACCGTTTTTATGAGCAACCTGTCCGTATTAATTGAAATTATCCCTTTATATACTGCTATTGAAAGGAATTGTCAGATGGCCCCTAACTGCTCTGCAAGGAAACACTCATCATTATGAACTGCAGGGGGAGTCAGATTTAAACAGATAAACTGGGATTCTATTTGGAGGATTATTTTGCTGCAGCCACTGGTTCTGCAGAGTTGGAGAAAGTTTGTATTAAACAATAGAAAAACTATAAAATCCACATTAGATTACATGACAACACAGGACCCAGTGCAGTCTGTATATTCTGATTATTAATCAGTCTTGCTGTATCGGCTTCTGGCAGATATTATTTGATCATTTATGACGATCCCTAAGCTTAGCCCAGATCACACTGAGCATGTGCACAGTCTTGGTCTTGCAAAGATGTATAACAAAGTTACAAGATGACAGCCCCCTGTGGCCAACTTTGAAAGCATAAATCATTTGTTTGATTAGGCTTGTGGTGCAGTAAGTTCATGTTTATGTTAAGTATACAAAATACACCATTTCTAGTAGTGATGGGCGAATCTTCCCCGTTTCGTCGAAAAATTTGCGAATTTCCAGTGAAATTCACGAATTGGTGAAAAAATGCGCAAAACGAAACGAGTCGCGTTTTTGACGTGAGTCGCGTCGTTTTCGGCGCATCTCGTCATTTTCTTCGCGTTGCATCGTTTTCGGCGCGTCGCGTCAAAAACGTTGCGCGATTCGTCTTTTTGCCGAATTGTTTTTGGTGCATTTTCGCTGGCGTTTTGTGAATTTATTTGCTGCAAATTCGCCTCTGGCGAATAAATTCGCCCATCACTAATTTCTAGCTTTATACTATTTTACACTTTCCTTGTCCTTTAAAGCTGCTGATGTCACTCCTTTAAACAGAATCAGCAATTTATCTGCCAGTGTATGGGGGCTTTTGACGGGTCACCGGTCTGGCCAAGATATTTTTCTGTTGAGCGAGAACTGCAACAGCTGATGATCGGATCTTATCGTGTATGGCCACCTTTAGTTTGGATCAATTACAAGCTACTGTTTTATTACAGAGAAAAGGGAAATGTAATTGTTTGGATAAAATGGATTCTGTGGGAGACCTCCGTCCTTTAGCCACACCTGTACTGAATATGGATGATTTCCATTTATGTCCCACATCTCCTGAAAGAGAGAAGTTCTAAGAGATAACTAAAAGAGGCATCTAAAAATGTGACTGTGCCCTTACATTGAGTGTATAAGAAATCTGATACCCTTTTTGTGGTGTGTGAATCATTTAGCGATAAGACAAATATCAGCGGCACTTCCTCTTCTCTGAAACTAGTATACGTGACTCCTGCCTTCCTCTTTCATCTTCCCGTGTATGGCCACCTTAAGATATAATTAATCCTTATTGGAAGCACAACCAGCCTATTGGGTTTATTTCATGTTTATATGATTTTCTAGTAGACATAAAGGAGAATTCAACCTCATTCAAAAATCCCTACCCCTTCCCCTGGTAGGCCGCCCTCCCTCCTCCCCGGCCTAACTCCCCCTCTGGGCAAATGCCCCTAACTTGTTACTTACCCCTCTTTCCAGGTCCTCCAGTGGAGTTCACGGCAGCCATCTTCTTCCGAGCCATCTTCTTCTTGTATTCATCTGTGTTTTGTGGTGCATGCGTAGTAGGAGACATTTACAAATACCTCCAACTGCACATGCGCCCAAAAGTCACAAACTTTCCAATCTTTTTTTCGGAAAGTTTGTGACTTTCAGGCGCATGCGCAGTTGGTGGCATATTCTGGTACGGAGCTACTGCGCATGCGCCTGAAAGTCACAAAGTTTCCGATTTCTTTTTTCAGGAACTTCGTGACTTTCGGCGCATGCACAGTAGATCCGAGCCGGCAAATGTCTCCTACTGCGCCACAAAAAGCTGAGGAATAAAAGAAGAAAAGCACTCGGGAGAAGATGGCTGCTGTGAACTCCGCTAGAGAGAACCTGGAAGGAGAGGTAAGTCCTACACAGGGGAGGGGGGAAGGGATTTTTGCACCTAGGGGTTTGGTTCTTCTTTAAGGCATGAAGATCCAAATTACAGAATTATCTGGAAAACACCAGGTTCTGAACATTCTGGATGACAGGTCCCATACCTGTACCTTGAAAAAAGTATGGTGGTGGCATCATTCCGTGGTGTTTTTAATTTTTATTGCGCTGAATGCGTTGGAGGCAATAAGCTTTTGGGGGGGGGGGGGTTTGGTTGTGCCAAATGCCCTAATCGCCAGCCAAAGTCCTCCAATATCCCATTGAGGATGGGCTGGAACATGGGAGGGTCAAACAGGACCAATAAACTCTAGGGGTCCTTTGGATCTGGGCAGTACAAGTTACTGATCCCCACAGCAAATTCATTTTAGGGCCCCCAACATATCCAGAGGTTGACCTGTTTTACCAATATATGTTGAAATTGTTCTTTATTGGGCCTCACAAGTCCCCCTATACTTCCTGAGCCCCCCTGCAGCCATAGGTTCTGCTTCCTTTGCAGTTACACCCCTGGATTTGGGTTTCAACATCTAGACTTGGCATCATTATAAAATCAAAGGAATAGAACTGGAGGGTGAGGGTGCCCCCGCTATAGTTTTTAAGGCTCCGACACTTAAACAAGTTACTGCTTGCTCAGAGTGGAGCTTCTTTTAATGCAAACATAACATTATTTTGTCATTGCCTGATAAAATGACTCGTCTATAAATATCATAATGGCCGTAGTCTTTGGTTCTATGTAAAACCACCAGCTGGGATTGTGCCAAACTGATGTGTGAATTGAGCCATTTAGCCTTGCCAACATGCCCATTTGTACCCATCGGTGTAGTGGATGGACCAGTAACGTAATTAGAGGGGGCGGGACATGGTGCTGGGCCCCCACCCCCTCTGCACATAATTATCTCACTGGATTCAGTGTTGCGCAAGCTTCCGGGGGCCCTGAGGGGGTGCAGAACCTGGCCCAAACGCACCCCCTGCACACTTGGTAGTTCCACCACTGGGATGGACCTCTATTAATCACATGTCCAACCAGAAAATATTTGTTTATTCTGTTTTCCTCTCTTTGGCTCAGCCGGGCCTCATGTCCTACATGAAAAGGAGATCTAAGATTGTTTGCACGCACTCTTTATCAAGGGTTACAGCTATAATATTTGTATATAAGAGAACAACAAGATGACTGTTGGGAATCATAATTGTCACTGGTCAATGCTCTTGTATCTGTAATTGTGTTTGAGGTCAGCAGTATTCTCACTGGTGAACTTGTTTGTATCTGTCAATATATCAGAAATGGTTATGCCATATATATAAAAAAGAAAATGCAATTAACCTAATGTAGGACTGCAAAATAAGTATTTTTTTAAATTGAAGTTCGATGTGCTTCCGAATTGCAAAGGGTCCATGACTTAGACTTAAAAAGGACTAAGTCCAAAACTCCTAGGTCCCCTGGCCAAAAGGCACAAAAAGAACCAGAGTCTTGGTACTTCCCTTCACTGAGACTAGGGGAAGCCCCTTTATCCCTGACCTGCCTCCAGGCAAAAGACCTGCAGGGAGCAAGGGTCTTCAAGGCTAGGGAGGTCCCTTTGTCCCTGTCCAGCCTGAAAGCCTTCAGTGTCTGTATAATCTATGGACCTCCAAAGAGGTTCCAATAATGAAGTGCAATCTCATAAGGGGGGGAAGGAGTCTCATGGCCACTCACACCCCCCCGGATGCTTCTTTGTTTGACCAGGAGGCCAATGCACCAGATGCAAAAAATGAAAAAATAGACTGTAGAAGAAGTTCAGCAACAACTGAATAAAGCTTGGTTAAAGGGCAAGGAAAGGCAAATAAATACAATCCCATTTTTACTTTCTTTAATGAAAAAGAAATCTATCTCCAATATACTGTAATTAAAAAATGTGTACTGTTTTTATAAGAAACCTGACTGTCTGCAGTGAAATTCTCCCTTCATTTACTGTTGTGGATAGGAATTGTCTCACGTTCCCTAACTTCTGGCAGGGAAACAATCATACTTATGAACAGCAGGGGGAGCCCCGCCTTATGTACCAGCCATGCAGAACTAAAGCAGCTTTGTTTTCTGATCATTTATGATGATCCCTAAGAAGCCCAGATCACACTGAGCATGTGTATGTAGTCTAGTCTTGCAAAGATGTATAACAAAGTTACAAGATGACAGCCCCCTGTGGCCAACTTTGAAAGCATAAATCATTTGTTTGATTAGGCTTGTGGTGCAGTAAGTTCATGTTTATGTTTAGTATACAAAATACAGCATTTCTAGCCTTATTCTATTTTACACTTTCCTTGCCCTTTAAACAGTGTGATGCAGCAGGTTTAAGGATTCGGCTCTTTAAGGATTCGGTTCTTCAGGGTACCTGCATTGAACTGAGTTCGAATCCTGCTGAAGAAGGCCGAATGTTGGCCAAATTCTGAACCCAATCCTGGATTCATTGTGGGATTAGTTCATATTGGTATCCCAAGTAACCAAAGGAAACATTTTCTATCAGTAAAAGGCACAGTGCTTCCCAGCTCCTGTTTGAGCACCACCGTGTTGTTGACTTTATTGATCCACTTGCCAATAAATTTTGATATTTGCATTTCAGTGGAAACAGCCTCATTCATGAGTAAGCTTGCTGGATGAAGCCATGAAAAATATGTTCAGTTGTCAGAATGACAATACAGCCATCGCTGCCATTAATAAGTAACTCTTAAGTCAATACTGGAAATAAAAAACAGTCTTCCCCAGTCAACGATCCGCCAGTACGGTTCATCATACAGCAAATATAACTGAATATATGTGTTTATTCTTATTTGTATTTTGCTTTGAGTATGTGTAATGATACCGCAGCTCTTTATATGCTTAGTAATTATCTTCTTATTTTCCTCCCAACAAGTAGAGTCATTATATCACTTATTTGCCTTAATAAATGAGTGAGTGCTGCTGCATTTTGTACAGAGATGGCGCACACATGGACGTACCTCCTATTGAGCTGTGATGTGCAACTCCCGCTGTCTAGATCAGGGGTCCCCCAACCTTTTTTGCTCGTGAGCCACATTTAAATTTAAAAAAGAGTTGGAGAGCAACACAAGCATGAAAAAGTCCATGGGGATGTCAAATAAGAGCTCTGATTGGCTTTTTGGTAGCCCCTATATGGACTGGCAGCCTACAGGAGAGAATGTTTGGCAGGACATCTGTTTTTTATGCAACCAAAACTTGCCTCTAAGCCAGTAATTCAAAAATAAGCACCTGCTTTGAGGCCACTGGGAGCAACATCCAAGGGGTTGGAGAGCAACATGTTACTCACGAGCTACTGGTTGGGGATCACTGGTCTAGAGGTACAGTACTGGGGTTGACTAAAGATGTATTGGTGCTCACCTTTTTGTTCTCACCAGACCAGTCTGTACAGCCATAGAGTTCCAGTCCTCCGATGGCATTCCAACCAGCAATACCACTTTGCCATTTTTTTGTCATGTCATTGATCTGCCCCGGTTGGTTCCTTTTACAGTGACCATGTCCCTAATCTGCCCACAATCCATCCCTTTAATAGTAAGAACTGTATCTTCATGAGCTCCCAATTTATGACATTCTCAACAAAACTGGGACCTCTGAATAATACTCAATGATGGCCACTATGGGTTGGAGGGGAGAGAGACAGAAAACCTCAGATTGAGACATGGGGAGCATTACCAAGAGGGAAGGATTTTGGATTGTTAATGAGCCAAAATTCCTGCCAGACACATTAGGGATCAGGACGCTCCTATAACAAAGAACATCTGTCTGAATTAAGAGCCAATAGGAGGAAATAGGGTTGATCGGTACATATTCACTGGTCCCATTTTTTATTAGTAATTCATTCTGTTCTACTTCATACTGAGAATGAATAAAATTCTGTGTATACAGATTCCCTGGGAGTCCCCTCGACTTGGATTGATTCTGTTCTCAAGCTAAATTGGCCATATCACCTTAACCTTGAGGAAGATCCATTCCATTGGTTATTTGAGCTGTTCTTTTCATTTTTGAGCTGTGAAGCGATATCTTTTTAGTCTCAAAATGGTAACGCCCTTTTATGGCTGTAAGTTCTTATGTCATAGGTTCCCAAGTGTCAAACTCTATCTTTTCACCCCAAGTGGTCTCCAGTTCCATAAGGGATTAGCAAATGTTTGCGCCATGTATGGTTTCAAAGCAAATTTTGAGAGTTTTTTTGAAACAGTGCCAATAGTTTGGTAAGTGGTCAGTGTAGTAGTAGATACCATTGCCAGTCAACCAGAACTTTTACAAATCATGTTTTTAAGAAATGGCATCATGGGAGCCATTTTTTTCTAATGAAAAATCAATCTTGCCAGCACTCATTATCCCAGTTACAGATCAAAATAGGAATAAAAAAAAAGAAATATATATATATAATGAAACCACGGTATTTAAATATACCACCTAACTATAAAATAACAGTTAATAACAAATACTTATCCTTTTC
>CM044444.1:99431322-99445712 GCA_024363595.1 Xenopus borealis
GGGGGGGGGGTGGTGTTTGTGTGAAGAACACAAGAGAGAAAAAAGGAAATACAGGAACCTCACCAGAAGATTGTCACATAATTCACAAGAAATATAAAAAATAAACAAAGATGGGAAATACTGAGTGCCGAGCCTGAGAACAGAGTAATACAGCTTTAATCTCAGGCATAAAATGATTGAAATACTTGCACTCAGGCAAATGCCAGAGGGGCTGCTATAAGGTGCAAGTGGGCTGGTGGGTAGTGATGGGAGAAAAATTCACGAAACGCCGCCGCGTTTCGTTCTGGACGCACGCTGGTGTCGAAAAAACAAAAAAAAAGAGACGCCAGGGCAAAATTTCGCCAGCATTTTGTGAATGTATTTGCCTGCGGCGAATCGCGGGAATGCGCCGCGAATTAGCTGCAGCCGAATAAATTTGCCCATCATGGAGGCCTCTGTGTACCTGAAATGCCAGGGCCTATTTTAATTGGGTAGAGAATAGACAAATCAATCCCCACCAAAGAGCAGAACGCTCACCAGAACTTAGAAACGAACTGTACCCCTCTATCAGAAACAATATTGACTGGAAAACCATGTAATTTGAAAATATTAGAAATAAATAACTTGGCCAAAGTCTTAGCAGATGGGAGGTGTGGGAGGGAAATAAAATTACTAATTGTGCTGAATCAATCCACCACCCAAATAACAGTTTTCCCTAGAGATGGAGGGAGGTCAACCACAAAATCCATTGACAGATGGGACCAGGGTCTGTCAGGAATAGGCAATGGCCTTAGCAATCCATGTGACAGGTTTCTAGAAGATTTTGACCTTTGACAGACAGGGCAGGAATTCTAAATATTTTTTACCTCTTGTCTAAATGAAGGCGTTACGAGACAATAAAGATAAGGTTTTTGAAATACCAGGATGTCCCATCATTTTCGAATTATGAGCCTCACTTAGAAAATGTTCCCTTAAATCCACTGGTACAAATAACCTCCCAGGAGGAGCATCTACAGGGGCAGAAGATTGTACTGGAGACAGCAGTGTGGCAAGATCTGATGCCAGAGCTGCCACAATCAACTCCCTAGGAATGATGGGAACACACTCACTAGGTTCAGATGGCTTAGACTCAAAACTCATAGAGAATGCATTTGCCTTAGTGTTTTTGGAACCAGGCCTGTAAGTGAGAGAGAAATTAAACCGGGTGAAAAATAAATCCCATCTAGCCTGTCTAGGATTCAACCATTTAGCAGACTCGATATACGTATAACAGGTATTTGCGGTCAATAAAAACTGTTATGACATGTTTAGCCCCCCTCTAATAAGTGTCCCTATTCCTCAAATTTCATTCCATTTGATAGCCAACAAGTCTCTATTACCAATGTCATAAATGGCTTCGGCCAGTGAAAATTTCCTAGAGAAGAATGCACATGGATTCACCTTGTTGGTTATCGGATGCCTTTGAGAAAGGACTGCCCCTGCCCCGAATTCTGAGGCGTCAACCTCTACAATAAAAGGAAGAGTAGTATCAGAGTGACGGAGGATGGGAGCAGACACAAAGAAAGAGGCTGAGCCCAATCCAATATGGCTTTAACCTTCCCGGGATCCATTTCTAGACCCTTATTGGAGATATTGAACCCCAAAAATTGAACAGAGGAAACCTCAAACCTCAAAACCTCAAAACTCTCAAGTTTTGCAAATAAATTATTTTCCCTTAGCCTGAGCAAAACCTCCCGGACATGTTTGTGATGGTTATTCAAGTTAGAAGAGAAAATTAAAATATCATCAAGATATACCACTACGAATAACCCCAGCAAGTCCCTGAAGATGTTATTGACAAATTCCTGTAATACAAAGACCAAATAGCATAACCAAATATTTATAGTGGCCATCCCAGGTGTTAAAGGCCATTTTCCACTTCCCTGATCCGAATGAGGCTATATGCACCACTAAGGTCAAGTTTGGAATAGATGGTAGCCTTCTTGACCTGATCAAATAACTCAGAAATCAGCGGAAGGGGATAGCGGTTTTTGATGGTAATTTTATTTAGGCCCCATTAATCAATACATGGGCGAAGACCTCCATCCTTCTTTCCCACGAAAAAGAACCCTGCACTAGCAGAGGAACTAGAGGGTGTAATAAAACCCCTTTCAAGGTTTTCACTGATGTAGTCTTTCATTGCTTGGGCTTCGGGCAATGAAAGAGGATAAGTTCTCCCCCTAGATGGAGTAGACCCAGGAATGAGGTCAATTGGGCAGTCATAACGCCTATGTGGGGTTATGTTTCCGCAGCTTTTTTAGAAAACACATCAGCAAAATCAGCATAAACCGCAGGTAAAGAATTGAAGAAGTTACCCAGTCAATATGTGGGTTATGTACCTGTAACCAAGGTTAACCTAAAATTAGAGGAGAAAAAGAAGAACCCTTGATAACATAGAAGGATAACTCCTCAGAGTAAAGGTCCCCATAGACGCAAAGATCTTTCTCTGCCAAACGACCGATCTTAGCGAAGTCCGACCAGTCCGAAGTCTGACTATCGAATTATCATGCGGTTAGTGGGATTAGAACAATCGTACATCTTATGATTTTTCATCCGACATCGGTCTGAAAATTGATCGGCCAGGTTAGAAAATCTTTATCTGTCCCCATGCAATCTACCTTTGTTTGCAGGGCCAAGCAGGCTGCGATCCTTCAGTTTTGCTGGCAATATCGCCTGAAATGGTCTTTTTTAGTTGATGGACACATCGGACATTTAAATGATCGCTTTGAGTCTCACAATAACCATTGGATCTTTCAAAAATCTTTACGTCTATGGCCAGCTTTAGTTGTTCGTGCACATGGATAAAGCCACAGTTTTTTTTGTTACCAAACCTGACCCCAACGGGTTTTTGTCCACGGCTAAGATTTTCATGGGAAGAATAAGGGGTATTAGAGGAATATTAAACCTTACTTCGAAGGCAGCATCTACAAAATTCCCCGCTGCCCCTGAATCCACAAAACCAGAAACTTTAATGGAGCTCATAGGCCAGGTTAAATTAACAGGTACCATGATCTTAGAGGAAAATTGGGGAGAGGAAACTTCTCGATCCAAATGGAGCTCCCCTTCTCCATTTATACTTTGAAGTTTCCCAGCCTCTTAGAACACTGGTTGAGAAAATGACTCTTTTCCCCACAGTAAATACACAGCCCTAGAGACTTCCTGTGGGCCTTTTCCTCAGGAGTAATACCCAAATGCATGGGTTCCTCCTGAAGTAGAGACCCTGAGGGGTTAGATGGCTTTACATAAGTAAACACAGTAGGAATGGAGATACCCTTCTCACCCCTTCTCTCCCTCTGTCTTCTATCTACTTGGATGGCTAGAGACATGAGATCATCCAGATAACAGATAGAGGGTAGTTTACAGCATCAGAGAGCCCTAACTGGCATTGGCTATGAAAAGCCATGTCGTTCCAGCTGGTTTCTACAGCCCACCAGTGGAACTCAGTGCAATACACCTCTGCATCCCATTTTTTTCCCTGGCGTAATTTACGAGTCAGCTGTAGAACCACGATCCAGGTCATCATAAAGTATCACCATAGTGTTGAAGAAGGTTTCAAGGGAAAAATGAGCAGGTTCAGAGGACGATAATCTTAGAGCCCAAATTTGGGGGTCACTCTGTAACAGGGTCATTATACAAATGCTTAACAGCTCGGAGGCACCAGGAACTCACAAGAAGATAAACCTATAACGGGCAATGAGAAAATCTAAAATGTCTCATTAAATACCTTCAAATTTTGCGCCATTGCACGTTGACATCATCAGGCCAGCACCAATGCTTCCATAAATAAAGAAAATACACACCGCACGTGCCTAAGTTACCGGCACAGGAGAAGAGGAGCGTGGTGGGCGTGCCCGCCAATCATCCCTGCCCCATCACTAGACCACCAGGGTGAGTTGTTACACAATGAAAAGAAGCTGCACACAAAATATAAGCAGTTGAAAGCCTCCCAAAGCCATCCCCAGCCCAGCAAACCTTAGTCATGGCGACCCTCAGACACCATCTTGCTGAGTTGTTTCAGTTACGCTGGGCTGGGAGCGGAGCGATCCCTCCATAGGCTAATTACAAATGGAAGCAGACTCCAGCCTATGTAGGGATCGCACCGCCCCCAAACCACCGTAACTGAAACAACTCAGCAAGATGATTTAATGGTGTCGGAGGGTCACTGTTGCTAAGGTTTGCTGGGCTGGGGGTGGCTTTGGGAAGTTTTCATCTGCTTATATTACGCGTGCAGCTTCTCTTCACTGCTACCAACACATTCCTATTTTTATAGGAATGTGTCAGTATCACTTTAAATGATATCCAGTGGCGTTACTATAGGGGAAAATAGACCCAACAGTCATGGGTAGGCCCAGAGGGCTCCGATCATTGGGTCTACTCACTCTATAGCTGTAGGGTTATCTCCCCTCCTGGCACTATCCTGCCTGAGAGTAAAGGGTTGAGGAGAGGGGGCAGGAACCAGGGGGTTGGGGACATGACCGGATGTGTAGGGGGTGTCTGTTGGTTGTGGTGTGCTCCTCCAAAGATATTTGGCACTCACAGTATCCAGCTGATAGGTCTGCAGGCAATAATGATGGATATAGAATAATAGGCTATACACAATATGGCCACCTTTATATTGTTCCATTTATTTGGAAACACAACCCTAACAATCTTAACTCCTGTGAGGAGAGGCTGCTGCTCCTCTTCATTTCTTTCTATGCTGATACACCAAGCACTGGCCAACTTGGTCCAATGGCAGATTACATTTTCCACGAACCGACCAATATCCATGGCTCAAAGATATTTGTAAAGGTTGCTTCAGCTTACACTAAAGAAAAATGCTTTGTTTCATATGATTTTAATGGTTCATGTATGAGAAGCTTTGGGTTCAGAATGTGGGTCAGTCATTGAGAGAGTATGAATCATTGAGGAGACAGTATTAATTAACCTCCTTCATATATTCTACCCTTAGAAGCACCCTTAGAGAAGGCACTTAATAAGAACAACAAGCCAAGATGATGTATCCAATTCTGTTTGAGCTTCTTTAAGTTGCCCTTATTTTAGGGGTGACATTATAAAGACATCAGATGGCAGAAACACATGGCTGGGCACAAGTAACTTTAAAGCCCAAACATAATGGGAGAACTCTCATCTCTCCTACAGAATAAAGGGCCTTCCCAATATATAGGAACATTATCTTCAACCATCAACATTCAAGACAAGGGGCAAATTCACATTAACCAGAGTGCAACTTCGCCAGCGTCCGCTTCACTCACATCACAACACTTTGCCAGGCGTAGATTAGTCAGAACAACGCTAATTCACTAAAATGCGAAGTTGCGTCCTTGGCGCCGAACACTGGCACAGTTGCGCTAGTGTTACTTCGACAAGCAGAACAATATGTGCCCACTGTATAGTTTATGTTCCATAAATTAGGAAATGCAGGTGGGAAGCCGGGTACCCCAAAAAAAATTTACAATCTTTTGCAGCCTATCACCGCGTAGATATGAAAAGACGCTAGAGTTTTTTGGGACTTTTTTGAGGAACTCCTATCTATACTATTGCACTTCGTCTGGTCTGAGGTGAGAAGGCAAGTCTGGCGCAAGAGGTAACGTTCAGTAACATCCACATCTTAGTGAATTGGGACCTGTGGGAACTAAGTCCAGTGACAGACAAAGTGGCTTATACTTCCTCTCTGTCCTCAGATCACTCTCTGCTGAGTTTATGCCAGAAATCATGTTATTCCCAGTAGATAATGCTAAATGCTATCTCCTTTCTGCTTGAGATTAGGTGTAAGTCATGTTTTTCCAGTTAAACCTGTGTATGTTTAATCACCTGCTGAGATGTTCTTCAATGGGGTGGTTGACAAAAGTCAATAGTAGCAAATGTTATTGCATAGGGAAATTAAACACTTAAAAAGTCAGATGGGAAGCACCCAAGCAGATGCAGTGTGTGGCCATACTACTGACTGATCCTTTCTACTCAACTGTGTGTGTGAAATGTGTTGATTTCGGATTCAGCTTGGAATCTCTTGAGAATAATGAATTGAGCACTTCCCACCCAAGAACCCTGGGCTGCTGGAACCAAAAAAAGCCTTTGCACCACTTGCCTTGTATTCCCAGACCGGGGTTTCACAAGTCTCAACCTCAAGGTTTGATGGCACTTTGACAAGTGATGGGGATAGTATCAACAGAACATTTCTTAATGTTGTGTCTTAAAGGGGAGCTAAACCCAAAAAATAAATTGATGTAAACATGGAACACTTCGGCCATTTAGATTCCTTTTTAAATTTTTTGCCGTTGTTGAGATATTAGCATTTTGGCAGAGAGTTATCTAATCTAGCATCAGCTTGCTATACAGAAAGTGCAAACAATGTTAAACTACTAATATTTCAGAAACCACTAAAAATATCAAATACTCATAGGACCAATTTAGGGCTATATCTTGGAGTAGGCACATGCCTCAGGTTTTGGGGTGCTGGGGTGCAATTGGAGGTGGAATGAGAAAGATGTGGAAATGGGCAGTTCAGAATAAGTGGTGGTGTGGAGGCCATTCCAATGCAAGCAGGTGGGAGTGTAAAAGAAGGGGGTCCGGCCAAGTAGTATTGCAGTACTTTCTGTAATTCTATTTTCAAATCAATAAATAAAACCCTTGGCGTTAGCCTCGTCTTGGCGGATGAATGACAGCAGTCTCAACATGGTTTAACCCAAATCTTCTTATTTGGCTCTTCAGCTAGGTAACACAAAAAAATAGACACACAGTGGGGTATATTTATCAAAGAGTGATTGATAAATACGACTTTCAAAATCCCATAGAAATGAATGGAGAGTGGCGGAATTTCACTCTAGTGGCAGAACTTCACTCTTTGATAAATTTACCCCAGTGTTTTCTCCTCTGGCAAAGCTATGGGATGGGTCATCCCATGATTACTTACACCAGGGGGTGTTTGGTATGTATTTTCATGCTAAATTCTCAAGTCTGGAAAGAAGAGGATTGTCCTTTTCTCCACTGACTTAGATACAATGTGTAAAACATTGCCCTAAGTTTGGCTGTGTATGCAGACAGATTATTGTTATTGTTTCCATATGAGTTGTTTTCACAGGCTAATATTCATACCTTAGATGTGATAAGGCCAATTGAGAAAAAATGTCAATAATTAAAGTCAATTAAAGGACAAGGAAAGGGAAAAAAATAAAATCCCATCATCCTATCTCCAATATACTTTAATTATAAAATGTTTACAATTTCTATAAGAAATATAATACTCCCTTCATTCACTGTTGCTAGGATTTGTCAGACTGTCCTTAAGTGCTGTGCAGGGAAACAATCATACTTATGAACAGCAGGGGGAGCCCCTGCCTTACTTTCCAGCCATGCAGAACTCCAGCAGCTTTGTTTGTTTCCCTGTAGAGCAGTCGGCGACTGTGTAAAGATTGTTTGGATTTTATTTTTGCCTTTACATCCCCTTTACTGTTTCCAACTCCAGCTGCAGGGACAAAGATCATGGAGCCAGATTTAAACAGATAAACTGGGATTCTATTTGGAGGATTATTTTGCTGCAGCCACTGGTTCTGCAGAGTTGGAGAAAGTTTGTATTAAACAATAGAAAAACTATAAAATCCACATTAGATTACATGACAACACAGGACCCAGTGCAGTCTGTATATTCTGATTATTAATCAGTCTTGCTGTATCGGCTTCTGGCAGATATTATTTGACTTGTGCTGTTTTGATCATTTATGACGATCCCTAAGCTTAGCCCAGATCACACTGAGCATGTGCACAGTCTTG
This sequence comes from Xenopus borealis, assembly GCA_024363595.1. Taxonomy (NCBI): domain Eukaryota; kingdom Metazoa; phylum Chordata; class Amphibia; order Anura; family Pipidae; genus Xenopus; species Xenopus borealis. Next base: position 99,439,111 of record CM044444.1, read on the forward strand.
GTCTTGCAAAGATGTATAACAAAGTTACAAGATGACAGCCCCCTGTGGCCAACTTTGAAAGCATAAATCATTTGTTTGATTAGGCTTGTGGTGCAGTAAGTTCATGTTTATGTTTAGTATACAAAATACACCATTTCTACCCTTATTCTATTTTACACTTGTCCTTGTCCTATAAGTAGCAATTTAGGTCCAAAATAAGTCCTACTGGACCTTTTTTTTTTTAACCATTTACACTTTAGAAGTTTTCTGATTTTTTTCACTAGTACAGGTATGGGATCTGTTATCCAGAAACTCATTATCTAGAAAGCTCCAAACTACGGAATACACGTCTCCCATAGACTCCATTTTATCCATCTAATCCAATTTTTTTTTTTTTAAATAATTTCCTTTTTCTCTGTAATAATAATAAAACAGTACTTGTACTTGATCCCAACTAAGATAAAATATTTTTTTATTGGAAGCAAAACCAGCCTATTGAATTTATTTAATGTTTATATGATTTTCTGGTAGACTTAAGGTTTGATCCAAATTACATAAAGATCTATTATATGGAAAACCCCAGGTCCCAAGCATTCTGGATAACAGTCTCATACCTGTACTGTAATTGTCTGAAAAACTTGAAACTTGAAAAATGTTAAAACTTTTAAAAGTTTCCGCGGTTTTCCTATTTTCATTTGAATCGTTAAGCAATTAAATTCTGATCTGCAAGATGTCACTTTAGCAAATGTATTTCTTGTAATTTGTGATGTTTGTTTTTCATTAGCCACTTCCTCTTTTTTTGAATGTTCCTGTGGACAATTCTTTATCCATTCTGGGTACTGCGGTTTTTAATAGAACTGCGAACGGAAAGTGTGTGATGCATTTATCAGATATGCAGCTCTGTTGTTTCTGTTGCCATGCCCCGCAATTAAATGACACTTTGAGTAACACCTAACTGCCCAGTAGCTTTAAAAGTCTCATAAGGAATAATTAAAAAGCAGCTTAATGGAACCTTTTGCCTTTGCTTGTTTTGTTTTTCACTGGGAAAATATATTTATACTAGACATTAAGCCCGTTAAATTAACGGGCGCTAGAACATATGTAGTCAAACATTTATAAAAACAGAATTGTTGTAGCCGAATTTTCGCCTGCGCTACACAAATTCCCTAACGTGCGAATTTACGCTCTGGTCGGCGAACAGTAACGTATTTACGTTTTTCAGACTATCACCCACAATGGTAAAACACGCCACAGCCTAAGGGTGCAAAGTTGCGCGTCTATCTACTTTGCTAGCATAAATTATCACTCAATGGGAATTGAACACTAAAACCACAGAAAGAAAGATAGAAAGAGACAGATAGATAGATAGAGAGAGAGAGAGAGAGAGAGAGAGAGAGACAGACAGACAGACAGACAGACAGACAGACAGATAGATAGATAGATAGATAGATAGATAGATAGACCGAAAGAAAGACAAAGAGACAGACAGACAGACAGACACAGAGAGAGAGAGAGAGAGATAGATAGATAGATAGATAGATAGATAGATAGATAGATAGATAGATAGACAGACCGACCGAAAGAAAGACAAAGAGACAGACAGACAGACAGACACAGAGAGAGAGAGAGATAGATAGATAGGCAGACCGAAAGAAAGACAAAGAGACAGACAGACAGACAGACACAGAGAGAGCGAGAGATAGATAGATAGAGAGAGAGAGAGAGAAGCCACAATATAGAGATAGATAGTTAGATAGATAGATATAAAGGGATTGATAGATATATGGACAGAGGTAGAGATAGATAGATAGATAGATAGAAGACACAATATACAGATAGAGAGATATATTATATATAGATGATATATAGAAAAATATATCGAAAAATAGACAGATATAGAGGGCTGGATAAATAGATAGATAGATAGATAGATAGAGAGATAGATAGATAGATAGATAGATAGATAGATAGATAGACCGAAAGAAAGACAAAGAGACAGACAGACAGACAGACACAGAGAAAGCGAGAGATAGATAGATAGATAGATAGATAGATAGATAGATAGATAGATAGATAGATATGGATGCAGAAACCAAATTAACTGTTACTTATCATATTCTGCTTGTATTGATTCCCAAAAAATTGATTTTATTTGAGGTTACTTTGCCTCCTGTCACAATGTTCTACTTGGGGACAATAGCAGGTTTCTAAGCTACACAATAACAATCATATGAATGCAATCAGTCAATTTTCTTGTACAAACTTATAAGGGTTAGGTACTTTGACCTGATCTGAGGCCACTTATGAACAAAAGTGATCTGCTGACATCACAATTTTAGGCTGCTAAGAAATAATACAACTGAGCACAAGTCTGGACCCCTTTTGGGTTTATTCCTTTGCACAAAGTCATTGGCTTAGTCTGCTACTCTGAAGGTACATCACTGAGAATATCTTGATTTCTTAGAAATGGATTCTGTCAGAGTCTACACCAAACCATCAGGTTCTTTGTGATCTTTCTTGTTGACTCTATGGGCAACTAACCTTGCGTTGTAAAGTAAAACATGATTGGGTCTAAAGTGGCGTTAAATGTGCTAAAGAGAACAGCATTCTCCATGGAGGGTTGTCACCTTCAATAAATCCCACTACATGTGACACATTGTAAGTAGTGATGGGCGAATTTGCTGAGAAATTTGCGAAATGTCGAAATCAAAAATGTCAAAATCAGAAAATTCACGAAAAATTCGTGAAATTTTACAATTTTCACGAAAAATTTGTGAAATGTACCCGTTTTCATGAAAAATTCTGGAAATTTGAACCACTTCACTGTAAATTTGTGAATTTCAAGCAATTTCACTATAAATTCGTGAATTTTGAACTATTGCACAAAATTCGTGAAATTCAAACGTTTTCACTATAAATTTGTGAATTTCAAACATTTTCACTATAAATTCATAAATTTCGAACGTTTTCACGATAAATTCGTGAATTTCGAATGTTTTCACGAAAAAATTCATGAATTTCAAACGTTTTCACGAAAAAATTGTGGCGACTGGTTTGTGTTTGAAAGAGTGGAGATGTGTGTGTGTGTATATGCTGGGTTTTTAATTTGGAGGGGTTGAACTTGATGGTCTTTTTTCAACCCAATTTAACCATGTAACTATGTAACTATGAATTTTCACGGCCATTTCGCAAATTTATTCGCTAGTGGCGAATCGCAGGAATTTGCCGCAAATTCGAGCTAGGCGAATAAATTCGCCCATCACTAATTGTAAGGCATAAAGTTAATCATTGTTACAGTTACTAACCCAATTGCTTCCTCTTCCTACTCATGAGGGGTTGTTTTACCATAATTTGGACAAAATTGATGGTGCAGAAGGCAGTCACCAGAAACGGGATACAGAAGAGCAGAAAGAACACCTCCAGTTGGATTTGTAGAAGAAACTGAAGTTGAACTGGGGCAAACTGTTTATAGTAATTGGTTTCATTTGCTTTTTCAGGTGCCATTTGATCCACTATATAAATGATACTACAGTGTGTGGTGCTACAGATACTTATAACTATTAAATATAATGGTTTAATGAAAGATTTTTACTTGAAAGGGTTACCAAGGGCCAGGTATCGCTCTACATTTATTGCTGACAGTAAATAGGAGATAATGTAAATGCTGTTGAAATACACACACTGAGATATGGGGCAGAAGTAATAAGGCATGAGACATTCCATTCCAGAAGCTGCTTCCACCACCACCACCACCATCATCATCATCATCGTTTCTTTATATAGCAGGACACGCAGTGCTTTCCACCATGAGGAATGGGAGAAAAGCCAGAAGAACCAGGTCAGATATGGTCAAGTTGAACAACAGAATGTCTACTGAAATGAGCTTCTGCCGGAATTTTCTGAGGAACGTAACAAAGGCCAAGATATTTAGGGGGACCCAGATACAAAAGTTATAAGATACACAATCAAATGAAGGCATTCTTTGATGTGCCGCACATCCTTTTCTCTGCAAATCTGGTGAAAAGGAACAGCAGATAGATAGTCATTGGATTCTTCTGAAGGATCTTCTACACTGCAGAAAAACAAACACAAATGTAGGGTAAAAACAACAGTCCTGCATTGTTTGGGGGGGAAGATGCCACTCTCTGCTTGAAATTAAAAGTTCTAAAAAAAAACAGATTTCCACCCATACCTTTCTGCATAATAGAATGAAAGATCTATCAGATCTGCTGATTCTACTTATCTACATGTGATTCTAGAAATATGGCATCAAAAACTATAATTACATAGGATGCCCTCACCCCCTCGTTTACCCATCAACTAACTGCAGCGTACTGACAGTTTTATGTTTGAATAATCCAACTTGATGTTGGTAAGAAATTGGACATGGCCTTTATAAAATCCTTGTTGTTTGCTAAAAAGTTCACTCTGCACATGTTTTTTCCTCTACCCCTTGTGCCCCCTTTAAATGCTAAAACTTGGCAGCTTGTAAATGAGAGAGTTGGGGTTTAGGGGTAACCTGAAGATGTAACCTTGTATAATATAGAAGATTTTTGCTTTTTATTATTCCTATATGCTGCTAACAAACGATACACACCTGCATGCACAAAGGTAATTTTATAGCATTTTTGCATTATTATTATTATCAATGATTTGTATTTGACTCACGACTATAAAGCTACATTTTAGAATAGCTTAGGGAAAATAGGATATGATGATGATTACTATTATTAGTACAAAAACATTTAAAAACTATGAAAGAAATCTACAGGAAAATTGGCCGGTTTTCCTATTAAACAGCATTCAGCCAGGGCCCAGAGTCGTAGGAGAATGTAGTTGATATTGTCTTTATATTTCTCTTTGGGAACAATTGCTTGCCAAAGAGAGCAGCTTAATCATTAAATGGATACAGGTCTCATTCGGTAAAAGAGCAAACAAAAAGGTGTTTGTTCTGTTTTTAATCTAGTATTTTATTTGTGATTTGCTAACCCTAATACAGTGTGTTTTTTCCTGATTATCCCAGCCATACTGTGACTCATGGACTTATTTGGAATTCCAAAGGTGGCCATAGACGCACAGATAATATCGTAGGAAACTAATTTTCGTACAATATTCGGTGCACGTTTGGTGGAAAGGGAGCCGACCGATATCAGCAGAAGACTTGGACACCGGCCACTTAGTACTGAACTGATACAGGTAGAATCCTATTGTTTCTGTCTGACGATTCAGCTGTACACATGTGTATTGAAACAAACTATCTTTCTTGGAAAGATCTTTTCCAAGAAAGATCGTAATTGTACCGTCTATGGCCACTAGTGATGGGCGAATCTACCCAGTTTCGCTTCGCCGAAAATGTCATGAATTTCCAGTGAAATTCGCGAATTGGCGAAATGAGTCACGGCATGTTTTTGACGCTTCGCTTCATTTTCGACTCGCGTCGCATCATTTTCGACTCGCGTCGTGTAATTTTCAACTTGTGTCGCGTCGTTTTCGCCGTGTCGCGTCAAAGTGAGTTTTCGCCAGACTAATTTTAGCTGGTGTTTTGCGAATCGCGGGGATTCGCTGCGAATTCGCCCCTGGGGAATAAATTCACCCATCCCTAATGGCCACCTTAAAGGGCAAGGAAAGGCAAAGAAATAAAATTCCATTTTTACTTTCTTTAATGAAAAAGAAATCTATCTCCAATATACTTTAATTTAAAAATGTGTAACGTTTTTATAAGAAACCTGACTGTATGCAGTGAAATTCTCCCTACGGTTACTGCTGTGGATAGGAATTGTCAGACAGTCCCTAACTTCTGGCAGGGAAACAATCATACTTATGAACAGCAGGGGGAGCCCCTGCCTTACTTACCAGCCAAGCAGAACTCAAGCAGCTTTGTTTTTTTATCAGTTATGACGATCCCTAAGAAGCCCAGATCACACTGAGCATGTGTATGTAGTCTAGTCTTGCAAAGATGTATAACAAAGTTACAAGATGACAGCCCCCTGTGGCCAACTTTGAAAGCATAAATCATTTGTTTGATTAGGCTTGTGGTGCAGTAAGTTCATGTTTATGTTTAGTATACAAAATACACCATTTCTAGCCTTATTCTATTTAAGACTTTCCTTCCCTTTAACATTCTATAACAGTCAGATGGATCCAGTTTTTTTATAGCAGTTGGTTGAGTTACCTGCAGAGAGTGTTCCAGTATCAGATATGACATTGTTTCTTGTTAGCACCAACCTGTTCTTCAGCATAAATCCAGCAGGTCATCGATAGGACCCTTGTCTTTGGTCAGTGTATGTTCCTTCATACAAATCCCAAAATATACACAGCAACCAGCTTCCGTGCAAAAATAACTGCGATCCCTTTAGGTCGAACTGGAGGTTGTTGTCTGTGCTGTATATCATACTTGTTCTTGCTTTTAGAACCTGTTGGAGCATTTAAAGGAAAACGATATCCCCCAAACAATGTAGGTCTCTATAGAAAGATATTGCCTAAAACAACTTTTATGTAAAACCCTGCTTCATGTAAATAAACTATTTTCATAATAATACACTTTTTTGGGTAATCATAAATAGAATTGCCATTTTAAAAAATAAGGACAGTCTCCTAGGATCCAACGGTGCACACAAACATAC
>CM044444.1:99446105-99519100 GCA_024363595.1 Xenopus borealis
TAAAAATTAAAAAAACACTGGCATCAGGGCCCTCCTTGCAAGTTAAAAAAATGTGGGGCCCCATAAAATATATATTTTTTAAAAAATTGGTGGCAGAGGCCTATAGAGTATTAAAATAAAACATTGGTGGCCAGGGGATAAAAAAAACCCCACATTGGTGTCAATAGAATTGAACTCGTAGTTTCAGTCTTTTTTCAACCCAATTTAACTAAGTAACTTACTATGACTTCAGTGTCGGCTCCTTTCTTGACTGCCTTTGTTTCTTTTTGCTGCTTCAGGACTTCAGTGTTGGCTCCTTCGTGACTTTGTTTTTTTTTTTGCCGCTTCTGGACTTCAGTGTTGGCTCCTTCGTGACTTTGGGTCTTTCTGCCACTTCTGGACTTCAGTGTTGGCTCCTTTGTGACTTTGGGTCTTTCTGCCGCTTCTGGACTTCAGTGTCGGCTCCTTCTTGATTTATTTTTTTTTTGCCGCTTCAGGACTTCAGTGTTGGCTCCTTCGTGACTTTGGGTCTTTCTGCCGCTTCTGGACTTCAGTGTCGGCTCCTTCGTGACTTTGTTTTTTTTGCCGCTTCAGGACTTCAGTGTTGGCTCCTTCGTGACTTTGTTTTTTTTGCAGCTTCAGGACGTCACGGCCGCAAATGACGCAACACGCATCAAAAGCGACGCGAAGTGTCAAAAAATGTGGTGCGAATTTTTCGCGAATTTTCGCTGGAAATTTTCAAATTTTCCGCGAAGCGAAATGGGATAGATTCACCCATCACTATTCGGCACTTCCGCATTCAGCTGTTCGGGGGCATAGGGAGGCAGCACGTCTTCGGCGCTCGCAAGGGGGCCCGGCTCTTTGAAAAGTGTAACACTGCCGGGCCCCCCTTCAGGCCCACGCACGGAACACTTGTCCCCCTGTCCCCCCATGACATCAGCCCTGTGTGTATATATTAGGAGCAGCATTAGGGCTTTTTTTTTTTTTTTAAGTTTATGGTTTAAGATAAATATTGAAGCATTGAACTTATTTTGGTACTATACATGTTAGAGGGTGCTTAGAAGTTGGGCTGAGTTGGGAAGAGTTTGTATAAATGTAGTCAATTTTCTGTAGTCATGAGAAATTTGAGTCCCATGGTCCACATTGAAAAACCCATTTAAGGCTGCACTCATTGGTCATGTTTGTTGTGGCTGCTAGCCATCCCAGAGTGCCAAGACAGTGGGCAGTTGGGTAATCGAGTAATTTCATGTGTTATTTTCTTTTGTGTTTCTCTCCATCCTCGATAGAAGCAAATCTGACTAATGTGGCTGTGGTTTCCACTCTGATGCTATGCCACATGCTGTCTGGCAGGATCAAATAGTTCAACAAAGAAGGGGTTTTACGGAGTTTGGGCAACACAATTTGAGAAGCTTTTGCTGATCTGCTTCTCCCATAAACACCTGAAAGAAGAGAGTCTGAGTAGCAGGAATTAAATAATAGACTTATTCTCAACAACACTGCCCTCTAGCAGCCTAAGTTGTTGTGTAATTTGCAAATAGGAGGGCCCCTTTGCTGAGACTAAATCAGTTACTGTGCTAGAGTTTGAAAAGGAAAGATTTGGGTTTCTTCTTTGAAGAGTTTCCAGAGCTGTAGTTGTTTAAGAGACATAGAATAAGTGCATAGATGTATGCTTTGCTAGTTACTTGAAAAAGAAAGGGCCACACTTTGACAAGAGAATGAAGGAAAAATAACATGAAACTTTAACAGGCTTTGCAACAGGACGGGAAAATTGGTGTAGGAGATTATCCAAAGGCTACATGATGATTAATTGTACTTAATGAGCAAAACAAGACGTAATTGTGCCAGCCCAGTAGTGACATGTTAAAGCAAAAATATTTAGTTCTGTTGTGGTAAGACCAGTCTGAGATGCTGTTGCTGTTTCATGCAGGTGTGATTGTGTGGTTTAGTGTGGGCAAAAAAGTATATTTGAATGTTATTTGCATAGTGCTAAAGTCAAATAATTGCATATGGTCTAGGCATATGGAAGAGACAGTATACAAAGAGAAGAGTAGAAACTGAGCCTTTAGGTGTTTCACAGTGAAGGAAAGAGGAGAAAATGTTCCTTGTGTGTATAAGAAGGCAAATTGGAGATCAACTTTCCATAAAGCACTGGTAGGGACACATATGATCGATGGCTTCAATTCCCTACAGTTCACTTATTTCTTTGTTGCTGCATAAACGCCCATGTAACCATTCATATAAATTTACATATTTTTCTCATTGGCTTTAGGCCTATGGATATTTTCTGCCTCACTTTAACACAGTGCTTGGCAATAGTGATCCTTCCTCTTTGGCCTACACTAGTTGATCTGGGTTCCATTGAACATGGTATTAACAAGGTCCCAGTGTTAGGCCCGAAAGAAAAACCCCTTTGGAGAAGTCAGGGAGCAGCAACCTTGTGGTTATCCAGTGTGGATACCAACTGTTATAGCAATCTCTAGAAAGAGTGAGCTTTATTTAGCAAGAGCAGCTTTGTGCTCCACCAAGGAGAATAAATGGGAGTAGCTCTCCCTATGGCTCTGCTTTCCTGCAGTTAAGGAGCAGCAGTACTGACAAGGGAATGAGGTTATTGTTCTATCCCTGTTCTACTTCTACTGTAGTAGATCTAGACCACAATAGTAGTGATGGACGAATCTACCCCGTTGCCGCATTTTTGCCGCACGTCGTGTCATCTTTGATGCATTGCATCGTTTTCGTCAGCGAATCGCAGGAATTCGCTGTGTATTCGCCCATCACTACACATTAGGTATTAACACATTCGCCCATCACTACACATTAGGTATTAACAACCTAGAAAGTGAAACTTTCAAAGTTATTCCTACTGTGGTGCCATAGTTTGCTGGATCTACTAACACCTATAACTGTACCTGGCATAATTTCAACTACCTCATGTGTTGTGAGTATTGCAATCTTGTATTGCTTTAATTGAATAAAGTATTACGTTATTTTGTTTGCAAAGAAGCCCCAGTGTCCTTTTTCCAATTTTTCACATTTTAGCAGTATATGTTTAATGCAAAAAGAACCTCATGTGCTTCTTCCTCTTAGTAAAGTTCCACCCTGATGAGAGAAGTTGTAATACAGGAGTGCCCATACTTTACTAATGTGGGGTCTACTTTTAGTGATGTCCAATTATGATCTACATCCATAAAAGCATTGTTAACATTCTGCTCTATGGGAAATATTACTTAAAAGGTTAAAAGGATTTATGAGAGGAGGGTAATTTAGACAAACTTTTTTTTGACAGTGTCTTGAGATCTACTGATCACCAGCTAAAAGTCTACTGGCAGATCCTGATCTACATTTTGGACACCCTTAGTCTAAAGTAGCCCATGTTTAGCTTGTTTGAAACAAAAATAGGGTGACACACTTGAGTCTTGAGAGTGAAAGGCAAAGAAATAGAGACCAACAATCTGAGTCAATTCTAATATAAATTGGGGCGTTGACTCTTCCAGTACTCTAATACAGTATGATTTATGATTTTGTATTCCAGCATGCCACATATTGAATTAGCACCCATATTCTACAGCAGCCCATGTGATTAAACTCATGAGGATACTGACTATTGCATTACAGGTACTGCTGAATCACAATATGTCTATCGTAGATTTTAGATTAAATTATCCCTTGCACCTTTATGATGTAGTGAACTACTAGCAGCTAGTCCCTGTAGTGGATCTGCTCAGATTCTCTATCCTTATCCTCAATAATGGATCATTGCAGATGTTCTTGTATAGAAAACATATGCACAAATAATGAAGCTGCTCCAATTCTCCATCCCGTTTGCCCCAGAGACTAATGAGTGGACTTAAGAATGAGTGGACTCTCTGCCGGAAGCCGTAATACCATCACTCTACCACAATTAATTATTTCCTTCCATCATTGTTACCAGTAACCTCTAGGCTGTTCTTAGGCCTCTGTATATTGCCCCCTTGTTATGTAAACTATCATACAGGCCCTTATTTCTCTGGGGATTAGCTCAATGCGTCTCAATCAAACAGACACCCCCCACCAATATACAGTGCAGTTTCACCCTATCTCTCTTGTCTCTTGCTACCCTACAAGATGTCTATGTGCAAATGCCTGAAGCCCCAACCACACAGCTCATCCCAAAGAGTGATCAAATAGTAGCTTGTTTGTGTCATATATTGAAAAATAGTGTCACAGACAGTGGCGTAACAATATGATAATGGGCCCCAAAGCAAATTACCAATATTTAATGAACTTGTATATGAATTAGGCCCCCCTATACCTCCTGGGTCCCTCTGCAGCTGCAGGGTCTGCCCCTGGTCACAGATACATATTGTACATTGATAAGCTCTTCCCACTGATGCTTTCACAGTTGGAAAACGCTTTTATAGTGCTGTCATCTGTGCTAAATTCCATTATCACCTCTCATATGTTTGGCTGCAACACAGGAGATTTAGCGCAGAAATGTATTATTTTAATTATTACATTTGATTTATATTGCTCCCACTTCACAGAACTTGTCATTCACATCAGTCTTTGCCCCCAGTGGAGCTTACAGGCTAATTCCCTATCACAAATACATAAACTAGGGTCTTTTTAATAGTGGAGCAAGTAAGCTACATGTATATTGCTGTACTGAGGGAGGAAACTAGAATTTACCCCACAAACATACAAAATATATTAACTTTATGTAGATGGAGTTCTGGATGGAATCAAACTGAAGCTACAAGGCAATCATTTGGATCATTGTGGCAGCCATAATGCACCCCTCATGCATTGCACTTTGTGGTTATAGAGGAACGTTGCCTTTGTAGCCAACCTCCCCAGTGAAATCACAGAAGCAGAGTTTCAGAAATAAGATAATTAGGCAAAAACAAAGCATTTTATACAAACATAACCTGCTTTGAACAAATTGTCATTATGGATAATGAAAACAACTTCTATCTTCTGTACATAAAAAATAGAGGGGAAGTAAAATAATTATTCAAATAAGCCAAACTTTAGTGTAAAATTATTAAAACGAGCAGTCTATTTATCAGGTTAATAATATACATTGTTAGAACTATGTGTTGTTATTTGTGGTCTAACTTGCAACTCATTTTGTTTGCCCCTAAACAAGTCTACCCTATTTAAAATCAATTTCTTGATCTAATTTTAATTCTTGGTGTATTGTGCAGACCTTTCTTTTGTGGTGCATGATGTGATTTTCTATTTGCATGTCCTACTGCTCCAGTGGATACTAGACCCTGAATCTCCTTTAAAGTTGTCCTGGCACCACTGTATAACTGGATGATCAGTTCACATATTTGTAGTAGAATGAGGCAACACCATGGCCAGTACCAGAACCTAATATCACCATGGTTTAGATATTTGTTCTGAAATGAATGTCTTCCTTATTCCTGATGTTTTAATCTATGAAGAGCAAATTAACTACATGGGAGATATTTCCATCTTGAGGATAGTCCTATGCTCTTATACCACATTAATTGTTCTGCCCCTTTTGCTTCCAGGCCAGTAACCTTGACTAATATTATTATAATTATTAACATGTAATTCTATAGCGCCAACCTATTTCATAGCGCTGTAAAGTGAATGTGATTATACAACTGAATCACATGAATTACATACATAGAACATATGGAGTTACATACATCACAATAAATATGGAGTTACATACATCACAATAAATACCGGTACAGAAGGTGAGGAAGGCTCTGGGCAGAAAATAATCTAAAGAGAAAGGAATGATACACAAGGTGTGGGAGTGGGTAAGATCAGAATTACTTATGCTTAGATTGTTTCCATCTTCATAATATCACTCTAGTTATAAATGCAAGTATTTGTCTATTGTGCAGGCAAGCCATACATCTCCAGGCACCAGTATCCACCAACAGTTCTCAATTGCTGGAGTACCATAAATGTAGCATTTGTGTTTTATACAATTAATATCTTGTGGTCGTATTAATGTTGCTAACTCAAAATTCCTTTTATACTTGTGATGAAGACTTTTAGGAGTGCAGTCAAGAAGAAACAACCCCAAGCCTTGGGTTATCCAGACATTCCTAGCAAATTGAAAACTTATTTTAGTGCAATGTCCCTTTACATACAGAATTGTGCATTATAAGGTCAACCTGGTGCTAATGATCAACCTGAAAACTCTCAGACATATAATGTGCACTGCTTTATGAGCCATGACTTTCATAGGTATCATCTTTCGCTTTCTTGCAACGTTCCATACATGAGCCCCAACAGCTTTCTAAATGTATTTTGTTCATTATCTGGAGTAGGCCCTCTAAAAACATCTTTTTAAAGGAGGCAGAAGAAAAGTAGAAAATCACAGGGTCCACTGTGGAATTGAATGTGCTTAGGAGAAGAACATATGTTCTCCAGAGTGGACTCTGATCCTCCATGAAGCCCACAACATGTGATAAATTGTAAGGCATGAAACAAAGGATGAAATTAATGAGCGTGGCCACCACTAAACCAATGGCTCTTCTCTTCTTCTCCTTTTGAATACGGGGCTGGGCCACCATGATTTTGACAAAGTTGATGTAGCAGAAGACAGTAACAAGGAGAGGGATACAAAAGAGAACTACAAACATCTCCAGTCGAACAGGCAAAAGGATCCTGAGCTGTTCTGGTGAGAATTGATCATAGCAACGTGTTGCATTGGTTTTATTTGTGTTATCAGGTACAAAATGCTCCACAATGTAGACAATGCTGCAGTGCATGGTCCCAAGGATCCAGATGACAACACTTCCCGCTACTGAATACAATGGATTTTTTAGAAGCTTGTATTTGATAGGATATGCCACGGCCAGGTACCTCTCTACACTTATAGCCATGAGGAAAAGCGATGTAATGTAGATGCTGCTAAAATACATAAAAAAAGACAAGGGACAGAAAACATAAGGCATGAACCATTCCATCCCAGAAGCTGCTTCCACCATTCGGAATGGGAGGAAAGCTAATAGTAGCAGGTCAGACACAGTCAGATTAAAGAGCAAGATGTCTATTGAGACTAGCTTCTGCCTGAATTTTCTGATGAGCGTAACAAAGGCCAGCAAGTTTAGTGGAAGTCCTGCTACAAATGTAACAATATACACCATCAAAAAAAGCCACGGTGCTCCGTCAAAGTACTCCATTTTTACAAAATTCATTCCAGGGATGAGGAACAAGGCAAAGAATAAACAATAGATTACTCTCCGGTGTGCTCTTCTACCTGTTGTTACCCAGAAACTGAAAAATAAAATAAGAAGCAGGGTTAAATCCTATAAATTGCTCCTCTCCCTTGTCATAAATAAAACAGCCTGTGAGGAGGTTCTTAAAGTCAAATATTTACTAAGAAAGTTTTATGGGCTGCTCATACAGTACATTTTATATGAAATTACCATATGTTGCTACCTGTGTTCTGTGTATTACATCCTCATGAGTAGTTTGCTTTGTTAGTTCAGTTGTTCAGCTGGTACACAATTGTTCTGTAGGTGAGAAACAGACATGGAATGAGTGCAAAGCACAACACCACATGGATGTTCAGGAAATAACACCAATAATTATAAGTGAGAAATACAGCAGTGAGATGTTTGATTAAACAGGGAAACCATCATTCTGCATCTATTCTATTCAGGTCCATTTCCCCCTTATCACACTCACTCACTTAAAATCATTTCTGCTACATGAAACCATGTAATGAGTGTTTCCCTGTGGCATGTGATTTGGGTATATAAAATCCAGTCTATATGGCTAATTAGGAATAAGCTCAGCTGCCTCCCATGTTCATCATGGTGTAGGATTGAATTGAAGAGTACATACCATCGAGACACAAGAAAAGTCTACATGGTAGAGGGGGCTTCTTTGGGCTAAAGATTTGGAAGGGAAATTGTACATTGTTGGATCATCCGTTTTGATATTATTGTGTGGGTATTTTAGCAATATATCAAATAGACACTGTCTTGTCATATGCTAGCTATCTCCCCTTCTAGGCTACACTTAGAAGGAAATCTTCCAATGAAGGTTCAAGCACCTGTGCCCTTGGTCCTCTAAAACACCTGTTGTAAAAGTGGCTCCTTTTTGAACCAGTTGCACAGATCATCCATCTGTAGTATGTTCTGATTGTATAAAAAAATGTAAAAAAAAATACCCTGTACAAGTTATGAGATGTCAACTCTTGAGTTTTGTTGAAAATAGGGATGCATCGAATCCTCTATTTTGGATTTGGTCGAACCCCCGAATCCTTTGCAAAAGATTCAGCCGAATACTGAATCAGAATCCTAATTTGCATATGCAAATTAGGCGTGGGAAGGGGAAAACATTTTTTACTTCCTTGTTTTGTAACAAAATGTCATTTGGTTTCACTCCCTGCCCCTAATTTGCATATTCAAATTAGGATTTGGATTCGGTTCGGCCGGGAAGAAGGATTTCACTGAATTGGAATCCTGCTGAAAAAGGCCGAATCCTGGCCGAATCCAGAACCAAATCTTGGATTCGGTGCATCCCTAGTTGAAACTACATCTTCCATTAACTTATAAATCAATCCACAGCAGTTATTGCTTAAAATAAAGTTTTAATCAGACTCAGAATCAGTACCACGGGACACAGGATCCAGTTAAAAAAAAGTAATTCTTTTCTTAGTTTTAAGAGGTAATTGTAATTAAAATTATGAAATATCTACTATCACTTATCCACCTGTCCAATTTTCTTAGGAGTCCCAATAATTTTTTAGATCTTAAGAACCCCTTTTATACAATTACATTATTCCAACATTGGAAAAAGTGAAGTGTGTAACAGTTCTAAACCAATTCACTGGGTCATAAAACCATAAAATCTTGACTTAGTCTAGGTCCTTTGACAGCTGTGGGTGCTTTAGTGATGTGTGTTTGGGTTAATTAAAAATATGGCACTTAAAATACCCAGAACAAGCATGTGTGGCAGTGCCCTTGAATATATATAGTTACATAGTTACATAGTTAAATTGGGTTGAAAAAAGACAAAGTCGTTCAACCCATCCAAATTAAAACCCATCATACACACACACACCCCTCCACTCTTTCACACAAACCATATATGCCCATAGCTATACTAACTGTAGAGTTTAGTATCAAAATAGCCTTTGATATTAAATCATCCAAGGCCCTTTTAAAAGCATCAACAGAATGAGCATCACAACATCACCCGGCAGTGCATTCCACAACCTCACTGTCCTCACTGTGAAGAACCACCTACTCTGTTCCTTTAAATGAAAGTCCTTTTCTTCTAGTCTGAAGGGGTGGCCTCTGGTGATCCTCTTTATGGGTAATATTTGTCTATAATGTCCTCTAATGTATTTGTAAAGTGTAATCATGTCCCCTCACAAGCACCTTTTTTCCAGAGAAAACAACCCCAACCTGGACAGTCTCCCAGTCTCATAATTTAAGTCTTCCATCCCCCTAACCAGTTTAGTTGCACTTAGTCTCTGCACTCTCTCCAGCTCATTTATATCCCTCCTAAGGACTGGAGTCCAAAACTGCACTGCATACTCCAGATGAGGCCTTACTAGGGATCTATAAAGAGGTAGAATTATGTTTTCATCCCTTGAGTTTATGCCCTTTTTTATGCAGGACAGAACTTTATTTGCTTTAGTAGCTACAGACACTGCCCAGAATTAGACAACTTGTTATCGATAAAAACCCCAAGATCCTTCTCACTTAAGGAAACTCCCAACACACTGTCATTTAGGGGCCGATTTACAAAATTCACGTGAAATGATCGAAGTTGGATCGAATTCGATTGAATAATGATCGTACAAAGTTTTCGTGAAATCGTAAAGTGAAATTTGGCCTATTCGATCATCGAATATCGAATAGATCGACTAGATTGAATGATCGGATATTTGATAATTCGAACATTTGATGATAGACAAAATAAATTTTTTGTTATTCGCCAGATTGAACCTACCGAATTACAATAGAAGCCTACGGGAAGCTCCCCATAGGCTTCTGAGTAGTGATGGGCGAATTTATTCGCCAGGGGCGAATTCGCGGCGAATTCCCGCGATTCGCCGCTGGCGAATAAATTCGCGAAACGGCAGGAAAAATTTGCGGGCAAAAATTAGCTGAAAACGACGCGACGCGCGCCGAAAACGACGTGACGTGTCGGAAACTCGTTTCGCGAATTTTTCGCCAATTCGCGAATTTCTCTGGAAATTCGCAAATTTTTCGGCGAACTGAAATGCGCCCGTTTCACCCATCACTACTTCTGAGGCCTGCTCGAATACCATTCGTACGATCGGAGCGTTCAATCGTTCGAATCGTACAAATTTTTTGGACTCACAAAGGAAATTTCAAGATTTTTTCATGAAATCGAATAATCGGTATCCGATCGTAGGAATTCATCGAGAAATCGGATAACGAGCAGAATGATAGCCTAAAACAATTCGATAAGCATTCCATAGTCGAATACTTATCGAATTGTGAATTTGGTCGAACTAATTATGGGGAATAATTGCCCCTTAGTGTATAACTTGCATTTATATTATTTTTGCCAAAGTGCATAACCTGCATTTATGAAGGAGTATATGTAGATATGTAGTCAGTTTTGACATCAGCAGCCTAGACAGCATGTGTTATAGTAATAAGATATAATAATAATAGTAGAAATACTCGGATCTCTTTTAGCACTATCAGTTTCAAAGATGCTTCTAAAAGAACTGTTAAGGGGAAGATTTACTAAAGTTCAAATGGTAAATTTGAAATTTTTTATTTTATTTTGGTCAAAAGTCACAACTTGAACGTGAGATTTATCACACCTCAAAACAGTTCTAATTTGAATATTCTCCTCCTAAAACCTGCTGAGTTCATATAATCAATGGCAGAGGTCCTTTAAACTATTTAAAGATGTTAATAGCAGTGATGAGGCAAATTTTAGCCAAATTTCACTGGGAGAATATCGCCCCACAGACTCATCATGGAGGGAAAAAAATGTCACATCAAAAAAAATTGTGTGTCAAAGTCGATTTTCTTTCTGAGGAAAACTTCATTTGCATTTTCTGGTCGGGACTATTCAATAGGATTTTAGATTATCTAATTTCTTTGTAAATAACATTTTAACTGTGAATAAAATGGAATTTATTCGTGTTTTAAAAAAAAAATCACATTACTATAAAATTCAACCTTTGATAAATAAGCCCCGAAATGATAGCCTTATAGACTATTAGATGCGGTACCACCAGATTCAGCCAACAGTAAGTTTTCCGTATTGAAATATAGACAGAAATCTCATCAGCTTCTTACAAAAAATACATACAATTTCTTTTACCAATCAAATACACTAAAAATACCTCTGATAATTCTTATCTTTACAGTAAAGTCATGTTATGCTGTAGAGTATATGTGCTCTGCAAATTATTCAGACAGTAAAATATCTGTCTTTCTATAAAAAGAGATAAAGAAGCTTTAGGAAATCTATTTTCATGAACTCAGACACTAAAATATTTGTTTTTTCTATAAATAGAGAGATAAAAAGAGAGAGAGAAAGAAGCTTTAGGAAATCTCCTTGTTACTCATCACTTATAATATAATTCAAACCTTCTACTATATAGTTGACATTTCCCCTAAGTCCATAACAAGGTTTTAATTTTTCAGCAATACCTTCTTGTAGAACAAAACAATTCCTTTTCTGATATTCTGTCCAGCAAGTGTGGTTCCAAGGTCAAGCAGCACCCATTCCAAGCAGAAATGAGATCCGTATCCTAAAAGCTCTGATTTTAACCATCAACAGAATCATTAAGATCAGTGAAGGGAAACGTGAAATGCTCTCTGCCAGCCTTAGCGTAGAATCAGACACCTCTTCATATCTCCTGTCATTAAATATCAGTAATAAGGTTTATTAGATTACTTCCTTGTATGAGTTGTTGTGTACTTTGGTGCAATGATGTGCTAGTCCTTCTTACGCCTCCGCACATATAGTAAAATGATGACCAGATCAATAATATCATTAGTACTAAATTTATAACTTCCTCTACAAAGTATTCATAACCTTTTGGGGGTGACTATTTGAATTAAATAAGCTTTTCTATATTGTCACAATATTTTCTGCAGAAATATTTATTGATAATTAGTATTAGTAATTAAATAGTAATTGCATAGGGCAGTTGATTACAATGGCTTGACTTATACGGGAAATGAAATCTTTCCTATAACCATGGCTTGTGGCTCCTCTATATTTGTAAAAATGATTCTTAAATCTCATTGACATGGGTTTATCTATACATTATTCCTAAATCCCAAGGTAGAACCCTAGCCTAGTTAACAGGTAATACTCGAAACATCGAAAATTCAGCGAAATGCATTGCCAACATTTTTTTGATGCACGAAAAATTGTGCAACAAATTTTTGACAAGTGACAAATCTTCTCACAAAGTAGAGTCTGGGGGCATAATTTTCTCAGCAAAACTTTGCAAAAAAATGTGCTTCTCACTATTTTCTATTGAAACAAATGTCAGATTAATGTGATGTAATTGACCATCTAGAATACATTGCGGTATGGACAAGCAATCCCTTTTTTGTTTAAAGAGGAGGGCACTTTTTGGTAGCTTATTGCACTAAATGTCTTAATGTCCTTAGTGTATAGATTGTGGGTGAGTCAGAGGATCTCTTGCCTTTGTGTGAATTTTTTGGTCACAGTCTCATTGAACCCCTGCCTAATGGATTACATTTTAGTGTCGAACACACAGGCCCGGATTTGTGGCAAGGCCACAAAGGCCCGGGCCTAGGGTGGCAGAATTTGAGGGCGGCAGGCCGCCTGGCCGCATTACAGCAGAGGGAGACACAACCAGAAGAGGAGGGGAGCACAGGAAGTGGAAGGGACTGGAGGGGAAGGGGGCACTGGAGGCGGAAGGGACCAGAACGGGACAACAGAGGGGGACGTAACTGGAAGGGGAGGGGACAGAGGAGGGGGAAGTAATCTGAGTGGGACAGCAGAGGGGGATGCAATCGGAAGGGGAGGGGACAGAGGAGAGGACACAGGAACAGGAAGTGGAGGGGACTGGAAGGGGAGGGGACAGTGGAGGGGGAAGGAATTGGAACGGGACAGCAGAGGGGGACACAACTGGAAGGGGAGGGGACAGAGGAGGGGAACAGAATCAACAGGGGAAGGGTGCGGAGAGCAGAGCTGGCCTAGGGGTGGTTGGTTGGTTTGCAAATCTGGGCCTGTGAGCACACTTTCGCCTGTTTTTTTATCACAAAAATATGTTTCTACATTTGCACTTCCCTTTAAGACATAATAATAAGTTGTTCAGTGGCCCTATAAACACCATACCTTTAACACAGTGCATTTATTAAATTACTAATGCTAACACTCTACAGTATATCTATACAAAATGTTATTGTTCTCTAACCATCTGTTCCCTCTATAATATTTGCTCCTGCCATTTACCAGGTGCCATTAATTACACATCATTTATAGCTCTGATACTTATCACAAAATAAATTAAGAAACCTACTCTTTACATTATCTATGAGCCAATTAACAGAATGTTGACACTGCTTTCTGTTTGTATAAACTGAGCACCATGGCACTCAATGTTAAAGAAGAAAACAGAGGTCAGTGAGATACAAGTAGGGATAGTTTCAAAATAGGACTGAGAGGGTTGATAACAAACCTATGGCACCCCAGGATTCTATCCACCACCAAGGCACTGGTTCTTCTTACATAAACTCTAACACAGTTTTAGCTTGGTAAAGCTCCCCTTGAATTATTTATGGAAACTAAGGAGCACATTTACTAAAGGTTGATGTGAAAATTCGAATTTCGAAGTAATAGTCCAAAATTTCATTCAAATTGAAAAAATGTGAAAATTTGAATGTTTGAATTTCGAAGAAAATCCATCAACTTTGACTATTCGCCAGCTTAAAGATGCCGAATTGGCATTTTAGCCTCATAGAACCTGTCCTGAAAAAATTCTAAGTTCCAAGAAGGTTTTTGTGGAGAAATAAAAAAAATCAATCGAATAAAAAATTGTTCAATTCTAATGAAATAGGTCAATTTTCAATCGAAAAAAGCCCTTTCAAAAACACTTTGAGGGTCGAATTTCGAAGTTTTTTCACTTAAAAAATCTGCCCCTTAGGGTTTAGTTCTACATGAGATGGCACAAGTTTGTGATTCTTTAGATGGAAGAAGAACAGACTATCAGACGTTTTAATTACACATGGCTAACCCAGGAAAATATATATTTTCAAAATTCAAGTCTAAATTGTACTTATGGAGCATGCATTGATGGGTATTGGTGATTTTTATGTTGTTTAGTGGAATTGAGCCTTTAGACCCTCATACCACCTTTACAAGGAATCCTTTTGGCTGGACACTTTAGTGGTGCATAGTGATAAAATCAAAAAGAGACATTTCACAACCACGAATAGAGCTTCACACTAGTCTTTGAGATGTTGTCAATCACACTATTACTAATAATAGTGTGATTGAGAAGACCAGGACATTTGTCTCAAGATCCCATCTACAGTCAAAATGGGAAGTAGGGAACAGAAGGGTAGGGGGGCTGGTCCACAGCTTTTCCCAAACAACATATTAGTAATTTTGGCTGAAGATGCTGGGGAGGAAAGCTGTGAACTGGCATGTATGGAGCAGGCTCAGAGCACCCTAGAAGGCAGCGGCTCTAATATGAGTGGTGGGGGCAGTGCCTGGCGAATAAATTCGTCCATCACTATATGGGGGACCTCACAGAACTTGTCTGAAATTTTTTCTAAGTTCTGAAAAATCAAAGGATTTTGCTGAAATCGTTCGAATTGTTTGAGAGAATCCAATGATTTTAACGATTTTATATTCATCAAAAATGGACCTATTCGATCGAAATAGGTCTATTTTCGATAGAAAAAGCCCTTTAAAAATACTTTGAGGGTCAAATTTCAAAGTTTTTTTACTTCTAAAATTAGTAAATCTGCCCCTCAATGTCTGGTGCAAAAAACTAATATATACTGGGGCAACAAAAACCATGAATTTCAGAAAAGCTAATTTTAGTGCCTTGAGGTCTTCCCTTCAGAGCATTGATTGGGGCATTAGGTTGTAGCTAAAAACACATAACAGAAATAGTTGTCATTTAAAGTTCTAAGAATTACCCTATGTGGCTTAATATAGAAGTAAAGAAGATAATAGCAAAGAGGAGAAAGGAATTTAGAAACTACAAGTCTGTTGGGACAGAAGCTGCATTTAATGAATATAAACACTATAATAAATATTGTAAATCAGCAATCCAGAAAGGAAATAAAGAGTGCATCTAGTCAGGATACAATTCATAAAGCTTTAATAAAAATTAATGTATACAAGGCTCCAGGGCCTGATGGCATACATCCCCAGGTTCTAAGGTAGCTCATTTCAGTTTTTGACCAGCCCCTATTTATGATTTTCTCAGATTCACTTTCATCTGGTATGGTACCTATGGACTGGAGATAAATTGATGTCATTCCAATATTAAAAAAGGGATTACAATCTCAGCCTGGAAATTATAGGCCAGTAAATTTGACATCTGTGGTGGGCAAATTATTTGAAGGTTTGTTAAGGGATCACATTCAAAATGTTGTCCTAGTGAATGGCATTATGAGCAGCAATCAGCATGGCTTTATGAAGGATAGGTCATGTCAGACAAATTTGATGAGGTAAGTAAGATGCTAGACAGTGGGTGGGGGGGCAGTAGATGTGATCTATTTGGATTTCACCAAAGTGTTTGATACCGTTCCCCACAAATGTCTGCTTTATAAACGAAGGTCTGTTGGGCTTAATGAAGTCGTTTGCACATGGATAGGGAACTGGCTACAGGATCGGGTACAGAGGGTGGTTGTTAATGGTACATTCTCTACTTGGAGTAAGGTTCTTAGTGGGGTCCCTCAGGGCTCGGTATTGGGTCCACTTTTATTTAACTTGTTCATTAATGACGTAGGGGAGGGTATTGTAAGTAATGTATCAGATGACACATAACTATCCAGCCCAATTAATTTCATCCAGGATTTGACACTTGCAACAGGATCTTGAAAAACTGGCAATCTGGGCAGCTAAGTGGCAAATGAGATGCATTTCTTTTTTTTTTACATGAATCTCTAAAAATTTGTGTATCTTCTATAATTCTTAAAACTATAAAATTCAAGATTATTAAGAGTCAGATTTATTGAATTTCAAATTCATGTGAATTTGTTTTTACTCTAATAAATTTGAATGAATTCAAAACTTATCTTCAAAAAAAACTTGAATGTCTAAAATTCTAACAAATGCTACTGACCCGGAAACGCTAATGGAATTAATATGAAACTTGATTCGAGTTTTTCTCCCCAAAAAAACAGGAAGGCCATTAACATCTTCAAATGGGTCAACGGACCTCTTCCATTGACTTGTAAATGTATTTGCCAGGTGGTGAATGTTCAAATTAGAATTGTTTCCATTGTGGAGGTGTGATAAATCTTATATTCAAATTTAAATATGAATTGGTGCTTTTAAATTCGAATTTGTAAGGTTTGACACAAACAATATAAAATTCTAATTTGAATTACAATTGGAATTTACAATTCCAACCTTAATAAATCTGCCCCTAAGTGTTAAATCCATGGAAAAACTGAAATACAAAGATTTGCCTGGTAAAAGTTGTTGAGGTCCTATAGATGGCCATGGGACCTTTGCTGATTCTATTGGCCCATTTTTAATCAGTTCAGACGTTTTGCTAGTAACTGTTGAAAAAATAAATTTTTGAAGGTTTTTGAGGAATTCGTATTTTTTGAACATAGTTCTGCACAGGGCTCCACTCTGCACCTATACAAGGTGAAGAGCAAAGTTTGTACCAACAGCTTCTATGGGCAAAAGGGCTCCTTGTATCGGCTCTACAGAGCTCCAGCATTTACATCTGTACCATTGGTAAATGAATCCTTACATCTTTTATAGTTGAAACTTACCTTGCAGCAACCTTATCTGCCTGTATTCTGCTTAATGAGATCAAAGTCCATTCAGTGTGAGTGTGTAACATTAGATATTTGCCTCCACCTCTTACAAAAAGTAACAAACATCACGGAAAAAGGCTTGAAAGTCTTATGGGGAAAATTGATTGTAAATGAGCTTTTAGTCTCATGTAGAGAAGGAAGACATAAGACCATTTTTATTGAACTTTAGCCTTTATATTAGTTGTGGTTTCCTTCCATTTGCTGTTGAAGATTTTCACTTCTTGAACAGAAATGTAAACAATGCAAAGGAAGCTGGAAACTCAGTCCACTGCAACGAATGGGTTTCTTTTTCCTAAAAAAAAAAAAGAGATAACCCATCGAATGCTAAGGATGATGCAGATGTTATGACTTGCGTTATTATTCTCAGGTTTAAAGAGGAAGTTTTTGATATAAGTTGTAAATAATGGCTTGAAGGAGGGTGGTTATACTAATTAATGCATCAGTATTTGCAGAAAACAGAAGGTGGATTAAATGGCAACCTGGGCTGCTAAATTGCAGATGAAATTCAATGTTGATAAATGTAAAAAAATGGACCTCCCGTTTAATAAGATGCAGCCACTTATGCCCTTAATGGGTCAGGCAAATCCTTGATAGAGGATGACCTTGGGGTACTTGTGGATAAAGAACTGTAGCTAGTAATGCCAGTCAGCCGAAGGTCATGAGATCTATTATCTATAGATAGATAGAGTTTTGGTCTCCAGTGCCCAATTGGGACATTATTAAATTAGTGAGGGTCCAGAGAAGGGTGACTAAACTGGTAGAGGGTATGGAAAATCTTAGCTATGAAGAAAGACTGGCCAAATTGAGGTTATTCACACTGGAGAAGAGGAGCTTAAGGGGGATATGATAACTGTATAAATATATAAAAGGGACCATATAATAAACTCTCTAATGCTTTATTCACCAGTAGGTCCTTTTAGCTGACACAAGAGCTGTGAAGTTCTGGGATTCTTTTCTTGATGTTGTTGCAGGTTTCATTGAGGCTAAAAGAGTGGATATGTACCTTTTTTACAACCCACAATATAGATACTGTAAAATGGAGAGCACATATCAACTCGAATCATTAAGGGGCTTGCACCCAAGCATGCCCTTGCACTTTACATGGTTGCCAGTGTATGCATGCTTCTTTTTCTGATAGCACAACTGGGTCTATTGACCTAGCAGTAGTTTCATGGTTCCCAAGGGCAGCAGCTCCAGGTTGTATCAGTATTGTGCACTAGACTTGTGTCCGGTTGTATCAGTTGTAACACAACATCTGCTTTTAAGATGCAAAACTTTTACCTGATTTGTGTACAAAGCTCAAGCATTGTTGTGTCCTTTTTCATGCCCTGGGCGCAGTGTGTAATATAATGCACACAATTGTGTGTTCCCTTTGAAACAGTTGGAAGCAGTTTAAGCTAAAGTGCATGGTGTCTGTGAAACGTGGAAAAACCACCACCTTCGATTGCGTTATCTGCAGGATACCCTAACATCAATAGGCATTGTGTGATTGATTCATCTGGGCACACTGGAGGGGCATATTGGCTATAGGTGCTAAAATACAAAACTGAAGGGAGCAGCTTGAGATACAAGTACCTGAAATGACATGTAAAGGAAAAAAATAAAATCCCATTTTTACTTTCTTTAATGAAAACTAAATCTAGCTCCAATATACTTTAATTAAAAAATGTGTACCGCTTTTATAAGAAACCTGACTTTACGCAGTGAAATTCTCCCTTCATTTACTGCTGTGGATAGGAATTGTCAGACATTCCCTAACTGCTGTGCAGGGAAACAATCCTACTTATGAACAGCAGGGGGAGCCCCCGCCTTACTTCCCAGCCATGTAGAGCTCCAGCAGCTTTGTTTGTTTCCCTGTAGAGCAGTCGGCGACTGTGTAGAGATTTGTATCGGATTTTATTTTTGCCTTTCCATCCGCTTTACTGTTTCCAGCTCCAGCTGCAGGGACAAAGATCATGGAGCCAGATTTAAACAGATAAACTGGGATTCTATTTGGAGGATTATTTCACTGCATCCACTGGTTCTGCAGAGTTTAAGAAAGTTTGTATTAAACGATAAAAAAAACTAAAAAAATCACAGGAGCCAGTGCAGTCTGTATATTCTGATTATTAATCAGTCTTCCTGTATCGGCTTCTGGCAGATATTATTTGATTTGCACTGAGCATGTGCTCTGTCTTGGTCTTGTAAAGATGTTTAACAAAGTTACAAGATGGTGACCCCGTGTGACCAACTTTGAAAGCATAAATAATTTGTTTAGTTAGGATTCTGGTACAGAAAGTTCATGCTTTGGTTTAGTATAAAAAATACAGAATTTTTAGCCTTTTTGTATTTTAGACTGTATTTCCCCTTTATCTGAATGGTGCTGATTTGTGTAGACACTGCTACCTGCAAATGTTTTGTGACCGATCTGATCTTTCACGACATTACTCTGTGGTAGGAAAGCTTTTTGAAGGATTAATTAAGGATAGGATACTGGACTTCATAGCAAATAACAATACAATGAGTTTGTGCCAGCATGGTTTTATGTGTAATAGATCTTGCCAGACTAACTAAACTTTTTATGGGAAGGTAAGCAGGGACCTCGATTCTGGGATGGCAGTGGATGTGATTTACTTAGACTTCGCTAAAGCATTTGATACAGTGCCACACAGAAGGTTACTGGTAAAATTAAGGAATGTTGGCCTGGAACATAGTATTTGTACCTGGATAGAGAACTGGCTAAAAGATAGACTACAAAGAGTGGTGGTAAATGGAACATTTTCTAATTGGACCAGTGTTGTTAGTGGGGTACCGCAGGGCTCTGTACTGGGTCCCTTGCTTTTCAACTTGTTTATTAATGACCTGGATGTGGCCATTGAAAGTACGGTTTCTATTTTTGCAGATGATACTAAATTGTGCAGAACTATAGGTTCCATGCAGGATGCTGCCACTTTGCAGAGTGATTTGTCTAAGTTGGGAAACTGGGCAGCAAACTGGAAAATGAGGTTCAATGTTGATAAATGCAGGTTATGTACTTTGGCAAAAATAATATAAATGCAAGTTATACACTAAATGGCAGTGTGTTGGGAGTTTCCTTAAGTGAGAAGGATCTTGGGGTTTTTATAGATAACAAGTTGTCTAATTCTGGGCAGTGTCTGTAGCTACTAAAGCAAATAAAGTTCTGTCCTGCATAAAAAAGGGCATAAACTCAAGGGATGAAAACATAATTGTACCTCTTTATAGATCCCTAGTAAGGCCTCATCTGGAGTATGCAGTGCAGTTTTGGACTCCAGTCCTTAGGAGGGATATAAATGAGCTGGAGAGAGTGCAGAGACTAAGTGCAACTAAACTGGTTAGAGGGATGGAAGGCTTCAATTATGAGGGGAGACTGTCCAGGTTGGGGTTGTTTTCTCTGGAAAAAAGGCACTTGAGAGGGGACATGATTACACTTTACAAATACATTAGAGGACATTATAGACAAATATCAGGCAACCTTTTTACCCAAGAGGATCACCAGAGGCCACCCCTTCAGACTAGAAGAAAAGGACCAGAGTAGGTGATTCTTCACAGTGAGGACAGTGAGGTTGTGGAATGCACTGCCGGTTGATGTTCTGATGCTGATTCTGTTGATGATTTTAAAAGGGGCTTGGATGATTTTGTGGACAGACATAGTTTGATACTAAACTCTACAGTTAGTATAGCTATGGGCATATATGGTTTGTGTGAAAAGTGGAGGGATGTGTGTGTGTGTATATACTGGGTTTTAATTTGGAGGGGTTGAACTTGATGGACTTTATCTTTTTTTAAACTCAATTTAATTATGTAACTATGTACTCAATTGTTAACATGTTTATTAGAATAGATACAAAGCTTGTCTTTGGAGTAGGAGGTGGTTTATTTGTGTGAAGATAACAACAATGAGACTCCTGGCGGCTGGTTATTTCTAGTTTATTCTATTACTGAAGTGAGGAGGATCGTGGAGAGGTTTCTTATTGGAAATTTCTAGAGAAAGACTCACCCCTTGTTCAATGTTCATTAATCAAAGTGGTATTAAAGAAAAGGTTAGCGGATATTGCTCCTTGTACAAACAACCCATAAAGCAGAGACATGAAAGAGAAACCAGGCTGGGAACATGTTTTAGTTTAAGAGCCAGGAAGCTGGAATCCAAACAGCAATTACAAGTACATGTGGGGAACACCATCAATATCTCTGTCATCTCTCCAACAGAATGAACCACTAAGACTGGTGGATAATTCAAGCTAAATAGGAATCAGTGCATTTATGGTCCTTCTGCTAAATCTTAACTCTTGTAGTTGTGCTGAGTGCTATGTCTTTTGTTGAATATTGTCTATTAATGGTGAGGAACCCTATAGCAAACTGAATGTAACTCATGCAGCAGGAATCACATGGAATACATGTTGTGAACCAGTAACTGGAGCAAAGTTTGAAAGGAGATATATTGTCCTACTGGCAGCCTGCAATCCCCCTTGTGTGGTCCCCACATGAAAGTCTGCCTGCTGTGTCTGTTTACCATGTTTAAAATTGAAAAGGTATCACTGCAGAGATCAACTGCCCCCTGCATTGTTTAAACCTCAAATTCAGGCTGTAATCCCCTGTATTTTTCACACATGCAATCCCTGCATTGTTCACACCCCTAAAACCCTGCACTTTTCACACCTGAGACCCAGACTGAAACTGCTCACATTGTTCACCTGTTCACACTGTTTTAATAACAACTTTTTTCACATATGAGTGATGAGTGCTATTCCTGTAGTGAGCACCAACCATTTGGTTTTCATGGTGTGCTGTGATGATTTTTATGGTGTAGTATTTATTTTTAAATGACACTGTTTACACTGCAGATAATTCACTCTACCATATAAAATGTAATTCTTATTCCAACAAGTGTATTTTTTAGTTGTAATATTGCTGTGTAGGTACATCTCAGGTCATCTGTCCTGGTCATGTGCTTTCAGAAAAGAACCAGTGCTGCACCATGGAACTGCTTTCAGACAGGCTATTGTTTCTCCTACTCAATGTAACTGAAGTAGTCGCAGTGGGATCTGGATTTTTTACTGTTGAGTAGTGATGGGTGAATCTTGGGCGTTTCTAGTAGATGCCAGCATCCATTTTTGGACACAGGTGTCCATTTTTTTTATCCTGGTAATGGGCGTTTCGTGAATTTATTTCCCTGCAGCGAATCGCGGGAATTCGCCGCAAAATTTACTCCAAGCAAATAAATTTGCCCATCACTAATGTTGAGTGCTGTTCTTAGATCTACTGTTATCTTGTGTTAGGGGGCTGCTATCTGGTTGCCTTCCCATTGTTCTGTTGTTAGGCTAAGTTGCAGTACAAGAGCACAAGTCACATGACTGGAAGCACCTGGGAAACTGACAATATATCTAGTTCCATGTCAGATTTCAAAATTAAATGCTAAACAGTTTGCTTTTTTGAATAACGGATTTCAGTGCAGAAGTCTGTTGCAGCAGCACTGTTAGTTCTGAAAAAAAAAACCTTTTCCCATGACAGTATCCCTTTAATGTAGACATCGTTTTGTGGCAATGTGGGTTTGGTTTAAAATGGGTGTGGTCAACACTGGCTGCCATTATCTGCCCTCCACCATGTAGGTCAGAAAAATTCCAGCCCTCAGTATCACAGTTGGAAAGCACTGGCCTAGAGCACTATGAGCATGTGCAGTATTTCTGTGACTCAAAAGATGGCGCCCTCTAGTGGACATCTTTGAAGGTCTGAACCAATTCTGGTTTAGGGCTGTTGAATTTTTGGGCTGGTACAGTGTGTTTAGTCTATAAAATACAGCATTTTTATGCTTTAACACTGAGGGGCAGATTTACAAGATTCACGTGAAGAGATTGAAGTACGATCGAATATCAATCGTACGATTTTTTCGGATATTCGAATATGCAAATTTGTCCACTTCGATAAAATACCGAAAATTCGAATTATCGAATAGATCGAATGATCGAATATTCGATCATTTGACCATTCGATGAGCGTAGGATTTTAAATTTATTTGAATGCCTACTACACCAGATTGAAGCTACCGAATACCAATAGAAGCCTATGGGAACCCCCCCCCCCATAGGCTTCTTTTGCAAAGACCTGCTCGAATACCATATGATCGTTCGAATTGTACAAATTTTTCAGAGGCTCAATGGAAAAAGTACGATTTTTCCGTGAAATTGAACGATCAGTATTCGATCGTACGATCTCATCGATAAATCAAATATCGAGGAAAAAGCCTAGAACTATTCGATAAGCATTCAACAGTCGAATGCTTATCGAATTTTGAGGGGATTTGAGGGATTTTATGTGAATTTTAGTAAATTTTAACCTTAGGGTCCTAAAAAGAAACACAATTAGGATTTCAAGGTTCCTACTGTATGTTAAGAAGGAGACCCCACCACTAGTTGTGCAGTAGGTTTGTTGAGGTGGAAAGTCAGTAGCAAAAACAACAACAACAGTGCAGGGAATCATCTCCAACATACGGCTTCAAATAATAGAAACTTGGATACTTAATCGTTTATTAACCTTTCACTGGGCCAAACCCCCCGAATGTAAGCCCCCTGTATCTGTACATGCTGCATGATGTTATCTGACAAAATAATGCGACACTAGATGACAGTGCTGCCGTAGTGCATGACCACATACCCTTTTTTAAGTACTTATATCTCTAACTGTCGTGTCTCTTCACATAATATTATAGGTAAATACAAATAAAAATAATTCATTCTATTCTACGCTTCATGATGTTCCTTATTTACAGTAGCAGGTAAATATATAATTGCTTGCTAATCATTTCCTCATGGCGGCCATCTGAAATATAATGCCCTGAGTGTTGCGTCCAACATAGATACTCTGTGTTTTACTGCCCTCCAGAGGACCGTTAGAACTAAAGTATGATTAAAGGCAGCACACATTTATTTATAAGGTTATTGCAGAACAGTTTCATATCCAGGATAATTTATAATCCTCGTACGTAACAGCAAGGTCTTACTGTTGTTTTTTTCTTACATTTTTGTTACCATATTTTCTTACCCTGTGAAATACCCCTATGTGCTATTCTTACAGTACCTATTATCCATTATTTAACTACTGCAGTTTGATTTTATAGTGATCTTATAGTCAGTACACACTCACTAAATCATCTGTTTGCCTAGTATACATATGGGATCTGTTACCTAGAATTTCTTTGCACTGACTAGTGCTTCCAACATTCCTGTTCACTAGATTAGAACTCTTGACTATGTGTGTTTTTAAAACATTTTACATTAATATCTAATGAGGAAATATATTTGTGTCAAATTGTCCACAGAGAAACATTATGAAAGGTGTTCTTCACCCAAAAACGTAGAATTCTATTTTCTTTTATTATGCAAGAGGCAGTTTTGGGTTAGATATCCCCTTTAAACTTGTTGGTGGTGGAGGCAACTATCTTCTTGATTGCCTTTTGGAACTTCTTCTTTAATCATGGCTCTTCTCTGAACTCTGCTATTAGTATTATTAATTTTTTGTCATTACATTTTGAGCTCTCCCTTTCTTTATACCCCAATAACATACTGGTCATGTGCTGAGCATTTTGCATTGGCACACGAGGAGCATAAGGCATTTAGCTTATTTTTGAAGCCTCTGGCACAATTGGCAAAGGCTCTCTGCACAGCATTAGAAGAGTAATAAAACACAATGGGATCAAGACTTGCATTTAGTGAGCTCAGCACTAATGTGTAGATCTTCCAATCTGGACTCTGTCTCTGGATGAATCCTATGACATGAGAACTGTTAAAGGGGGCAAAGCAGATGACAAAATTGCATAGAGTTGCCACAGCCAACCCTATAGCCCTGTATTTCTTCCGGCTTCCAATATTTGGCATGGACATCAACACCCTGACAAAGTTAACATAGCAGAAGGTTGTTATGAGGAAGGGGACGCAGAAGAGGACAATAAAGCATTCTAGTCGATATGGCAGAATAATGTAGAGTTGCTCATCAGAGTAGTTTTTATTACAGGTGTCCTCACTTGTCTCATTACTGGGTAAGAATTGCAGGTCAAAGAATAAGATGCTTCCTTGGAAAACTGTACAAATCCAAATCAAACAAGAGGCAACAACAGTGTAACTGGTGTTTCTGTTGACTTTGAACTTGATGGGGAAGGTGACTCCCAGATACCTTTCCACACTCACTGCCGTTAGAAAGAGGATGCTCACGTAGATGCTGCAGAAACATGCCATGGCCACAATGGGGCATAAAATGAATGGCATTGGCCAGTGCATATCAGAGGCAGTTTCAACCATCTTGAAAGGGAGGAGACACAGGAGAAGAAGATCAGAGACCGTAAGGTTGAGGAGAAGGATTCCTACTGGGGTAGGTTTTTGACGGACCTTGACAAGGAAAGTGTAGAAAGCCAGGATGTTGGACGGAACTCCAGTCACAAATATTACTACAAAGAAAAACAGTACCAGGGGGATCTGTATAGAGGAATCCATTGCTTTTAGTCCTATCAATGCAGGATAAGATATGATTAATCATATCATAAAAACCAATGTACTTTTGTTATTGATTGCATTTATTCATTAACACTATACCTTCCTCATGAAAACTATGAATTCTTTGAGGAAGTCAAAGTTACAAATTTAAAAAATGTGTGATATACTTAACAAGTTCCCCCTTACGCGGCCTGCAAATGCACTTGCACAATTTGGGTTGGAGCCTGCCATGTTTGACTTAATGATCTTGGCAGTTATTACCAAGCTGGAGCTGTGGACACTGGAAGAAAATCAGGCCTTGGCTTCCATTGTACACAATTCTGGTCAGAGATCACCAACAGGGAGCCATGTATTGAAGTTGAGGTTTTAAATCTGAAACCCCCAGATTCTTCAGCATAATCTGTTGTTTTATCTATTGCATCTATCCAAAGATCTATTATTCTCTGTTTGTTTATGTATCTATTAGGGATGGCGCGAACTGTTCGACGGCGAACTTGTTCGCGCGAACATCCGCTGTTCGCGCTCGCCGGAAGTTCGCGAACGTCGCGCGACGTTCACATTTTGGGTTCGCGTCAATTTGGCGCATTTTTTTTGCCGCATTTTTTTGCCCTCTCACCCCAGACCAGCAGATACATGGCAGCCAATCAGGAAGATCTCCCTGGACCACCCCCACACACCCCCAGGACTAAAAAAAAAAAAAATGTGCATACCTCCCGAGTCCTAACTGTCCCTCTTTTGCGAGCTCAACCCTCTGTCCCTCATTTGTACTGGAAAGACCCTCTTTTTGGAGGACCCTCTTTCACTGGAAAGACCCTCACTGAACAGCCAGAAAAAGAAGCAAAGATTTGAACTTGGCTTTTGGCAGAGAGTCCAGAACAGCTAACAGGTGCAGGTAAGATACTTTGTAACACTTTTGACATAAGAAAATAATGGATTGTTCTTTTCCCTTGATCCCCCTCTGGCATGCCACTGTCCAGGTCGTTGCACCCTTTAAACAACTTTAAAATCATTTTTCTGGCCAGAAATGTCTTTTTTAGCTTTTAAAGTTCGCCTTCCCATTGAAGTCTATGGGGTTCGCGACGTTCGCGAACCGTTCGCGCGTTTGTCGCAAGTTCGCGAACGCGTCCGCGAACTTTTTTGCGGCGGTTTGCGCCATCCCTAGTATCTATCAATAGTCCTAGTTCCTCCAAATGCAGACGTTTCCAGCCATATATCATTATTGTCAATTTCTAACCATACAAAGAAGATGAGTTGCTAAATGCTACTGAAATCTTGTTGACCATCTCTGCTGTCTAACTCCGCTTCGTGAGGCAAGGGACTCAGGCCTTTAAAATGTACAGTGAATATTTATAATTGCAATATGAATGTGACATATCAAAATAAAATGAACATAATCTACGCAACAAGTTGGCGCTATAGAAATACATGTTAATAATAATAATAATAATAATAATAATAATCTAACAGCAACATTAAGAGAAAATAAATAAATAAATAAATAAAACAAATCATTACCTGGAGCATTAATCTAAGAAATTGTAAAAAAAAAATCCAGAATAAAGTAAATCCCCTAAGCAAGAATCTTCTGTAAAATTATTGAGAAACTCATCCAAAGTGCTTTTCTCTTTAGTTCTCCGGATTTGGCTCCATTTGGACTGTGTCTCCTCTTCCCTAGTGCAGCTCCATCTGTGGTTGTTCTGGTCTGACACTGACCCTTTAGGCACTCTCTATGCAACTGAAGCTGGGAAAATCCTTAGAATTGATCTATACTAGCCTAAAAAGTAGATTTCTATTGGAAACCATTTGACAGGACAATGAATAATTTCACTTCCCATAAAGTTTCAATGATGACTTTTATGGTCCTATCATAATTCTTGTTGGTTGTTATGCAACAAGAGCTGTAACTAATCCATTTTATATGGTGTTTAAACTTGTGAAATTGCAGGTTACAGAGCAACGTTGTGTCATAGCTTGAGCTCAGTTACAAACTATTTTTTGATAGTCATTGACTTTTAATTGGTATTCTAGTCTTGCCCAAAGATACACGAAGGTCCACATAGAAAAAAAAGGGGAAATGTATAAAATGTGCAAATTCTCTTTGACTTTGCATAACTCCTAAATATTCATGTTTTTCTCATGGTATTGCCTGTTACTGGAGCGACAGGCAGATCAACAAACTACCCTAATCCTATCACTCGCATATATACCTTCACCTCAGACTCTTTTGGCACCAACCACTTGTCATGTATGGACTTCTCCCTCTCTCATTACAAAAAATTATAATTCTCTTGAGCAGAGAAACATCTCTTGACAAGATATTTCGCTACAGAGCAACTTTCATGGCCACCAGGGGTGGCAAAGAAAAGCCACTCCTGTTAACTTCAGGAACCAAGATTAGGAGCAGGAATTTCGACTCCACTAGTACAGACAGCGTAATTGTGTTCTCAGCACTAGCGATGTCCTCCCCCACGCCCGCTCTGGCACTGGAGATAATGGGCAGAAATGGAAAGGTCGGCAGAGGGTGGCAAGAAGCCCTGATAAGTCCCTGACAGAACAGCAGCCTTGTATAAAACTGGTTATCTTTATAGGGGAATTAATGTATAAAATAGAATAATGTTAGAAATGCTGTATTTTATATACTAAACATAAACATGAACTTACTGCACCTGAAGCCTAATTAAACAGATGATTTATGCTTTCAAAGTTGGCCACAGGGGTTCACCATCTTGTAACTTTGTTATACATCTTTGCAAGGCCAAGATCTTGCACATGCTCAGTGTGGTCTGGGCTTCTGTTGGGAGGTTAAGCTTAAGGATCGTCATAAATTATCAAAACAGCAAAGTCAAATAATATCTGCCATAAAAGCCGATACACAAGACTGATTAATAATCAGAATATACAGACTGCACTGGGTCTGCAAATACAAATCTCTACATAGTTGTGGGCTGCTCTACAGGGAAACAAACAAAGCTGCTGAGTTCTTGGAAGTCCCACCGCCGCCATTTGAAAATATGATTGTTTCCCTGCAGAGCAGTTAGGGACTGTCTGAAGTTTTCTATCCTAAGCAGTCAGAGTAAGTAAAACGAAGGGGAGGGGGGAATTCCACTGCATACAGTCAGCTTTATTATAAAAATGGTAGACATTTTTCAGTTGAAGTATATTGGAGGTAGATTTCCTTTTCATTAAAGAAAGTAAAAATGGGATTCAATTTTTTTTCCCTTTAAAATAAGATATTAAAAATGAAAAAATAATGTAAAGCTTTCAAATTAATTTCAGGATGTTTTGACCTTTATTCTATCACATGACCTGTACATATATATACAGCTGCACCACATATTCAACCCACTACAGATGAGGTGGAAGGTCTAATGGGGTCAACATGGCATAAAAACTTTACACATTCTGTATTTGTTTCTTAAATCATAGGCAGAGCCACTTCTTTTTGGATCCTTTAGTTTAATTGTGCAATTGCACTAATAACAGTTGCTGCTGCAGCTGTAAGGATTGCCTTATATTTGTAGAGGCAAACAAGATGGAAGGTACCATATGATGTGATGGATACGTCATCGATGCTACCATAAAAGAAAATAAATGGAAAATTACAATGGGATGGGATCACACCCACAGCTTTCATTGTGATCTCCTTCCTCTTGTAAAAATGTTGTAGAGAAACTGACCAAGTAAATGACCCCCCCCCCTACCGTCCCCTCCTGCTATGGAGCAGCTTGCCACTGATGTGCCCCAGCATTTGGAGTTTTTGTTGTGGGAACCAGAACAGATTTATCTCCTGCTCTGATCTGGAACAAAATAATTCTGTTTAATAGAGAAACCCCCAACTTTATGATGAGAACATTTATACCTGCCCAGTGTTGTATTTATTTGTAATACCCAAAAACAAATGCAATAAATGGACTTTGTCCGTGAGCACATCTAATTCTAATGTAAGTTATGGCTTTTCCATTGCTCTGTCACAACAACTTAGCCACGGGCCATTAATCAATTGCTCTTTCAGTGACTCACCCACTGGCTGGACAGATTCAGGAAAAGGGAAAGGAAGGGGAACAAAGGTTTGCTGAAAAATAATTAGCAGTCAGCACAATTAAAAAAAAAATTCATAAAGTACATTTTAGCACATATATTTTTTAATTTGTTCCCCCCCATGCCATATTTGAAATGAGACAAGGGAGCAGATTTACTAGAGGGCAAAGTGGTCGTCACTAGCAAAAAGTCACCAGAAATGGCATCCGTAGGGACATCGCCGTTGACGAGAGACCGCAAATTCACTAAAGTGCAAATTTTGTAGAGCGTTATCTCTTTCATCAGAGTTTCCTTCACCACCTTAGACTTTCAGGGCCGGATTTACACAGTGGGCATCCCTAGGCCCACTGTTGTTTGTCGCCTCTGTCCTCTCCCTTTTATTTGCTTAACTTTTCATCATTGGGATGAAGCAATTGGAATTGGCACACAGGAAATTTTAATTTCTGAACCAATGTGGGTGTGGTTGGGCAGCATTCCGCCCCCTAAAATCCTGCCACCATAGGCCCCGGCCTGGGTGGCCTTTCCACAAATCTGGGCCTGTAGACCTGGCAAACTGATAAGATGAAACTACATCCTCCTCAATCTTATAAATATTATTAAAAAATTCTGGCATTTTTTCACATTTTAAAGCGGGGTTGTCTTCAGAAGCTCCAGTTTTTTCCCAACCATATGAGGGTCATGCCACATTTGTTTTAGGGTGGGCTCATGTCTAGGGCATTAGAGGATCTATTTTGTTTTTATTTTGCTTCCTTGGACATGTGTAATAATAAGTTGCCAGTATTTGAACCAAAATCTCTAATAAAGACATATATATGACCTATATGTACCCACCATATTGAAATTGACCTAAGCGTAAGATCACTAATGAAGATTCGCTAGGCAGAAATGAACATTGATGAAAGTTTGATATGAAATGCTTGCACTGACGAATTAACACTAGCAAAACTTCACAACACAACTTCACATTTTAGTGAATTAGCACAGTGGTAACGAATTTGTGCCAGTTGAAGTGGTGTGAAGTGTCGTGAACAGTGCCAGGCAATGCCAGCTGGTCATGCCCTGCGGCCGTATGCAAAGGAGGACTCACGTGCATCTCTTTTTTCAGTGGCGGACTAGGGGTAGGCAGCTAATGAGGTACATGCCTGGCACCCCCTACGCTTTTCACCCTAAGCACATGCTTCTTCTGCTTATCCCTAGTTCCAGCCGTGGTAGCGAAGTCTGAACAGGCAGGCGGCAGCATCCCCTGAAATGCGTCTGCTGGGGGCACTAATTTGTTAGTACCCTCAAGTGACTTTAATCAATTAACTCTCACCCCAGACTGGTACTCATCTTTAAAAAGAGCAGCAACCAAGGTACTTTTGTACAGAGCAGGCTGCTACCATCTTGCTTTCGGCTCTCAATTATCTTCTTCTTGTTTTCATTCTTGATATATACACAGTAAAGTACTTTTCCAAAAATATTCTTAGTGCCAAGCATAAACTTGTGAAGGAGATACCTGAGATCTTGAGGCAAGATGGCAGAGTCCTGTTCAGCATGGAAGTCTGGTAGACTTTCTAAAGGGGCGCACCAGCCCAGAACAGGAGGTGTTAGTGTGCCTTACAACAATTGTTTGTATCTTCTGCCTTAATACAGAATGCTTAGGGCATGAGAAAAGAAACAAGGTGACCATTTTAGGGCTAGGAATGGACTGTAATGATTTGTGGGTATTCTGAAATGTGCACGTTAGACAGTGGATGGTTTTTTGGTGAAACCATTGTCATGGGTATTGTGATTATAATATTTTGTTTATGGTGTCTTATACAAACACACGGTAGGCCCAAACCTTTGGTGGGTATGTTGAGGTAGACACTGCGCTGGGCCTCTGAACTCAAGGCTTGCCAAAATGCATCTCCGCTGGTGGCCATACAACTGCGTCAAAGGTAGGCTTCCCTGGTCTGGAATAGTAGGGCTCAGTGAGAAGAAACAATGTAACCTCACTTGGAGCTGGACCTTTCCATAGGGGAATAACAGTCTGACAAAAGGGTTTCCATTTATGTAATGGAGCTAGAGTTGCCAACTTTCTGGGTTTTTACCGTGCAGCCTGGTTTTTCACAGTGTTTTCATAGCCTTGCCATAGCCAGATTGTCATTTCCCCATCCCTGTATCTCATTGGCACACACCCTGATGTCACAGTTCTGTCCCAACATTAACACCCTGCTCTTTTGACTGACTTTTGCAACCCTAAATAGATACCAAGAAAAGTCAAGCGACTGTGTATCCTGTACTTGAATGGCTGCCCCCATGGCTACACAGCAGCTTGTTTATATAAACTATAGTAGTACGTATATGTTATCTACTGTGTATCCTGTGCTTGAATCACTGCCCCCATGGCTACACAGCAGATTGTTTATATAAACTATAGTAGTACTTATCTGTTATCTACTGTGTATCCTGTGCTTGAATGGCTACCCCTATGGCTACACAGCAGCTTGTTTATATAAACTATAATAGTACTTATCTGTTATCTACTGTGTATCCTGTGCTTGAATGGCTACTCCCATGGTTACACAGCAGCTTGTTTATATAAACTATAGTAGACTTTCTAAAGTAAACACAACAATTATACCAGGGGAAAGCAACAGAACATGATATATGCATTACTTTAAAGCACTTTCTTTTTGCTGTTTAGTTGTTCATTCAGTTAATGCTGTTAAAGAAAAACTATATCACAGAACAATGCAGGTCTCGATACAAATATGTTGCATATTGCTCATTGCATATTGCTAATGTGTAAATAAACCATTTTCATAATAATATACTTTTTTAGTAGCATGTGCCATTGGTTAATCATAAACTTGCCATTTTAAAAAATAAGGGCCGTCCCCTGGGATCGTATGATTCACGGTGCATACAAACAAAGCATACATGTTAGGTCACATGAGCAAATTAACAGACAGTTGTATCTTTTGCTTCCATATATCGTTCCTGTTACAGTTAGAGCTGCAGTATTTCTGGTCAGGTGATCTCTTCCTGTTACAATTAGAGCTGCAGTATTTCTGGTCAGGTGATCTCTTCCTGTTACAGTTAGAACTGCAGTATTTCTGGTCAGGTGATCTCTTCCTGTTACAGTTAGAGCTGCAGTGTTTCTGGTCAGGTGATCTCTTCCTGTTACAGTAAGAGCTGCAGTATTTCTGGTCAGATGATCTCTTCCTGTTATAGTTAGAGCTGCAGTATTTCTGGTCAGATGATCTCTTCCTGTTACAGTTAGAGCTGCAGTATTTATGGTCAGGTGATCTCTTCCTGTTACAGTTAGAGCTGCAGTATTTCTGGTCAGGTGATCTCTGAGGCAGCACACAGACCATCACCAAATGGTGGTTCAAGGCATAAGATGTAAAAGCAGAAGATTTACTTACATATATATAACAGTTTAGTAAGATTCTTTAATATGCCACTTAATATGATATCAACTCTATCTGTTGCTTAAGTATTCCTTTAAGTTAAATTTTCCTTTAAGTAAAGTTAACATAAGAGAGAAGAAGCAGGGGATGCTCAGGGAAGGTGAGTGAACAGGCAAATTTTGCATTCCACATTCTTAGACTAGCTAATATTATGAATGTGTAATGATAATGCCCCCTGTTGTTATGTCCTAGATGGGGCCTCCTTGTGATGCTGATTTACCTTTACCTGTACCACACGCACTCGATATCTCTGAAATATTTTGTTAAGTCCTCAGCTGAAATGAGAAGTTCTTTGGTGCAAATTCACTAACCTGTGAAGTTTCACATGGGAGCATGTTGCCTTGGTTAACCTCGCCCCCTTTGCCTGGCTCTGATAAAGTGGCTAAACAAAAATGTGCAAAAATATAAGGATCTCTTGGCAGGATAACCTTCTTGTGTATGTTACACACTTACTGTCTAATTAATGTGTGTTGAAACCAATCAGCATGTATTAAGTGTCACACACAGATGGTGTCTGACATAATCCAACAACCTGCCCCAGTGTTGAACTTTCACAACAACACGGCAACAGAGTTAAACCAGTCTATTGCATCGGTGGTAATGATATACTGTTCTGATTGCTCTTTATATATTCACTGCAGGTGGGACTAGAGTCTCACTGAAAGAACAGATGGAGCAGACTTTATTATACATTTTGGTACATGCTGGGAGTTTTGTTAAGTTATTTCTTAATAAAGACTTTGCGATTTTCAAGTTTAAATTGTTTTTTTTTTCTTCAATGTATACTATCAAATTAAAAAAAAAATTTGATGTTACTGGTCCTTTAAATAATCATAAAATTTGGGATTTTTGTAAATAATCCTCCCCGTGTTTGTGGGGGTGTCTCTTCATCAGTTCTCAGGTGGAGCCAATGCTTCGGGTGCTATCAGACCAGCTTTAATAGCAAAACTGATAGGTAGAGTATGGATTCTTGCATCTGCTTTGATAGTTGGTCCATGGTGCTAGATGTCACCATAGCAACCAATAAGCTGCTGTAACAGAATGCTGTCAGATAATGATAGAGGTGCACTGCAAATTATATAAGAAACTCACCCCACTTCTAAACGTTTAAAGGCTAGCAGAAGTCAACTAGAAGTCAATGACTTATAGCCTTATAGATTGCTATAGAGGATGCATTATTACACATATCCATGTACCTGTGTTTTTTTTTTTACCAATTGTATAGAAATTATCTTGTAGGACATTTTTACATATTAATAACTTCATGACAATATTACATTTATTAAACCAAAGAGGGACATGATTTTCTCATTGCTGAAGACCTTCACCATTGTATTATGCTATATGTCTTTATTTTCAGGTATTTACACAAATAAATAAATAATTATAATATAATTATAATATACCACCTCCTCTGCTTTATTGATGACTTCATACAAGGTGGGAAAAGTAAAATCAACAGTCAGTGATTGTTTGAAGATGCCTTGGCCAAACACATCTGTTATCTCATTTCCAGTTGCCTTACTATGACATGATAGTTTTCCATCCCATAATTTTCTTAGATGCTTTACTGCAACATAAATTTAATCTTTCTGTAGAGGAACCCTGTGAAGCTGGTAATCAGCCTAACTTCTATCTTAACATTGATCTATTATTAGTACTTTTGGTGGAGGCAACAGACACACTGGGTTTGGGGGCCCAACCTTATTGTATTTGTGGGGGTTCTGTTTTCAATAATAGAAAATATTATAACATATATCATTTTGAAAATAGAAATGTGTCTCTAAATTGAGTATTTATTTTAAAAAGTTCATAGAGGTCAACTGCATTCCATTTGTCAGTATACAACAATGAAGACAGTTGCCCACCCCCAAAGACATACTTATGAAGGCATTTCCAAGTCACCTTTTTACACTGTAGCTGAAATGGCTGGCACCCCCAGTGTTCTTGAACTCTCCTGCTGCTTCCTTGAGAACATGGATGAGAATGTTCTCCTTGAAACACTGTACTTTAGCTGCAGGGACTTCCATGTGTGATAAAAACCTTGATCCACTGACGATGAAATGAAATAAAAGATGAGAGGATCCAGAAATGCATTGCACGTACTCGGTAAAAGAGCCCATTTCCGCCACCAAACACTCTTGTGACTAACATAGCCCACCACGTGAGAAATGTTATATGGGGCAAAGCACACAATAAATACCACCAACGTGGTGACCGCTACACGCAATGCTTTTTTCTTCAGTTTGACATGAATGCGGGATCTCATGAGGATTCGGATACAGGACATGTAGCAGAAAAGGGTTATGGCCAAAGGAAAGAAATATAAGACTATAGACATTTCAAGTCTTACTGGCACCAGCAATGTCAGCTGTTCAGAGGTGAAATTTTCATAGCACGACCATGTATTATCATAGTTGGTGAGAAAAAAAGCTATGCTTCCATTTTGTGATGTCTCCACTAGGAACGCAAATGCCACGTGAAAAATGACAATTGCCCATAGGATAACACAGACGAGGCATGAGTACCTTGGCTTTTTGTAAATGTTGTATTTGATAGGAAAAGCAGTGCTCAAGTACCGACCAACACTCACGGCACTCAGGAAGCAAACACTGGCGTAAATGGTACTGTAGTGAATGAGGTTGTAGAGAGGACACAGGATCTGAGGAAGATTCCATGTGCTCGAGAAGATCTCTGTGATTTTTATTGGTAAAAACATGATGAAAACCAAATCGGAGACACAAAGGTTGATCATGTAGATGAGGTTGGGGGTCAACCTGCTTCTTGCATCCTTGAAGAAAATATAAAGTACCATTATATTGGAGGGCAATCCAAGAAATATGGTTAGCACGTATACGGCAAGTGACAGGTTGTCAACAAGCATTTTACTTCTCACATCCATTTCTGGTCAGTAACCAAGTAGGTGAATGCATTTTCCTTTAATTGAATGATCAAAGTCATATGAGTACAGATAAGACTCTTCAACTTCCCTTCCATTCAAAGTGAGTCTTCTCAAATGGATCTGTGATTCCCAAAATAACAATCTCCATCTTTCGCTTTGCACGTAGACTCAAAAGACGTCAACTCTTTTGTACTCTACACTAACTAAAGCTTTTCCTGTGATTTACAGACTAAGCATTAAACACATGGCTTTAAGCCAATTCATGCCTTATTTTGCTGTACTAAGTGCAAGTGAAATGGTCCAGAAAGATTGCTGATCTTCTCCAACAATTTCTCTTAACAGGCCCACTTAACAGGTCTGCATT
The DNA here is from genome assembly GCA_024363595.1 of Xenopus borealis. NCBI lineage: Eukaryota > Metazoa > Chordata > Amphibia > Anura > Pipidae > Xenopus > Xenopus borealis. Next base: position 99,482,279 of record CM044444.1, read on the forward strand.
AACTATCGCTCTATAAAACAATAAATTCTTAAGTGATACCATAATGTGCCCTAACACGAGTATTGTAACTCTGCCAGAGATCTGATGTGCAAGAGTTTGATTTTGTCACATGACAACTAATCTACTCAACAGGGCCAAATGGAGAAAGTGTAGGCTGGTACCAAACAGACAGGTACATACTGGCTTGAGTTGCACGTGACCAAGATTCCAAGCAACAATTCTGTTGTTGCTAAGTTTGTCATTTTATCAGCATCTCTTTATGAGAAATGGAACATTCTCCAGTTACACAAAAACTGATATATTGTCTAAAACTATTATCAATGTATATAGATAAAGAATATAGGCAACTCTATCAAGTTGATAAAAAAAACATCAGCTCACAAAGAAGGGGAAAGAAACCTTCACTGGTAGTTAAATCTACTATTCTCCCTACTATTGTCCATTACGTTTGCATAGTTCTGGCATTTTCCATAGAGAGACCTTATAAATGGCACTGCATGTATTAGTACAGGGGTGGTGGAACAAAGAGTACACTCAAGATTAATTTCTAGGTGGCTGATGGTGGATTCCTAGCCTAAATCTTCTGGTTGGTATTTCCATTTAATTTGGACAGGTGATTGGAACTGGCCAAGAATGAAAATAAAAGGAAAGGAATATTCAAGCGGAAGAGTGGGAGAATATATGTGGCACTGGAAGGTCCCAATATGACACTGATGCTTTCTCTTGAGTATTTGGCAGTGATTTAAATTTTTGGTGGTACATTAATAAATGTGGTTGCACATCCATGGTAAGGGACCTTTGTGTGTCATGATCCTTAATTGGAATGGACAGAGATATTTCCAAGATGTTCCCTCAGGAGGAATCTATGACTATTGTGCAAGTCAGAGAGGTAGTATGCACACAGACTTTCAGTAAGATAGGAGCAAGTGTGAGCTAGGTAGCAATAATGAGTATATTGGTGTAACAACTCACCCTGGTGGTCTAGTGGTGCGGCGGGGACGCCAACTGCACCATTGGCAGGGATGCCCACCATCCCACTCCTCTTCTTCTCCTGTGCTGCTAACTTAGAGCGTGTGCTGCGTGCATCTTCCTTATTTGTAGGCATGCACACTGACATCATCACACGTGAAATTTAAAAGTGTTTAAAGGGGCTTTTGTATTTTCTCATTGTTATAGTTTTACTCCTAGTGAGTTCCTGGTGCTTCTGTGCTGATTAAGCTTCTGATATCTGATTACCTGTTGTGACCCCTGCCTGTTTTGTGACAAATCCTGACTTCTGAAATCCTGATCCTGCCTGGTAACCGACTCTTCTGTATCCATACCCCTTTTGATTGATCTCCAGGTTGATTCTCTGGATTTTTCCAATACAGGCTGTGTGAATTTTTTGTTGAAAAAGGCATTTATTGTATAATGATGACTTATTAAAGTAACTCAGAATAATTTGGTTTATTTTATGGATTTTTTTACATTGAATGACTGAATTACAATCTGTCCTTTCATTTACTGACCTACACATGTTGGAGAAGTTCCTCCAAAACTAAAAACTGTATGAATGGAGTCATGAAGTATTTCAAGCCCTTGTTGCAGAATAGCATAGTAAAAAAAAGACCCCATTTATCAGGGCTTATATCATCCTAATAAACTCTAGAATGTCTTTAAAGACTTTCTGGGTGGTCTTTTTTTGTATGCCATTGCCTAAAACATTATACCATACATTTAAATTTTTTTTATAGTGTTTTGCAAGGAAATTAACATACTATTAAAGTAGCATAAACATTCACTCAGAGCAAAGTGAGAAAGAACAGGTCTGCATGTTAAAGATTTTTTGATGGACAGGAAATTAAATATAACATAGGTCATAAGAGATGAAGGCTCAAGTCCAGTACATTCAGATTGGCATTTATAAACTATGGTTCCTAAAACTTTTGACACCATTTTTGTCAAAAGTTTGGTTTAAATATTTATCCCTTGTTGTTGTGTAATATAAATAGGGGCAGACTTATTAAGGGTCGAATAGAAAAATTTAATTTGAGTTTTCGTATTTTTTTTGTTCAAAACTCTCAAATTTGAATTGGTTATAATCTAAACTCGATTTTAATTTCAATTCAAATTCAAAAATCGAGATTTATGAAACCTTTTTCAAGTCGGTAATATTTGTTCGAATTTTAGATGTTGGAATTGTTTCTCATAACCTCCAAATCTGCCTAATTTTTGACTCAACCAACAATTTTAATTTTTTAGTGAAAGAAAGACAGTTTACAGACACTTCTATGAATGTGTCTTTCAAACGACATAAAAATGATGCAAAAACGACATTTTAAACAACATTTTCTCCCGACATTTTGTATTGAGTGTTAAATATATTTAGGGCCAAATTTACTATTATTCCCCAAAATTCCCTTGATTTTACTTGAAATTTGTTAAGCATGCGACCATCGAATGCTTATCGAATTGTTTTAGGCTATCATTATGTTTGCTATTCGATTTCTCAATGAATTCGTACGATCGGATACCGTTCGATTGTGAAATTTCCTTCAAACCTCCGAAAAAGTTAGTTTCAGAAGCCTATGGGGGGTTTCCCATAGGCTTCTATTGCAATTCAGTAGGTTCAATCTGGTGAAGTAGGCATTCGAACAATTTAAAAATTTTTATCGAATATCCGATCATTCAATCTATTCGACCTATTCGATAATTAGGTATTCGATGATCGAAGAGGCCAAATTAGAATATCCGAATATACGAAAAATTCGTACGATCGGTATTTGATCGTATTCGATTGAACTTCGATCAATTCACGTGAATTTTGTAAATTTGCCCCTTAGTGCTATATTGTCACTGTCGCTAACAGGTACTGAGCTGTGGTACTGAGGAGAAAAAATTATCTTCCTCTTAAAGTTGAAAACAGGAGGAAAGATTCAAGAGTAATTACAATACATGACTGTTAAACTGTGCCACTGCATAAGGTAAAAAAGGGAATATATCAGTCATAAAGTTGCAAAGATAACCTTTTGGGATAGCTTGAGCTGTCACTTTGGGATTCCCATGGCTGCATTTATACTTCAGACCCCAGGGTTGTAAGAGACTTGGGTACCAGCTTGACCTTGGTTCGGAATAAGCACAAGGATTTTTTATGGACTTTTTATACTTCAGACCCCAGGGTTGTAAGAGACTTGGGTACCAGCTTGACCTTGGTAAGGAATAAGCACAAGGATTTTTTATGGACTTTTTATACTTCAGACCCCAGGGTTGTAAGAGACTTGGGTGCCAGCTTGACCTTGGTAAGGAATAAGCACAAGGATGGCTTAAAGATTCATCCAAAAGCTTGTCATTTGGCTTGTAAGTATCTGTCCAGAAGCATCCAAACACTTGTGGGACATGGTCTATTTATCACTCTTCCTGCATTATCAATGGGATATTACTATTAAGATGGACATTATCTTTTATTGCAGAGATAAAAGACAGATGGCTGCAGACCATGTAAACAGTCTGTCACTGGATCACTACTAATCTCTATCTTTATAAAATGCTAGCAGGTACCGAACAGGCATTTCAACGACATCATAATGATCTCTTATTGTACCATTAATTTTTCAATCCCTTATGTCACCACTATCAATTGAAAAACTGAGTAACAGGATAACAAGGATTGTGTGGTCATAAAACAATAACCAAGCGGAAACAAACTTCAGCTTCTCAGGACCAGTACCTTGACGTAACTATGGATATTTAAAAGTTATCAGTAGAAGGGCTCGGACTTTGAACCCTGCAGTGTTTGTAAATATTTAGAGATAGCCTTCACTGTTACCATTTCATAGTGCCAAATGGGAATATGCACCTCATGATCAATGAAGCTTGTACACGTGATTCATATGAAACTCGTACATAAAAACCACCAGTTCTTCAACCAAGTGGAAATAAATCTAAATGTCTACTTTGAGACAAACTAGAACTAGCCAATGCAGCAAAAAAATAAAAAATCTCTGTAAGGCTATTGTTAATAGGCTATTGTAATAAGGCTATTGTTAATAATTGTTATTCATTTTTAGTCCTTATAATTTTATATATGCCATATCTTATTTATCTTACACTCTGAAATCCAAACGGTTGCCAGTTTGCTAGGGCACATCAGAACATACACAGCCTTACATAAGGGGCCATCTCAGCTCTAGACCAAATAGGCCGCAGCTGGTTATTTAAACTCACCAGAAACTTATTCTAGAACAAGAATCAGAGAATTTTTCTCAGCATGGCGTAACTGTTGCTTTATTTATGAACACAGAACCTTTGTGTCTCAATAACACAAAAAAAGAAAATGAAGTATGTGTGCTCCTCCCAGTCTTAGCCTTTAATAAAAAAACAACATATATTATCTTAACAGAAATAAGCCAATTTTTTTAAATTTCTGTGGTTCTAGTGCAAACAGCAAAGGGACTATGGAGCTTATCAAGCCACAACTTTCATGTCAGGCCCCTGTGATTTTGTAATTGACCTTTTTTCCCTTTTCCCTTCGTATGTGTGGTGGTCTTTATCATTGAGAGTCTCCATCATTGTTTGTTTGCTTATGGGTCAAACAAATGGTCTGCCTAACTGATATCTGATTAATATCAACCAGATATCTATGGGGTAGATTAGAAAATCCCAAAGCCTGTTAATACTGTCCTTTTAAATTGGGACTGGATAAACCCCATTATGATCTGATCATTGACCCAGGAGCCATAAAATTTGAGAAGCCTGGTTTTGTCTTAAATTTGGATGACCAACTCAGGGAAATTTCCCTTTCTTCAGGCTTAAATGTTATAGTTCTGCCATCTGCTAAAGTTTAAAGTCCACTCCACTGAACTGGAAACTGGCAGAATATTGTAGTTTGGCCCATTGCCTCCTTTATGATCTTCTTGACCATCTCCAGCTTTGAACATCTGACATCAGCAAGGTTGCCACTTTCAACACATAGGGGCAGATTTACTATTATTCCCCAAAATTCCCTCAAATTTCCTAGAAATTTGATAAGCATTCGACCATCGAATGCTTATCGAATTGTTTTAGGCTATCATTTTGCTCGCTATTCGATTTCTCGATGAATTCGCACGATCAGATACCGATCGTTCGATTTCACGAAAAAATTGTGAAATTCACGAAACAAATATGAAATTTCCTACGAGCCTCCATTTTGCTTTGATTGTATGAATCGAACGATCAAAAGCTTCGATTGTACGAATGGTATTCGAGCAAGACTTAGCCTCAGAAGCCTATGGGGGGTTTCCCATAGACTTCTATTGCAATTCGGTAGGTTCAATCTGGCGAAGTAAGTAGTTGAACAATTTTAAAATTTAGTTTCTTTCAATCATCGAATGATCGAATTATTGAATATCCGATCATTCGATCTATTCGATATTTGGGTATTCGATGATCGAAGAGGCCAAATTAGAATATCCGAATATCTGTATAATTAATAATGGGTCTATTATTTATCTCTAGTCTAAATTTTGAAATAAATTTTGTCTATGACTTCATAAGTAGAGAAAGAATATTAAAGTTGCCGGCTGGGTACTACCTATAAGGACCTATCTACTGACAGACATGGGAAATGCCTAAGTCAGAATCATAGAACCTATTTTTACCAAACATCAAGCAATCCACAGTTAACAAACTAAAACAATAAAAGTCTTTACTAAATACAGTCCGGACATACTATAAACATACTGTATATAGGGATTGTTGGGGGAAACACAACAGAAGAACTTTTGTGTTGGTTACACCAATAGCTGACTGTAGCTTGTGGGACCTCTGCAACTAACTATAGATGTTCTGTTGGGTGTTGGTGTTGAGCATTGCATATTGCACCTCTGGAGTACTGGAGTGCACTATGCCACCTCTAGGCAGGTTAGCAATTGTGGAATATTGAATCTCATCAGGATTCTCTCCATGGGTTCTGTTTGTTGTGTTCATGTTCTCATATTCATGTACCTGCGAATGTAAGGTCATGGCTGTAGTAATTGAAAGAATCTTACATAAAAATTAAAATACGAATGTTTGGACCTTTGGGTGACATTTCTACTTTAAGAAACACATCAGATAATTAGGTGGTAAATATTGGGCCATAATAGGAGGCTTCAAAGTGGTTCTTGTACACATCAACTGTAATTCCTTTATATTTTTTACAGATAAATAGTAATGTTCACTTTTAGAGCATGTAACAAAGCTGTTATTTTTTACATCTCTGTAACCTATCTTCTATAAATGCCATTCTCCAGCCTTAATGTACATTTGTTTCTGAGGATCTAGATCACTGATATATTGGTTCTTCATGGAATAAGTCTCTTGGGAACAGCAAAATAACTAGAGGGGGGGGCGGGCCCTGTTTGGGGGGCGGGCCCTGTTGTGGGATGTGCAGTTGGCCCACCCGCCCACTCTTTACACAATTTTCCTGTCTGAATCAGTGGCATGCGAGCTGCTGGGGGGCATTAAAGGGCTGCGGACCCTGAACCAACTGCATTCCCTGCTCCCCTGGTAGTTCCGCCACTGATTGGGTAAGATTAATGTAGAGCCAGCTTTTACACATAGCAGACTTATGCCTTTGACAAGGGCTGAATTAATAAAATTATAATGTCATACAAATCTATGGAGACCTTGAGCAAAGTAGAGTCTATAAAGATTGCTTGGAGGGCCCATAAGGACCATCTTCCTCCAGTTACACAGGCCAGGGTTGGGAAGTTCTTCCACCTTATTCCTGTTGTAAATTCATGTTCCTTTCCTACTGTCCAACTGGATTGCTACAAGCTATTCCCAGATTTTTTCATTGATTATTTAGAGTCAATTAATTATGATGTTATCAGGGTTAGCTTTTACCTATTTCACCACAATCATGGGCTAATGAAACAAACTCAAACTCACCTTGGAAGTACCAGGTGTTTTCTGCACCACACTGTATATGACGCCATGATCATGAGGGATGGCCCTGTCAAAGCAAAAGACAATGGTTCTCTTATGATTGTGAGTGAATTGTAAGTATTAAAGGAGAACTAAACTTTAAAAATGAATATGGCTAAAAATGCTTTATTTTATATAGTGAATTTATTGCACCAGCCTAAAGTTTCAGCTTGTCAATAGCAGCAATGATCCAGGACTTCAAACTTGTCACAGGGGGTCACCATCTTGGAAAGTGTCACATGCTCAGTGGACTCTGAGCAGCTGTTGAGAAGCTAAGCTTAGGGGTCGTCACTAATTATCCAGCAGCAGCAGCAGCAGAAAATGAGCTTCCCTGGCTGTAATATAAGCTGATGCTACAGGTTTGTTGACACATAGGGGTAATGCCTCCAAAAGAGGATATAGAAAGCTCTCTGTGATATACATGACAATTTTCAATGTATTTATTTATTAATCTACCAGCAGTAAACTGATTAAATCTAACTTCTGGTTGTGCTGAGAATAATGTGCCTGGAGATATTAAATGAGCTTTTAATTGATATTGTTTGTATAACTTTTCCTTTACAGCATATCACATACATGTTCTTGGTATTACATGCCTCCTAATATTGTGTGAAAACATGTTTTAGAGCATGTTCCCCTTACTGGACAGATATGCTTTATAAATAAGCACAACAGACCTGGATGCTGCTCCCCCTACTGGTTGTGCAGGAAACTGGATTGTAGAATAGTTCAGCTGATCCAAGTCGCTGTCTGCTGATGGGCCTGGTCTCACCGCATTGTCCGGTAACTCAGGGTGGGACTTTTATGGAGAGAAAATTGAGGATGAAAAAAAGACAAATAGTACAGATTGTTCATTAAATGTATAAGGCCTTTAACTGAAATGTAATATATGCTGTTGTCTAAGAACTGATGAATGGAGTTCCCTATTACTACTGATGATGAGCACAGCCCAAGCTGTCCATAGACTGCTGCTATCAACTGAACACATTTACTTTTTATGATTGCTAAGCAGATAGTAGCCTTGATGGAGCCACCATTATCCCCAGTTAGGGCAATGGCACATTTGAAGATTTGTTGCCTGTAGTAAAAGGCACTAGAGCAAATGACTAATCTCCCAAATATGCTTTATACTTTGCTTCATTTTCCAAAGTTGTTGGAAGTTTCCTCCAATGCAACTTCAGGTGACTTTGGAAAGTCTAAGAAACTTGTATGTTTTACTAAGGGTAAGAGTGGGTGATGTATGTTATGATGAGTGAAAATTACTGTGTGCACATTGCTGTTTGAAACTATGTAAAAGTGGGCTCATTTATGTTTGAGTGTGTTTCCAATATGTTTGCCACCTTTTAGCCCAGTGAGAACCGGGCAGGCGGCGGGCCATGATGTGGGGAGGGTGGGCAGTGATGTTGGGTAGTGATGGCCGAATCTGAGGCGTTTCTCAGGAAATTTGTGAAATGGAGAAAAATTTGCAAAAAGCTGCAGCTTCTCATCTTGGATGCCGGCACCCATTGACAGCGTAGAAAAAAACAGACGCCCGCGTCCAAAATGAGACGCCAGCAAATTTTTGAGAGAGGAATTTTTGCTGGCGTTTTGTGAATCTATTTGCAGTGGCGAATCGCGGGAATTCGCCACTAATTCACCCCAGGCGAATAAATTCACTCATCACTAATGTCGGAGGCCAGGGCTATGATGCTGATTGCTTTGTCAGTCATAGGGATTCTTGCCATATGGCAACTCAACTATACAGGGGGCACATGTAGGGCAATAGGACAACTTTCTTTTATTTATTAAAGGTTTCCTGGGCTTGTGTAGTGTAATATAGTGGCTGTAACATACTTTAATTATACGCTTCAGTTCCCGCCGTATGCAAATTAGGCATCGCCATCGTAACGGCACTTTGCCTGGCGAAGTAACACTAGCGCAACTACGCTGCCATTCACCGACCTGAGCTTAACTTTGCACTTTAGTGAATTTGCCTAGTGCTGGCGAAAATTTGCAGCGAACGCTAGCGAAGCCAATGCTAGTGAAGTCAACACTATCGAATTTCGGATTTTAGTGAATTTCCCCCAGGTGTCTGAGCATGGATGCTGAGCCTAATGCCCCAACAAGTTAGTGCCCCAGGGGATTTTCCACAGGAGAGGGACCTGAGAGGATAGGATTTAGGCCAATAGTAGAGTTTGATGGGCTTCAGGCCAGTGGTCTACCAGTGGAAAAAGGCCTGGTCAAAATAGTAAAGGGGCATCACAGGGAGTGCCGGATTACTGAAACAGGTGGGGAACAGGTATTCCCAGTGACTGGAGACAAGTTTGAGTACCCGGCCTTGCCATCAATCCTCTGGATAAAGGGGTCACACTTGAACAAGCCTGTATGAATATTATGCAAGTTTGAACAGTGGCGTAACTACCAGGGGTGCAGGGGGTGCAGTTGCACTAGGGTCCCCCCCCCCTAGGGGGCCCATCTGAGCCACGAAAATGGTTATGGCAGGCAGTTATCTAGGGGAGAGTTTACAGCACACATGTCATCAACACTCCAGCATGGGATTTATAGAGGGAAGGGCCCGACAGGGGGGGGCCAGGTGCCCATCCTGCACCAGGGCCCACCAGGAAGTAGTTACGCCACTGAGTTTGAATGTCTGTTCCTGTGTAATGTTGGAGGCATGTGGTTACAGTGAAAAAGGTTGATGTAATAAAGCTCCTGGTTATCTGCTTGCTTGGAGTTTGTGTCTTGTGTGGGGGAAGTGTGTGTCCAACAAACAATCACCCTCCTTACACATTGCCAATTTACATTATTATTGGTGGTAAAGCAATTTCTGGAGATTTGTTGCCCACAGTAGCGCAGATATAACCGCGGCAGGTGACAGATCTCCCCGTGTGCCATTGCCCTAACGGTCTATCCACGGGCCACTGTCATTGGTTATAAATGGTGAGTTCTGATGTAATTTCTGTCACATGACTCACTGAAACGTGTATATTATAATAAATAAAGTACCCCAGTGGCAAAATATGAGGATATTAGAAGTTACCTCGGAGTTCCATGACCTTCGGCCTCATGTTTTTATATGGTCATGAAACTCCTTGGTAACTTATAATATCCTTATATTTTACAAGAGGGGGTACTTTATTCACTATATACATTACAGATGGCTTCTAGTGAAGGATATGGATAAGAAATTTCATGGCAAAGATTTTTGGAGTTACTTGGTAGGAGATTGTAGGATATTTTAACCATAATGTCTAGACTATCATTGGATAAATCTTTTACTTCCCTTTTATTCATATGGTCGAATTTCGAATTTTTTTTAATTCGAAATTCGACCATATGAATAAAAGGGAAGTAAAATCCTTCAAATTCGACTATCGAATTAGAAGGATTTTACCGCAATTCAATCGTTGGAACGATTGGATAAAAAAATTTGATTTAATGGATCGATAAAATTTTTTTTCATTCAATTGGATTCAATTTCAATTTTTTTTATTCCATCAAAACTAATGATTCTCAATTCAGTAGCTTGGTTCTGGCGAAGTAGGTGGTCGAATAAAAATTTAAAGGGGATTTAATTTGACCATCAAATAGTCGAATATTCGAATACAATTTTATTCAAATATTCAAATTATTTGAATATTTGATGGTCAAATTTGCCTAATTTGCATATTCGAAGGTTCAAATTAGAATTTAATTAAAATATTCATGTGAATTTAGTAAATCTGCCCCTAAGTGTGATCTAAAGCTCTATATATACTGCAACTGACCGACTCATTTGTTCAATACCCCACTCTTATAGATAATCAATACAATACTTATCACAGTATATCAATTCATACAGAGTCACGCTAATGGCATTAAATTGGCCCATGTTACGTTCAAGTGAGCCAAGTACTGTACAAAGCACAAGCCAACCAGTGGGCAACTCACTAACCAGTATAATATCTCACTGCTTTAGGCTCATTACTAATGATGGGCGAATTCTCTGCGAATTCCCACGATTTGCCGAACGGCGAATAAATTTGCAAAACACCAGCAAAAATTCGCCTGCCGAAAATTCGCTGGCGTAAAAAATAAATCGTTTCGCAAATTTTTTGCCAATTCGCGGATATTTCGGCGAAACGGGATAGATTCGACCATCATTACTCATTACCTTCTTCATCACAATGAAATGTGACTCGCTATCATCAGATCTAAATGGAAACACCTTCTTCCTGGAATAAAAGAGAGTCATATTAATAAAATCTGTATTTAATACATATAGATGGAGTATTATTGGTTCATACAACACTCATATTAGTGGGAACAGGTGTGGTCATGTGTTCCACGTGTATTAAACTTCCATTAGTTCTATATCTGCGCCGTGTCCTCCTAGTTGAAGGAGCAGTACCATCAAAAAATTAATGTGTTTTAAAGTAATAAAAAAATTTGTCTGATTTGTCTGACATGACCTATCCTTCATAAAGCCATGCTGATTGCTGCTCATAATGCCATTCACTAGGACAAAATTTTGAATGTGATCCCTTAACAAGCCATGAAATAATTTACCCACCTCAGATGTCAAACTTACTGGCCTATAATTGCCAGGCTGGAATGACATCCACTTTTCTCCAATCCATAGGCACCGTACCAGTTCTTTATATAAACAATAGTAGTACTTACAGTTGTGCTCATAAATTTACATACCCAAGCAGAATTTCAGATTTCTTAACCATTTTTCAGAGAATATGAATGATAACACAAAAACTTTTCTTTCACTCATGGTTAGTGAGTGAATAGATTTAGTCAAGCTATAGACTTACCAGATTTTGAAGTAGATCGCCATAATGATGAAGATGAGAAGAGCAAAGAAGAGCCCAAGGGCAGTTCCTACATACTTGAATATGGAGGTTAAACCATCTTCAAGAAAACATATTACATATTACTTTCAATCTTTAAATGCATACACTGTCCTGCTAAACCATATACATGTTTTATATAGCTTACTCATAGGCTAAAACTAAGACAATAGATTGGGTAAATAACACTACAGTGATACAGATGCATCGGATATTGTTCTAAAGCAAAGTAATGCATATGGCACACACTTAAACCTAGTGGAGAAGACTGGAGAAGTGAAGACTTTGTTGCTGTGAGTCTGTGGTGCTTATGTTAAGTTTGTATTAGGAATTAGTTGAACAGGCAAGCTGCATTCAGGGAAAGGTTTCATCTGTTTGATGTAATATGTGGTTGTCACTAGCATTCTTTATAAGCATGGATATCTATAAAACATGCACATGATATATCCGGTGCCCAACAAAATTATTGAGTTTGTTTACAAATCCATCTGCAAAATGGGCACAGTTCAGAAAGGTACTGCGCAAACATTCTGCTATGGTTCCATATAGGTGCAGATGATAATATCCATCTGGACTTCTGATGAATGATACTCAAGTGGGACTATTTAGGTTGAGGAACCCTGGGCCTGGAGGTAACTCTGAGGTTCCCACTGCAGGTTGTGTCAGTAGGTGTTAATATTGCGCAGCTGAGGGGTTTAAACAAATGGACATGAGTTAGAAAATACTATTCGGTAATCCAATCTTCTGCAGTAGTGAGTAACTTAAATAAGTAGTGGATGTTCTAGAATGCATGAGAGCATATCAGTAATTGACCAGCCAATATCAAAGTGTTGTAGGTATTCACTATTGTTAAGGTTTCACCTGTTTGATCCAACATGCTTTACAGATTAAAGGGATACTTACATGTTTTTAAAAATCATCAATATGTCTTCTCAAGGACCCCAACGTTCTGGAGAGGACACCCATGTTTTCTGCAGTACACCACCAAAATCCCTGGCTCAGTTTACCAACGGAAATTTCCATGGGGGGAAATACCTGCTTTTAGCTTTCCATAACGGCCTTGGCCTAGAAGTTTGGGGTCTTTCCCAGTGTAACTAGGGTGGCATGGGGAAAAAATGCAACTCGCTCCTTACTGATTTAGATAATTGCAGTAACTTACATGAAACATGTATGTGGATAGTATCTGAAGTTCCTGTCCCAATAGAATTTGTTGCCGTGCAATGGTATTTTCCCTTATCACTTAACTGGACATCATGCAGAACCCAACTGTTGGAATACTGGAGAAGGACTAAATCTTTGTAAATGGCGTAAGTAATGGATGTGGGATAGGCTTGGGCCTTACAAGTCAGTGTCACCTTTGTGTGTTCAGGCATCGGGTTGGATGGAGTGCAGGAAAGCATTACATTCACAGGGGCGTCTGGAGGAGAGAACAGGATTAGTCATGAGTTTCAGAGCAACCTCTTTCTCTTTCCTGACAACTTCCTTGACTACTTGGTTGTCAGATGGGACATTAAGCCTTTAAATCTACTTATTCAGCCAATAGAAGGGGCTCTCATGTCCTACTTGTATAGTGTGCAGTTCACACTCCATGGCACTGTACAAGTAGGACATAAGAGCCCCTTTTATTGGCTGAATAAGTAGATTCCTAAGGAGAGACCTAAGTAGTGCTGAAAACTAGGATTTATAATACACTAGGGGGCAAATTTACAAAATTCACGTGAAGCATTCGAAGTTCGATCGAATGAGATCGAATTCCGATTGTATGATTTTTTCATATATCATATATTAGTGGTGTGAAAAACTATTTGCCCCCTTCCTGATTTCTTATTCTTTTGCATGTTTGTCACACTTAAATGTTTCTGCTCATCAAAAACCGTTAACTTTTAGTCAAAGATAACATAATTGAACACAAAATGCAGTTTTTAAATGAAGGTTTACGTTATTAAGGGAGAAAAAAAACTCCAAATCTACATGGGCCTGTGTGAAAAAGTGATTGCCCCCCTTGTTAAAAATAACTAAGAACAAAAGTAATTGAGATGTATCAGTCTGGTAAAGGTTATAAAGCCATTTCTAAAGCTTCGGGACTCCATCGAACCACAGTGAGAGCCATTATCCACAAATGGCAAAAACATGGAACAGTGGTGAACCTTCCCAGGAGTGGCCGGCCGACCAAAATTACCCCAAGAGCGCAGAGACAACTCATCCGAGAGGCCACAAAAGACCCCAGGACAACATCTAAAGAACTGCAGGCCTCACTTGCCTCAATTAAGGTCAGTGTTCACGACTCCACCATAAGAAAGAGACTGGGCAAAAACGGCCTGCATGGCAGATTTCCAAGGCGCAAACCACTTTTAAGCAAAAAGAACATTAAGGCTCGTCTCAATTTTGCTAAAAAAAGTCTCAATGATTGCCAAGACTTTTGGGAAAATACCTTGTGGACCGACGAGACAAAAGTTGAACTTTTTGGAAGGTGCGGGTCCAGTTACATCTGTCGTAAAAGTAACACAGCATTTCAGAGAAAGAACATCATACCAACAGTAAAATATGGTGGTGGTAGTGTGATGGTCTGGGGTTGTTTTGCTGCTTCAGGACCTGGAAGGCTTGCTGTGATAGATGGAACCATGAATTCTACTGTCTACCAAAAAATCCTGAAGGAGAATGTCCGGCCATCTGTTCGTCAACTCAAGCTGAAGCGATCTTGGGTGCTGCAGCAGGACAATGACCCAAAACACACCAGCAAATCCACCTCTGAATGGCTGAAGAAAAACAAAATGAAGACTTTGGAGTGGCCTAGTCAAAGTCCTGACCTGAATCCTATTGAGATGTTGTGGCATGACCTTAAAAAGGCGGTTCATGCTAGAAAACCCTCAAATAAAGCTGAATTACAACAATTCTGCAAAGATGAGTGGGCCAAAATTCCTCCAGAGCGCTGTAAAAGACTCGTTGCAAGTTATCGCAAACGCTTGATTGTAGTTATTGCTGCTAAGGGTGGCCCAACAAGTTATTAGGTTCATAGGCATAGGGGGCAATTACTTTTTCACACAGGTTTGGATTTTTTTTCTCCCTAAATAATAAAAACCCTCATTTAAAAACTGCATTTTGTGTTTACTTGTGTTTACTTGTGTTATCTTTGACTAATAGTTAAATGTGTTTGATGATCAGAAACATTTTGTGTGACAAACATGCAAAAGAATAAGAAATCAGGAAGGGGGCAAATAGTTTTTCACACCACTGTATATAATAGATCGAATGATTGGATATTCGATAATTCAATAATTTGATGATCGAAGGGATTCAAATTTTAAAATCCTTCAAATGCCTACTTCGCCATACCAAAAGAAGCTTATGGGAACCCCTCCATAGGCTTCTTTGGCTAAGTCCTGCTCGAATACCATTCGCACGATCGAATGCCTCGATCATTCGAATCATACGAATTTTTTGGAGGCTCAAAGGAAAAAGTAAGATTTTTTCGTGAAATCGAACGATCGGAATCCGATCGTGCGAATTCATTGAGAAATCGAATATTGAGCAAAATGATAGCCTAAAACTATTCGATAACCATTCGATAGTCGAATGCTTATCGAATATCGAGGGAATTCGAGGGATTTTTAGGTGAACTTAGTAAATGGGCCCCTTAGTAAGCCAATGCAAACATAGAAAGATAGGCGTTTCAGTGACGGATAATGGGGGCAACATACAGTAGCTGGGAAAAGTATGAGGGGTAGACAGAAAGAGTAAGTTGAAAAGTGAGGATTCGAAACAAAATAAAATGTGCATTTTAAATTATTTTTTTTTACTTACACTGGACATTGAGTGTAACTGGTTGAGATGGGACATTCCCAATTTCATTCCTTGCCTCGCATGTATAGTCGCCAGAATCCGTCCATTTTATTGCTGGAAACTTAATCTCATTCTTTCTGTGGGACTGTAGGACTGAGTCCTTGTACCAGCGATATTCACTGACTGCGGGGTTACTCCTGCCTACTGAGCAGCCCAACAATATCTTCTGCCCTTCTTTTATTTTTTGTGCTTGGAGTGTGACTCTTACATCCTTGGGGGGATCTGTGTGTAGGGAAAAGCAATGTTACAATACAGGAATGGAAATCTCAGTCGTGAACAAGGCAAGTAGCAAATTTGCCAACACTCATCAATAGGGGGATTAGAAGGAAAAGCAATGGTCAAGCGAAACTCTCCTAAATATAAAACATTGTTAGACATTCTTTATAGAAGACACTTGTCAAGAACTATGATAACCTATTAAGAAAAACGATGACTTATTATTTTGAAAACTTTTTTTGACAATGGGATGTACTAGTCTACTTTATCTTGCTTACCTTTTTCATCAGTCCTGCCTTGTTTTATGGCTGAGATTGTGGCTAAACTTTATAACAGAAACAGTGCAGAATGACAGGTGTTAAAATGACACAAATTGATTGTGTCTGTGCTCTGTCCCTTCCACAAAAGACAAAGAGTACAGTCAGCAAAAGTGCTTTCTGAATGATCATAAGTAGGAGCTTGGCTGGTTGGTCTACCAAGTTCTTGTTCTGGCCACTGGATGATGATAGTTTTGGTCATTACACACGGTTATGTAATTGTAGTATATGAGTCTCTTGAGGGAGCCACTGAATAGAAATATTTTAAAAGATTTTTAAGAAAGTCCCAGAGGGAAGAGTATAGAGAGAGTATAGGATGGGTCCTCAGAGGGGATTTTGCCATGAAGATTTATTCAGAAAGTCACCTGATCTAAGGACCAACCCCAAGAGGAAAAGTTAGGACATACAGTATAAATATAACTGGAAAATGAGGTTCAATATTGATAAATGCAAGGTTATTCACTTTGGCAAAAATAATATAAATGCAAGTTATACACTAAATGGCCGTGTGTTGGGAGTTTCCTTAAGTGAGAAGGATCTTGGGGTTTTTATAGAGAACAAGTTGTCTAATTCTGGGCAGTGTCTGTAGCTACTAAAGCAAATAAAGTTCTGTCCTGCATAAAAAAGGGCATAAACTCAAGGGATGAAAACATAATTCTACCTCTTTATAGATCCCTAGTAAGGCCTCATATTCTCTCATATTCATTGACAGTTAGATCCAATATATCTTCTAGGCAAAAGGAGTCCCCCTATAAGATATATTGGATGTAACAGTCAATGAATATCTGACACCCAACTGCTGCATGTAGAGAGACATGATGTCTGGTGAGTTTAATAGAGTGAGCTCTAATACATCTTCTAGGCAAAAGGAGCCCCCCTGTAAGATATATTGTATGTAACTGTCAATGAATATCTGACACCCAACTGCTCCATGAAGACAGAATGAAGAGAAACAGATGCAGAGGGAGGGATGGTGAAGATAAACTTGATTATTTAAGAAACAATGCAGAATATTTAAAAATATTTAAATGATTGTATTATTTAGATTCAAACTTTGCTCACTGCACTTGAAGATGTAAATGCCCTAAAATATCTGAAAGCACCAGCACTTTTTGTAGGCAAATTCAAGAAATTACAAGAAAAGTTACATAGTAATAGTAGTAGTACATAACAGTTACATAGAGGAGCTAAGGCTAAAAACAATACCATTACTCAGGCTACACAGTAAGAGCTTGGTCTATACAAGTGGATGCTTTTGGTACTGTATATCTAACAATTTTAGAAGGAAATGGTGTTTCATTTGGGCCACTGTAACCCCAAGACTTTTTGACAATCTTTTCTTGCATTCAAATATTGAACCAGTGCAACTACCAGCTGGGAATCCTTTCTGTGGAGTTATCACTGTTTATGAACTCGTTAGAAGGTGAAAAGCTTCTGTCTACAAAATTTCCCAAATTTTGGAAATAGAAAGAGGGACAAAAAGTTTTGCCGCGTGAAGCGTGTTGAATTTTTTTTAGCCATGCCCATTTTGTGGCCACACCCCCCTAAATATCATGATGATTTTACAAAATTTGTCAGGTTATGAAAATTTCAACACATTTCTGTGGTTTTTATGCGTTATTACAATTTTGCTAATGAAGATGAATTGTCCTTTAAGCTGAAAGTCACGACTGACCCCCCCAAGAGACCTGCTTATCTTAAATTGATATAATTGTTTCTTTGCTTATCTTGAATTGTACCAATGTACAGCGTAAAAGGGCACCTGCCACGTATTCTGGGCTCTCTGCCAAAAGCCAATTCAGTTTAAGAAACATTGTATGTTTTTCTAGCTGTTCAGCGCAGGAGATCAAAGAGAAAGTCAGGACATTTTAGTAATAATATGAGTCTGCGGGCTGAGCTGTCAAAATTGGGACTGTACCGTGAAAAACGGGACAGTTGGGAGGTATGTAGTGATGGGCGAATCTATTTGCGAATTTCCAGAAAAATGTGCGAAACGAGTCACGTCACATTGTTTCCGACGCGCGTTGCGTCATTTTCGTTGCTTTTTTTTTTTTTTTACGTGCTTCTCGGTTTTTTGGGTCTTTTTTACGCCAGCAAATTTTCAGCAGGCAAATTTTCGCTTGCGGCGAGTCGTGGGAATTTGCTGCAAATTTGCGCCTGGCGAATATATTGGCCCATCACTAGAGGTATGGTAATTGTGCCAATATCTTGCTATCGTTTGAATAATACACTCTCCTGCAACATAGAGAATGAAGGCCCTAAATGAGAGAGAAAGGGATGCTGGGGGAGGAATGTCAGTGGCCCAACCAAACCAGGATAATATCACAAATATTTAGCAGTGATAGAGGGAAGTCACTTTCACTAGGCCATTATTCCATTTGGCTCTTTGAATCCAGCCCTGCACTATAGGCCGACACACCCAGCAGTTTAGATATAAAATACTATAGAAGAACCGATCTACTTACAGAGGACATTTATGTAAACAGGCTTGGAACGAGTACTGCCTATTTTATTTGCAGCTTCACACTCGTAACTTCCACGATGCTCTTCTTTGATTCTATTAATGATAATTTGATTATCACGCTTGTCGTTTCCTTTCTCATAGACCCACAATTTCCCATCCTTATACCATGTGATCTGGGATACTTCGGGGTTACTGCTGTTGATGATACAGCTCAATTGAACAATAGTCCCTTCCACGTAGGATGTCTTTATTGGCTGAAGAACAACTTCAGGGTTCTTTGGAGGATCTAGAAAAAAAATATATTGTTACTGTTTTCCCCATTCAGTGTTTTTTGTAAACTGAAGAGAAACCAATATGAACGGTCTACTCTGTTTTGGTCAGTATTTTAGATTAGAAGTTCGTTGAACATTTACCCAAGGGGATTGTTTTCTCTTGCAACATGAAGACAATAGAAATCAATGAACCACTGAGGTGAGAAATGAAAGATCTAGTTCTTCAACTGGACATTCCTCTGAATGGACTTGTCTGTCCCATGTCCCTAATGTTGGTGGTGGCTAGACACCATAGGCTGAGAAGCACCTCTCCAATGATTCTAATAGGTAGACTTTTAATCCAAGAGCCTTTTTTTGTATGTTACAGCTTGCTTTAATAAAAAAGCAACATTCCAAGACAAGTTATAGCTACTCTTCCTCTTTTATAATTCTCCTGCTTTGAATTTCATCTGTAAACTGATAGCTATGGGTTTATTTTCATGTCAATATTAATCAATATTTTCAAAGCCGGAATAAAATATTAATAGGGAAAGGCTAGAAAACGATAGATAAGCAGTTAAAAGAAAAGTTAACATAGAAATCCTACTGTTGCTTTTTTTTTTTTCGAGAACAACAAGCCATTTTATTTGGAGGCTGAAAAGACGCAGAACAGGAAGGCTAATAATAGCCGTGCCAATTAAAAAGTGAAGGGCAACTGAAAAAATTGCAACACATTACATTCAATAAAAAGTTCAACTGTTCCTTATATAACATTATAAATATGTGATATAAATAACCAGTACAATATGCTTACTTGCTGTCTCCTCCATTGCTACCCCCCAACCTTCTGAACCAGTGAGCAACATTCAGAAGTAAAAGGAGTTGGGGAGCAACACAAGCATGAAAAATGTTCTTGGTAGCCCCTATGTAGATTGTCAGCTTACATTGAGGTTCTGTTTGGGAGTACACCTGGTTTTTATGCAACTAAGTTGCCTCCAAGCCTGGAATTCAAAAATAAGCACCTGCTTTGAGGCCACTGGGAGCAACATCCAAGGGGTTGGAGAGCAACATCCAAGGGGTTGCAGAGCAACATGTTGCTCATGAGCTACTGGTTGGGGATGACTGGCCTAGATGATTGGGAGATTTTAGAAATTATTTTAGTTTCAAAGGATTCTATTACTCAGGACTTATGCACAGGGGTGCGGCAGCCCACAGATTACCAGGGGAGTCAAAAAGACGCTTGTGGTAACTTAAAGACAAGAATTTTGAAATTTAGAATTTCAACCTTTCTAGTGCAACAAGCGCAATTTCTTACCTTTTCAAGTGCTGGAGTGGGTCAAGGGGCAGGGTCGGACTGAGGGCTCAGCGCGACCCAGCCTCCCCCACTGGGACTCACCCCACGTGCATGCGTGCTGTGTTTTTGCTGTGACCGGTCTGAAGAAAGGAGTTTGCAGCAAGATTATTGAAGGGACTGGGGGGCCCACCGGGTTTTTCCCGGTGTCCCGCTGGCCCAGTCAAACTCTGTCAAGGTTATGTCATGTGAAAGCCATGAAAACCCCTGAAACACCCCTGCTTAAGCATTAATTCAATTATATTTAGATTAAAAATGGTGGCATACCAAATAAAAGGTGTACTTCTCAGCTCTTAACTATATTCTGTATGTGAGCAGGAGTTGTCCTAAAGGTTAAGCGATCTTAATGAAGCCAAATAAATATTTGGCCGTCTGTATAAGCACAATTTAGCAGCTATGTTGAACGTGAACCGACCCTTATAGGTCTTCCAAAATGAAAGCAAAAGTGTGAGAGTTTGTAATGGGATTTTACTGAATTGTGTTTTGTAAGCTGGGAATTGGGAACCCGATTTCTAGAGATGATAGGACACTGGGGATGGGAATTAAAACTTAGGAGAATTAACACTGTGGGGCAGATTTACTAAAATTCACCCAAAAATTATTTGATTCTACTCGATATTCGATTAGCATTCGATTGTCGAATAGTTTTAGGCTACCCTTTTATTCGATCATCGATCATTCGACGATCGAATGAATATTATTCGATCACTCAAATAAATTAATCGATCATTCAAATAATTTGTACGATTCGAACGATCGAAGACTTCGATCGTACGAATCCTATTCAATCAGGACTCAGACTCAGAAGCCTATGGGAGGGTTCCCAATTCGGTAGGTTTAATCTGGTGAAGTAGGCAGTGGAATAACTTTACAATTTTAAAGTCGATCGAATGATCAAATGATTGAATATTCGATCATTAGAATATATTCGATCATTCACTATTCGATGATCGAATATGCCTAATTTGCATATTCGACCAATCGAATTAATCCTACGATCGATATTCGATCTATTCACATGAGTTTAGTAAATCTGCCCCTTAGAAATCTCAGTGACTTTCCTGATTCCGGGAGAAATCCCGTTGGATAGTTTGACAGACTGCTATTGGGAGTCCAATATAGATATTTAATGTAAATACTTACACATGACATTCACATTCACAACTGATGATCTTTTAGTTCCAAGACTATTCCGTGCTTCACATTCGTATAATCCAGAGTCCTGCTCTCTAATATTAGAGAGTGTCAGATCCGTGTCTTCAGCCGAAATCATTTCTTGGTCTTTATACCAGGAGATAGATTCAAATTGAGGATTTGCATCAACTGAGCAGGTCAGTTTATAATCGTAACCTTCCCTTATTTCTTGGCTTGAGATTTTAAGAGCTACTTTTGGAGCATCTGAAAAATGTCAAAAAGCACAATAATTTTAAAAAATTTTATATAATAAATGGTACTGTTCTTTTTGTGATATATCTCTGTAATCAATGACGGTTTCAGCTTTATCCAGCAGCGATACCACAATTTACTCAACAACTGTATATAAAATAGAATAGAAATTCAACCTTCACTTCTAACCAGCAATAATAACACGTCTTCTTCTACAACTGGTAAGTGATAAGCTATAGTTATTACTACTACAAGGTACAGACCATGTTATAGATAGAAGGGCTGATTTGTAAACAGTGGGCACATTTGCACCTGGGCAGTAACTCATAGCAGCCAATCAGTGATTAGTTTTTTTTCAGCCAGCCACAGGTTAAGCACTGAAAGCAATGATCTGATTGGTTGCCCTGGGTTACTATACAGACCACACTTTATAAATGCCCCCTTTTTGTCCTATTACAAGTTTTTGAAACAATCACATGACTGGGGCAGCTGGGAAACTGAAAATATGTCTAGCCCCATGTCAGATTTCAAAATTAAATATAAAAAAAAATCTGGTTGCTCTTTTGAGAAATGGATTTCAGTTCAGAATTCTTCGGGAGCAGCACTGTTACTATTATACTAACATTTTTCCCATGACAGTATTCCTTTAAAATAAAGTTTGGGCACTAACTTGTCTATATAACATGAACTGTATTTGTTCCTTATGACCCCATACACTCAAAGGAGAAGTAAAGCTTAACTAAAGTAGTGTGTATAAATGTTGTACATGATGTTTTGTGCTTGTGTTTAGCAGTAAAGATCTGTGTCTCCCCAGTAGATGCCCCAGTAGCTCCCCATCTTCTTTTCTACTGATTCACTGATTCACATGCTCTGTGCTGCTGTCACTTACTGAGCTTAGGGACCCACTCACAATATACACCTGATAGTGTCATAGAAATATAGTCACAATATAAGGCTGATTAGTCATTAATACACATCATTAGAAACATCACAATTTAATCATCAGCAAACCTGTAGCATCAGCTTATATTACAGCCAGGGAAGCTCATTTTCTGCTGCTGCTGCTGGATAATTAGTGATGACCCCTAAGCTTAGCTTCTCAACAGCTGCTCAGAGCCCACTGAGCATGTGAGTGTCACAGACACTTTCCAAGATGGTGACCCCCTGTGACAAGTTTCAAGTCCTGGATCATTGCTGCTATTGACAAGCTCAAACTTTAGCCTCCTGCAATAAGTTCACTATATAAAATAAGACAATTTTAGCCTTATTGATTTTTAGGGGTTCATTCTCTTTTAACTGCTCCCACAACATCACAGGGTGTCTCTCCTCAGTTGCTATTGGTGGGTTTTAGTTTACTGGGTGCTGCTTATGAATTACATTGGTGTGCAAGGCGCTGTGACCTATGCATGAAACATTGCACTGGATATAATACTCTCATTAGATAGATATGTCATACTGTATCATTTATTGGCTGTGTGGCTGGGTGTTAGTGTGTAGTGATGGGCAAATTGGCGGCGTTTTGCTTCACCGAATTGTTTGTGAATTTCTAGAGAAATAAAGACAGACATGCATGAGTCAGGTCCGGTCAGGTCCGGTCTGAGAATTAAAATAGGCCCTGGCATTTCAGGTACATAGAGGCCCAATCAGCCCCCACCAGCCCACTAAATACTGACTTTCTATGGCACCTTATAGCAGCCCATTTGGCATTTGCCAGAACCCACAGATTGCCAGTCCCGGCCTGGCATGAGCCCACCCTAAAAAAAATGTGGCATGCCCCTCAATGGTTAAATAATTTTAAAACAATAATTTTTAACAATTACAGTTACAACTTTTAAAGGAGAAAGAAAGTGATTTTATACTTGGGGGTACCAAAGTTAGGCACCCCCAAATGACTACTTTTACCTACGGGATACCCCGGGCCAGTGCTCTTGTCAGCCGAAAACCTCATTGATCTGAGGTTCTTCTAGCGAGCACCACAGAGAGATCAACTTCCTCCTGCTTTGATTTCAAATTTCCCGGGGAAATCGCATGCGCAGTAGAGCAAAGTAGCCAATATTTTCGTTAAAGTAAGCATGAACTTACTGCACCACAAGCCTAATCAAACAAATGATTTATGCTTTCAAAGTTGGCCACAGGGGGCTGTCATCTTGTAACTTTGTTATACATCTTTGCAAGACCAAGACTGTGCACATGCTCAGTGTGTTCTGGGCTAAGCTTAGGGATCGTCATAAATGATCAAAAAACAAAGCTGCTTGAGTTCTGCATGGCTGGTAAGTAAGCTGCTGTTCATAAGTATGATTGTTTCCCTGTCAGAAGTTAGGGACCGTCTGACAATTCCTATCCACAGCACTAAATGAAGGGAGAATTTCACTGCATACAGTCAGGTTTCTTATAAAAACAGTACACATTTTTTAATTAAAGTATATTGGAGATAGGTTTCTTTGTCATCAGAGAAAGTAAAAATGGGATTTAATTTATTTGCCTTTCCTTGCCCTTTAAGTAAACTTAAATGGTCTTTTTCTAATATGGATTTCAATACCTTATCCAGAAAACCCCAGATCCCAAGCATTCTGGATAACAGCTCCCAAGCATTCTGCATAACAGGTCCCAAGCATTCTGATTAACAGGTCTCATACCTGTAGCTCATATAGTTTGAGTACTTACACTGCACATTTATAGTGACTGCTTCAGAGCGACTGCTTCCGATTTCATTCTCAGCCACACAATAGTAATTTCCTGACTCACGGGCCGTGTAACGAGATTTATCCTCTGTAACTTTATTATCAGATTTATACCACCAGTATCTGAGTATGGGAGGGTTACTGCTTTCTGCAAAGCATTCCAGTGGTACTTCATCTCCTTCTCTTATTGTTGTTGACTTTTTGGGTAATATACGAACTCCTTTGGGAGAATCTGAAAAGGGAAGCTTTACAGTCAATCCTAGTAAATCTAATGATTTAAAGAGAACCATATAGGGTACTACTTTACATAAACACACAATACAATATCAATATCATTTATAATAAAATATAAGTGGTCATTTACCACCACCAGCACATTTTTGGTCCTCTCTGTAGCAAAAAGCACCCATTTCAGTTCCGTATAATTGTACTTGGAGTTGCTCTGTCCTATCTGCCTCCAGTCCTGAATTAAAGACTGGCCTATTGATTCAGGAGACCCTTGGAGTCACCTCGAAACCAGGCGATATCTCCAGGGTTCCTACAGCCCCCCTGAGTCAATGGCCACAGTATAGTTGTATGAAGAATAGGTTACATGCGTCAGTCTCTGAATACTGAAGTTACACAGCGAGTACCCTTATTACTGATACCCTTTGTCTTATTTATATCAATGTACTTACACTTTATATTGAGCACAACAGGCCCAGTCTTACTGACTTCATTATTCCCTCTGCTAAGGACACATTCGATTTTTTTATTGTTATCTTTCCAGGTTGGGGTAAAGGTGAGCGTCGACTCCGTTCTCATTGTTTGATTATATTTGACTGATTCCTGGATTTGGGGAAAGATTGTCTTTTCCTCGCCTTCCACTTCTCCAGCCCAGGAGAGGCTCAGGGTATCACCAGGGCAGTAGTAATTGATATAACAGGACAATGTGAGCTTCGAGGATTCTTTCCCCACTTCCACAGGTCTGATCATAAACTCCGGCAAAGAATCTATGCAAGAAAAATCATTATTGAGACGAAGAATGTATTCCCTTAGGAATACACATTCGCATTAAAGGGCAAGTAACACCACAGATATCCTATTACAGTTTATAGATATAGACCGTGGATTAGTGATACGCTGTGTTGAATACCGTGGGTTTAGCTCTTACAAAGGAAGCTAAATGGGGGGTCAAATGCATCTATGAAGGATTTCCTTTACCCATGTCGCAATATATAGTATTTAGCAGATATACGTATAACAGACTTTCTGTGTATTCTTGAAAACACGTCATCACTCCATGTTTAACTGAGTGGAAGGGAATGCTGGGAGCTATAGTCCACTGAAATCAGGGTGGTTTGATTAAAACAATATAATACAAAAAAATTTATTCATCAGACGCGAATTCGCGCTGAATTCTCACGATTAGCGAAACATCAATGAAAATTCGCCAGCTGAAAAATGTGCAGGCGTCAAAAAAAGCGACGCGTCGAAAACGTGACGCGACTCGTTTCTCGAATATTTTGCCAATTCGCGAATTTCCCAGGAAATTTGCTAATTTTTCGGTGAAGCGAAACGGGATACATTCGCCGATCACTACAAATAAAGCTTTACCCAGCTCTTCCAATTACAAATGCTAGGGAATCCTCCAATAAGAATCTGACTCTGTTCTTTGGTCCTGCAATTGGAGTTGGAAGCTTTAAAGGAGAACTAAACCCCCCTCCTAAAGAAATTCCCCATCTAATAACCCCCATTCACCCCACTACCCACCTCCTCCCCGTATAAGTCCACTATTTCAAAAAGTAGAGCAGATGGGCACCATCTTCTGTATCTTTGAATCCTCTTCTTCCTTTCGCTATTTATGGAGTGTTGCGCATGTGCAGTAAAGCACGGATACCAGACAGCTCCATCTTTGCATGTGATTAAGCTTAGGGGCAGATTTATCAAGCCTCGCCAATTCGAGGGCTTTTAGACCTCGAATTTGGCAAAAAATTCGATGCTCGAATAAAAATTCATAGGAAATTTTCACTGGTTTTGAGCGCTATTCGATTCCTCGATAAAATCGTATGATCGAATGATTTTAGGAAAAAATCGTAAAATTTTGTTCGACCGTTCAAAAAAAAAAAAAAAAAAAATCGTACGAACAATCGAAGCGTTCGATTGTAGGATTTCTATTCGAACAGGAAACATTAAAAAAAGCCTATGGGGAACTGCCTAGTTCCCCTTTAATCCGGCGAACTAGGCAGTCGAATTAAATTTTAGAGGGCAAGCTCTTCCACCATCGAATGATTGAACTGTCGAATAGATTTTTATACGATCTATTTGATATGATCGAATTTGTCTAATTAGATGGTCGAACTGAGCTAATTTGCATATTCGAAATTCGAGCAATCGAAATTTTTCAGTTCGATCGAATTTCGAATCCTTCACACGTATTTGATAAATCTGCCCTTAGTGGTCCTTTAGACCCAAGAGCTCCGCTGTGCTATTCTGCTTGGAGAGATCTGTGCGAATTTCTGCAACACTTTTCTTCCCCCCGCCCCCCCCAGCAGCCAATCAGCAGCCTATCAGCAGCCAATCAGCAGCCAATCAGCAGCCTATCAGCAGAACAATGGAAAGGTAACCAGATATCAGCTCCCTCACACCTCAGCTGAAGGATTCATTTGCATTGGCAGGGTTTTTCCTTCTTGGGTGCTATTCTCATGTCTACCACTATGTGGTGCAAGATAGCACGACTTGGGTCATGTTGAAGTACAATGAGAAGGGAAGAAACAATACATTTCTCAAAGTTATTTATTGTACAGCACTGGTTCCTTTTTAAAGCTCAAAATCATACACAATGCACTGAGATGGCTACCACCATACCAATATTACAGCTAAGAATAAAATAGAAAAAAATATGGAATTGAAATGGTTCGAGTGAATTATTTGCAATGTAAACCGTGTAATTTAGAAATAAAAAGTAAACCATAAAATCATAAAATTATCCTTTTACGTCAAAAGTGAACCACCCATTTAATGGGTGATCAGTTCTATAGTAGCTGCTATTAATACAGATACAGAACAGAAAGGGTGATGGTAACTATAAAGCTTGTTCATGTTTCATTCAGAACAAAGAAAGGCAGAGTCACTATTAGTGATGGGCGAATTTATTCGCCAGGGGCAAATTCGCGGTGAAGTCCCGCGATTCGCAGCTGGCGAATAAATTCGCGAAACGGCAACAAAAATTAGTCGCAGAAAAATTCACCAACAAAAATGAGTCGCGTGTCGTTTTTGACGTGACGCACCGAAAACGACGCAACGCACACCGAAAACGATGCGACGCACCGCGTTTGACGCGCCGCGCGTCAAAAACGACGCGCGACTCGTTTCGCGAATTTTCCGCCAATTCGCAAATTTCTCTGGAAATTCGCAAATTTTCCGTCGAAGCGAAACACAGGAGTTTCGCCCATCGCTAGTCACTATGTCTAACAACGGCAAATGGATATTTCTTGGCAACAGGCCTATTGAATTCTGCAATTGTTTCGGGAGACCAATGTGTGTATTGCTTAAAACAATTTGTTCAACGAATTAAGCAGTCGCATTAAAGGCAAATTTCCAAGTGAGCGGTATCTCGTTGCAGCCAATCACTGAGTAGTATTTGTTTCAACCCTCTGCAGGAAGAACAATGAAAGTTACAATGTGATTGGTTCCCTCGGGACATCACGTGAGCACCGTTTATAAATGACTCCAGGGATCAAATGTCTTCTATATGCTGATGTATGAGAAAGGAGGAAGATTTGAAAAGGCATCTGTATCTCTCTCACAGGCTACGTATTCTTTAACACAATTCTGCATTTCTGCGACTTCCATCTGACTGTGCCCCTTTTTTTGTAGATGGGTGGAATATCAAAGGATGCAGGGGCAATTAAATCACCTGACAGCCAATCAGGCGACTGTATAAGTCCCCTATCACTGGACGGAACACAAGTACAAGGTACTTACCAGAGACAGTCAGAGACACATTCTTCTTTGTCATCCACAAAATATCTTTATCTTCTATCCTCAGATTGTATATTCCGCTGTCTCCTTTCTGTACATCTTTCAGTACAATTCCACATTTGCCTGATTCCTCATGCCAGTAAGTCCTCACATTATGACTCTCCTTATTCACCGGATCTTTATTTTGATAAACAATTCTCCCAGTCCATTTGTTTTGGATATTATCATACACTGGGTTTTGATACCATAGAAATGTATTGATATGTCTGCGAGATTCCTCATAGCATGGTATCAGCACACAGGAACCTTTCCAGGCGGTAATACGTTCTGGGAAATACACGGGATCATCTGTCCGTACTGATTGACAAAAACCTTCAAGAAAATATAAAGCAGCTATGATGTTTGTACCAGATGAAACAATAATTTCTATACATAAACATTCTTATATCAGGCATATACTGTGTATATATATATATACAGTATGTCTGTATCATAGGGGTTTCCTAGGTTGGAAAATACTGAAAGTGATATCAGAGGGACATAAATGAGCTGGAGAGAGTGCAGAGACTAAGGGGCAGAGTTATCAAATTGGCGTGAAGGATTGGAAATTCGATCGAATTTTCAAAAAGGTGCAAATTCGAATTTGTGAATAAATTCGAATGGAAATTCGAGCAGTGAATTTAGAAAATTCCATCGAATCGAATAAAATCGAATAAAATCGAACGATTCGAATAAAATTCTATTCGACTATTCGATGGTCGAATAACATCCCCTTTAAAAATGTCTTCGACTGCCTAGTTCACCAGTTTCGACCTACCGAGGTAGGGATTCAAAAAGTTGCATCGAATAGAAATATTCGATGGAATGGTTAAAATCATTCGAATCGATTGATCGGATATTTCTAATCGATCGTTCGAACCAATAGAATAGCGGTGAAAATCCTTCGAATTTGAAGAATTTTTATTCCCCTACTATTCCCCATGGTCGAATTCGAGGGTTTTTTAACCCTCAAATTCAACCAATGATAAATCTGCCCCTAAGTGCAAATAAACTGGTTAGAGGGATGGAAGTCTTAAATTATGAGGGTTGACTGTCAATGTTGGGGTTGTTTGAGATGGGAAATGATTACCATTTACCAAGTACATTAAAGGGCATTATAGACAGAAAGTGGGGGACCTTTATTCCCATTAAAAGGATCGGTGTACTGGATGCACCCTCCTTTAGACTAGAGGAAAAGAACTTTCATTGGAGGCAGCATTTGTGGTTCTTCCCAGAGAGGACAGGGAGGTTTTTTTTATTGATTTTATTTATGCATTTATAGATTTTCTCATTAACATAGCACAGCACATAAATGCTGGTAACAGAAGAGAGAAGAAAGAGAAGGAGAAGTCATGTAGGAGAGTGTGTCTCTACATTTGGACATCCAGGCAAAGGGACAGATTCAGTTCAGTGAAAAAAAAAGGTGTCTCATGGTTTATCCCATGAAAAGTCATGGACGTAATTCAATTCCAGGAGAAATAACTTTTCTCCTTATTCAGTTCCAGCTTTTCTTCCTACAGAGCGTTCACCTGATAAACAGCAACGTGCGTTTCTCTGAACTGAACTGCATCTCAAATTGACTCTTGTCCATGACTTTTCACATGATAAACCTTTTTCTCACTGAATTGAATCTAAACCATGGTCTGATTACAGGACTGGAACTACCTGAACTGCAAGTTTAAAAAAAAAAAGCCCTGGTAGTTGAGATCAAGTACATGATGTTATTATTACAGAGAAAAAAAGGAAATATTTGCTTGAAATGGAGTTTATAGGAAATGATCTCCCCGCTAAGTCTGAACTTTCTGAATGTGTCCCATACTTGTATTCCCAAACCTATAAACGAAGATTAGAGTAACATGAAGGTCTCGAAAACATATCACAGTGTACCATGTATGTTGTTTGATGTGTAATGGTACTTCATTGTACTTACCTATACCTGCATTGAGCACTAGGATCAATCCCTTCATCAGCACATTCTGAAATAGGTCTTTATTCATGATCCTAAAGTATTGAAACAGAAATGTAATCAGTGTTTATTGAACAGAAACAATCCCAATGTTTAGAATAGTATACGATCATTGATCTACAAGAACTTGGCCTTTTGTCTCATGGCTTAATGTTTCCTCCCCTGTGAATTTTAATATTATAATAATATCTTAATATATAGTCAGTGACTGGTGAATTATAAAGAATAACAAACACCTTCTAAAATGTGTCTTGTTTGTAAAACAAGATTGAATTGCTGAATACAATAGCCTGTGACAATATTGGAATATATGTCGGGCTGATCATGAAGCCTGGTTTCGCCACACAAATGACCTACCAACATTCGTGATTTTCCTTAGAGGAGTCGAAACTCTAGGGTGGGACTTTTTTGTGTTTGGTTGGTTTATAGGTGGATCTGAAAGTAGCCTGGTTGTGTTGGGATGATACTGGATGACAGGGAGGAGAAAAGTAGAAATTAATTTGTCAGTAGACTTGATACACCAATCATGGGCTGGAATCAATCACGGTAATTCATTTAGAGTAATAAACAGATTAGAGTGTCTTTTCTGTTTGACTTGTAATGTTATATAACACAGCTGATGGTTTGAAAAGCAGAATATGTCACCCAACTGCTTTCTAAAAGAGAAGAGGGAAGGAGCTAAGATGAAAATTACCGCCATGCTTGGCTTGTGCTGTGGAAAATAATAAAGGTTAATGCAAAATAGAGGAACACAGAGCCTGGTTCTTCAAGCGAGAATTAGACTTCCTCTGTGCAGTGGTTCTAATGTTTCTTTCTGCCGTGCAGCAGGGCCGTGTCTACACACCTGATTTTTAAATAGGCTACAGCTTTCCCCTCATTTCCAAACACAGTCCCAGTTATTACATTCTGTGCATGGTAATGTCACATTGGGAATTAAATGCCCTGTTTAGGAAAACTGTTCAATGACTTTATTATTGAACTATTGAGCTATATTGGCAAAGGTTGATCTGCACAGTCAGTCTTATTTATCTGCACTTTTGTTTCCTGTCCAGATATATTAATTACACACCAAAGCCTTAACCAGCTCACTATACAGAATAGCCTACCTATTCCAACCACTCACCAGAGACAAACCAAACCCTAGCCTTCTCATGCTCATCAGACTTCCAATGATGTCACATAGAGAGTCACACACAGAAGAAAAATCTTGCTAATAGTGAAAGATGTTACATAGTTACATAGTTACATAGTTACATAGTTAAATCGGGTTGAAAAAAGACCGAGTCCATCAAGTTCAACCCCTCCAAATTAAAAACCCAGCATACACACACACACACAAACACACATCTCCACTCTTTCGCACAAACCATATATGCCCATAGCTATACTAACTGTAAAGTTTAGTATCAAAATAGCCTTTGATATTATGTCTGTCCAAAAAATCATCCAAACCCCTCTTATAGTCATTAACAGAATGAGCATCACAACATCACCCGGCAGTGCATTCCACAACCTCACTGTCCTCACTGTGAAGAACCACCTACTCTGTTCCTTTAAATGAAAGTCCTTTTCTTCTAGTCTGAAGGGGTGGCCTCTGGTGATCCTCTTTATGGGTAAAAAGATCCCCTGATATTTGTCTATAATGTCCTCTAATGTATTTAGTGTAAAGTGTAATCATGTCCCCTCGCAAGCGCCTTTTTTCCAGAGAAAACAACCCCAATCTGGACAGTCTCCCAGTCTCATAATTGAAGTCTCCCAGTCTCATCCCTCTAACCAGTTTAGTTGCACTTAGTTTCTGCACTCTCTCCAGCTCATTTATATCCCTCCTAAGGACTGGAGTCCAAAACTGCACTGCATACTCCACATGAGTCTTACTAGGGATCTATAAAGAGGTACAATTATGTTTTCATCCCTTGAGTTTATGCCCTTTTTTATGCAGGACACAACTTTATTTGCTTTAGTAGCTACAGAATGACACTGCCCAGAATTAGACAACTTGTTATCTATAAAAACCCCAAGATCCTTCTCACTTAAGGAAACTCCCAACACACTGACATTTAGTGTATAACTTGCATTTATATTATTTTTGCCAAAGTACATAACCTGCATTTATCAACATTGAACCTCCTTTTCCAGATTGCTGCCCAGTTTCCCAACTTAGACAAATCACTCATTGTAGCTAGTGATGCGCGAATTTTTCTTCGAAGCGAATTGCGGGAGATTCGCCCATCACTAATTGTAGCCTATCAAGTAGATGCCGTTGCAGCAGTCATGTCTTAAAAGGTCCAAGGGATAGGGAAAATATGCCCCCTTTTTGACATGAGCTCATTCAGTCGGGCATTTAGAAAAGGTGAAGATTCTAAACCTCGAGAAAGAAAATTTTATTTTCCTAACATTCCTGATTTAAGGATTGAATCAAACCATACTATTTGTAAGAACAATTTACCCACCCCCTTAGGCTCACCGTGTAATACAGTTCCTTCCTCACCATTTCCCATTGTGTGGGACCTGAGGTTGGTCTGCTTTCTAAAGTGGCTGATGCACAGATTTTCTTAATAGCAGAGAGTCATCAAGTCACAGAATCCATCGCTTTACAATGGGAAATGGTGAGGGAGGACTACACTGTGAGCCTAAGGGGTGGAGAACTGGTCCTAAGGAACACACAGATAAACATATATATCTATAATATATAACTATATAAGCACAAATTTAAAATCATCGCAACTTGAACCTAATGACCACCCAGCAACATCTACATCATAACTCTCTAGACTGTAGCTGTCGTGTGCAGATTGCTCTTTACCCGCTGTCGGAGTTTGTAAGTCACTTATTGCTGAATACTCTTTGGTACAGAGCTGTGGAATATTTTGAAACTCTCTATTCACATGCGAGAATAATAATAATTGCTGGGCACAGTCATGGTTTCTCCGATAAGATAACTTACGCATGTTGGCCAAGTTTCACTACAATATGTGAAAAGTTTGCTATACCTTTAAAAACATTTATTTGAAACAGATCTGTCTTAGGGGTAATTTTGTTGAACTCAGTATGAAAAAACACACAAATACGTAACAATATTCTGCAATATTATATGTTGGCTGTAAAACTCTTCGCTGTCTGGAGAGAGGGCGATGCTCATGAACTTTGGGGTGGACATGCACTCAATGCCACTGATATACAACACAATGTTTAATGCCACATAACAACACTCTGAGGCTCTGTTTTGCGACACTGGATTTTTTTGGTCAGTCTGTTTTTTATTGGTGTCCATTCCATTTAAATTCAGGGTCCTCCAGTTAAACATCACCCCAATCTGCCTTCGAGAATCTCGGATCCTGCCTATTATAATGCACTTTTGACTCCTACAGGTTTATTGAGCTTGGTCAGGTCAACAACTCTTCGCACATCCTTGACTAAGCTTCTATATATACAGATTATTACACTGCCTATATCTCCCCAAGGACATGAGAAATGCTGTATGTCAACTCCTACTTACTGAACATATTGTAACAGAACAGGAGCCCATTTCCCTTGTGTATTTTGTGTGCTGATGCACAGATGGAGCTAATTTTTTAGTTTTGACATCTGTAGAAATAAGTGCTGTCCAGTTGAGCAGCACGTCCAGTTGATTTGACTAATTTCTACAGATATACCATGACCCGGATGAATGACAAACTACACCACAATGTAAATTTCATAGAATTATATGGTCATCTGAGCCAAATGTCTTCACAAAGTATTCATCGTCTTCTCATCTCTAAAGAAACATACAGGAATAGACCTCAGTAATTCAGTTCTTGTAGGGGAATGGTGGCATCTATCTTAATTAAACGATGGAAACATTTCAAACATGATCCCACCCCCACACTTGCATATACTATACATTGTGTTTCCCAATGGGTTTCCATACATATCCCAACACTGCATGATAACACATTACCTTCATTTAAAGTGATTTCTTCTTCTTAAGTTTCCGTCTCATACATTAGTGGCTCAAGAAAGTGATTCAACGTCTTCAACCACAGAGTCGGCCCCAAACTCGCTCTGCTGTGAACAAAGCAGAACAGAAAACCTGCCTTCCTTTCTGAACTTCCTGAAAGAACTTGCCCCTTGTTTGCATGAAAAGGGAGTCAGATCTTCTCAAAGGAAATTGAGAAAGATAAAAACTAAACCGAATGCATTAAAAGACACACAGTTTGGTCTGTCTGTACATTAATAAAATACACAACCATAGCTGCTTACAGCAACTCCATATTGATGCACAAAGGCAATTACAGGAAGCTGATGAAGAATCCCTCTAAATTCCATTAATTTTTACTCCATTTGTTATAACCAAATTTGTGTTTAGTGGTTCTATATTTAAATTAGGATCTTTGAGCTCAGCACTGTGATGTGCCACTTGTCTGCAGTACCCACCTTTATTCTTTGTCCACTGTTTTGAATGACAGTTTTTCAATATACTCAGAAAAAATAAGGTTTATCAGTGGATGGGCCCTGAGGTCTAAAACTTCTACAAAAGATAAAAAAGGGCTAAACCAAAAAAACAGATGATAGATCATAGAAATTATTTTGGAGTGCGTTGCATCTAAGTACTCAAGTCCATCTTTGTGCCAAGTGAATGTTACTTTGGTAGCTAGTATTTGCCAACCTATGATCTGACTAAAGCCATCCGGGCACCATGTTTGAAAAAGAAAATTGAAAGTGGGAGTCATTTATTTCTATGAAGAACAGTTGAAGCATAATGAAAGCAAGCTGTTCTAACAATATAGGGAAATGCATCTATTGCACAACTAAGAACCCCTACCCATTGAACACTTTGGCAAGTGTAAGCCATTTAGTGGATTTTTTTGGCAAAACCCAAGGGCACTGATTGGGGGACAGATGGTAACACTAAGGCAAGAAATGCCCAAGGCACAGCACTTTAAAGGTTAAAAACTCCAACGTCAGAGCAGGCACAGAACAGGGTTACATAGCCAAGAGCCAATACCAGGATCAATAACAAGAGCACCTACCATAGGAAGAGTGACCAACAGAATGGTAGACCGACTAATATGCAAAGTCATTTAAATCCACGGGGCACTGATGTCTCACCTGGAATTCCCTTGGTTCCTATTGGGCCTGAGCCAGCCCTTACATTGTTGATAATGTCACTAAGTCAGCAATAGTTCTACCATGAAAACCTGCCAGGAATATTCCCAGCAACAAAACTCACCAGCCAATTGTCAAAACAACAATGGTCAACAACAATGGTCAACAACAATGGTCAAACACTGTTCTTTTTCCCCCCAACAGTCGATCATTGGTAACTGGTGAGCTTTTATGTTTTGCAATATTTCTCTTTCTTCTTCATTCTGCAGCCTGGACTATAAATCATTCTGTGCTGCTCCGTGCCATATATCTGTATCTGGTGCAGTTACTCTCTGAGTATCCCTCATGTAGCACCGACTCTGGATCAAATACAGCACTGACAATTCTAAGGGAAACAGTGCATTCCTGACAAAAGCATACCTTTTGTTTTTGCAGTGAGTTTTATTTTATATATTGCTTTTTAAGCTCATTCAGATTTAAAATGTACCCATGGAGACCATTGTTGAGCCCTGTATTGTGTCTACAATTTGCTGTTGCCGTAGATGTGCAACAATGTTATGGAGGGAAACATTGCACATCTAATTGCCAATGCACAGAGCACTGGGAAATGACCACATTGAAAAATCTAGCACAAGGAGCAGATTCTAACGATGTTAGGTGTAACGTAACCCTGTTCTGAAAGCCAACTATATAGGCATAAGGAAGTCCAAATGTCTCCTATAGCTTGCAGCTCCTGGAATTCCTTAGCATATGAATGGTGCCCAGGTTATGGGCCAGAGATGGCAACTTAGTTTTTATTAAAAACCACATAAATCCTTTTCACCTACATACATGCCATGACCCTGCTCAAGCCACACTCTAGATCAGGGGTCCTCAACCTTTTTTACCCATGAGCAACATTCAGCTGTAAAAGGAATTGGGGAGCAACACAAGCATGGCAAATGTTCCTGGGAGTGCCGAATAAGGGCTGTGATTGGACATTTGGTAGCCCTTATATGGACTGTCAGCCTACAGGAGTCTTATTTCGGTAGTGCACCTATTTTTATGCAACCAAAATTTGCCTACAAGCCAGTAATTAAAAAATAAGCTCCTGCTTCGAGGCCACTGGGAGCAACATCCATGGGGTCAGAGAGCAACATGTTACTCACGAGCTACTGGTTGGGGATCACTGGTTTAGCTCATACTCCTTGCTCTGTCTTGAATATTATTCCATAAGTAGCCTTGGGCAGACTAACCTTGAATGGTGGCCTCATTGCGACTTCCAGCTTATTTCTAAAAATAATGTCAGAGCTTATGAGGCAGGGAAAATATATGTTTTAAATGATGGTGTTACTGGTCTTTTAACTCTAGGGGAGGTATTCTATAACTGTGTAACGCAAGGGGGTAGAAACTACACACACCAGAACCTCCTCCCCTTTTAGACAAATAAGAACAAAGAATGCTATTTTGTATATATCATGTTGAAATCTATGCAGAACTAGAGTAACAAATATATATATACATATATATATATATA
>CM044444.1:99521187-99545366 GCA_024363595.1 Xenopus borealis
AAAAAAAAAAAAAATAGTTTCCCTTTGCTCTTTAGCCCTACCTGTTCTTGCTGTATTTTCAACACAGTCAAGGCCGGATTTAGATAGCTGGCACCACTAGGCCCGCTGTCCTTTGTCTCCCCTGTCCCCCTTTATTTGCTAAATTTTCATCATCAAGACGGAGCAATAGGAATCGGCACACAGGAAATTTACATTTATGAACCAATGTTGGTGGCCTCTCCACAAATTCAGGCCTGAACACAGTTACTCTGGGCAGATTCTTTTGTAAACATAAAAGTAAGTTTATGCCCATGGGAGGTAGAGATATGCGGCCTAGGGCTACTTGTGGATAGTAAACTTGGCTATAGAAAGCAAAACCAAAGGGCCAGAAGGTGATTCACAGCAGTAGAGGGTCATTCCTCCCCTTTATTAATGGAAAAGTAAAGGCTTGCTGCACTTGGGGGGGCCAAATGTTCGGCAACCCCAAGTGATTGTATTGTTTTACCTGAAACCCCAGGCCGGTGCTCCTATCAGCAGAAAACTGCACCGGCCTGGGGTTATACCAGTGAGAACCAAGGAGCGATCTTCTTCCTCTTCTTCTCGCAGCTGCACATGCGCAGTAGAACGAAAAGCCAAACTTTAACTGAAAAGTCGGCTATTTTGTTCATCCTAAATCTTAGCTATGAGGAAAGACTGGTCAAGTTGGGGTTGTTCACTCTGGAGAAGAGGCTCTTTAGGGGTGATATGATAATTCTGTATAAATATATACTGTATGTAGGACCCATAGGTTTAGTATTACTTTATGGCTACACTTCCTGATATCCCTAGTTGTTGGACAGATGCCCATGTATCTAATTATCTAATTTACATGTTTCAGTTATTGGCCTTCGGGCCTATAGCCACTTCCTGCCACACTGTAACATAGTGCCTGGTTAGGGGTCAATCTTTCTTTTTGGCGTTCGGTTGGTGACCCAGATGGATCTGTTCCAGGGAGCCTGGGTGCCTCCAAGGCCCAGTAAAGCTGTTCTGCCATAGAGGAACCAGTACCTCCAGTGATAAGTTGGGGAACATTGACCCTGTGAATGAGGCATAGCCAGAGACAGGTTAACTCTTTAATAGTACTCTATAGGAGAGGTTAAATAGCATGAACAGCCTGTGCTCCTACAATGCTTGTAGTAGGGAGTAGCTCTGAGTCTGCCTAAAGTGAAGGGACTGCAATTGCAAATGGAATCAGGCTTTAGATTTATTCTCCCTGATCCTTCCACTGTATGGGATCTGGACAACAATGGGGCACCTTAAAGGGAGGTGTGCCTTAAATGGTAACTATCACTGAATTAAACTTTGATATAAGCTTCAGCATACTGAAATGACAAACTTCCTAAATATAATTAATTAAAAATTCTGTATTAGACCTCACTGCATTAAAATCATCAGACATCATGTCTCTCTACATGCAGAATTTATGCAAAAGGCACTTTTGTGTGTTGTACAGGCTGATACATTAGATAGCTTTAAGAAGGGGTTGGATGGTGTTATGGAAGAAGAATTACAGGGTTATGGAAGATACAGTAGCTGGTGCCATTGCATCTTGGAGTCAGAAAAAGTTTTTCCAGTTAGACTGGTTTTATTAAGATCACAAGGTTCAAATTAACAGATGTTCCTTTTTTTCTTCCTAAATCAACACCTGATTCTAAAGGTAATGACCTATTATGTATTGAATGTTAATGTGTTTTTGGAACTGATGCTGTTATATGTAACTTTGTGGACCTTATGTTGTCAGAAGAACTTTAAAATATTAATTTTAAACATGCTGCACAAATCTGTAGAACTTGCTGGCTGCACTCTGCAAATAAGAAGAAATACTTCCCTTTTACCAGAAATGTTTATACAATATTTTGCATTTTTATCCCCAGGGAGAACACTGGTGAACCATTTTTGGGTTTACCACTTCAAGCATAGAGCCTACCATCCATTAAAAGAAAGATTAACCTGAAACTGTAGCTGTTCATAAGATGTAGACAAAGGCACGTGGAGGCAGCTTGAAGTTGGTCTTTGTGGTTGCTGGAGTACAGAAGAAGTCTATGGAATCTATTCACCCTAATACATGGGTGTCTATGGAGACTATGGACTTTTGGTGTTAAGTAAATTGACATTTCGATAAAACAGAGAAACCACCAACTACAGTTCCTTCCCAACCCAATAGTCATGCCTTGGGGGGGGGGGTAAACTTTAAATTTCTGGAGATTTCAGCAATTACATTTAAACAGCCACCTATGAATTAGAAAAGAAAGCAAATATGTGATTGGTTGCTATGGGCCACATCTCCAGAAATCTCTCTGGAAATTTATCTCCAATGTTAGTAAACTTGCCCCATAGTCTCTTCTATCTAGACCTGAGAGACTTTTCTACCAGTGTGTTGTACATCTATGTATACCTGTTAGGGATTGGCGAATTTATTCACCAGTAGCGAATTCGCTGTGAATTCCCGCGATTCGCGAAACACCCGAAAAACTATGCGACGCAAGTCAAAAACGAGACGCGCGTCGTTTCGCGAGTTCTTCTGCCTAGATTCGCCCATCACTAATATCTGTGTCACCATCCATGTTCATCATCATCATCATCATCATCATCCTTTATTTATATAGCACCAGTAAATTATGCAGCACTTTACATTAATTTACAACTAGCAGGGACTTAAAGGGCAAGGAAAGGCAAAGAAATAAAATCCCATTTTTACTTTCTTTAATGAAAAAGAAATCTATCTCCAATATACTTTGATTTAAAAATGTGTACTGTTTTATTAAGAAACCTGACTGTAAGCAGTGAAATTCTCCCTATGTTTACTGCTGTGGATAGGAATTGTCAGACAGTCCCTAACTTCTGGCAGGGAAAAAAATCATACTTATAAACAGCAGGGGGAGCTCCTGCCTTACTTACCAGCCAAGCAGAACTCAAGCAGCTTTGTTTTTTGATCTTTTATAACGATCCCTAAGAAGCCCAGACCAAACTGAGCATGTGTATGTAGTCTAGTCTTGCAAAGATGTAAAACAAAGTTACAAGATGACAGCCCCCTGTGGCCAACTTTGAAAGCATAAATCGTTTGTTTGATTAGGCTTGTGGTGCAGTAAGTTCATGTTTATGTTTAGTATACAAAATACACCATTTCTATCCTTATTCTATTTTACACTTTCCTTGCCCTTTAATAGTAATTTGACAAAAAAGAGTTTACAGAATAAGAATAGGATCAGAGGGTCCTACTTACAAGAGTTTACAATATAAAGGGTTATGGGCACATATGAAACAAAAGGAATATAAAAACAGATTGGTGATTATGATATATAAATAAATGCCTGTACATTGAATATGCTTCTCGAAACTGATGGGGTCTTTACGGAGCATTTGAAAGTTCTCTACAGGTACGGCATCTTACATCTGGAAAACTGTCATCCACAAAGCTCTGCGTTAGGGGAAGACCACCTCCCATAGCTTCCATTTTAACTAGATAATTGACATTTTTAAAAAAATAATGACATAAAAAGATGCCAGTAGAAAGCTGTCTAATATTATAAAAGACTGGAAGAGAACGTAACTCATAAATACACAAGGGAACTAAAACAAGTGACCTTCCAGTCAAAGCTCAGAATTCCCAGGTCTCACCATGATATATATTCTAAGCATTTAAAATTATCTTTATTTCTTTTTGTTTTGCATAGATTTCCAAGATGTGCAGGTGATTGCTATTATTTAGGGTCAGTTCGTGCAGGGATTCCAGACTGTGAAAACAAATGAGATAATAACATTTAGAGATAGATTTAGCAATGGTTGAGCATGAGAAACAGAAACCACAATAACTTGAAAAATGCACAAAAAAATAGTTTTCACACACACAACTATAATGTGTTGATTCTCCAGCAGTGGCATGTTTAAAGGGGTGGTTCACCTTCAAGTTAACTTTTAGTATATTGTAGAAGGGCCAATTCTAAGAAACTTTTCAATTGGTCTTCATTATTTATTTTTCATAGTTTTTTAATGATTTGCAATTTTCTTCTGTTTCTTTGCAGCTTTCAAATGGGGGTCACTGACCCCATCTAAAAACAAATGCTCTATAAGGCTACAAATGTATCGTTATTGTTACTTTTTATTACTTATCATTCTATTCAGTCCCTCTCCTATTCATATTCCAGTCTCTTATTCAAATCAATGCAGGGTTGCTAGGGTAATTTGTACCCTAGAAACCAAATTGCTGACACTGCAAACTAGAGAGCTGCTGAATAAAAAGCTAAATAACTATAAAACCACAAACAATAAAAAATGAAAACCAATTACAAATTGTCTCAGAATATCACTCTCTACATTATACTAAACGTTAACTCAAAGGTGAACAACCCCTTTAAGAAAACACAAGGATAGAATAGTTGCGGTCACATTGGGTAGGGTTAAATACCTCAATTTCCCCATATGGTTGATAGTCTTGTAAATGAAGTTCTTTGTAAAGATTGTCGGAAGACTGGGAACCCTGGGAAAATAAATTGAAATAAATAACTTTTTTTTTTTTTTAATTTCTCCAAAGACTACAAATAGAGATTGGATTAATTTGACTTTTACTTTGGTTTTTGTTGTATTATTTTGATATCCCCCAAGGGGCCATATAATATAGCACTATTTTGTCCTGATTCTTTAACTGATATAATGGGATATAGCCAACCAGCCCAGTCGTTTTACCTTAATTTCATCATATGGTTCACTGTCTTGTAAATGAAGTGCTCTGTAGAGATTGTCAGTAGACTGTGAACCCTGGGAAAATTAATTGAAATGAATAACTATTTATTTATATTTAAGGGTACATTATTCTAATAGCATGAGTAAGATATAAGGTCACAGAAGACCTTGGCGAGTTCCTATATTACTGTAATATACAGCAGAGGGCTGTCCCCGAGTCCTGGGAGATTGTATTGCAAATAGTGATGGGCGAATCTACCGAGATTCGCTTCGCCGAAAAATTATCGAATTTCCAGAGAAAATTCGCTGGACGCTTTTGATGCGCTTTTGACGCGCGTTCCGTCAAATTTGGCATGTCGCATCGTTTCCGACGCGCGGCGCATCGTTTTCAGTGCGTCGCGTTGTTTTCATCGCGTCGTTTTGGGTTAGGACTCGTTTTTCCGCCGAAATTTCACCAAGCGAAATTTTGCTGGTGATTCGCGAATTTATTCGCCAGCGGCGAATCGCAGGAATTCATCGCGAATTCGCCCCTGCCAAATAAATTCGCCCATCACTAATTGCAAAGACTAAATCAGATTAAATGTAATGAAAACATTGATACACACTTGAAATCTATCAAACTTGTTCCATATTTATGCTTGAGTCGTTAAGTATCAAATCAATGAACTTTACCTTGATTTCATTGTATAAGAGACTCTCCCTCTTGCTGAGGGCAGTGTAGGGATTGTCCGCAGACGCCTCAGAGTCCTGGGAGAATTTATTGCAAAGACCAAATCAGATTAAATGTTATGAAAAAAATCAAGACACGTGCACTTGATTCATAATTATTTTTACCTATAGCAACTCTCAGCAAATCTAAATTAATCTGGAATAACGGTCCCAACCACAGACCAACACATTTATGGTATTTAATTCTATCAGTAGTAGAAGATGAATTACAGGAAACCAAGGGATTCTGTCATGATATTCATGCCGTCATTTTTATTAATAAATTACACTGGCACTTATTTAATTCTACCATTTCAAATTTTACTCTTAAAGGGGTGGTTCACCTTCAAGTTAACTTTTAGTATATTGTAGAAGGGCCAATTCTAAGAAACTTTTCAATTGGTCTTCATTATCTATTTTTTATAGTTTTTTAATGATTTGCAATTTTCTTCTGTTTCTTTGCAGCTTTCAAATGGGGGTCACTGACCCCATCTAAAAACAAATGCTCTGTAAGGCTACAAATGTATTGTTATTGTTACTTTTTATTACTTATCATTCTATTCAGTCCATCTCCTATTCATATTCCAGTCTCTTTTTCAAATCAGTGCAGGGTTGCTAGGGTAATTTGTACCCTAGAAACCAAATTGCTGACACTGCAAACTGGAGAGTTGCTGAATAAAAAGCTAAATAACTATAAAACTGCAAACAATAAAAAATTAAAACCAATTGCAAATTGTCTCAGAATATCACTCTCTACATTATACTAAAAGTTAACTCAAAGGTGAACAACCCCTTTAAACTAATAAAAATATTTTTTTAATATTGGTGTGTAGGTACCATCTTAGGTCATGTGCTTTCAGAAAGAGCCAACACTACACTATGAAACTACTTCCAGGCATGCTATTGTTTCTCTTACTTGGGTTAGCAGGACTTAGATTTTTACTATTGAGTGCTGTTCTCATATCTACCACTAGGTGGTAATTTGGAGCATTTCTAGCAATGCAGGTGTCAGGGAGCTGTTATCTGGTTACCTTCCCATTGTTCTGCTGAAGGACTGCTGGGTGATATCACTCCAGCTTGCAGTACAGCAGTAAAGAGTGACTGAAGTTTATCAAAGCACAAGTCACATGACTGAGGGCCCTGGGAAATTGACAATATGTCTAGCTCCATGACATATTCAAAAATTTTAAAAAATCTGTTTCCTTTTTTGAAAAACACATTTGATTGCTGGAGGAACTCTAGTAACTGATGCATTTTGTAAAACACATGTTTTTCCATTACATAATCCCTTTTAAGTATGTCCCCTTTAACCTAGGATTCCCAAACATTATAATAAAAAGGTCTCACAGGTACAATACACTATAAAACACTGGTATAATAATGGTTTCTTTCCCTGGACTTCAATACAACTGCTCATTTACTAACACTAAACAAATTTGCCCGTAGCCCACGGCAACCAAGGCCCGCTTTTTGAAAGCTTTGCTTGTTGGCGTTACCTTGATATCGGAATATTCTTTAAAGGGTTTTTTCTCTTTAATCTCAAGATATATAGGTTCAGCAAACTGTGTTTCCTAAAAAAAAAATTAAATAAATAAAAAAGTAAGATGTTGAAGTTAAAATATTGCCATAACTCATCTTTATTTTTAATGATAAAAATGTAATAATGAAATGTAATTCATTCTAGCTGCCAACTGCAA
The DNA here is from genome assembly GCA_024363595.1 of Xenopus borealis. Taxonomy (NCBI): domain Eukaryota; kingdom Metazoa; phylum Chordata; class Amphibia; order Anura; family Pipidae; genus Xenopus; species Xenopus borealis. Next base: position 99,528,291 of record CM044444.1, read on the forward strand.
CCAGGCTTTTGATGTGAGACATAAAGGAACAGTAACCCCATTTTTAAAGGAAAAACAATATAATATACTGCTGGGATGCACTGGCTAATCTGGTATATTTTCTTCAGAAAAACAGCTATAGTTTATATAAACACTGTGTAGCCATTTCTGCCAGTTCAAAATGGAAGAAGACGAGCCTGAGGTTACTGAAAAGACTTCAAGTGGTTGAATTGAATTGTGAAAAGTACGCATTCCTGCTACTGTCAATGACTGTTAGGTAGTGAATCGCGATGAGCGAATTTATTTGTCAGCCATGGATTCAGCGCTAAATTCAAAGCGGAAAGATTTGCAGATAAAAAACACCCATAAGAAAAAACTGCCCCTGACTAATGAATTTGGAGCAAGAAAAATTGACGGTCGCGGAAAAATTGACCCTCGTAAATACGCCCATGGACTTTGACGCGTTTTGCTAATTTTTTGACGACATTGAACGGGACTGATTTGCTCATCGCTAGTAGTGAAAACTTAGGTTATGGAAAGATATAGTGGCCAATGAAATGAGTGTTTAGCGCAATGAATTTAGGACAGAGAATGTAAGTCACCGGCGGGATGGCAATCGGATCACTTTGGCTTTCAAAAATAGCCCAAAGTTTTCTCGTGAGGCAACTTTGGGCGACTTATGAAAACGAAGCGTGTCATCCCACCAGCGATTTTTAGTTATGCTAGATGTCTCCTTTAATGCTGACTGAAAACATGTACTTGGTAGTCCTGGCTACCAAGCCACATTGCCCTGACTTATACCACAGCCCAATGGTTCTTTTAATTCTACCCCTAAAAGGATAACTGGGTATTTGTTATACATTGAGTTTCACATGCCTGAATGAAAGGTAGATTTCCTTACCTCGCTGTTCCTTCCTTGGTTTGATGGACACCATTTCATTTTATATTTTCTACGGAAAAGTAGATAAAACAATACATGGATGAAATTTTTTATGCAGAACTTTTTAAATAGTATTTAAATAAAAAAAGTCAGATTGGACCTTGTTTATTAATTTAAAAAAAAGCACAATTCAATCGGATTGGGGACAAACATGGAGAAAATCCATCAAAGTTCTGAATTGTACAATTTTTTCTGTGTTTTTTCCTGAATCGCTTGTTTTTTTATTGATTTTTTCAGGCTTATTCAAGAAAAGCCCAAATTCTTACCTGAAAATCACAAAAAAGTTGGATTTTTAGGCTATTTCCAGTGCAGACCACAGAAACTTCCAGATAGGATAGGGACCTCCAGTAACAGAACTAATAGTGTGTGTGTCGGGCCAGGGTGCAGCCCGTGCCCCCCGACCCCCCTCCAGATGCAGTTTTGTTAGCTCCTATGCGCTAGTACGACCTGCCAGTGGGCCTGCAGGGGTTATGGACCCTGGTACATTTGCACCCCCTACTCCCCCGGTAGTTCCGCCACTGGGGACCTCTCCAATTGACTTATATACAACCTTGGTAGGTCTGAGATGGTGGATCTTTCGGATGCAGACTTTTTTCATCCTTGGAGTAAAATAAATCTAGAAAAAAATTTTCCACTAAAAATTTGGATTTTTTTGTAAAAATAACTGAAATTTTTTGAGTAGTCTTATTTCAGCCCTTTCAAACTCATATGGAACTTGTAACATTGGCATAAGGAATGTTAAAGATTTAGCAGCGTTTGTCCCCCATTAATGGGATGGTAGGTGGCAAATGCAGCTCTAGACAACTGCACTGGAAATAATCCCCACCATTTACATCATAATCATTATCATCATTTATTTAGTGCCAACAAGTGGGAAAAAGTGAAGTTCCATCAACAACTTTCTAAGCATAATTTTTTCCCGCCAGAATTCTAGTGTCATTAAGGACACTAATGGGTGATTCTCTTGATGTAATTGCACTGTACCTAATCCAATTGCATAAGATTCATCTAAATGGACGGAATTGCATGCGTGCTTCATCAGTAAATAAGCACAGTTGTGCCAAATTATTTAAAAGCCTGCCCATTGTCGTATCCAGTGTTTGGGATTTGAGTGACGTCTGCACGGTATTCTTTAGTAGCAAGTGGGCCGCACATATTCTTGCAAGGCACAAAGGGAACCCAGGAGATACTTACCGCAAAGAACCACTACACTGATTCAACAGAAAAATTCTGTTCCTCTAGTCTAAAGGGGTGACTTCTTGTGCGATGATCCTTTTTCTGGGGAAAATGATCCCCTGCTATCTGTATATTATGCCCTCTAATGTACTAATAAAGAGTAATCATGTCCCCTCACAACTGCCTTTTCTCCTCCAAAGAAAAGAATCCCATTCTTGACAGTCTACTCTCATGATTTAAGTATTCCATCCCTCTAACCAGTTTAGTTGCACTTAATCTCTGCACTCTCTCAGCTCATTTATATCCCTCCTAAGGACTGGAGCCCAAAACGGCACTTCATACTTTAGGTGAGGCTTTACCAGGGACCTATAAAGAGGCATAATTATGTTTTCATATCCCGAGTTGCCCTTTTTTTATGCAAGACAAAACATTATCTGCTTCAGTAGCCACAGAATGACACCTTCTAGTGTTACACAGCATGTTATACACAAAAATCCCCAAATTCTTGTGATTTAGTTGTATAATCACATTCACTTTACAGCGCTACGCAACAAGTTGGCGCTATAGAAATACATGTTAATAATGTTAATAAACTCAATTTAGGGAATTAGTACAGAATTTCTGCACTTACCCCTCTTCTGCAGCAGTTCCCTGCAGTGGAGCAGGCACAGAACCAGAAAGCTAGTAAGTGGGTCAAATGTGAGAATCAGATCATTGTGGGGCAAACTGTTGGTTTGAGTTGTAAGTACAAATTTCAGAAAATGGAGCTGCAGGATTCTGGATGCAGATACTGCCCTAGCTGGAATCGAACCCCTTTATCTGTGTGTATTTGTGTGCAGATAGCTGGCTAGAAAGACAGATATTTGTGTGTATGATTCTGTATGTATAAAAGCTATACCTCAAAATAAAGAACAGAATCAGCAGAATAGGGAGGAGAGTAATGAGTCCATACATGGATGACGTGTGTTCTGAGCCACCATTTGGAGTCTCTACAGAAAAGAAAATCACAAAGAAAAAACACAGTGATATTATTCTTCAAGAAAAATCCAGAACCACATCCAATCTTAATATCTACTATTTAGTTTCAATTAATAGAGTGGGAGGCAAGAGAAAACAGACTGCAACAGGCATGCATCCCTAAATAATGCTCTCTGAGGTTCTACATTGTACCATGCAAGCAACTCCTCACACATTCTTACTAGGTATGTAAATAAGAGCCATACTTTCAAAACAGTCCTGCAAACTAACCACTAACATTCTTACAGCAGCGAGATCACTATTAGCAGCACACTGGAAAAAACACAAATACCAGGACTACAAACATTTATCACAAAAGTGAACTGGATCACAGCAATGGAGTCGATCAGAAAGCACCTACTGGAGCGGAGCTATGAGGGAGAGCTTGAGTGCCTGGAAACCATAAAGCAGAGACCCAATAACCCATCTTAGGATGCCCAGTATAAAAGTGTATTTTTTTAGAAGTCATTATGGAGCCAAAACTCTTACCCTAATCCCTATTATTTATTATTTTTTCTTCCCAAACCTACCCTACTTATCTTCGGGTTTGACAAAAGAGCTAAACTGTAGAAAAACGTTACCAATGGGTACAATACCTAATTCTAAATGTCTCAATTCATAAAACTGTGTAAATATGACATATAAAGTGATAAAGAGAAAAGATTACTTGTACCAAGATATCAGCATTAACAGTTGTTTGACCTATCATTCTTTGAAAATCAATAAAATGTTCAAATGAAAAACAAAAATGCTTGGATTTGAGTTTTCCAAGAAAATCTACTCCTTCTGTGGGTTAAAATGAACATAATTTCCAAAATATCTCTCATGAAACTTTTAGATATCTTTTTCTTCTAAAATGTCAGGCTTACCAGTTTATAGACACTAGGGGGCAAATTTACAAAATTCACTTGAATAGATCGAAGTTTGATCAAATTCGATCGAATTCCGTTCGTACGATCGGTGTCGGACCGTCCCACCAGAATACCAGGAAAACTCCCGGTGGGCCAAGGTGTCAGTGGACCCTCATGCTGCTAAACCTTTGGCCTATTTCATGGTCATTCCCTATTTATATAAATACAAAGTGGCTAAATAGATGGAATAATTGATAATAGTATGTAAAGAAAACAAAGCAGGAGAATAGAAGTTGAGTGAGGAGATGAATATATGAATATTAGTACAGAGAGTAGGGCCCCTGGTCTAAGGTTTTTGGGTGGGCCCCTGGTGACCCAGTCCAACACTGCGTATGATCCAATTGAAGGATCGAAGAAGCCAAATGAATACCGAATGATCGAATACATTCGAATAGATTAAAATGATCGGATATTCGATCATTCGATCATCGAAGGATTTAAAATTTAAAGGGAATTCGAATGCCTACTTCACCAGATTGATCAAAGTCCTCAATCGTTCGAATCGTACAAATTATTTGAATAATCGTATGAAATAGAATATTTCATTCGAATTATCGTTTTTCAATCATTCGCTCACCATCGAGGAATCGAATATCGAAGGAAATGATAGCCTAGAACTATTCTATAAGCATTCAAATATCAAATTCTTATCAAATATCGAGGAAAATTGAGGGAATTTTGGGGAATAATAGTAAATTTGCCCCAGGTTGAGTGTAGAGTGGATTTTGCTCATCACTAATTTCCATTAACCAATGTAACACATTGTGACACATTTGTAAAAAATGCTTTTTTGGGTTAAATGACTACAAAAACTCTTTCCCCCCTGTAAATACAAACCTTTCATTAGAACAGAAACCTTGACATCAGAGGAAGCATTTCCAATCAGATTGTAAGCAACACAATCATATTCCCCAGAGTTTATCACAGAGTTATTCAGCAACAGAGTTGGATTAGTCTGGGTTATTAAAGGAAGATTATCCCTCAACCATGTGAAGTGTGTAATTTCTGGGTTGCTGCTGGACACTTGGCACTTTAGTTCAGTAGTCCCATCTCTGTTTGCATATTTAACAATCTGCACTCCCTTTGCAGCATCTGAAAAAAAGAAAACTCATGGGTGAGATATGGTGGGTATTCTCAGTTTCATGTTTATGTAAGCACTCTCTTAAATTTATCTAAAACAGATACTATGGACACAGTCATCCTATCCTGCAAACATTGAACCTCTATGGCACCCACACTTACACAATTTTTCCTTGTTCTTCTGTTTCTGACTTCTGCTTGAACCTTTGCTGAATTGTTCCTACCTATTGACCCCAACCTGTTTATTGGATTTGTTTGCTGGTTGGACTGTATAATGACCCTGTATAAACTTTGTCTTTCATGACCTCAGTCTGTCTAATGGCATTTGCTTAGGCCTTCTGTTTCTCCTCTTTAATCTTCAGATGATGCCACTCTCTGATAAGGTTCATGAGATGTTACATTGCTCCACTGGGCATCAAAACAGGTTAGGATAGTAGCACATGAAGTGATTTTGAGAGTCTTGTATATATTACCCCCTCTTTATTCATGTGAAAGGGAATGGACTGAATGCACCCAGTGTAATTTAGTGCCAGAGGGCATTTTCAATTACATATCACCAGTCATGCCAGTTATACCATTCAAAGGATGAATGAATGATTTCAAGAGTTGTGTCCATGCCCAACAATCTTAAAAAGGAAGGGAGACACACTACACAAAATCACCCATGTTCCTTATACAGAATGCTCAGGAGCACGGTTTCCTGGATAATCCCGCAATTTTTATCTTCACACTTAGGGGGAGATTCATCAAAGAGTGAAGTGAAGAGTGAAGTTCTGCCACTAGAGGGAAATTCCACAGCGCTCAGTTCATTTCTATGGGATTTTGAAAGACCTATTTATCAATGGGTGAAGTGAAATTTCACCATTTGATAAATACGCCTTTCTAAATCCCATAGAAATGAATGGAGAGCTGCGGAATTTCCCTCTAGTGGCGGAACTTCACTCTTCACTCTTTGATGAATCTACCCCTTTAAGTTTACTAGAAACTCCTTTCAACATTAAATAAACTCAATAGACGGTGTTCCTCCAATTAAGATGAATTATTTGTTTGGATCCTGTACTATGTACTGTTTTATTATTGTAGAGAACAGGGACATAATTAATAATTACAATTTTCAAGTTATTTGATTGAGATGGATTCAGTGGCTTCTGGAAAAAAGATTTCCAAATAATGGATCCTAAACCTGCATATGAAATAGCATGCTTAGAAAACGGTAGTCGTTAGAATAGTTGAGTGAACAACTCATCTACCATTGGTATAACCACTTACAGTAGTTCCTTCTTAGCTCCTGGCTCTGCTTCTTGCTGTTGAGTCAACCATTTGAATTTTCTGAAATAATTTAGTTTTTTTTTGTGGATCCTTTCCTCTAGTATTCTAAGCATGGATTCCACTTAATAATGTGTGACTGTCTATAATATATAACTTTTTCAATTATAAGAAAAGTGAATAATAATGTAGGCCAACAGCAGATAATCCCAAAGCAAATTGTGAGCAGTCCCTTTAGGGCTGTGACACACTAGGCTATTTGTGGAGATTTAGTCGCCAGGCGACTAAATCTCCCCAAATAGCCTAGTGTGTCACAGCCCTTAACATACCCTGGATCATTGTATTACATACATTTTACTGGAATGAACACACGAGAGGACTGTTCCTGTCCTTTTATGTTCCCGGCAGTGCAAAAATAGGGTTCAGTTGACCATCTCACATTCTTCAGTGTAATATTCTGCCCTTCACCCGCTGACCTCACAAACTCCATTCCCTTGAACCATTGGTAGGAATGTACATCTGGGTTGGCCTTGCTAATACACAATAACGTAACGTCATCACCCTCTTGTATATTAGAATCTCCGAGAATAACAACCGTTGTGTTTTTTGGTGGATCTGTTTGAAATAAAGGAAATGTAAGATATAGCAGCAATTTCGGCTTTTCCAGAAAAACTATTTGTGTAGGTTAAATGAAATCAGAGCACACAGTAACCTCTCAAGCACCTTTCCTTGTTTCTGTCCCTATATATTAAGCACCTATCTAGTGCTACCAAGAGCAGAGCAGTAACCCTTCCAACACTTTCCTCTTGTCTCTATATATTAGGTACCTATCTAGTGCTACCAATCCCTATTTCTGTAGGGAAATAATGAGAGCAGACAGTAACCCTTCCAACACTTTCCTCTTGTCTCTGTCTCTATATATTAGGTACCTATCTAGTGCTACCAATCCCTATTTAGATTAGAGCAGTAAAACAAGGGTTCCAGGCCAGATAGTATTCATCCCAGGGTACAGGGTAAGCAAGCTCAACTATGGAATAGCCAGACCTCTTTAAATAATTTATCAGGATTCATTTAGGTCTGGCACAGTGGCGAGAAACTATCAAATTGCTAATGTGGTGCTGCTCTTCAAAAAAGGATCCTGTTCTCAGTCTGAAAACTACAGGTCTGTAAGTCTGACACCAGCAGTAGGAAACATTTTTATTATTTATCAATTAATTAAGACTCAAAAGTAACTTTGGCTTCTAGAGTTTGGCAAAACAGAAATTATTTTTAACATTTGTATTTATTTATATAATTAATATATCTATTAAAAATTAAACAAATTAGATTAAAATTGACATTTTAAAAAAACGAAATGATAAGTGTTTCTTATTTATTTGTATTCATTTTATAAATTTGCCACTCAAGAAAGCCAAGTCTAGAAATTATATTGTAGAGCAAATCCATTCAAATACTATCCCTAAGCAAAAGCTAATTATCGCTCACACAATGAAATTCTATTTAGAATTCCAGACATACAATTAACTCTGATTGGATGCGATCGCTTGCTTGTTTGTCCATTAGGGTATGTAATTGTACACTGAATTTCCGTTCTGTCATCCGAATCTTTAGAATGCATCTTTATTATTGAAATTTCTGTTACTTCCGGATTAATGGGACTTTGTGTGCCCGTCTCTCGCTCAGTTAAATCAGATTCCTTGTTCCACTTGAACCTTGGAGGTCTAGAAGCACACGTATGTGTTGCATAGCATTTAGCAATTGCAATTGTTCCTTCAGCAATATTACTCGGCATTCGAAGAGAAGTCCAAAAGGAATCTGGAAAATGTTTAAAGAAGTATTTCCTTTTTAAAATGTAAAGTCAGTTTTAAAATATTAAAAGTGCTGGCAGTTTATTGGAAATTGAAAACACAGAACTGTATTACAGTGGTTATGCAGTATGAAGAACTACTAGTAGGACTACAGGACCACTAATGTGAAGGATAAAATGATTGTTATTATTTTTTTTTTTACACTAGACATTCTTATTCAAATTGTGTATCTAGTTCTTGTTGTTTTTTCCTTCTCAATGTAACTGAATAGTACGCAGTGGGACATGGGTTTTTACTAGTGAGTGTTGTTCTTAGATCTACCAGGCAGCTGTTATCTTGTGTTAGGGAGTTGTTATCTGGTTACCTTCCCATTGTTCTGTTGTTAGGCTGCTGGTTGGGGGAAAGGGAGGGGGTGATATCACTCCAACTTACAGTACAGTTGTCTGGATGCCTTTTCCCCTGTCAGTGCTTGCTGGCACATTCACATGAAACAGCTGCAGGCAATATCACAATAAGGGGCTATTTAAGCCTGTCTCTTCTTACAACCTGGGCCAGGTCATTGGCCTTCCTGCAGTGTCCAAGAGTTCCTGAATCCATTAAGTTTCTCACTCCCTGGTTTTGACCTTGACTTATTATTGTGGATTCCTGTTTGGTTGCCACCTGCCCTGACAATTTGCCTGTTCTACTAACTCTGCTTGATTGTTGCCTGCCCTGCCATGTGCCTGTCTTTGGATTACTTCTCACTGGGAAAGTATCTACAAGGAGGTTATTTGTTCACCCTATAATGCTTGTGCAATAACTGCCCATCTGTTCAATTGATTTCATGAAAAAAAAGCCTCACCAATCAGTTAGGCAATTTGTTTGATTTTTAAAAATGATTTGCATGTTTTGTGTGAACTTATGAGCTATAAGCTTACCTATGACATCTATTTTAACCATCCTCCGGTTGATATAATATGCTGTAACATTATATAATCCTGGATAGTAATGTTTCCCATCTTCCTCATTCACATTGTCTATGCGCAGAGTGCAGCTGCGTTTTGTAGGCTGGACAAGTGATGTCCTGTGTTTGTAACGAGATAAAACTGATGTAGTGTTGTCGCTGCTAACAATCAAATGATGCTTGTCCTCATCATAAACATACCACCTCACATGGTGTATTGGATAATTGAAAATACATGGGATCTCCACACATGAGCCCTTCAGTGCCTTCAGTTTTTCCGGAAAGGAGAAGACCTCTTGCTGCCCACGTGATACTAGATGTAATAACAGAAAGGAAATGGGTTTACTACTACTGTGCAGCTATTTAGTAGAAGAATGACTTGTTGGCTTATGTATTGTGCTACCTTTTTGTTATTGAGGCCTCTTAAATCTAAATTCCTGTCAGTCCAAATGTGTGTATAATTTGGGATGTTTATTTTAATGTAGCCTTAATTCATTCTTCTTTTCTCATGTGCTTTCTATTCTACTTCTTCTGCTCTTCCCATCCCTGCTCACTTTATAAGTACCTTTTTGTTTTCTCTACATTTTACTTGACTCATTCCCTCTTATTAGAGTATAGGAAAACTACTTTAATGTGCATGCAACTGGTAAAACTCATAGTTGTGGTCCATTGATGATACAAATAGGTTTGACATGTGCTCCCAAGTACCCAGTTGGATAACCCTTGCCTAGGTGAATTATTCCAAAGAGAGTTCCTGCATTGAGTGTATAATATACTGTGTGATAAATTTACTGTATGTGAATTGTACAATGCTGTGTTCATAAAGGTGGAATCGTTGTTTACCTTTTAAAAGAAGGAGGAAGCAGATCTTAAGAAAATGAATCATCATTGCCCAAAATGTTTCGGATGAATTATTTCTCTCCTGTTATAAAAAAACAAAACATGGTTCTGAAGGAAACATAGAACATAAACCTGAGTTTATAAGCTACTATGTAGTTATAACATTCTGAAATACTGAAACCCCTAGGGCTCACAAGAGAAACTGAAATTGAGGGCCCACTCTCACAAACATTAAACATAGGAAGTGCTAACTGTTATTGCTGTGGCATAGACCTGTGTTGAAAAGGAGAAAATTCTGGTATGGTAGTCCAACCCTGGTTTATAGTTTAACTTTATTTCCAAAGCCCAGATGGTGAGCACTAATAATATGTGTATCCACCATTGAATTTTACAGACTACTAGGCCTGATCAAAGACTCTTAGAGTGTTATATGGCCTCATCCTCAAGTATGATCTGGCCCTTAAACATGTAGTATGTCATGCAACCAGTCCCACTACATGTAAAAATGCAGACTACCCTAACCTAGGCAATGAGCAATGTGCTCTATAGTCTTTATCTCTATTACACATCATACTCTTACACTGATATGCAGGAACAAATCCTATATCCTAGGGATATTGTTAAGGTTGAATGGGGTGGAAAGTATAAATATCAGCTTGACAGCAATGTCATTTGTTTATTTGTTTAACCATACTAGTGAAAAGCTACTTACATAGTACTTACATCAAATTCAGCCCCTCCAAATGAAACCCAGAGCACATACATACACCTACTGAAACTATACATACCAATATCAATATTAATTGTAGATTTTAGTATCACAATAGTCTTGGATATTCTGCTTGTCCAAGAAATAACATCCAAGTCCCTCTTAAAGTCATTAAAGGAAAAGTAAAGTCTTCTTGTACTTGGGGTGCCAAATGTTAGGCACCGCCAAGTGATTCTATTTACTTACCTGACACCCCAGGGCTGGTGCTCCTATCAGCAGAAAACTGCACCGGCCCAGGGTTCTTCCAGCGAGCACTACAAATTGATCCTCTTCCGGCTTCCTCTTTCTTTCATGCTGCGCATGCGAAAAGCCGAACTTTAAGTAAAAAATTGCTATTTTGTTCTATTGTGCATGCGTCTGCCCCAGGAAATTAGAAGAAGCCAGAAGAGGCTCTCTGAAATAACCCTGGGTCTGTACAGTTTTCTGCAGATAGGAGCACCGGCCCGGGGTTTCAGGTAAGTAAATAAGACTTTCCTTCTCCTTTAACAGAATCAGCACCACATCATCATTCGGCAGTGCATTCCACAACCTCACTACCCTCACTGTGAAGAACCACCTACTCTGCTTCAAATGAATGTTCTTTTCCTCTAGTCTGAAGGGGTGGTGATCTATTTTATGGAAAAACAGATCTATCGCTAGTGGTCTATAATGCCCTCTAATGTAATCATGCCCCTATCAAGTGCCTTTTCTCCAGAAAAAAAACCCAACCATGACGGTCCATCCTCATCAATAAGTCTTCCATCCCTCTAATCCAGTGATCCCCAACCAGTAGCTCGTGAGCCACATGTTGCTCCCCAACCCCTTAGATGTCGCTCCCAGTGGCCTCAGAGCAGGAGCTTATTTTTAAATTCCAGGCTTGGAGGCAAGTTTTGGTTGTATAAAAACCAGGTTTCCTACCAAACAGAGGCTCCTGTACTCTGCCAGTCCACATAGGGGCCAGCAATAGTCAATCACAACCCTTATTTGGCACCATCCAACATTTTACATGCTTGTGTTGCTCCCCAACTTCTTTTACATCTTAATGTTGCTCACGGTTGGAAAAAGGTTGGGGACCCCTGCTCTAACTAGTTTAGTCTCTGCACTCTCATTTATATCCCTCTTAAGGACTGGAGTCCAAAACTGCACTGCCTACTGCAGATGAGGCCTACCAGGGAACTACGTATAAGGAGGTATAATTATGTTTTCATCCCTTGAATTTATGCCCTTTTTATGCAAGACAAAACTTTGTTTGCTTTAGTGGCCACAAACCCCTAGATCCTTTTCAGTTAAAGTAACACACTGCTATTTAGGGGGTTATTTATTAAAGTCTGATTCATTTATAAATACAGTAAAAGTCTGCATGGGAGTTTGATCAAATTAGTTTTAAGAAAATAGTGAGACTGTTTTTTCTGATTTTAGTACATAATCCCCTAAGCATGTATCAACATTGAACCTCATTTTCCAGTTTGCTACCCAGTCTTAAAATTTAGTCAAATCAAAAGTGGAAACTCCTTGGATGGAACTTATAGTTCTGCACAATTTAGTATCATCAGCAAAAATAGAAATAGTACTGTCAATGCCTGCCTCCAAGTCATTTCAAGTTGAAAAGCAAGGGACCAAGTACAGAGCCCTGCAGTACTCCACTAACAATACTGGTCCAGTTAGAAAAAGTTCCATTTACCAATCCATCTATTGCCAGTTCTCTATCCAAGTACAACTAATCTGTTCCAGGCCAATACTCCTCAATTTAACCAATCACCTTCAGTGAGGTACTGTAACAGTCCAAGTAGATTACATAAACTGCCATTATAGAGGTGAGGTCCCCTCCTCATAAAGGCAATTAAATCTGTTTGGCAAGATCAGTTACTCATAAAACCATGCTGGCACAAATTCATAGCATTATGATTTCCAATGGAGCCAAGTATTTTATCTGTTAGTACCTCTTTGAGAAGCTTTCCTACCACTGATGTCAGACTAACCGGCCTATAGTTTTGAGGTTGAGAAAGTATCCCTTTTTGAATAGCAGTACTACAATAGCAATTTGCCAGTCTTTCTGCACCATGCCAGACGTCAAGAGGTTTTGCAATGATAGAGCTAAGCACGTTTAGTACCCTGGGATGAATACCATCCAGTACTGGACTCTTTACATGTTCTGGTCTCTTTTGAGTTTCCCCTTGCATGAAATATGCATCATTTGTCATATTAACAGAATTGGGACTACAGAAGGAAGCCTTCCAAATTTCTGTTCTTACAGTATCACCCAAATGACCTACCCTCTTACAATAAGGGCCCCACCCCTACCTGCTTCATTTTTTGAATATTTAAGATTTTTTTTTACTGCTTGCTGCAATACCCTTTTTCATATGGATTTTAGCTTGTCTGCTTTTTTACATGATTTATTATTGTCCCAGCTAACCTGAAAGCCTTAAAAGCACCTCTTTTCTTACCCAACACTTCTACTGAACCACCATGGTTTTGGTTTGCAATTAAATTTCTTGTTTACAAAGGAAATATACTGACATGTATATTTATTAAGCAGAATTTTAAAGACTTCCCATTTTTGTTCTGTTTTTAACCCGGTGAAAAGCATTTCCCACTTAATATGTTGCAGAGATGCCCTTATACTGTCAAAGTTTGCACGCCTGAAATTCAATGTTTTAGTTACTCCCTTATAGAGTTGCCTCTGCAACAGAATCTCAAAGGAGACCATGTTACTACTTGTTATTACAAGATCCAAAAGAGAGTTATTCCTAGTAGGTTCTTGAACGAGCTGGGATAAAAAGTTTTCATTTAGCATATTTACAAACCTACTAGCTTTATCTGTCTTGGCAACCCCATTACCCCAGTCAATGTCCGGATAATTGAAGTCACCCATAATAATAACTTGACTTTGTTGTGAAGCTGCTTCTATGTGTAAAAGTATCTGGGCTTCATACTCGTCACTTATACGAGGTGGTTTATAGCAAACACCAATGAAAATTTTCTTTGTAACTTTTTGCCCAGTTGAGATCTCTACCCAGAGGGATTCCACACACTCACCAGTACCACAAATGGTTATTACTTTAGTACATGGCTTATAAATCAGGCTTTACATACAAACACACTCTGCCACCCTTTGTAATACATCTGTCCTAAATAGGGTGAAACCATTTAAATTCATAGCCCGGTCACATGTTTCAACCCACCAGGCCAATTATATCATAGTTTTTAGCACATTCAATTAACTCTAGCTCTGAAACTAGCACACGGGTGATTCTCATGTGTCTCTCACCTAAAACTGGGTCTCGATTTTTAACCAAGAATCATTAAGAAATCACCCTTTCTTGGCAGCTTCACGAAATTCCAACTGTCAGCAAGGAGGCAATATTTTGTGATGTTTGATGCTAGGAGGACTCAATGACTCAATGACACTACAATTTATAGTTATTGGGGTTGTCACCTTTTCTGGAAAAAAAATAGCCTTCCAACATTTTTATCATGTTTTCCTATCAATTAGAAAAATTATTTTTACCATCCATGCTGGTAAAATACTGGATAGGTGGCAACCCTAGTGATAATCATAATCTTGTTAATTCAATAAAACTCAAAAATACTGCACCCCCTTAGACCCCTTTGAGTCTACTAACCATGAAAACAAGAGATCAGCCTTCTATACAAAAAAAAAAACTAAATCGTTAAAAAAACTTGTCAAGTTATTCATCATCCCTGGGTGCACAAAAGACAATCCTCTAGAAAGAGATAAAGGTAATGGGATCCGTTATCTCAAAACCTGTTACCCAGAAAGCTCCGAATTAGAGAATTCCTGTCTCCCATTGACTTCATTTTATCCATATAATCCAATTTTTTGATTTCCTTTTTCTGTGTAATATTAAAACAGTATCTTGCACTTGATCCCAACTAAGATATTGTTGATCCAAATTACAGAGGGATCAGTTATCCAGGAGCATTCTGGTCCCATACCTATATCAGATCTTTATACAATGTAAAATATACTACATGCAAGCAGTTGTTATTATAGTTTGTCCACTTACTAAGGTCTGGTGCAGGGGTCCCCAAACTTTTTTGCTCGTGAGCCACATTTAAATGTAAAAAAGAGTTGGAGAGCAACACAAGCATGAAAAAGTCCATGGGGATGTCAAATAAGAGCTCTGATTGGCCCCTATATGGACTGGCAGCCTACAGGAGAGAATTTTTGACATCTGGTTTTTATACAACCAAAACTTGCCTCTAAGCCTGGAATTCAAAAATAAGCACCTGCTTTGAGGCCACTGGGAGCAACATCCAAGGGGTTGGAGAGCAACATGTTACTCACGAGCTACTGGTTGGGGATCACTGGTCTGGTGTCTCCAGAATTTTTCACAAAATCAAATAATTTCAAGAACAAAACATCACAATTGCCCGTCCCTTTATAGAAACAATCAATCATGTGAAATAAAGATACATCTCCCGAAGAACCCGCAAACAGAGCATCTCTCACCATAACACTGGAGGTTTTGTCCATAGCTTTCAAAGCGACCCCTTGTGAGCCACCTAAATCTTAGGCAAAGGGTGTGTCAGTCTTTTTGCTTTGTCTAGTTCCTTCTAGCGTCGCTCCTGCTTACTGATTTACTGAGCGAGTAGCTGAACCATTTGTTACGTTTGAACCCAAACTTCCTCATTCTGCCTGCTGAGAGCGAATCTGATATGGTGCATCACCGTGAGAAAGAACAATGGCGGCCAGATAAGACCGTCTGTGAGAAGTCTCCTTATCTACCCACAGATCTAGTGTCACGTTATGTAACAATGACACTCAAATGAAGAGATCAGAACAAAAAGCAATAGAAACATTATACAAATATATTTATGAGGGGGGCGGCGGCCAAGTGCTACATATAGTCAGATAAAGTTAGTGTAAAGTTCCCTATGCATTTTGTGCTTAGGGCTTATGGAGATGTGCCAGTTTTTATTCTACATAAGCCCTATGCATTTTGTGCTTTTTGTGTAGGTTAGCTTCATTTGCTTTGTTTGGGATTGCTGCTCTCTGTAGTTGAGGGCCTTCTTACATTTGGGAAGTTCTCAACTTGTGTTCTGAGGCACCTTTTTCTCTCGTGTAGACAATTTATTGTAACTGGCAACTTGCAAAGTGCAACTTACAAATCAACTTCTTGTCTGGTATTCCCCAAATCTCCTCGTTGGCCTGGGCTTGTTGTTGGGCCCAAGTGGAGCAAAGTTGTTGAGTCAAGGGCATTGGTGGAAAGACGATTATAGAACCTCTAACCCACTGATATATATATACGTTAAAGGTCATTTCTATGGGGTGTTTTAACAATCCGTTAAACCCCCCACATTGATCTGCAGAAGGTTAAATGTGTTTAAACAAAATTTGCTTCATAGCCACTAAAAAGAATTTGTATTTTTGGCTTTTTTTATTTGGTTGAACATAAAGGTTTATCATGGAACCCATTTTTACTACCAGCCCATGGGCTACCGCTCCAAATAAACTTTTTTTCTATTACAGGTTAGGGATGGACGAATTTGACTTGTTTTACTTCACCAAAAAGAACTTAAGTCTACGGGCGCCGTTATTTTTTTTTTCACCCATTGGAGTCTGTGGGCCTCATTTCCATTAGCTCATCCCTACGTACAGGTGGGTAGAACCAAACAGGTCTCCATTCTAAACCCCAACTGCAGAGTATATTATTCTATCCACCATATTTCATTTAAGGCACTAAGTTTGCCCAGGAGCAGTAACGCAACCAATAAGAGTTTTTTCTATTACATAGACTTCGATATTTCTAAATATGTCCATGACCATCACATATGAAGGTAAAAACAAGACCATGAGCTGAACAAGAGACATTTTATTGAAACATCTGGTTACAAAGTACTTTAGGGAGACTTCAATAGAACCATCAAGCAATGGGAGGCAACGTTTATTTGTAGAACTCGTGCTCCTGTTCATCCTTCTTGATGACCGTCTTATAGGCTTTTTCAAAGTCTTTGGCCAACACTATGTATCTGTTCTCCCGGACAGCAAGCATTCCAGCCTGAAAGAACAGGAGAAAGGTCTCAGAATGGAGAACATCGTGACCTGAAAATGGGCATCTCCAGCCTACTGTCTCCTGACGTGCCAACATGGGTGCTTGTCACATGATTTACATTAAAGACGGCTTTAGACAGTATTCAGGATACTAAAAATGGCAGCATTTAAAGGCAGAAAGGGAATTGTGCAGCTCATATTTAAGCCGAGGCAGCCCATAGAATTAAACTAGGAGGGTAGACTGTCAAAGTTGGGGTTTCTATGCAGAAAAGTCACTTGTGAGTGGACATGACACCCAACTCCTGCATGTAGAGAGACATGATGTCTGGTGAGTTTAATAGAGTGAGTT
>CM044444.1:99583398-99596134 GCA_024363595.1 Xenopus borealis
TTTCCCATGACAGTTTCCCTTTAAAGGAACAGTTCAGCATTATAAAAACTGGGGAAATAGGCTGTGTAACATAAGAAATGTTTCTAATCTAGTTAAGTTAAAAAAAAAAGTCAAAATGTAATGTATAAAGGCTGTAGTGAGTGGATGTGTAACAGAACAGAACACTACTTCCTGCTTTTCAGCTCTCTAACTGTGAGTTAGTCAGTGACTATAAGGGGGGGGGCACATGGGACATAACTGTTCAGTGAGTTTGCAATTGATCCTCCGCATTCAGCTCAGATTCAAAAGCAACAGTTATGTCCCATGTGGCCCTCCCCCAAGTCTCTGGTTACTGCCCGGTCACCAATCAGTGGAAGCCAATAGAGCTGAAAAGCAGGAAGTAGTGTTCTGTTATGTTCTGTTGCACATCCACTCACTCCAGCCTTTACACAATACATTATTGGCTAACGATATTAGAAACGTTATTTATTTTGCACAGCCTGTCTATTTACCCAGTTTTTATTATTGCACTGAACAGTTCATTTAATGAAAGGGACAGGAGAACAAGCATAGAGGCAGCCTTATTACCCACCAATGGCTCTACCATGTAACGCTGATATCCGTAACTGACAAGCGCCTGCTCACGAGTCACTCAATGGGGCTCAAGCTCTTTATACTCCATCAGTGGATTCTATTGTGGTTCATCTGAGTGATCATCTTGTCCCAGGCAAGTGATCTGGACCCTGGCAGTGTAAAAGTGTTTAGGAGCAATTGCAACACTGGTGCAACTCACACACGTCTGGCTACGTTGACATATTGCAATGGTAGGAATGTCTGGCTTCTGTCGGCCAGCAGCTTACAATCACTTTATGCTCGGCCCGTGATTAACCTGTGTGTGCAGAGAATGGCTACTGCTGTGTTGCTCCAACTGATTTTCCACTTCCAGCACAACGGCAGCATCACAAGGAGCCGCAGCGCCTCTTTAATTTCTGCTGTTCTGATCATACTTGTAATTTGCTTGAACAATTGGAGCAATAGTAAGGTGCCCCCTTGTACACTCTACGACCATTTGGCCCTTTAGTCAAGCTAAGAATTGAGCTTGGTAATGGTGAGATGGTGTTAAACAGAGTCAAAAAGCTCAACTATTCGGCTGAATCTGTGCTATATAAAACATACATATCAAGAGGCAAGTAAATAAATTGTTTTCAGAAGGCCTTTTGCTGCCCTTTAGTCGGAAAAACTTACCATATCAGCCTGTGAGTTGCTTAGGGTTGACGCCTCACGGGCCACTGATCCTCAAACATGGCCCTCCGGCTGTTGAGGAACTACAAGTCCCACAATGCATTTGCCTGACTGTGGCTGTCAGACTCCCTCATTGCATTGTGGGACTTGTAGTTCCTTAACAGCCGTAGGGCCAAGTTTGAGGATCACTGCCTCACCCCTTTAAAAACTGAGCACATATGGAATCCACAGCTAATTAAGACGCGTGGCCGCACAGAAATCTGTTCAGTTTGCAGCATGCGTCTACAGTATACGAATCTGTAATTAGTCATGCAGTCTATGGATTCCATGTATACAGTAAAGGGGTCTGGTGACAACCCTTACTAACTGGCACCAGCATAGAAGTAACACTGGAAGATGCAATGGGTTTCAGTAGAAATACTGTCGAACAGTTTTATTTACCTACTTTATTTTTTTTTTTTTTTACATCATAGCCAAAACGCCAAACTACAGATGACTCAAGCAAATGACTATACGCAAGCCTTTAACTATTACACCCAGCAGTATCAACAGATGTATTCCAACTGGAACCAGAAAAACGCCAGTTATAATTATCAACAATACGGAGACGACTCAAGTACCTGGCAGGTAAGGAAGCTGCAGAGATGCCTGTGTAAATGAAAAGCAGATTCTGCCACCTCTATACAGCGGGTTTTCTCTTAAAGTGCAGCTCGGGGGAAAGATTAGTTGCAACAAGCGTAACTGCAAGGGATCTAGTTATCAATGCTAGCACTTATCTGCACAAAATTAAAAAAAAAGTGTATTTGTATTTAATTACGTTTTAATACAATGCAGGTACAGATGTTAAATCGTAGCCATTATTCAGACGCCTGGCATTGTTCTCAGTATATATAATACACCATAACATAGTAAATTAGGTTAAAAAATGACAGGCATCCATCAAGTTCAACCTTAATGGGGTTGTTCACCTTCAAACAACTAGTTGATTTCAGGTCACCAGAAATAACGACTTTTTTTCCAATTCCTTTCTATTTTCCTTTTGACTTTTTCTAATACTAAACTAAAGCAGCTCTGGAAGCGGGAGTCGCCTTCCCTATAAATTGTTTTAAATCTGTGATTCTCAAACTTGGCCCTCCAGCTGTTAAGGAACTAAAAGTCCCACAATGCATTTGCCTGATTGTTTCAGACTCCTTCATTGCATTGTGGGACTTGTAGTTCCTTAACAGCTGGAGGGCCAAGTTTGAGAATCACTGTTCTAAATGGATACATTTGTTATCTTTGTCCCTGCTGAGCAGAATCTCTGGGTTTCATTACAGGCAGCTGTTAGAATTGATACAATAGTTGCTAATACTCCGGAGATGCTGCTGAGAAATGGATCAACTTAAATGTTGCAGAATTGTAACCGTTTAGAGTCATATCTATCTATATCTATCAATAGATGGATAGATAGATATCTTAGCTTATCAAATGTCTTTTCTGACTTCTTCTTGTGTTTACAGGTTCCCGAGGAAACGGCAGAAACTGCAGATGAAGCTCTGGAAGGTGAGCCACTTAAAGGATATTTCACAATTTACATTATGGTCTTAAAGGGATCCTGTCATGGGAAAAAAATTTTTCTCAAAATGCATCAGTTAATATTGCTGTTCCAGAAGAATTCTGCATTGAAATCCATTTCTCAAAAGAGCAAACAGATTTTTTTATATTTCATTTTTAAATCTGACATGGGGCTAGACATATTGTCAATTTCACAGCTGCCCCAGTCATGTGACTTGTGCTCTGATAAACTTCAGTCACTCTTTACTGCTGTACTAAAAGTTGGAGTGATATCACCCCCTCCCTTTCCCCCCCCCAGCAGCCTAACAACAGAACAATGGGAAGGTAACCAGATAACAGCTCCCTAACACAAGATAACAGCTGCCTGGTAGATCTAAGAACAGCACTCAATAGTAAAACCCATGTCCCACTGCGTACTATTCAGTTACATTGAGAAGCAAAAACAACAGCCTGCCAGAAAGCAGTTCCCTCCTAAAGTGCTGGCACAAGTCAAAATGTCTAGCCCCATGTCAGATTTCAAAACTGAATATAAAAAAATCTGTTTGCTCTTTTGAGAAAAGGATTTCAGTGCAGAAGTCTACTGGAGCAGCACTATTAACTGAGGCGTTTAAAAAAAAAAAAAAAAAAAAAAAAAAAAAAAAAACATGTTTTCCCATGACAGTTTCCCTTTAAAGAACTTCGATATTAGGTCTTAGTCTTGTAAGCCATAACAGCCATTCAGCAGGTGGTGTTTACTGAATAGCTGTAAATACATTGGACTGGTTTCTATGGGTAACTCGACCCGTGACAAATGAACAGTATATTGGTTTTACTTATTAATTTACTCTTTTTATGAGCATCGTTTAGTACAATACACGGTTGTTTATAAAGTGAGTGAGCACCTTCTGTATGAGCAGGGCACAATAATAACTTGTTTCTTGTCTCCACAGATCCGGTGCTCCAACTGGACATCAATGAGGCAAATAAGCAGTTTATGGCGCAGAGTGAAGAACTATACACTGCACTTATGGACTGTCACTGGCAGCCACTGGACACCGTAATGTCCGCGATTCCAACAGATATGTGACTTCACTGGACTAGTAGAGAACAGTAGCCAGTGGGGCCAGGGGTATTGTATGACTTCATGATTCAGATACAAACTTTCTTTACTTTCACTTCCAAGTTAACAGAGGGAGCAATTTGGAACATCTGATACAAGTAATTCTAAAACAACTGGACTCACTGAGTAATTATTGAAGACATTTCGCTACGCATTCGAAACCTCGTTGTTGAATCTTTTCAGTCGTTTATTTACATTTGTATAAAGCTGGAACAGACCTCCCTGCATTGTGTGGTTTGTGATGTTTAGGGTTTCTATTGTTTTGCTGATCCCTTTTGTACGAGTTCAGCAACCCACAGTTCTGTAAAGATGATAAAATTCATTATTTAACTATGTGACGGTCTGGTTTATTGGACCTATATGCGTTAGGGAGGCGGATTTGATTTCCTTTTGCACTCTGGGAGTAATGCTGGGCAGATAAAGCTACCTATATCGGTCGTTTAGACCAGTGATTTTCAACCTTGTGCCTCCAGCTGTTAAGAAACTACAAGTCCCACAATGCATTTGCCTGACTGTGGCTGTCAGACTCCTTCATTGCATTGTGGGACTTGTAGTTCCTTAACAGCTGGAGGCACAAGGTTGAAAATCACTGGTTTAGACGGCTTACCGATGTGTATGGGGCTTCCGACGGGTCTTCCCGACCGATATTGGATTTTCTTCCAACCGACCCGTCCAATGTCCATTGCGCTAGTCTTAATCCAATCGTATTACCCCGATATAGCCCTGCCAGTTAATGGCATTTCAGGGAAAGATCCGCTCGTTTGGCGATGTTGCAAAATGAGCAGATCTTTTCATCTGTTTCCAGCTTTACTCAGTTGGGCTTCGCAAGTCTTGTAATTTTGTGCAACCTTGCTACATAGGATTGCCTCCTGTCTGGTTTTAACCCGGACAGCTGCTTCTGTCACTTACTGAGTTTAGGGACCCACTCACAATATACACCTGATAGTGTCATAGAAATATAGTCACAATATAAGGCTGATTAGTCATTAATACACATCATTAGAAACATCACAATTTAATCATCAGCAAACCTGTAGCATCAGCTTATATTACAGCCAGGGAAGCTCATTTTCTGCTGCTGCTGCTGGATAATTAGTGACGACCCCTAAGCTTAGCTTCTCAACAGCTGCTCAGAGCCCACTGAGCATGTGAGTGTCACAGACACTTTCCAAGATGGTGACCCCCTGTGACAAGTTTCAAGTCCTGGATCATTGCTGCTATTGACAAGCTGAAACTTTAGCCTCCTGCAATAAGTTCACTGTATAAAACATGGCATTTTTAGCCACATTTTTTGGGTTTTAGTTCTCCTGTAAGTGCTGTCCTGTTTTCCAAATTAGGTCATAGACCTGCCCCTGCTGCATTATGGGTCCACCCCCATTAAATTTTGGCTCCACCCTCCTGCCCGGCATTTCCTACTGCTGCAGGAGAGGCCTCTATGGGAATAAGTTGAATACTGAGAGATTAAAGAAACAAAATACAGAGTATTAATCAAAGTAAAGCACCAGATGTGTAAGTTTAATTCAGTTTCAAGTGACTGATATCTCTTTTCTACAATAAGAATACGGTCAAGTTGCCAATATGCTTGGCCATTTTTCTCTCTTCCAGTTAAAGGGAAAGCTCACTTTGCTAACATTTAAAGGCTCACTGTGCCAGGGTTGGTATGTAATCCAATATTGGTCCTTGAGCACCTCCAGTTCTGGTACTACAGCCTTCTACATTCTTTTCATATGTAGGTGTCACACGAATAACCATGGTGTGGGATCTGTAATCCAGAATGCTCTGAACCTGGGGTTTTATGGATAACAGATCTTTCTGTAATTTGGATCTTCATACCTACTAGAAAATCAAGTCTACTAGAAAATCATGTAAATATTAAACAAACCCAATAGGGTTTTGCTTCCAATAAGGATTAATTATATCTTAGTTGGGATCAAGTACAAGCGATTATTACACAGAAATAGGAAATTATTTTTACAAATTTGGATTTTTATTTTAATGGAGTCTATGAGAGATGACTTTTCCATAAAATGGGTTTATGGATAACTGATCCCATACCTGTAGTAATAATTGGTGACCTGGGTCCTAGCCTTTTCAATCAATGATCGTAAAATAAACAACTGTTTTCTTCAGTGCTTTCATACAGTTTATGGAGATATCAAGAACGTAGAATAAATCAACAACTTGGATGGGGAGAAGATAAGAAAGGCCAAAAGGTTGGGGGCTATAGAAGGATAGAAACAGAAAAAGAAGTAGGAAGGGAAAACATGGAGTGGAATACAGGGGGCAGTTGGGGGTTAAAAATTAGAAAGTTGCTTAGAACTGGCTATTATATGACTTACAAAAAGTTACCTGAAAGGTGAACCACCACTTTAAGTCTAAATATAACCTACCTAACTGCTAGTTTGTAAAAAAAAAACCCTATCTGAAGCCTCTCCAATTTGCCTCAGAGGGGGAAAAATTCCTTCCTGATTCCAAAAAGTAGTGGGACCAGTCCCTGGATCAACTTGTACTATGAGCTTCTATATCCCTGTATTCCCTCACTTGCTAAACACCATCCAACCCCTTCTTATACCTATCTAATGTATCAGTCTGTACCACTGATTCACTTCCCTCCCTGTAACACCCCTTTCCCTCCTTTCCTCTAATCTCATTGGCTCCCTCCTGTCTGCTGGGAGGAGCTACTGGTGAATAAAGCATCCAACCCCTTCTTATACCTATCTAATGTATCAGCCTGTACCACTGATTCAGGGAGACAATTCCACATCTTCACAGCTCTCACTGTAAAAAACCCCTTCCCAATATTTAGGTGGAACCTCTTTTCTTCTAAATGGAATGGGTGACCTTGTGTCACCTGGAAAGACCTACCGGTAAATAAAACATTAGAGAGATTATTATATGACCCCCTTATATATTTATACATAGTTATCATATCACCCCTTAAGCGCCTCTTCTCCAGTGTGAACATCCCCAATTTGGCCAGTCTTTCCTCATAGCTAAGATTTTCCCTTTACCAGCTTAGTTGCCCTTCTCTGTACCCTCTCTAATACAATAATGTCCTGTTTGTGTGAGGGAGACCAAAACTGTAGGGCATATTCTAGATGTGGCCTTACCAGTGCTCTGTAAGTATTGATGGGTGAATTTATTTGCCAGGCGCGAACTCCCGCGATTCGCCGCTGGCGAATAAATTCTCGAAACGCCAGTGAAAATTCGCCTGCTGAAAATAAAAGAGAGAAAATAAAATTCGCCTTGCGTCAAAAAAGAGACACGTGCCGAAAATGAGGCAACACGCTGAAAATGATGCGACAAGCGGCAAAAACGTGACTTGTTTCACAAATTTTTCTCCAAATCCCGAGTTTAGCTGGATATTCGCAAATTTTTTGGCGAAACGGGATGCTGCTGACTGGCATTGTTTCCTACAGCCAAGTTTATTATCTACAAGGAATCCAAGCTCCATAATTGATTTGCCTAGTGCAGTCCCCAGTGGTGGACTGGGCCAGAGGGACACCAGAAAAAAACCCGGAGGGCCCCACCGGCCCAGACCCTCTACAAGGAGCCTGGATTTGTCTGCCCAGCCACTTGCTCTGGTGCAGCTCTGGAGTGGCAGGAGCTAGGAAGAAGTTTTAAGCACAGCACTGGTCTTCTTAGGATAAAAGGTCTTTATTTAGTTACACATGGTAACAATCTGGGGCCTGAAACGTTGCTGTGTCCAGATTGTTACCATGTGTAACTAAATAAAGACCTTTTATCCTAAGAAGACCAGTGCTGTGCTTAAAACTTCTTCCATGTATGCAAATGGTGATGGCCATTAACTGCACCTGCGCTGGCGCTTTTCTCTGAACTAGAGTGAAGTGGAGCTGAACCAAACTAGTGTACAAGTGGCAGGAGCTAGGACCGTGGGTCGCGTCGCTGAAATCTGGCCCTGGCCTCAGCTACTCCTCTCCTGAATTCAGCTCTCCCCCGCCCATAGCATAAAAATGACTTGTGTTAATAAGGTATGCACCGGGACTGTTGTTAGCAGCACGTTTAGTATGGCTAATTCTAAGCAACTTTTCAATTGGCCTTTATTTTTTCTTTTCTTTATTCACTTTCTTATTTTTTTTTTTTTCCAATTTTCAAATGGGGGTCACTGACCCCATCCAAAAACATCGAATTCCGATCGTAGGATTAATTCGATTGGTTGAATATGCAAATTAGGCTTATTCGATCATCGAATAGCGAATGATCTAATAGATTCGAATGATCGAATATTCGATCGTTCGATCATTTGATCAGCGAAGGATTTAAAATTTGAAATTTATTCGACTGCCTACTTTGCCAGATTGAACCTACCGAATTGTAATAGAAGCCTATGGGAACCCTCCCATAGGCTTCTGAGGCTAAGTCCTGATCGAATAGGATTCGTACGATCGAATAGGATTCGTACGATCGAATAGGATTCGTACGATCAAAGTCTTCGATCGATCGAATCGTATGAATCATTCGAATTATTGAATAATTCATTCGAATGATCGTTATTCGATCGTCGAATGATCGAAGATCAAATAATAGGGTAGCCTAAAACTATTCGATTAGCATTCGATTAGCATTTGCGAAATTCGCAAATTGGCGAAAAATTCGCGAAACGACGCGTGTTGCGTCACGCATCTCTTTTTTTTTTTCAGGCAAACTTTCGCCAGGCAAATCGTGGGAATTCGCCGTGAATTCGCTGCTGGCGAATAAATTCGCTCATCCATAGTTACCTGTGATACTGTTACAATTAAAAGAAGCCTATGCAAAGCCAAGCTATTGGCAAGAATCCCCAGCAAAGTCCCATTGTTGAAAAAAAGATGTGCTGAAGAGCTTACAATTTGGGCAGCTCACAATATACAGTACACATAGGAGTGGATTCACTAAATTCACATGAATGATTCGAAATTCGATCGAATTTTCAAATAGATTCGAATTTTGAATATGCAAATTATGAAAATTCGACCAGTGAATTCAGTAAATTCGATCGCATCGAATGATTCAAATAATTTGAATAAAAACCTATTTGAATATTCGAATACTCAATTTCTGAAAAGTAAAACACAATCCAAAAGTTTTATTTTTATAAAAAAATAAATACTAAAAGAAAGACGCTGTAGGCAGAAACTGTTCCTCTTCTGTTTACGCAATTCTAATAATTTAAATTTGAACTGTTGTTCCACTCAAGAGGATATTCAAAATAGCACAAGTGAAAGTAAGAAAACTTCCAGGGCCTGATAGTATTCACCCCACTGTACTAAAAAAAACATAGTTCTGTGATTGTTAAACCACTTTACTTTATTGTTCAGGATTTTTTTTTTTATGTCTGAGAGATTGCGGCTTTGCTAATGTGTTGGCAGCATTATGAAAAGGATCCCATTCTCAGCCTTAAAACTATAGGTCTGTAAGGAAAGCTTTTGAAGGGGGTAATAATAGATGGATAGATGAATTTGTACTAAGCATGATTTTTAGCACACTAGACAAATATAATTGCCTTCTACGAAGAGGTGAGCAGAAACCTAAACTCTGTTATGGCAGTGGATGTGATCTATTGCTTAAGTATTTCATACAGTATCACACATGTACTGGTTATATTAAGCAATATTGGCCTAGAACATAATATTTGTATTTGGATAGAGAACATTTTTTATTTGGACCAGTGTTGAAAGTGGAGTACCTCAGAGGGCTGTCCTTCTGCAGTGTCGCAAGCTAGGATCATACCCAGAAATGAATACTCACAGGTTACATCATAACTTGAAAAAACGGTTGGAATGAGGTTTACAAACAAATATTAAATATATGGCAAAGAAATGAAGACCAGAAGAAGGTTCAAGGACAAGGCTGATGTACAAGATTTAGTAACTAGGTACAGGACAAGGTTATAAAACCAGCAAAGGGACTTATGAAAATAAACAGGAACATAAAATTCTTCGTGATCCGAAGATTTAGTGGATTTCGGGTTGAGAATCGAAAAAGAATTATGCCATTCAAATTTTCGTATGATTTTCACAATTTTTCTGAGTTGTCCCAAACTCATTTTTTTTTTTAGAAAATTAATTGATAAATAAGGGGAACCTGGTCGGATTTGGTTGGAGTATATTTCTTTAAACAATTGATACATTCGGATTTTGATATTTAAGCTTTTCCCAAAGAACAACACCCATTTTTAAAAGAACAAGAAAACATTTAAAGGAATGGGTGTGGGGGTGCTACAATCAACAAGTGTTGGAGGTATCTGCACTAAAATTAGACAGTTGAGGAGGATCAGCACTGCAACCAATGATTTGATCAGGTTCCAAAAAATGCAGCAAACTGGAAATTGCAGACATATGACCAAAAGTAAGATTCAAATTTTTGTAAGATTTTCACAATTTTTTTTTCACAGTTTTTTTCCCGCACTGGTATTTTTCAGAAAACTGTATTGATAAATAAGAGGACATATGCCAAGCGGAGAGATAAATCCAGATTTTGTTAAATAACCCCCTAAGGCTTAGGTCGGTTTGAATAGGGCGGGAACATATAGATCATATATATGTCTTTATTAGAGATGTTGGTGCAAATGCTTGAAGTGGCCACTTATTATTACAAATGTCCAAGGAAGTAAAATAAAGACGAAAGAGATCCTCTAATGTCCTAGACACGAGCCCACCCTAAAACAAATGTGGCATGCCCCTCAAATGGTTAAACAAAATTAACAGTTACAACTTTTAAACACAATCCCAGTATGAAAAACGCCAGCATTTTGTCTTTTTTTCCTGAGTTTTTGGCATACAGGATATGATGTCACTGACATAAGTTGAGGAGGATGAAGCTTCATCTTATCAGTTCACCTGGTCTAAGGAGTAGAAGAAAACTTTGGCAAAAGGGTAACGTAGTGGAAAATCTGCACTTTGTTGAATTTATAGAGTAAACATTGTTCTCCTGAGCAGAAAATCGCCTGGCGAAAGTGCACAAAACATCATTAGCGCTGATCTCATTCACTAGTGAATTGCCTGAAATTGGTGATGATCCTGAGAAATGTTGTTTTGGCAAATTCGCTAGTGACGGCCAGGACTTCCACTGAGTTTTCATAAGATAAACTAATGGAACTGAATCTGGCCTAATGGTCAATAATACTTAAATAAGGTCTGTATTTAACTCTAAACCATTCCTTATACGTTGGAATTCTGAGTCCAAAGCTGAGTTTGGTTTCCCTGAGAAATAAGGGTGAGAATCCCTGAACAAGCAGAAAGAGACCAGTAACAGAATTACTTCTGCTTTTCCTCAGCCTCTTGCTGGTCCCTTTCCTGATTTGTAAAATATTTTGCAACTCTGGAATCTCCCCAGCTCTCATATAAGATACAAAAGCAAGAAACCTCCATTGTATTTACAGTATAGGCAAATTACTTGAATATTTCTTGGCAGCACCTTCAAAGGGGGTGATATGAACAGAACTGCTCTATGTCCTAGATATTTAGGAGGTTATTTACATTTTTTCTGGTCAACGTTTTAAAGGGGATAAACACCAATTTTTTGTAGAAAAACAAAAAGATAGAATTTTTCATGATTTATTAAACCCCAAAGGTGTCAAAGGTCCAAATAAAAAAATACTCCATCTCAAACCTGCAGAGGTCATGTAGCAGTCAATGGCAGATGTCCCATTTGCAATTGGAAGATATTGTATCTTGGCTTGGCTTCCTACAATAATTTGATTAATTTTTGGTTTCTCGGGCAGTAAGCCAGGCATCAAATCCAAAAAAATTGTATGATTAATTTTTTTAATGATTTCATCAAGTGTTTTCCTCAAGGCTGCCATCAGGGGTACTCCTGTACCAGGCAGTTTTTGAAATAGCCGCCGGCCACCTTTGACCACACCGAAGCCGCCGCTGTTCTGAAAAGCTGAACAGCCGAGGTGTCGAACAGCTGAAGTCCCAAAGCAGCAAAAAGACTAGAACTGTTTACTCAGGTATGGTACAACATTCTAAAGAACAAAAATGGCATTGTAGCTTGCACTTCTGTGGCTAATATATTGGCAATAAACTACCTTGATAGCTTTCCTTTTCCTTAGCAAATAAGATCTTATTTTGAATTTTGTATTTGTATTATCCACGCTACAAAAAAAAAAGATTAAAACTTTTGAAAGATCTAATAGCAACATTATTAGTAGATTACTGCGAACGATCCACCACACTTCGCACCACTTTGCCAGGTGTACATTCGCTACCACTACGTTAATTAAATAAAGTGCAAAGTTGCACCTCAGCAGCCGAATGCTGAAGTTTCGCTAGAATTAATTAGTCGGCACAATCATTTCTTAGCAAACTGTCGCAAGCATTCATTTCTGCCTATAAAAACTCTCTTACACTTAAACCAGTTTGAATAGGGCGGATACATATAGATTATATATGTCTTTTTTTTTATAGAACTTTTATGACTTTTCGGCATACAGGATATGATGTCACTGACATACAATTGAGGAGGATGAAGCTTCATCTTCTCAGTTCACCAGATATAAGGTGGTGAAGGAAACTCTAGCGAAAGTGGTAACATTCTGTAAAGCTAGTAAATTTATGGAGTAAAAATTGTTCGCATGTGCAAAAATTTGCCTGCCGATAGTGTGAGAAACACTAGTCGCCATAAAGAAAAACAGCTATTGACTTAATTGCATTTGGACAAAAAAGTCTCTGAGACAAAAAAGTTGCTGATACACAATGAAAATACATTTTGATTTGATGACTATTGACTTCAATGCGTTTCATGAATTTTTCATCATTTCGCAAAATTTTTATGGCAAATTCATTGAAGACGGAACAGATTCACCCATCACTAGGGCAAAAATCCACTGCGAAAATTTGTGCTGCAACAAAAAAAAAAAAA
>CM044444.1:99606001-99634159 GCA_024363595.1 Xenopus borealis
AACAGCCGATGTTCGCGCGAACAAGTTCGCCGGCGAACAGTCCGCGACATCCCTACAAATCAATGACTACATGGGCCAGACAATACAGAGGATCAACAATATAAGTAAAGTATAAGTTGACCAAAGGACTCATATAAGGAGCCGTTTTAAGCCTTACCGAGAAAAAAGTTCACTTTAGTGGTTCAATGGAGCCCCAGTAGAACAATTTTACCCATTATACTGCCAGACCTAGGCAACTAAAACACAAAAAAAAAGCTAAAGGCCTACAGACCATTTCTTAGGCCCCAATGTGATGAAAATCTTTGAATACCAGTCAATGCTCTACAATTTTTTGGTGTCAACTACATTTATACTTATAGTGCATTGTGTCATTTTTAGCTAGGAAGGTAGGAAGAGTTTTGCTTCTTGTCCACATAATTGCTCCATGATAAACTGACCCCTGACTCAGGAATCAGCCCTTAGGCTGTGCAAATTATAGCTCTGGATTCTTCTGATTATTTGGGGCAACACACCTGAATTTTCCTTGACCCCATGCCAATGTCCTCCGGTAACTCTTTTCAACCTTTTCCCACATGTCCTCAGATCTTACATCCTGAGAATACATCCAAGAGTACAAATGAGATTAAATGAAAAAATCTGGAATCTGGCATGGTCCCATTGGGGATTTGTATATTTCAGCAGGATATTCAGCACTGAATATTGGTTTATAAACAAAATCCGACAGGTAATACTTGGGCATACCACTGGGCTGGTCTTCTGTACATGTGGATTTTTCCTCAAGGGCCTTTGAGTCTGTCAAGGTTTATGTGGATTTGTATCCTGGCCAGTGAGATCAACAAGTTATGCTTTTCTAGTAATTATAAAATGCACACTCTTTCTAATTTTTTCTGTACTCTTCGTGTTTAAAGCCTCCTTAAAGTCAGGTACAGATAATCTAGTTATCAACAGACAATATACTCCTGCCTCGTGCTGCTCCTAGTACATCTTAGTCTATCCTTCCTGCATTTCTAAGAAGCTTCTGTGTTTCCCAGTTCCCTGATTCCTTAATGCCTGTCTGGTTCTTGCCTGATTCCAGAGTCAGGGGTCAATTTGACATCTGTTTACCATGAGTGTCTTCTGCTCTCTATCGCAGAATGGCCATGGTCCAGTCTATTGGTGTTACCTCCCATTTCAGCTCAAGTTCATCTGTATTCAGTTGTCTATGATTGATATTTCCTGCACATATTTAGAGCCCTTCTAGAAGTGGATTAGAAATGTCTTTCTCTATGGCCCCTGTACTGATAAAGTATTTGCAGGGCTCACCCACCTACTGGCCATGCTGGTTGACATTTTCCTCTTACCGTCCTTGCCCTCTAAGATGAGCTCCACACAACGTGCCCTCACACTAGATGGCCTAAGTATAAGTGTCTGCAGAAAGTGTTCCAGCTTTTGCCTGGGCACTACTACCAAGGTATAATTCTTCTGTATCCTCAGCAGAGATATTACCCTATAAATACGATTATTAATCCAAGGGATTTTTGACACACCCTTATTATGTCCAGACCACACTTTTCAATCCCAGACCACCACCAGTTCTACCCATATAGTGCCCTGCCCCTGCTGCCAGGAGTTTAAATGTAAATACCCATGGCTCCCAAAATATACTGGAGAGATGCTAGGCCTTCACTGGTCAAAAATAAGACATCTTTGTCTCTCGTTGGAGTAATTGTCTCCCTCTTGCTGTAAGGTGCATACACTCCTGAACAGTTCATGCTGTTTGCAGATTCCATAAATCTATGTCACATAGGTATTCCCTGTACTAAGCACAATTCAGCAGGAACAGTCCCTAAGTTTGCTCATAGTCTGTACAGAGAGATCCCATAAAACTATGTCACATAGGTATTCCCTGTACTAAGCACAATTCAGCAGGAATAGTCCCTAATTTGCTCATAGTCTGTACAGAGAGATCCCATAAAACTATGTCACATAGGTATTCCCTGTACTAAGCACCATTCAGCAGGAACAGTCCCTAAGTTTGCTCATAGTCTGTACAGAGAGATCCCATAAAACTATGTCACATAGGTATTCCCTGTACTAAGCACAATTCAGCTGGAATAGTCCCTAATTTGCTCATAGTCTGTACAGAGAATTTAGGGGACTGTAACCCTTAGGGGACTGTAAGATTTTGTAACCCCTTTTTGGCTGTTATAGACAAAATCCAACTAATGACGATAGAGCATGGGCGACCCTCTTTCACCACTTTCGCAAAGTGGAAATACACGTCTTGAGGTTGTTGACTGCAACTCAGTACTGCCAGAGATGTAAAATAACAGATGTTGAATGCCAGGGGTTCTTTGCAAACTGGTAGAAC
The DNA here is from genome assembly GCA_024363595.1 of Xenopus borealis. Taxonomy (NCBI): domain Eukaryota; kingdom Metazoa; phylum Chordata; class Amphibia; order Anura; family Pipidae; genus Xenopus; species Xenopus borealis. Next base: position 99,608,352 of record CM044444.1, read on the forward strand.
AGACTTTATTGAAAGTAGAAAACGCCACAGGGTTGGTAATACTCACAACTGAGGTAGATATGTCACATGCCAGGTATAGTGATGGGTGAATCGTCTGTGTTTTGCTTCATGAAAAATTTGTGAAATGCCGGCGGGTCTCGTCTTGGATGCGATGCGTGTGTCCAAAACGAGACGCAGCTGAATTTTTACCAGGGTGAAATTTCACCGGCGTTTCGTGAATTTAATCGCCTGCGTCAAATCACGTGAATTTGCCGCAGGCAAATAAATTCGCCCATCACTAGCCAGTTTCATTCAAAGGTGTAGCAGATACAGCAAGGAAAGACACCATAGTAAAAATAGCGACGGGGACCGGATCCCTACAGCAGACATGGATCAGGGTTAAGAACACTGCCTGAAATCCCTTGTCAGTACTGTGGTCCCTGCACTAAAGGCAAAGTAGAGCATGAAGGAGAGCGACTCTCTTCTATACTCCTTGGTGGAGCTTGAGCTGCTGTTGCTAGCTATCCTCTCTGACTCTCACTAGAAAATGCTATAAAGAGATATCCTATACACTGGCTTCACCTCGTTCACGTTCTCTAAATCTCCTTGCCTGCCTGAGACTCAAAGGGGCAAACTCACTAAGATTCGAAAATTCGCCAGCGTTGGCTTTGCTACCGTTCGCCGCACTTCGCCAGGCTACTTTTCACCAGTAGTACTCAATTTCACTTAAGTGCGAAGTTACGCTCAGGTCGGCGAACGGTAGCGTAGTTGCGCTAGTGTTACTTCGCTAGGCAGAGCGCAGTTACACTAGCGAAGCCTAATTTGCATACGGGGGGAACTTTAACGTATAATAGAAGTATATGTTCCAGCCACTACATTCCACTACACAAGCCCAGGAAACCTTTAATAAATAAAATAAAGTTGTCCTAATGCCCTACATGTGCCCCCTGTATTGTTGTGTTGCCATATGTTAGGAAATGTAGGGGGGAAGGAGGGTACCCCCCCAAAAAAAAAACAATCTTTTTCAGACTATCACCCTCCAATGGTAAAACACGCCAAACTCCTATCTATTGTATCGAACTTAAGTAAAGGGAAGTAAAGTCTAACGTAAGTGGTAACGTTCAGGAAAATGTTGATCTTAGTGAATTTGCGTAATTACGATCCTTCGTCAGTGCGCAACTTCGCCTGGTGTAAGGGTGCGAAGTTGCACAAGTCTATCTACTTTGCTAGCGAAAATTCGCCAGAGCCGGTGTTAGTGAATTTCCGAAGTTACGAATTGACGTCACGCTGGTGAATTAGCGCTAGATGCTTCGCGCTTTAGTGAATTTGGGCCAAAGATTAGTGATGAGCGAATCTCGGGCGTTTCGCTTTGCCAAGATTTTTGCAAATTTCCTGAGAAAAATTCCTGAAACGCCGTCGGTGTCTTATTTTGGATGCAGGCATTTGGCAAATGTTATTTCACCAGATGTAAGTGGCTGCTGTTTCTTAATAGTATTACACCAGCATACATTATTATCAACCTCATATCCTCCATGCTAATATCCCACATGTGGCATTGCTTTATAATTAGTGATGGTCGAATTTATTCATCAGGTGTGAATTCGGGCAAATTCTCACGATTTGCCGCCAGAGAATAAATTCGTGAAACGCCAGCGAAAATTCGGCTGGTGAAAATTCGGCTGGTGTAAAAAAAAAAAAACCATGACGCACGCCTAAAATGATGTGCAGCGAAAAAGACGCATTGCGTGCTGAAAACGATATGCACTGTTTGACCAATTTCCAGCGAAATTTGCTAATTTTTCGGTGATGCAAAACAGGATAGATTCGCCCATCACTATTTGTAATGTTAATTTACCAGCATCATTAATCAATGGTGTATGGTGACACAGTGCTGGGCAATGCCGGCTGTGCTCCCCAAACAACCCGGCCGGCAACTTCGCTCACTGTCCTTCCCCCACAGCCTTGCGAAAATGAGGACACTTACTGGCCTGTGTGAGCAGGCTGGTCTCCCTTCCTGCATAACAAGGTTACAGATATATAGAAACATTGGGGTGTCACCCTGCTATAGTTCCAGGGGTACCCAGGGTACAAATAAGCACTCACCCCAAATCTCCCCCTAACTGACCTTCAGACTGGGCCCCCTTAGCTCATAACAAGGTTACAGATATATAGAAACATTGGGGTGTCACTATAGTTCCAGGGGTACCCAGGGTACAAATAAACACCCATCTCTAACAGTATCCTGATCCTGGCTTTCGATGTTATGCGCAAGGAGCTGACATCTTGGATTGGGTTGGATGTGTCAGTGGCACTGCACATGCTCAGTGGGCTCTAGGCTGCTGCTGAGAAGCTAAGCTTAGGGGTCATCACAAATCATCAAGCAGAAAATCCCCATATTAGTAAAGATGGCTGGATCGACTGAATCACTTACAAACACTCCTATAATGGGGATCACCCAAAGGGGCTGCCCCCCCACTACCTTGAAAATGGTACCTGGGATATGGGCAAAAGACCCTTAAAGGAGAACTAAACCCTAAAAATTTAGTGAACTTATTGCACCAGCCTTAAGTTTCAGCTTGTCAATAGCAGCAATCAAATTTTGAATTGAGAAGACCAATGTTTTCAAAAGAATGTGAAAGAGCCATGAAGCTGAAACAACCATCCCAGAGTTGTAATAAATATTTTTGCCACATTACTTTATAATAACCATCCCAAACCACCCTTAAAGGAGAATTACAGAACTAAAGAAATGTTGTACATGATGTTTTGTGCTTGTGTACCAGCCTGCAGCAACCACAGCCCTTTAGCAGTAAAGATCTGTGTCTCAGTCCCAGTAGATGCCCCAGTAGCTCCCCATCTTCTTTTCTACTGATTCACTGATTCACATGCTCTGTGCTGCTGTCACTTACTGAGCTTAGGGACCCACTCACAATATACACCTGATAGTGTCATAGAAATATAGTCACAATATAAGGCTGATTAGTCATTAATACACATCATTAGAAACATCACAATTTAATAGGGAAGCTCATTTACTGCTGCTGCTACTGGAATAAATATTCTACAGAATACATATACTGTAGTGTTATAGCTTGCACTATTGTGGCTAATCTATTGGCAATAAGCTACTTCGGTAGCTTCCCTTCTCCTTTTAGGAACAGGCATTGGTGGGCTGAAGGACTGGACTAAAGGTGCAGAAGAGGAACACCCCCCCCCCCCAATGCTGTACCTTCATTACATATGTTATTGCCTCTAGTTCTGGCCCTGAAGCAACAGAGCTTCAGAGAAGGTCTAGTGACTGGATGAGCAAATGTAAAGGGACTATATAGTGATGTGAAAAAAACATTCAAAGACATTGACTCCAAGCAGTGAGTTTTACACATTGGAGTCGGGGTTCACAAGCACCACAGATAGAAATGAAAGTTTACTTAGGAAAACTGCCGGGTGCATATATGTGTAACAGCCTCATCCATCTCATACAACCAGAACAAGAAAATAACACAACTATCAACCACGGCTACATGAAACCCTCCTAACATCAACTGGGGTTGTTCATGCTACAATTGTGTAGACATTTTGTTCTGAAACTCCCATTCCACTTGCACTTGTGTTCGTAAATCAACTCTTTAATTTTACATGAATTGAATTACAATTAGTGGAAAAATACCTTAGTGGGTCCTTATTTCAGACAATGTTTCAGATCTTTTTTATTTCTTGGTCCACCATAAAACACAGCAATTGCCCACAAAGGCTTCTTACTAGTGATCGGTGAATTTATTTGCCTGCGGCGAATTCGTGGTGAATTCCCGCGTTGCGCCTCAGACAAAAAAAATTGGACTGAGAAAAAATTCGTTGGCGTCTCATTTTGGACACCGGCATCCGTTTTTTTTTTTTACGCCGTTAATGGGTGCCAGCTTCATAAATGAGATGCGCCATCGTTTTGCTAATATCTCGACATTTTGCAAATTTCTACTTGAAATTTATGAAATTTTAGTGAAGCGAAACACCTCACATTCGCCCATCACTACTTCTTACCCCTGGTCCATTACAATGGCTACACTGGATAGTTCCTGCATGCAATCAGTATATCTTTTATCTTTCACTCTTGACCTTCTAATGGAAAGAGTTTCTTATTATTAATGTTTTAATAAAGCAACCTGTGACCTTTAGCAATCAAATCACATTGACCTTTAGCAATCAAATCATATTGACCTTTAGCAATCAAATCACATTGACCTTTAGCAATCAAATCACATGTTTCCAGGGGTTAAATGGGGAAACAGCGGATCTAGTTTGTTTCTCAACTCGTGGTGGAGAATCAGAGTCATAACAGCAGATCTCACTGTCTGTGGAGCAATCTGTCCCCAATCAGCCGGATGTGTAGCAATTCCAGACATTCTGTGCTCCCTGTGCTGGGGACAAACTGTACAGTCATGGCACAATTCACTCTCATTTATAGAGGAATAAGAGGAACTTAATCTAAAGTATAACTTTGCACATAGAAACATATACAATCTTATAAAGAGGTACAAGTCTGCCTTCCAAAACCTTGTCAAGTCCTGCCAAGGGGACATTAATTAGCACTGGGGAAAGGCGAGTAATGATGCACTGCAAATTAAAAACTCCTGGTTCAGGCACATTTACCCAAATAAATTAATTGGAAATAAAAAGAAGGGATTGAAAGCAGTATCTGCCTGCCCTGTGCCACTGCACTGCTGGTTCTGGCTACACATACCACTGAAACACTTACATCAGCCCTAAATCACTTGGAATTAAATTCATAATTATAATCTATTATATAACTGACAAATGCTATATGAGCATAAAGAAATGACGGTTCTCTTTTTGCCCAATATAAAGAAGGAAGATGACAGCATTGACTTCGTATGTGGAAATTACACAATATCTTACTGCGCTCACTTGCGAGACAGTTTGTACCAGTCAAGGATTCTGTGTGATCGGTCAGTAAGTATTTCATTCTGTTCTGTAGTCTTTTGCTTGTATTGAGAGATATACAACTGTTAATTTCATCTTTCAGTGTTTTCTGCATTTGATATAGTCTAGAGTTCATTGTATGTTATAAATATGAGATATCGTTTCCAAAAGAGGCTGAGCTCCAGTTGTAATGGCAGATAAATAATGGTAGCAAGTAGAAATGAAGGGAGTGTGACTGTGGGATAGCAGGTATAGTAGGGAGAGATGGTGCCTATAGTAACAGTGGATAATAGTCTCTGGGAAGGGAGTGTGACTGTGGGATAGCAGGTATAGTAGGGAGAGATGGTGCCTATAGTAACAGTGGATAATAGTCTCTGGGAAGGGAGTGTGGTTGTTGTAGCCTTCTCTAAAACATGAAGAAGTAGATTGGGTGTTGGAGAAAATCTATTAAAGATCATTTCATATTTCAATAGTACAGTATTACAGCTATGACATAGTGCTAACATGTGTGTATTGGGGACTGAGCGTGGAGGAAACTGTAGCCTTGACAGATTACTTTGTTTCACAATTGATAAGAAAAAACACAGTTTTTGGAAAACCCAATAAAAATGTTGAAAAGGAAAAAAACACAGTTGACTTTACTGGTTTATAAGAACTCACTTGACAGATAGTATAAAGGTATAGCTACTAAATCAGGGTCATTTTCGACACATTGCATAATTTTCGGTGTGCGTTTCATTTATTTTTTCTTGTCAGGTAAATTTTCACCAGGTGAATTTCAGCGGGTGTTTAGCGAATATATTCGCCGGCAGTGAATCGTGGGAATTCGCCGCTGGCGAATAAATTCGCCCATCCCTAGTCCTAATTCATTAAATTCAGCTTTTTTTCTTATGCCCACATCTTTCTTTATGTGTCAATTTTGTCACAGCGAATCCACGCCTGGTGAAATAATTCACTAATCACTAGTTTCTTGTACAATTATGGGACCTGTTATCCAGAATGCTTGGGAACTGGGTGTTTTGTATAAGGGAACTTCATACCTCAAGTCTACTAGAAAACCATATAAACATGAAATAAACCCAATAGGCTGGTTTTGCTTCCAATAAGGATTAATTATATCTTAGTTGGGATCAAGTACAAGCTACTGTTTTATTATTACACAGAAAAAGATCCTTTTTAAAATTTTGGATTATTTGATTATAATTGAGTCTATGGGAGACAGCTTTCAGGCTAATCGGTTTAAGGATAATGGATCCCATACCTGTACAGATATGAGACCTGTTAAACAGAATGCTCAGGGACATCTTTCTGTAATTTGGAGCGTCCAATTAAATGACTTAATCATGAAATCATTTAATCATTATATAAACCCAATTGGCTGGTTTTGCCTCCAAAAAGAATTGATCAAATCCAATAAGGATCAAGTACTGTCTTATTATTTTGGAGGAAAGAGAAATACTTTTTAATAATAATAATAATACCAGTGCCAAACTTAGGGGCAGATTTACTAAATTCACATGAAGAATTCGAAGTTCGTTTTTGAAGACCACTACGACCAGTGAATTTTGTAAATTCGATCGAATCGAAGGATTCGAATAAAATTTCATTCGAATATTCGATCATTCGACTGTCGAAGTGCCTCCCCTTTCAATTTTTATTCGACTACCTAGTTTGCCAGATCCAAGAAACCGAATTGGGATTTGTTTTTTTTGATCGAATAAAAAAAAAATTTGATCGATCGAAAAAATCCTTCAAATCGATCGATTCCAACGATTAATCAATGAAATTTTTCCTATTCGATCGTTCGACCAATTGAACTGCGGTAAAATTCTTCAAATTCGATATTCGAATTCAAAGGATTTTACTTCACATCCTATTCACATGGTCGAATTTCGAATTTTTTTCAATTCGAAATTCGACCATTGATAAATCTGTCCCTTGGTGATCTTTTGTGCAAAATAGAGAATATAAAAAATGAATATGAAAATAGATGTAACTCTGCTTGCAGAATAAGAAAGTGGGATGTTTGGGGGTATTTGAACATTCTAGGCAATTTGCTAATGAATATGTATAACCATGTTCTAAGCTCTCTATAGAGTTAATTATATTATACTTTCTTTTCATTTCACAGACTTGACATTAGCTTGGCAGGACATTGACGATGACAAGTCACTTTATCAACAACATTTTAAGGATTCTACTATTGACTCTCTTACCAGGTAATGTTACATGATACTGTACAGGTTTGGGACCTGTTATCCAGAATGCTTAGGACCAGGGGTTTTCCAGATAACAGATCTTTCTGATCTGTTTGGATCTTCATACCTGAAGTTGTGCTTCAAAAAAACGTTGTCCATAAACTTCAATGCATTTTGGCGAATTTTCACTGTTTTGATTTACAGTGAAAAAAAATCAGATTCACCCATTACTAATGGAAAGGCAAACGTAAAATAATTTCACTTCCTCTTTGTAGTCTATAGAAGAAATAGATCTTTGTGCTTTAACATTGGACAAGTTTGCCCCACTACTGTATCAATAAACAATTGGAACAGATTATTGAATTACATTTAGGGGCATATTTATCAAAATCGGAATATATCTGATAATTTTAATAAAAAAAGCTCGACCAATTAGAATCCACGATTGGAAAAGCTCAAATTTTTCTGGTTTTGGTCTGAAAAGCTGGATTTTCGGATTCAGCCTTTTTCCATCCTCTGAGTACAATAAATCTCGGAAACTTCAAGTTTTTTTCCCATTAGAAATTCGGATTTTATTGTTAAAAAAAACCGTTCATTTTTAGGGTTAAATTTTGAAATTGTATAGTATGTAATTAATACTAATACATGACCCACACAATGTTTTCGTTGCATCATAGTAATACAATTAAATAAGAGACTAAATAAAAATTTCAAATGCCCCACTCCTTGAAATGATAGACAATAAATTGTAGTAGGAATGGGCCCTGTTATCCTGAATTCTTGGGACCTGGGGCTTTATGGATCTTTCCGTAATTTGGATCTTCATACCTTAAGTCTACTAGAAAATCATGTAAAAATGAAATAAACCCAATGGTTTTGCTTAGTTGGGATCAATACAAGCTACTGCTTTGTTATTACACAGAAAAAGGAAATAATTTTTAGAATTTTTTTTTATTATAATGGTGTTTATGGGATATGGCCTTTCTGTAATTCTGAACTTTCTGGATAAAGGGTTTCCAGATAACATATCCCATATCTGTATTTATTTATCACACATTCATGCGTTAGAATAAACATAATAATTTAATACATGACCTATGAATATCTATCAACTAATCGACCAATCATTTTTTACTTCCAGAGACTTTAGGACAGCAATGGTCATTCACCTTTCCAAAGAACATCAAAGCATTGAAAGGTTCCTGTGTAGAGATCCCCTGTTCTTATACTCGTCCAGCAGGTCTGCGGCCTCCCAATGTGATTTGGTATCTGTTTGATCGTTACAGTTATATTAAGGTGTTGAACAGTCAGGACAGTACGAAAGCCGCGTCTGATTACAGATTCCGCACAAAACTTGTGACAAATACAATGAACAGCTGCGCTCTACACATATCCAATGTGAGAAGTCAAGATGAAGATTATTACTACCCGGGAGTAGATGATAGAAATGCGTATGACCTCAGTAGTAGAACAGTGCTCCTTAGTATCACAGGTAAGGATGCAGCTTATTCTCATTAATTCTGTATGAAAAAATAATTTATATTGAGACTAAAGTATTTCAAACATGTAGGTATAAGCGGCCAGTGGTGAATGCACCCACACGTGCCAGTGCCCTGAAACTAAAAACCCACATCAATCTTTAAGGTTTTGCACCTTCACATAGTTGCCTGATGAATGATGTACACCTGGGGACAGATTTACTAAATTCACATGAAGGATTCTAAGTTCAATCGAATTTTCAAGACAACTTCGACCAGGGAATTTTGTAAATTCGATCGAATCGAAAGATTCCAATAAAATTCGACTATTCTACTGTCGAAGGACTTCCCCTTAAATTTTTATTCGACCGCCTAGTTCGCCAGGTCATAGCTACCGAATTGGGTTTAATTATTTTGGATCGAGTAAAAAATATTCGATCGATCGAAAAAATCGTTCGAATCGATCGATTCAAACGATTTATCGATCGATCGAATATTTCTTATTTGATCGTTCAACCAATCGAATTGTGGTAAATTTACTTCCTTGCCTACTCACATGGTTGAATTTCGATTTTTTTTTTTTTTAAATTCGAAATTCGACCATTAGTAAATCTGCCCCTTAGTGTGTGAGTATATATATAATTTATGTGAGTGTATGGAGGGGTCAATATATGTATGTATTGATGCTGGGCTTTGTTTGAAGGAGTTGAATTTGATGGCCCAAACTTAGCTACAGAATGTAACTATTAAAATCTCCCTATGTGGTCCATTAAAAAAAATGTTGACACTAATTCCTAAGCAACAAAATATTTTTTTGGCCTGCTATTATGGTACAGGGGCATTAAATGGACAAGACTAAAGTTCTGAATACCTTCATTCTGTTTTGTTGAAGCATCCATCTGTGATTGCTGGCTGACTACTCATTGCTAAGGACTTTCTGAACCCCTTCATGGCAGGGTTTTGAAGAATAGAGATTTTTACTAATCTATTGATAATAACATTGGGTTGTTTTTGGCAAAAACTGTCACCCATTGGGGGATGGCCTAATCATTGAGATGTTGTGCAGTGGATGAAATTTTTCATCAATTAAGTTAAAACATTTCAATGCCATACGTCGTAGCTCCAGACTAGCAGCTCCCCAGATTCTACATTTCAAGGTTACAGGGGAATCAATGGGAAGCTCAAAGTTGTCAGGCAATTCTCAGTCCAAACAGTGCCTAGCCCTTGGGATTTACTTCACTGCCTCTTAGTAAAGTATTTTAAGGATGGCCAGTTGAAACTATTGATTTTTTTTCAGTGTCTTGAAGTTACAGTATGATGAAAATGAGTCTTTATTTCACATTTTCAGATACACCTAATAGGCTAAATCTTCAAGTGCCAAGAGAAATGGCTGAAGGAACCCCTGTCACTATTAGATGCTCAGTAGAACATACCTGTGGCTCCAATCCTCCAATTCTCCGGTGGAACAAGAGGGGACATCCTGTTAGGACAGGACAACAATTTATCACAGGAGGGACATGGGAAGCCATATCAGAAATAACGTATTCTCCTACATATGAAGATGATGAAACTGAAATACAATGTTCAGTCACTTATCCTAATAGGCAACTCAACCTCCAAACAGCTAGACTCAACATTAAATGTAAGTATGATCACCAGAATTACAAAAATGTCTCAAAACTGACTTATTAATAGGGATGAGCACATTTTTGGGGTGATACAAATTTGCAACGTAATTTGCATTTTCACAAATGGGGAACAGTTTCACTAATTTAGAGTCTCATCGACGCCAATGAATTTATCACAAGAAAAGACAAGAGAAAAAATGATTGACTATAAATGACCATTGACTCCAATGCATTTAGCAGAATTTTTGCATTTTCTATATTTTTTGCAATATAAAGCCGTCTGAAAACAGATGGTATTTACTTGGCTTGTGCCATATTTAAAGGGGTGGTTCACCTTTACAGTAACTTTTATTATGTTATAGAATGGCCAATTATAAGCAACTTTTCAATTGGTTTTTATTATTTATTTGTTATAGTTTTATAGTTATTTGTCTTTTCGTCTGATTCTTTGCAATTTTCAAATGGGCGTCGCCGTCCCCTTCTAAAAAAACAAATGCTCTGTAAGGCTACAAATGTATTGTTATTGCTACTTTTTATTGCTGATCCTTCTATTCAGACTCTCTACTATTCACATTCCAGTCTCTTATTGAAATCAATGCATGGTTGCTAGGGTAATTTGGGCCCTAGTTACAAGACTGCTTAAAATGCAAATTGAAGAGCTGCTGAATAAAAAGCGAAATAACTCAAAAACCGTAAATAATAAAAAATGAAAACAAATTGCAAATTATCTCAGAATGTCGCTCTCTACATCATACTAAAAGTTATCTCAAAGGTGAACAACCCCTTTAACTCTAACATGAGGCATTATGGGTAGAGACATGCAAATCACTCCTTTATGTCAACTAAACATGCAGAACCACTGGTTTTATTGCACAGATGCAGCTTAATATTTACTATCTACTGTATATATCCAAACTTGCAGACAGTCTGTTTCAATGTTGTTAGATCTCATCAGTACTGATGAGTGAATTTGTCCAGTTTAGCCAGAAAAATTAGTGGAAAAAAAATTTCCAGTAAAATTTGTGAAATAGTGAAAAATTAGCAAAATCCCGGTGTCAATTTACAGTCGAAATTGGCGCCGGCAACAAATTGACAAGTGCCTATTTTGTCCAATTGCATTAAAGTCAATGGGCGTCCGTCAAATTGTCAAATTTTCATGAACTTGTTCACCGGCACTGAAACTTGGAAATTTGCTTAGAATTCACACATCGAGAATAAATTCGCTTATCACTACTCATCAGTGCAAGATATTGGCACATAACCTTTGAGTGGGTGGGACTCAGGTCCAGATTTATGGAAAGGCCACCTAGGCCAGGGCCTAGGGTGTCAGGATTTTAGGGGGCGGTATGCTGCCCAGCCACACCCCCATTGGTTCAGAAACACTGGGGTTACATAGGAGAAACAATAGTTTCTAAAAATTTCTAGGGGCACCCGCTATGTAAATCCGGCCCTGGTGGGACTTATGGAGTAGGGAAGCAGAGAATCTAACCTGGTTAAAAGGAATAAAAAAGCCCTTCACATGCAACATAAAGCCTTCTGAATACAGAAAGTATTTACTTGCCTTAAGACCAAAAACCACAAAGAGGTTGATTCTAATATGGAGAATTATGCAATTTACTCCTTTACACAAAACTTTTAAAATAAAAATATGAATTAATTTACCATACAAATATGTTTCTGGAGATGTTGCCCATGGCAACCAATTAGCAATTAGATTTAAACAGCCGCCTATAAGTTAGAAAACAAAAGCAAAGATCTGATTGGTTGCTATGGCCAACAGAAATCTCTCCACAAATGTATCTGCAGTGTTAGTAAACTTATCCCTTTGAGTCAGTATCCAGTATCGTTTTTTCTCACAAATCTAAAAAATGTAGTGGTTTTCCTATATTTATAAAAAGCTCTAAAAATTGCAGATATATTAAGTGTAATAACGATGAAAACCTCTAAGTGAATAATTTGCCAAGTTAAAGTTGTTGAGGTGCTATAGAAGTCAATGGGAGCTGCACTGATCTGATTGGATTGCTTTGAATCAATTCTGACTTTTAGAGGTTTTCAGATTTTTTTTTTCGTTAGGAATTGTCCAAAAAACTCAAAAACAAGAGCTTTTCGCAATCGTAGTTCGGAGCACATAGTTCAGTGCATTTTTGTTAGTATTTTTAAAATTAGGATCTTTTAATAAATTCAATGACAGTGGTGGTTTTAGAGATTGTGAGTTTAGTCGTGATTTCAAAAACCTCTAAAACCCCTAAAATACTGCCATTACTAATTAAGTCTCCAAATGTTCTGTATATCATGGTGAGTAATTCTTGTCTGCTTCTCCAAACTGATCGTTGTCTTCGTCAAAATAAATATGTAGGGTCTGACTAGAATGTCCGTGGTCCCACTGGGGCTGTTTTGAAGGACCCAGCAACCAAGACTCCCATGTGTATTTATTGTGCAGGGAGAGTTTACAGAGGGCCGGGATGTGGGAGGTGGGTCAGCGGGCCCATGAAGACCTGGGCCAACCTATTTTTTTTCCCAGTGTCCTGCTGGCCCAGTCTGACATAGTATATATGTTTCATATAGGTCAGGCATTCAATACACAAAGGTTTAGGACAAGGAAATCTGTAATTTGGAAATGTGCAGGGTAACAGTCAGCATAAGGCAAAATTTGATTTGTATACAATATTCTAAATTAGAAGCGTAGATATCAAACTCAAACATTTGATGTATGGGATAAAAATGACCCAGTTTAGTGTGTCTTGTAGTCTGTAAGGTCACCTCTGATCCAAACAAAAGAGGTGAAATGAGCAATGGCTGGTCTGTTACTGAAAAAAAAATTGATTGTGATTGTCCATTCATAGCATTAAATGACAAATGTGTTTTTGTGTGGTCTCTTCTTGACTTCCTACAGATCCCCCAAAGAACATAAAAGTTCTCATCAGACAGAAAGAGATACAAGAAGAAGATGATGTTACGTTGTCGTGTTTTAGCAGTTCCAAGTTGGAGATTAAAAGATATGAATGGTTCAAGGGAGTTGAAAAGACCAAGTTACCAGCTGAAGGCAAAGAGATTACAGTGAGGAATGTGAGCTGGGTCACTGAGCCCTACTCCTGCTCGGCATGGAATTCCCAAGGAATGGCTGAGTCCACTCTCACTCCTATACCTGTACAATGTATGTATGATGGACTAGGACATACCTTTTATGTTGTCTCTGTAGTAATCAAACTCAAACTGTGGGACTATTGCCATGTCACTAATGATTTCTTGCTAATAATCAATAAATTTCATGCACATTTACTCACTCACAGCTTTTTTTATTAGTCTAAAAAAAATATCAGCAAATCACAACACAATTTAAAAATGTAGCATACCATGTGACAGTGTCCTCCCTCTGTCCACATACCCCCACATCCAGGTGCAATTCATATCATTGGGTGCTTTATAGGAAAAGCAGTGCCCAGTGGGGTAGCAAGGGGTATGTAAACAGAAGGAGGACACGACCATGTGGTATGCTAAATTCTAAAATGATGCCTGATGTGATTTGCTGAGTTTTTTTTTTTTTTTTCTTTGGGCTAATAAAATGCAAAATTGCTAATTATATTTATTAATTATTACAGTATATATATATATATATATATATATATATATAGTCCACAGTGAAGCCAGCACTCACGAAAAAAGTATGTAGAATGCCTGGGTGCAGTATCAAAAATTTCAAAAATAGTCAACAGAGAAGGATCCGCACTCTCAGGACTTAAATATAGGTAAAACATGTATTTTATTTTAAACGAGCGACTGACGTTTCGGCCTCCTCCGAGGCCTTTCTCAAACTTTGAGAAAGGCCTCGGAGGAGGCCGAAACGTCAGTCGCTCGTTTAAAATAAAATACATGTTTTACCTATATTTAAGTCCTGAGAGTGCGGATCCTTCTCTGTTGACTATATATATATATATATATATATATACAGGGCCTTGTGCTAAGTACTCACTTGTTGACAATATGTGCCCTGTTTGATAATTTGGTAGTTAAAGGAGAACTAAACACCCCCAATAAGAAAAGCTCCATCTACTACCCAAGATAGTCTTCTGTCTCTTCTTCCTCCCCACATTATGCAGAAAGTGTCCCTGGACAGCATACTCATTTATTTCTGCAGAGTAGTCTTTGCATGTAGAACAGCACCAAACTGTGAAGATTTAGTGTTTAAAAAGCATGCTTGACAAAAGGCCGCATGGCCTGAAACGTTGTGGTGATGCCCAAAGCTGAAATAAAGGCTTTTTAAATACTAAAGCTTCAAAGTTTGGTGCTGTTCTACATGCAAAGACTGTTGTGATATCAGTGGAAAGTGGCCACTGAGGAACGTGCACCAAGTCTCTACAGGAGAGAAAATCGTTGTGCTGACTACTTTTCCAAGTTTCTGCAGAGTAGCACAGCGTAGCTCATGTACATCATCTTCCAGGTCTTCTTCTGTAAAGGAATGCCATATTTGGTGCATGCACAGTTAGAGCGGTCCAATATTCATAACGACTGTGCATGTGCCAAAAAGTTCCGTGAGTTGCCAAAGGGAAGGAAGTGGATCCAAAGAAGACCAAAGATCTGGCATCCATGAGTTCTGCTACTCTACATAAATAAGTTCACAGATACTTTCTGATATAATGCACTATGCTGAGAGGAAGAAGGGAGTGGGGACTATCTAGAGTAGTAGATGGGACTTTTGTTAGGGGGGGGTTTAGTTCTCATGTAAATGATTTTTTGCACATACTCTTTATCCATTGTCGCTCTTACTTGTAAGTCTGTATGACATCTGAGGTGTTTAATATCAGACTGGCAATATTACAAAAATATGTAAGTCAATATTACAAAAATATGTATCAGGCCAAAAATTTGCCCAATAATGTTGCGCAATGACAGGAATTTTTAACCATGGGTACTTTGGATAAAAAAACTTTATTCTTCAATTCTCAAAGACATGAACAGGTACCTTGTTAGAAACCTATAGCTACACCATGACATGTATAGTCACCTGACGCGTTTCGTGCCTCTCTTTGGCACTTCATCAGGTGACTAGATACGTCATGGTGTAGCTATAGGTTTCTAACAAGGTACCTGTTCATGTCTTTGAGAATTGAAGAATAAAGTTTTTTTATCCAAAGTACCCATGGTTAAAAATTCCTGTCATTGCGCAACATTATTGGATGTAACGATTGGGACTGGAGCGGAGACCAGCCGATGGGTAGTAACCACGAGGTCAGTTGGCGGGATCAGACAAAAGTGAGTGCTAACACTGTGCAAAAATTTGCCCAGGCATGGAGGGGACCTTATTGGGGTCAGATCCTCTCATTTGTTGAAGAAATCTATGGCCAATGTATTTTCAACATTCATCAAACAGCATAACAAGCGGGGCACACTTCCATAGTGTGACAGTAAAATATTTATTCATGTAAAAGTATTTTAATTATAATGACACAAAAAGCAGGTAAAGCTCAACATGTTTAGTCAATAGATATGTCTTCTTCATGGTCATGTTTATAGTTTGAGTTTATGTGCATCCTACAGTACCAAAAACACACTACTTGATATATTTTATATACAACTCTTCATTTATAGACGCCAATAGACAAATCATTTATGTATCTCTATTGAGTCCTTTAGTTTTGGACTATACCTTATCATACATATTACCTATAGTACCCCTTTCTTTTTTCATTTAATTTTTATTCTTTTCCCTAATATAAACAGAGATGATGACTGTAGGTAAGTCACGATGGATGATTTAATAAAAGACTAATGGATTGACTGGTGATTGATTGAAAGGGATTATTAATGATTTATGGCATGTTTCAGTACATTTGTCTAAATCTTTTTATCTTTTTTTTAGCTCATGGAAATAAGAAATTTCCAAATAAAACCAATGAACAATTCTGCACTGTTTGAGGAATAATCAAGATACTCTTCCCTATCTCCTTGTCAGCAATCTGTCTCTCTACATGTAGGCTCTGTGTTAGAGTTGGTTAACTTGAAAGACAGTTAGCTATCATTAGTGATGGGAGAATTTATTCGCCAGGGGAGAATTCGCGCGATTTGCCGCTGGCGAATAAATCCGCGAATCACCAGCGAAATTTCGCTTTGCGGAAATCCACCAGAAAAACGTGTCGCGTGTCGTTTTTGACGTGACGTGGGTCAAAAGCGTTCCGCGAATTTTTCGCCAATTAGCGAATTTCTCTCGAAATTCGCAAATTTTTCCGCAAAGCGAATCTCGGGAGATTTGCCCATCACTAGCTATCATACATTATCAAGGCAAAGAGAGAACACGTCAATGACCATTAGGGCTCAATACCTAACAAATAACTTCACAAAACTGAACAAAGAGATACAGATTGATTTGCCACAGAAAAAAAAAAATGTTCTAAATAAAATCAACTGAAAAGTTTGTTTCTAGTCTATTTCTAAAATTATAAAGTTCACGTCCCATCAAACAAAATGCAGCTTTGGGTCATAAGTTATTTTATCATGTCTGTTCAGCACTTACAAGTCATTGGTGAGCGCGCTTTCCCTAAATAATGTTAATATATTAATTAAATAATAATAATAAACTGTCTTTCAAACTAACCGACTCAGACACAAAGATTACATGTACAGTAACTTGATTATTTCAGAAATGGAATAGAATTTGTAGTTGATTTAGAATCAGAACATTTCTTATTTCCAAGGGATTAAACTTATATTTAACTACAGATATGGGTTCCATAACCTGAAAACCTGTTTTCCAAAAAGGTCTGAATTACAGAAAGGCCATCTTCCATAGACTCCATTTATATGGAGTAACAATCCAATTTTTTAAAAAAACGATTTGCCTTTTCTCTGTAATAATAAAACAGTACCTTGTACTTTATCCTAAGACATAATTAATTAGGGATGCACCGAATCCACTATTTTGGATTCGGCCGAACCCCCGAATCCTTCCCGAAAGATTTGGCCGAATACCGAACCGAATCTGAACCCTAATTTGCATATGCAAATTATGGGTGGGAAGGGGAAAAAATTTTTTACTTCCTTGTTTTGTGCCAAAAAGTCACGTGATTTAGCATTAGGATTCGGATTCGGTTCGGCCAGGCAGAAGGATTCGGCCGAATCCGAATCCTGCTGATAAAGGCCGAATCCTGGCCGAATCCCGAACCGAATCCTGGATTCGGTGCATCCCTATAATTAATCCTAATTGAAGAAAAACCACCCTATAGGTTTAGCTAATGTTTACATGATTTTCTGGTAGACTTATGGAATGAAGATCCAAATTACAGAAATATCCATTATCCAGAAAGCCCCAGGTCCTGAACATTCTGGATAAAAGGTCCAATACCTGTATTTTTATTATATGACAATTCCTTTTAAAGTTAAGCAGAAAAAGAAATACTATATATATCCCTTATATTCTTTGTATTCTTCTATCTTCTACCAAGACCATATGCCCCATGCTATTTTATATGCTGATTTATTCTTAGTTCCTGTTTGTTTTGTAGTTGCCCCTAAGGAAGTTCAAATCAGTAAGGTTCAAAATCAAGATGGAAGTGTTGAACTAAAGTGCAATTTCTCAAGCAGCAGCCCAGATGTAACTCACTTCACATGGCTGAGGAATGATGCCCCTTTACTAACTCAGGCAGAACCAATCATAATACTAGAAGATGCTGAAGGAAACTCAGGGAAATATCAATGTATTGCTCACAACAAGATTGGAAATTCTTCTTCAGATAAACAAGTTACCATTCAATTTAAAGGTAAGCACTGGCAGAATTATTGATTAAATGAAAAGATGACTTTACATCAGATCAGATGCTTTGTTACATTTCTGTTAAAAATTCTGTGAATATTAGAATATCATGAATAGAATCAATTGCTCAAGCTCCCTAGTAGAACTTATATGGAACAGCTTTTTTGCCTTTTCCCTTAAACAGGCTAAATCTGAAACTAAAACTAAAGTAACATGCTTCTTCATCCTATGAGCACAAGCAAAATTAATAAGCAGCCACTTAAAAGTCCTTTGTATAAACAGCCCCCTCCTTCCCACAGCTGCAGCCTGTTAGGCTTTGAGATATTAAACAGCTCCTTATACAAAATCAGAAAAAGAAGTGAAGAGAATATCTACATCCAGGCATATACTGCTTATATAGTAACATAGTAAGTTAGGGTGAAAAAAGAAACACGTCCATCAACTATTTTATCCTGCCTAACAGCTAGTTGATCCCGATTTGAAGCCTCTCAAATTTGCAACAAAGGGGGAAAAAATGTCTTCCTGACTCCAAAATGTCTAGTGACTTGTGCTTTTAAGTACAAATATGCTTTGAACATATTTAATGAATATATATAATAGGAATTTACTGCAATTTCATTTATTATGCAAAACAATTATTTTTGGGCAGAGATCCAATTCATTGTTTAAATTTAATGCTCTGTGTAACATGCTATGTCCCAAACCCAGACCTAACTCCAAGGTCCAGGTCTTGGCTCACCCTTCTGCCTATAACAGCCTCCTTTGGCTTTGAGAGGAGCTCTCCACTACTCATATGCTACATGAGAGAACCAGGAAGAGAGTTCTGGGAAAGCAAGGGAACAGAACATATAAGGAGGGAATGGGGAACAAGGAGCATTGTCAAGGGACAGGCCAAGTGATACCAATCGAGCTGAGCATTACAAATCAGGAGACGAGAGAGTAGTTGAGGTCACAGGTCTGGTCAATAACCTCCTCTAGACCACCAGATATTCTCATACTCTACTTCTATTTGTTTGCATAGTTCATTATAAGCATGAGTAACTTTAGAATGTATTAACTGATGCTGGGTTTATTTCAGGTCTAGCAACCCATAGCAACCAACCTAATGTCCTCAGCTGCAACTTTGATTTGAAGCACAAGTTTCATTTGGCTTGGCTGATGGATCGTAGACTAGACATCTCCAGACAAATCGATGAACAAATATGCAGTTCTTAAACTACTATTAAATGATAACTCAGCAGGTTTTATCCTAAACAAAATCTAGAGCTGACGCTCTATCATAGTACAATATGTCATCATTACCTCCAATGGGAAGGCTGGCCTATTTTTCATTCTTTGACTTAAACTACTAGAGAACTCAATAGCTATACACAAACACTGCAAGGAGTCCTGGATTAGCATTCAATGTATTTAGTACTTGCCAATCATATATTTATTTATTAATAGAAGATTATGTATCCAAGGGCTTCAGGTATGTGCAGCACTTTACACACAGGGAAGACGAGCATCATAATAAGTAAAATAAAGTATAAATACATAGAGGTGTAGGGGCAAGTTTATCAAGATTAGAATGGTAAATTCAAAATCGAATTTTCAAAAGCACAAACTCAAATGTAAATTTGAATGTGAGCTTTATTACTCTCAACCATCTAATTTGAACGTTCACCACCTAAAACCTGCCAAATTAATTTATAAGTCAGCAGAGGTTCGTTGACCCACTGGAAGATGTTAATAGCCTTCTTGACATTCAAGGATTTTTTTCGGGGAAAAGTTAGATTCAAATATGATTTAAGTTTTTGGGTCAATAACAATTGTTTGAATTTTAGATGTTAGAGTTTTTCTTAAATAAGATAACTTTTGAGTAGATTTGCATTTATAAGAGTAAAAAAAAAATCAAATTATTTTGAAATTAGACTTTTGATAAATCTGTCCCGTAGTAACGTGGTAAGAGACACAGTAGAAAGGAGGTCCCTGCCCCATAGAATTTACAATCTACATAGGTAATCACTGATCCCAATCTTTATAAATCTATAAAACTTCTTAGATATTGATGTGTGAAATGATGAACTCAAATGTGTAATGATTCTACAACTCTGGTTTCTTTACAGGAAAAATGGCTGTCGACTTGCCCTTGGTGCTGGGAAGCACTGCAGGAGTTATTGCTTTCGTGTTAATAATTCTTGTAATATACGGCTATATAAGGTAACCCTGACCATCAATTCTTCTGTGCATTCTTCAAGTCGTGGCTTTATTCCATTTCAAATTTGTGTTAGCTCCAAATAGAGTATCAATAATTATTATATAGAGTATCAATAATTATGAGTATCAATAATTCCCATTGATAAAAAATTATTTCCTTTTTGTTCTGTAGCAGTAAAACAGTAGCTTGTACTTGATCCCAACTAAGATATAATTAATCATATTGTAAACAATCCTATTGGAATTGTTTAATGTTTAAATGTTTATTTAGTAGACTTAAATTATAAGATCCAAATTATAGAAAGATTCCTTGTCTGGAAATAACCAGGTCCTGAGCATTCTGGATAACAGGTCCCATGCCTGTACAATCATTGTTCTAGTTGTGAAGATCCTACTAAAATTTGGCCATTCTTTATATACAACATATTACAATATTAATATACCCAATATAACTTTTTTATGCTTTTTAATATTCAAGAGTCTGCCTATCATCTATCTATCCATCTATCTATCTATCTATCTATCTATCTATCTATCTATCTATCTATCATCTATCTATCTATCTATCTATCTATCTATCTATATATCTATCTATCTGTCATCTATCTATCTATCTATCTATCATCTATCTATCTATCTATCTATCCACCCATATATCCATATATCATCTATCTATCTATCTATCTATCTATCTATCTATTTTTCTATCTATCTATCTATCTATCATCTATTTCAGTGATTTTCAACCTTGTGCCTCCAGCTGTTAAGGAACTACAAGTCCCACAATGCAATGAAGGAGTCTGACAGCCACAGTCAGGCAAATGCATTGTGGGACTTGTAGTTTCTTAACAGCTGGAGGCACAAGGTTGAAAATCACTGATCTATTTATCTCTCTATCTATACTGTATATTGCAAACATAAAATGATTTTTATTCTGCATCAGCCCCTCATTTTGCATTACTAACAAATGTATTATGTGCAATATCTATTTTATTGAGGGCCTAATGATTAACCTATGAGATTGCAAATTTTCTTTGAAAATTAAGAAAAATTTCCTTGAGTGTCATTAGCCTTGGGCCAGTTGGACAGTCTAAAATACAAATCAATGTGGATAAGATACTCTTCACTATTAATAAACTTATGGGAATATTTAATGTTTTTTTAGTAAAAGAAAGAAGTCACCTCATACTGACACAATCTTTGGGTCCATTCCTGTGCCTGTGAGTATATTCTGTGTATATAGGTTCTGAAGGGCATCCGTCTCCATTTTATCTAATTAATCTAATCAAAAATGATTTCCTTTTTCTGTGTAATAATAAAACAGTAGCTTGTACTTGATCCCAACTAAGATATAATTCATCATTATTGGAAGCAAAACCAGGGTATTGGCTTTATTTAATATTTACATGATTTTCTATTGACTTAAGGTATGAAAGTCAAAATTATCGAAAAATCTGTTATCCAGAAAACCCCAGGTCCTGAGAATTCTGGATAACATACTGTGATACAAAATTAAGAAAATGGCCCATTACTTTAGGTGCAAATCACGTGTTGTGGTGTCAATGCAGGCTGCTGTGGAAACTCCAGAGTTACCACCACCTTCGGAAGTGATAGTAGCTCCTGGGATTACCTCCATCAATAAGAAAACTGCACTTCATTTGGAACAGGAGGCAGTATGGATCAAGCAACACCAAGCACAACAATATGAAAGTGCAAGGCGTTCTTGCCCATTGACTTCTGTACGAGCTTGCTGAATGTTATTATTCCAATATTTTTGTTATTATTCCAATATTTTTGTTAAATCTCAAAAAATTGAGTGGGGGGAATTTTTCTCAAAAAGCAAAAACTGGAATTCAAAATATTATAAAGCTAAAAAAAAATTGCAGTGATGCCAAATTTCTCTGTGGTACAAAGGGAACCATGGAAATTGTTGGAACCATGGAACTGTTTTGTTGTAAAAACTTGAATCAAATTAAATTTGAGTTTCCGGGTCCATCCCATTCACTGGAATTTTAAAAAAACCTTTTTTTTTATACATTTCCATTGGAGTTTTTTCAACTCCCATAAAATCGAAATTTGATCCTTGATAAATCTGCATCTTAATGTCATGTCTACTTTTTATATAAATGTCTATGGAATGGTACTTGTGAAGTTCTGCTCTGGAGCTAAAGCAGAAGTAGTTTAGTATTATTATTGCATTGAAAGAAGTTGAAATATGTTCCTTGGAGCATTTTAATGAATGTTTTTCTTTTCTGTACAGAGTATGGCTGAAGCACCCCCATCCAAAATGGATGATCATGTGTATGACACATTAAATGAAGGAGAATACCGTGCCACATTAGACTCGGGCTCCACAAGTCCATTGTGAGTTGGGAGATAATCTAGTTTATTTATGAGTGGGTTGAATATAACACTTAGACAGCCCGACTATATTCTCTCTTTTCTACATGTCAATAGTAAAACTTTTTTATGAAAACCATAGAGTTACATTTAAAACTTGCATTTCCATTATAGGTATATTTCATCAAGAAAATCCAAATTTCTTAGAAAAGAGGATGAAGATTTTCATTACTACACTGCTGATGTAAGTCTGAGGTCACAGAAAGGAAGAGAGAGAGAAAGAGAGAGAGAGAGAAAGAAAGAAAGAAAAAGAAAGAAAGAAAGAAAGAAAGAAAGACAGACAGTATTAATATTACATGGCAAATAATACTAGGCTGATGGCAAAGTAATTTGGGTGAGATAACATGTTTAAGGGAGGAATAAAACGGAATATGCAAGTTGTTTTCTTTTATTTTCCTATTAGAATTTCTCTGGGTCATTCTACATTCTGGGCGTCATTTATCTAAATATTGAAATTTTAGAGTAATGTGAAATTTGTAAATTAGATTTTATTCACAATTCGAATGGCATGCTGTTGATGAAAAAATTAAAAAATTCAATCAAATAGTCCCGACCCAAAAACTCAAATTGAATCAGATTTGAATTGAGTTTTCCTTCGAAAGAAACCTTGATTTTGTGTGTCAAATTTGACGCGCAACTTTTTTTTTTTTCGATTGGAGTTTATAAGGCGTTATTTTAGAAGCAACACTTGCCAAAAATTTGGCTCATCACTACTATTAACATCTTCAAATAGTTCAAGGGACCTCTGCCATTGACTTCTACATGAACTTGGCAGGTTTTAGGTGGAGAATAATAAAATTTGAACTGGTTCCAGGGTTGAGGTGTGATAAATCTCACAATCAAATTAAGTTGGTGGTTTTAGATTAGAATTCAAAATGTGAGTTTTGAAAAGAAAAATTTGAATTCGAATGTAGGTGTTTAATACATAAAGTAGTGAACAGAAGCAGAGGCATTCTACCACCAACATACTGGCTTCATTTTGCTTTTATGCCTGGGTTCCAGGACCACGATATGTCCCTAATCCAGGGACTAAATGTCATGCCCAGTAGCCTGGGTCAATATTTAAAGTATAATTAGGAAGGAGTTGACTGGAGAGGATGCATACAAACAGAAAGTTTATTGGCAAACATTAAATAAAACAACTTACTGGCTCAGGAGTTAAAAGTAAAACAAAATCCAAGAAAAGGCACACTTAGCCAAAAAGGGAAGCAAGAACAAGGACCAGGAATAACAGCATGGGAGAGTGTCCTGGAACAGGGTCAGCCTGGAATTAGGAACATACCTGTAGGAACGGGTGTCCAGCAGGTTGGAGAACTATGAACTTGCAGGAGGGTAAGTCAACTCATGCCTTAAATAAGGGCCCTCTGCTGGGAACTAATTGGAAATAGACTTACCTGCCAGTTAGTGCAGAGCAGCTGAAATAATTAGCAGCACCAGGGCTAACCACCAGGGGCGTAACTATAGAGGAAGCAGACCCTGCGGTTACAGGGGGGACCTGGAGTTAAAGTGGGTCCTATGAGGCCCTAATTAATGAGAAATTTCAACTTCTATTGGTAAAACAAGACAACCTCTAGATATGTTGGGGAGCCCTAAAATTTATTTGCTGTGGGGCCCAGTAACATCTAGTTACGCCACTGCTAACCACAGAAACCTCAATACATGATAAACCCATACCTCAAACCTGCCAGAATAGTAGAGAGGTAAGGGAACAGGCTAGAATACAAAAGGTCCCAGCTTCAAACCCAGCATAGGTATTATTCCTTTCTCTAATTGCATATTTGCCTGATGTATGCAACTTAATGTATAGGACAGTAGTCACCGTTAAAGATTTGCTGCAAAATATTTTTGATCTGTTTTGCTCACATATTTAAGTAAAGGCTATTTAAGTAAAGGCTTGTAACCCTTGTCTATATCTCATCACAGGACAAAGGGCAGGAGGAGCCAGAGGACGTTGAATACTCTGCAATCAAATTCTCCCAACACGACCAACATAATGAAGCATCACAGCAGGACGGCCATGCGGAACACACAGTATATGCCATTCTAAAAAATTAGCTACTCTGAGACTCTTGAGACTATAATGTCCATACTACAACAATGCTCATGGTGCATATATGGTGTTTCAGCTATAACATTTACTGCAGTGCTCACCGTGTCATATCATTATAGCAATTTACACATACAAGAACATATCTGTTTTTAGATATGACTTAATTGAAACTTTGGTCAAGAACTGCAAATCCGGAGGAACGTCTCAGATATGGTATCCAATTTGGGGAAGTTGTTGTCATTGGTTGTGATTTTGTAGGCCTATTCAATCTCAGTGTGCACCAGTGATAACCATGACCTTCTTAAAGTATTTATGGCATGCACCATAAAGCAGGTGATAATATTAACCACTCCTTCACCGAATTGAAGTGGCATGAATAGAGGAAGGGAGATTTACTCATTAAGGAGGTGGGGCAGCTCAAATATTTAAAGGAACAGTAACACCTAAAAATGAAAGTGTTTTAAAGTAATGGAAATATCATGTAGTGTTGCCTGGTGCTGTTAAAACTTATGTGTTTGCTTCAGAAACACTACTATAGTTCATATAAACAAGCTGAAATTGAAAAACGGCTCTATGGCACAGGATAAGTAATGGATAACAGATAACATTATGTTCTACAGAGCTTATCTGCTGTCTGATGTGTAACCTGAACCTTTTCTCCTTTGACTAGTTGCCCCCATGGCTACACAGCAGCTTATTTATATAAACAATAGTAGTGTTTCTGAAGCAAACACAGCAGTTTTACCAGTGCAGGGCAACACTGCATTACATTTTTATTACTTAAAACAATTTAATTTTTTGATGTTACTGGTCCTTTAAACAGCTTTTTTATAGGTAGGTATGTTTTAATGATAAAAAGAATTTGGGATGTATTTTTAATTTGCAAATGACGTTTATAATACAGCTTTTTAATTTGTGGGTGACAGGTCCCCTTCAAAGACTAATGTGCCATCATTTTTATTTTTTGGTTATATCCTAATGGATATATGAAAAAGGGAATCAGGTGATTGTATTTATTTTATGTGTTCTGGAAGCTACAGGTGTGGGATCCATTATCTGGAAAACCATTATGCAGAACGCTCTGAATTACAGAAAGGACATTTCCCATAGACTCCATTTTCTCCAAATAATATACACTTTTAAAAATGATTTCCTTTTTCTGTGTAATAATAAAACAGTAGCTTGTTCTTGATCCCA
>CM044444.1:99636910-99662870 GCA_024363595.1 Xenopus borealis
GAAAAGCTTTCCTACCACAGATGTCAGACTAACTGGCCTATAGTTTTGAGGCTGAGAACGAGATCCTTTTTGAATAGTGGAATCACATTAACAATTCACTGGTCTCTCTGCACCATGCCAGACCTCAATGAATCCTGAAAAATTAAGATGAGAGGTTTGGCAATCACAGAGCTAAGTTTACTAAGTACCCTGGGATGAATCCCATCTGGCCCTGGACCTTTGTTTATCTTAACATATTCTAGTATCTTTTGAATTTCTTCATGTGCGAATCATGCATCATTAGATGTTTTACTAGAATTGGGACTATTGATAAGGAAACCTTCATTAGCTGGTTCCTTCATTCAGAATCTGAGCTTTTTGCTTGTTCTCATCAACCAGCTGACCCCCCTCTGATAATAAAGGTCTCACCCCTTCCTGCTAAATTTTTTTTTTACTATTAACATATTTAAAAAATAATTTTGGATTATTTTAACAGTTTACTGCAATATCCTTTTCCATATCAATGTTTGCTTGCCTAATAGCGTTTTTGCCTCCTTGTAATAGCGTTTTATTGGCCTCCTTGTACCTTATAAATGATTTGGCTGTCCCAGCTAAATTGAAAGCCTTAAAAGCACGTCTTTTCTTACCCACCTCAACACCAACACTTCTATTGACCCAAAAAGGTTTTGCTTTACAATGACGTTCCTTGCTTACAAGCGGAATATACTGAAGTATATGTATTAAGCAGTATTTTAAAGACATCCAGTGGCGTAACTACTCCCTGGTGGGCCCTGGTGCATGATGGGCACCTGGGCCCCCCTGTCCTTACCTCTATAAATCCCATGCTGGAGTGTTGATAGTATGTGCTGTAAAATGTCATCCTAGAAAACTGCCTGTCATAACCATTATAGTGGCTCTGATGGGCCCCAAGGGGGTGGGAGCCCTGGTGGAATTGCACCCTCTGCACCCCTGGTAGTTACGCCACTGAAGACATCCCATTTTTGTTCAGTGTTTAACCCTGTGAAAAGCATTTCCTACTTAATATGTTGCAGAGATGCCCTTGTTTGCACGCCTGAAATTCGATGATTTAGTTACTCCCTTATAGAGTTGCCTCTGCAACAGAATCTCAAAGAAATCCATGTTAATGCTCACCCACACAAATTCTAGAGATGAGTTCAGTATTATTAGTTATTGCAAGACCCAAAAGAGAGTTATTCCTAGTAGGTTCTTGAACGAGCTGGGATAAAAAGTTGTCATTTAGCATATTTACAAACCTACTAGCTTTCTCTTGGCAACCCCATTACCCCAGTCAATGTCCGGATAATGGAAGTCGCCAATAATTTGACTTCACTTATACGAGGTGGTTTATAGCATACATCAATGACCACCAGATCTCACTGATACCAATTATATCATAATTTTTAGAGAATGCAATTAATTAAGTCTCCCATTTTACCTGACAAACTTTGGGCATTTGCCAGCATACAGAGGAGGTTACTACTTTTACTTTTTAAATATGCATTACTTTGAGGATAATTATATGTTAAGTTAGTAATATCCTGTTTTCCTTGTAACAGACCCATGACCCCTACTAATCCCAATGCCACTACCAAGACTTGAGCCACGCATTTAGCTCCCTAAGCTCCCGCCATCTACCTAAACTTGCACATGCTTACTAACACTGCCACAACTAATAAATCCGCCCACCAACAGATCTCGGTACTCAAATCCAAATGGGAAAAGGGATACTGTCATGGGGAAATATGTTTTTTTTTTCAAAATGCATCATTTATTAGCACTGCTCCAGCAGACTTTTGCACTTAAATCAATTTTTCAAAAGAGCAAACAGATTTTTTAAAGACTGCTAAGATTCTCAGATTTTTTTATATTTAATTTTGAAATCTGACGTGGGGTTTGACATATTGTCAGTTACCCAGGTGAGCCCAGTTATGTGACTTGTGGTCAGATAAAACTCGTCACTCAAAAATCCACTCATCACTAGCCGTCAGTGTTTTTGCATCAGGTTGCAGGTTGATGAATAAAGATTCATCAAATGATGAATTTTATGAATCTTTTGAATGTGTGCCCCATAAGTGATCCAGTCCTGACTCCAAAGAAGCTAGACACAACTTTCACTTGATTTGTTCACCTGAGCAGAAACGATGGGGAAAATATTGCATTGTATGAAAAACAAGGCAACTAAGTTTAGAAACCAATCAGCAGGTAGCTTTTGCTTGGTTGCTTGATGTGGGTATCTAGACCTGATACTAAGGTCAAAAAAAAAATACACGTACTGTGTTTTCTATTCATTGAAAGCACCCAGAAAGGAGATTATTGACAATTCTATGTGGATGTGGCAATCTAAAAACATCTACCATGTTTCCTTTTTTTCTAGCAATTTGTAACTGGGCAGGGTATGATTGAAGACCTGAAAGTACAGTGTTGTTATTTTATGTGAAACTATTCTGTATATGATGCAACATTTTGGGGCAAAACCCCCTTTATCAAGCATACAGATGAAGAAGACTTTAACAGGTTAGCAATAAGCAAATTAAGTGGGTGTGACAATAGCACTTAATTGTAGTTCAACAAAGGCCAGAAAAAGTCCATGAATGATAAATGGTGTCCATGGGTGAAAACATGTTTAGCCAACAAAGACTCTGTTTTTTTATTTATCTTTTTTACCCCCCTTTTCAACCTGTGCTTGTGTGGATAAAAGCCAGGGAGTGGTAATAACGGATAGAGGAGTCTAACTATATGTGTCTTTCTTCTGCTCCTGGTAAGCCATATGATGAAGACTCCTTTGGGGATGTGAAAGAAAAGAAACTGGCCAGCATAACTTGCACTATTCATGTAGGATACTTGTACTGTAAATGTGGCAAGTCTATAGGATTCCATTTTCATAGCCCTTTCAGGCCCCTCTGCTTTAGGACTTTTGGGCAACTGGGTCTTGGAATTTCCTAATTTGGAAATCCGGACAGGAAGGGGGCCCCAGTGTGTGAGCTTTAGTAATTCATTCATTTAAATGTTAAGCTTATGTTTTAAAGGGGTTGTTCACCTTTGAGTTCACTTGTAGTACAATGGAGAGACTAATATTCTGAGACAATTTGCAATTGCTTTTCACTTTTTAATTATTTGTGGGTTTTGGGTTATTTAGATTTTTATTCAGCAGCTTTCCAGCATGCACTGATCTGAATATGAAACTGGAATATGAATAGGAGAGGCCCGAATAGAAAATGAATAATAAAAAGTAGCAATAACAAGTAACATTAGTAGCCTTACTGAGCATTTGTGTTCTTAGAAAAAGCTGGAAATTGGAAAGCTGCTTAGTATTGTCCATTCTATAACATTCTAAAAATTAGCGTGGTAGGACGGATTTACCAGTTTGTACTACTGCACATGCACCGAAAGTTCGTTTATTGAACTTCGTGAACTTTCAGCACATGCACAGTAGTACAATCCAGCAAATGCGTCCTACTGTGCATGTGCCTCCAACGGAAGAAGGAAGAAGACATTGCTGGAGAAGATGGCGCCCGGGAACCAGGCTGGAGGGGACCTGCACAGAAGGGTAAGTAGCGACTTAGGGGGATTTGCCCTGGGGGAAAGCTAGGCCAAGGGAGAGGAGTGAGGGGGGCCTACAGGGGGGTTAGCACCGGAGCTGTTAAATTCCCCTTTAACCTCTCTATCTTATTCTCCTTGACAGTACTATAAAAGAATTAACATGTCTCTGACTAGCTTCATTCACAGAATCCCCAACTCCCCGACTTATCACTAGAGGTATGGGTCCCTCTAGTGCAGAACAGCTTTACTGGACCTTGGTGAACCCAGACTCCCTGGAACACATCCAGCTGGGTCAGCAATAGTGATGGGCGAATTTATTCGCCAGGGGCGAATTCGCGGCGAATAAATTCGCGAAACTGGGAAAAAAATTAGCAAAAAAAAATTCGCCGCGCAAAAACGAGTCAAAAGCGATGCGCGCCGAAAATGACGCGCCGCGCGCCGAAAATGACGCGACGCACGCCGAAAATGACGCGACGCGCGTCAAAAACGACGCGCGACTTGTTTCGCGAATCGGCGAAAAATTAGCGAATTTCTCTGGAAATTCGCGAATTTTTCGGCGAAGCGAAACGCGCCCGTTTCGCCCATCACTAGTCAGCAACCAGAAGAGAAAGATTCACCCCTAACCAGGCACTATGCTAAAGTGTGGAAAGAAGTGGCCATAGGACAGTAGACCAATCACTGAAACATGTCAATTAGGTAACTAGATATATTGGCATCTGTCCAGCAACTAAGGAGATAGGGAAGTGTAGGGTTTTAAAGCCATAGGTATAATAATAAAGCTATGGGTCCCTACAGTACATTTTGGGACATTGCTTATATTGCACTTATTTGTTTGGACAGTCCTGGATTTTGGATTTTAAAATTTTGGGGAACTTACCACAAAGTTGTAAAAGTTATCTGATTTTGTGTGTTGACAACAGAAGGACTTTAATAGAGGTGATTTTTTTCAATTGTTTTGTATGCATAGATTTGAAACATAGCAGTTTTTTTACACACTTCCTACATTTCAGTGAAAGCTGCAAAACAAGTAATTCATTTAAAAAAAAAAATCTCTCTTCTGTTTATCAGCCCTCAATTCGTTAGTAGAAAAAAGGAACATGATTGGTTGTTTGCCATGTTATTATTTTCAATGTCCTGTCCGAATTTCCTAATTTTGAAATCCGAGCAGCAATGTTTCACCCTTCCAAATACTAGGTTTTTCATGTGAAATACAGACAGGTGGCAATCCGATATACAGTTTTGGTCTCCATCACTCAAACAGGACATTATTGTATTAGAGAGGGTCCAGAGAAGGGCAGCTAAGCTGTTAAAGGGAAAATCTTAGCTAGGAGGATCCAAGAAGAGCCTGGATTTGGAGTAAATGCAAGGGGTGGCCTAGGTAAGTTTATAAAATAGCCCCTGCTACAGCATCCAGCGAGAACCAGTGTGTATGAGACTGTCCAGAAGTGCAGACAGTCTGCTGTTTTACACAGTGCAGTTTTACTTGGGAGTTCTGCATTTCTAGAAGTACAGAGAGAGCCTATTTTGTGCCCGGCCAAGCTGCTAGAGACTCAGGAGGTGATACTGGTGCCACTGGTGAGATTTACCCTGCTGCAGAGTTGCCTGTAATCTCTAGTGTGACTGCCTCTGCGAGTGCAGGGCCATTTGTGTGAGGGCAGGTCTTGTTTGTGTATCTGCTACATTAGAGTGGCTGCTAAGTTCTACAGGGAGATGTACTTTTGGGAAAGGCTCTGGGAAGGGACATTTCATTTTAACTGAACTGTGTAGTTATTAATCCCTTCTGGTGTGATTGAGACTGTTATAATATGCCCACTAGGTAAAGGCACCGCACTGTAAAGTTCCCAGTATGCAAAGAGGCCCAAGTCACTTGATCACTAGCATAATTTTCCCCCCCCCAACATTTTCCTAACATATGGCAACACAACTATACAGGGGGCACATGTTTAGGGCAATAGGACAACTTTATTTTATTTATTAAAGGTTTGTGTAGTGGAATGTAGTGGCTGCAACATATACTTCAATTCTACTTTTAACTTCGCACCGTATGCAAATTAGGCATCGCTAGCGTAACTTCACTTTGCCTGACAAAGTAATGGTAGTGCAACTTCGCAACTTCAGATTTTAGTGAATTTCCATGTGTGTGTATAGCTACAAATTATATTTGTTCTAGTGTTCTTGCAGTTTATGAACAGACAAGATAGATGAGGATGAAAAGTACACTGATGCTTATTATTTTTAATGGTTTGGTGTAATAAATTTTCAAAACACATGCATTGCTTTATACTGGACTAGATATAAAGAACCCCCGAAAGATACAATAGCCTTACAGTGGTTCAACATCTTTCACTATTTTATTACATTTGTTTCAGGAAGACTTGTACACATGTTAAATCCACTTGAAACTTTTCTACCGATTCAATATAAATCTGATTGATTCAATATAAATCTGATTGATTCAATAGAAATCTGATTGATTCAATAGAGAGATAAGAGAGAGGGGTAAATTTATCAAAGAGTGAAGTTCCACCACTAGAGGGAAATTCCGCAGCTCTCAATTCATTTCTATGGGATTTTGACAGGAGTATTTATCAATGAGTGAATTTAGGTTTCATCCTTTGATAAATACGCTTTCAAAAATCCCATAGAAATGAATTGAGAGCTACGGAATTTCACTCTAGTGGCGGAACTTCACTCTTAACTTCACTCTTTGATAAATATACCCCAGAGAGAGAGTTTTCAAGTGTTTCCTATCAGTGGTATTTAAAGGGGTATCCAAACAGGCTTTCTTAGATCTCAAAACAGGATAGATGTGTGGAAAGGACCCAATGAAGAGAGCCCTTTGGAATATCTGCAGAAAAAAGTCAAGTCAACTGGACTTGCTGCTTTTTTCTTGAAGAGGTTTCACCAACTCAATTGAGAAAGCCAGTTGGATGACTGGTGAAACGTCTTCAGTGCAAGTCTTTGGTTTTCCAACGTTGTAAGGCCTCAGAACATAGCATAAAACTGTAGGCATAGTTTATGAAAATCTCCGTGAAAGTCTGTGCTCTGCTTGGTCTAGAGCCAGCCATTTAGGAAGATTCCTCCCTACTCCCTGCCCAGCTGCCTGTAGGATCCCTTGCCAGCCTTGTGAAGAGTGAAGGTATTGGAAGGTTCCAGTGTCTGTTTCCCTATTGGAGGACAGGTCTGTTGTCAGCCTGATATGTGGGAGGTACTTTGAGGTAGATAGCTGTACCTGGGGTTTATAAACAGTTCTTGGGGAAGCAACACATTGATTTTATCAGGAAATGGCTGTGCACTCATTTGTAGTTCATATGGTTTTCTACTTTATCAGAAGTGACTGACGGTGCATGAGACAAAAACCAGAACAATTATTTATAATAAACAAGGTCTCAAACTGCACTGAAGAAAAGGGAAGATTCATTGAATTGTATTCAAATATATAAAAGATATTTTCAATTAATCAACATCGGCATTTTATGTATATACTAAATCATTGCTTAACACTTTAATTAACAAGACAGATTCATATCAATGCAAAATTAACTCAAATACATATACAATAATCCTGGGGCTAATTTGGTCATTCGATCTCCTCCAGGACTTTTTAACAGCACATTAATGAAATGGATTCAAAAATAAATACACATGAAAATGAAATTATATTTATTGTATATGAATTTGAGTTAATTTTGCATTGAAATGCATTTAATCAAAGTGTTTAGCATTGATGTAGCATATGCATGAAATGGTAATGTAGATTAATTGAAGAGATCTTTTCAATACTTTAATAAAAATCTATGAATTTTCCCATTCTATAGAGTCTAGTTTGAGACATTGCCAGGGACTAAACTGAACAAATATATTTCCATCTGGAGTTGAGTATGGAAGGATTATTCTAGTGAGTTAGACAGACCCATACGTGGAGGCACCGTGCTGTAAAATCCAGTTCCAGTATCTTTCATAAGCAAAGAGGTTCAGGGCTGCTGGACTGCAAATAGATAGCAGCTATTATAAGTGAGCGTGATCCTGTTCTATGGGACAAAAAAATGGTTGCCAAATAGTGATGGGCGAATCTACCACATTTCGCTTCACAGAAAAATTCGGAAATGGCGGAAAAATTCACGAAATGAGTCGCGGCGCATCAACTTCGACAAGTCGTGTCGTTTTCGCCATGCGTCGTGTCATTTCGCGAATTTATTCGAATCGCGGGAATTCGCCTTGAATTTCGCCCCTGGCGAATAAATTCGCCCATCACTATTGCCAAAGCCTCATCTTGCTGAAATAAGAAATGTCTAAATGAGGACTGTGTAAAGGTCACCTCCAGCCCATAGATGGCAGCCTTAGGCAATCTAAAATCAGCAAGGTTAAGGCTGACTATCAAAATGAGAGATGTGAAAGCCAAGGCAATATGGCAAGGAAAGAGCAGGCACAGATTTGGCTGAAGGGAGAAAGAAACAGAAAAAAGTTTAATTTTAGGAAAATTTTAGGAAAATTTTCCAAGATTTCGGTCTAAGGGGCAAATTTACTATTATTCCCCAAAAATAATTAGTTTCTATTCGATGTTCGATTAGCATTCGATTTTCGAATGATAATCGAATAGTTCTCGGCTACCTCTTATTCGATATTTGATCATTCGACGATCGAATACAAATCTATTTGATCAGTCGAATAAATCATTCGACTGAACGAGGAAATCATTCGATCGTTCGAATGATTCGTACGATTCGAATGATGGAACACTTTGATCGTAGGAATCCTATTCGATCAGGACTTAGTCTCAGAAGCCTATGGGAGTGCTCCCATTCTATTGCAATTCGGTAGGTCCAACCTGCTGAAGTAGGCAATCGAAGAAACTTAAAAAATAAAAATCCTTCGCTGATCGAATGATCGAATATTCGTCCATTCGACTCTATTCGAATGTATTCGATCGTTCGACCATTCCCTATTCGATGATCGAATATGCCAAAATTCACATATTCGACCAAACGAAGAAATCCTACGTTCGAACTTCGATCGAACTTCGAATCCTTCACGTGAATTTAGTACATCGGCCCCTAAGTGTTGCATTAAAGAAATAGTATAAATTATAAATTGTATAAATAAATAAAAGCTCAATCTGTTTTGTTTTGCAGCCCTCACATGGTCAGTACAACAGCAAGCATGAAATTAAATTCAGGGGGAGGAGAAGACCCTATTTAACAAAATCTTGTTCTAAACCATTGAGTAGTAGCAATGCTGTGTCAAACTGATTAGTTTTAGATTCATTTAGATTCACTTTAGTGCATTTGGAAGAGGCAGGAGATAAGCAAATCTCTATTACGCAAATAATTATGGGTAATTTATTAAGATTCAGTTTATTATTTTCAGTGTATTTTTAATCAGTGATGTTTATTGCTATGAATTCTAGAAAATCATGTGATGGCTGCCATCTTAATCATGCTACAAGTATGGGACCTGTTGTCCAGAATGCTCTGGACCTGGGGTTTTCTGGATAACAGATCTTTCCCTAGTTTGAATCTTCAACTTTAAAACTTAAAGGGATCCTGTCATGGGAAAACATGTTTTATTCAAAATGCATCAGTTAATAGTGCTGCTCCAGTAGACTTCTGTACTGAAATCCATTCCTGAAAAGAGCAAACAGATTTTTTTATATTCAGTTTTGAAATCTGACATGGGGCTACCCATTTTGTCAGTTTCCCAGCTGCCCCTGGTCATGTGACTTGTGCCAGCACTTTAGGAGGGAACTGCTTTCTGGCAGGCTGTTGTTTTTCCTTCTCAATGTAACTGAATAGTACACAGTGGGACATGGGTTTTTACTATTGAGTGTTGTTCTGAGATCTACCAGGCAGCTGTTATCTTGTGTTGGAGAGCTGTTATCTGGTTACCTTCTCATTGTTCTGTTGTTAGGCTGTTGGGGGGGGGTGGAAGGGAGAGGGTGATATCACTTCAACTTGCAGTACAGCAGTAAAGAGTGATTGAAGTTTATCAGAGCACAAGTCACATGACTTTGGGCAGCTGGGAAATCGACAATATGTCTAGCCCCATGTCAGAATTCAAAATGAAATATAAAAAAATCAGTTTGCTCTTTTGAGAAATGGATTTCCATGCAGAATTCTGCTGGAGCAGCAGTATTAACTGATGCATTTTGGGGAAAAAAATTTCACATGACAGTATCCCTTTAAGTGTAATAGAAAATCATGTAAACATTAAATAAACTCAAACTAAATTGGATTCTGGTCAATGAAAAATTGACTAGCATACTGAATGATAAACAAAGTCAGTTCCAAAAAATATGGGTCCCATGGGTAAAATATAATACCCTGGATGGCACAACCCAGACTCTTCTCGCCATTTCGCCATTTAAATATGGGAGGTTCCAAAAGGCTACAAAAAAAATCATTGGAAGAACAAGAATTATTGGTACAGACTACCCCCAGGTTAAGGAAACCCTGAAACCTTGTGACTAGTGATGGGCGAATCTATGCAGATTCGCTTCCCCGAAAAAAATAGTTTTTTACGCGTGTTGCGTTGTTTTTTGGTGCGCGCCGCGTCGTTTTCGTCACATATCTCGTTTTTTTTTGTCAGGTGAATTTTCACGAGGCCATTTTTTGCTGTCGTTTCGCGAATTCGCGGCTGCCGAATAAATTCACCCATCTCTACTTGTGACCGGAGAGCAATTAAAGGAGGCACCACATTGAATGTTTGTTAGAATGAATAAGATGTGATCTTGAAATGTTTCCTTTCTTAAGATCTTGCATCCTAATTCAGTTTGGGTTTTCTGGGATAAAGGAGCAAAAAATGGACAACTGGGAAAATCCCAGTCATTTTCTTTTTCAGTTACCACAAAATGCTCCCTTCTATAATGTAACAGACTCGGATTAGAAACCATTGCAAATTGCAGGCCAGACCTCGGAAAAAGACCCTGACTGCCACCGTTTCTATTACAATTTTACATTTCCTTCCTTAAAAGTGAAACAGACACAGACTTGGTTCATTTCTATGTATGTTGTATTAGTCTTACTTATGTGGAAATGTGCAAGATCACAGCTTTACCACTAATTCTTGTAATGTAACTGATCACCAATACAAACTTTTAAATGTGTAAAAAAAAAAAATTAAATAAAGCCAATAGGCTGGTTTTGCTTCCAATAAGGATTAATTATATCTTAGTTGGGATCAAGTACAAGCTAGTGTTTTATTACGCAGAAAAAGGAAATCATTTTTAAAAATTTGGATTATTTTGGATCTTCATACCTTAAGTCTACTAGAAAATCATGTAAACCTTAAAGGGCAAGGGAAGTGTAAAATAGAATAAGGGTAGAAATGGGATTTTATTTTTTTGCCTTTACATGCCCTTTAAATAAAGCCAATAGGCTGGTTTTGCTTCCAATAAGGATTAATTATATCTTAGTTGGGATCAAGTACAAGTTACTGTTTTATTATTACACAGAAAAAGGAAATCATTTGTAAAAAAAAAATGGATTATTTGGATAAAATGAAGTACATGGGTCTTTCTGTATTTTGAAACTTTCCAGATAATGGGTTTCCGGATATCGGATATCTGTTTTTTAATGTTTAGGTAAAAATTATAAATAATGTTGGTGCTGACTAACAGAGATTTAAACCAGGTTAAAGGGGTAGTGATACTTCTCAGGTTTTAGCATAATTTAATTCTTCATCAAAATATGCCCAGTAGACCATTTTCCTCAATGTGACCTCTTTCTATGTAAATTGGACATACGTAATTTCTGGTTTTAAGAATATCGGGACTCCTACACGTTGTTATGGTCCCTTGGGGCTTGTCAATCAAAGCTTGCAAGGTGGAAGTTAAATGCTTGACTGACGGGAAGAATCTGGCACAGTTAAATGGCGTTGGCCTCTTACACTACACAGCATCAAGTTTCACAGCCTCCTGATCACAATGCTGCTGCTTTGTTGCATGTTCAGTAGTCATGGGCGAATCTCCTGAGTTTCGCCGAAAAATTCGCGAATTTCCAGAGAAATTCACGAATTGGTGAAAAATTTGCGTAACGAGTCGCGGCACGCTTTTGACGCGCGCCGTTTTCAGCGCGTCGCGTCAAAAACAACGCGCGACTCGTTTTTTTCAGCGAATTTTCACCAGACGAAATTTCGCTGGCGTTTCGCAAATTTATTCGCCAGCGGTGAATCGCAGGAATTCGCTGCGAATACGCCCCTGGCGAATAAATTCGCCCATCACAGCAAAACTCCTCTTCTGCACCGCTCTGTGCTGCTCATTTTTTTAAACTGTGCTTTTAACTTATTCTGCCTTAATTGATTATGTGCAGCCCTTGCCTACCTGCCTTCCCTGCACAAACAGAAAGATATGTATGAGGACTGCTTGCAAGATCAACTTTTTACCCCCCAGCATTGGAATAGATCCTTAGTAGTGATGAGCGAATTTATTTGCCAGGCGCAAATTCAAAGCGAATTCCCGCGATTCACTGCCGGCGATTAAATTAGCGAAACACCAGCGAAAATTCACCTGTCTAAAATTAGCTGGTGTAAAGAAAAAAAAAACGAGATCCGCGCTGAAATTGACGAGACGTGCTTCAAAAACCGTGACATGACTTGTTTCACAAATTTTTCGCCAATTTGCGAATTTCGTTGGAAATTCACGATTTTTTTGGTGAATCGAAACGGGCTACATTCTCTCATCACTAATCAAAAAAAGTCAAGCAGGCAGGAAAAGGACACGCGTATATATAACCCAATAAGAGGAAATTAGCTAAAAACAACATCTGAAAAAACCCCAAACCCAAGCAGTGCGGAAGAGGAGATTTTCAGACATAGGAGGCTTTTATTTTTTGCAGGAGTGGGTGTTAGATAAGAGAGGCTTAAAGCAGTAGTACTCACCCCCTACAGGAAGTAGTCTCCTTCTCCATATGAGGAAGTGGAGCGTTGTTTAAAACAATATATTTGACTGATTTTTGGGTTTAGATTAGTCATTTTGTGACTATAGTTATTATTGCCATCAAAGTAGAGATCTATGCGCAAAACTAGAGGTATCACTATCATTTCAAAGAAATAAACCAAAATTTGTTATTGGAGTATTATGAGCACGGGAAATGATGTCACCAGTTTTTGTACTAAATGAGGTTCAGTTTTGCGGTTACAGTAACATAAAGATCCCCAAAAATGCCAATAAAAATATAAATTAGAGGGAAAAAAAGGAAACCTTAAAGCATTGTTTTTTTATGTTTCAATACATAAAGCTTTATCTGCCAATAAAACATTCAAGGTTTGAATTTGCAGCAACTTTCCACATTTCACCGCCAGTGAATACATCCGCAAAGCTGCAGTGAAAATTCAAATATATTTTGATGCCCATTGATTTTGATGCGTTTCATTAATTTTTCACTGTTTTGTATTTCATGGCAAATTATAACGGGCTAAATTCGCCCATCACTACCAATGACTATATTATTATTCATATAAAATGCAGATGGATGTTTTTCAGTGTAAATAGTTCAGACTAGTACAGCAGTTTTCTTTGCCTTTAAAGGGGTTGGGCACCTTTGAGTTAAAGGGATCCTGTTTTTTTTTTCAAAATGCATCAGTTAATACTGCTGTTCCAGAAGAATTCTGCATTGAAATCCATTTCTCAAAAGAGCAAACAGATATTTTTATATTTCATTTTGAAATCTGACATGGGGCTACACATATTGTCAATCTCCCAGCTGCCCCAAGTCATGTGACTTGTGCTCTAATAAACTTCAATCACTCTTTACTGCTTTCCTTTCCCCCACCGAGCAGCCTAACAACAGAACAATGGGAAGGTAACCAGATAACAGCTCCCTAACACAAGATAACAGCTGCCTGGTAGATCTAAGACTAACACTTAATGGTAAAATCCAGGTCACACTGAGACACATTCATTTACATTGAGAAGGAAAAACAACAGCCTGCCAGAAAGCAGTTCCCTCCTAAAGTGCTGGCACAAGTCACATGACCAGGGGCAGCTGGGAAAATGACAAACTGTCTAGCCCCATGTCAGATTTCAAAACTGAATATAAAAAAATCTGTTTGCTCTTTTGAGAAATGGATTTCAGTGCAGAAGTCTACTGGAGCAGCACTATTAACTGATGTGTTTTTAAAAAAAACTATTTGCAATTGGTATCAGGAGGAATAATTGAATTTTAACTCTGGTCCTGAGTTCCTGTCTCGTTTAATTCTCAAGAAATATTTTTGGAAGAGAGAACGTATGTTACACATTGACAGGAAATAGAAGGGTTAGCTCAGAACTTAACATAAATTTGCTGGTTCCTTTTCTTACAGTTTGTGACTAGACGAGACCTGGTAAAACATGTAAGTACCCTGTCACTATTTGACTTTGTTTTTAACATTTAGTTATGGAAAAACTTTACAAATGATATTTAGTCACAATAAAAACATATTTATCTATGAGATTAGATTTCTATCATAAGACCCCCATTTAGTTCTAAGACTTTAGACAAGCCTATATTTTCTAGTTCTAGTGGGTGGGCAGAGGTGTAGACCCATCTGTGAGGCTGGGTTTTTAATCAGGAACCTATTCCGAAGATGAAACTTTAATATAAGCTTTATCATAAGAAACTTTCTAAATATAATACATTACAAATTCTGCATTGTTTCTGAAATAATCAAGTTTATCTTCACTATTCCTCTCTCAGCATCTGTTTCTCTTCATTCTGTCTACATGCAGGAGTTGGGTGTCAGATATTCATTGACAGTTACATCCAATATATCTTATAGGGGGCTCCTTTCCTAGCAGATGTATTAGACCTCACTCAAATAACTGATTCCTTCATTGATAGTTAGATCCAATATATTTTATAGGGGGGCTCCTTTTGCCTAGAAGATGTATTAGAGCTCACTCTATTAAACTCACCAGACATCATGTCTCTCTACATGCAGGAGTTGGGTGTCAGATATTCATTGACAGTTACATCCAATATATCTTATAGGGGGCTCCTTTTGCCTAGAAGATGTATTAGAGCTCACTCTATCAAACTACCCAGACATCTTGTCTCTCTACATGCAGCAGTTGGGTGTCAGATATTCATTGACAGTTACATCCAATATATATTATAGGGGGGCTCCTTTTGCCTAGAAGATGTATTAGAGCTCACTCTATTAAACTCACCAGACATCATGTCTCTCTACATGCAGCAGTTGGGTGTCAGATATTCATTGTTACATCCAATATATCTTATAGGGGGGCTCCTTTTGCCTAGAAGATGTATTAGAGCTCACTCTATTAAACTCACCAGACATCATGTCTCTCTACATGCAGCAGTTGGGTGTCAGATATTCATTGTTACATCCAATATATCTTATAGGGGGGCTCCTTTTGCCTAGAAGATGTATTAGAGCTCACTCTATTAAACTCACCAGACATCATGTCTCTCTACATGCAGCAGTTGGGTGTCAGATATTCATTGTTACATCCAATATATCTTATAGGGGGGCTCCTTTTGCCTAGAAGATGTATTAGAGCTCACTCTATTAAACTCACCAGACATCATGTCTCTCTACATGCAGGATTTGTGCAAAAGGCAGTTATTTTGTTAGATTTTGTTTGTACTGGAATCAGTTATTTGAGTGAGCTCTAATATATCTTCTAGGCAAAAAGGGGCCTCCCTATAAGATATATTGGATGTAACTGTCAATGAATATCTGACACCCAACTGCTGCATGAAGACCGAATGAAGAGAAACAGATGCTGAGGGAGGAATAGTGAACATATACTTGATTATACAAGTACAGTACAGTATATTTCAAATAAAAAAAAATAGAAGGGAAGTAAAATCCTTCTTTAGTATACAAGTACAGTACAGAATATTTAATCGATTATATTTAGAAAATTGATTATTTCAGTGAGATGAAATTTAGGGGCTGATTTACTAAAGGCTGAATTTAGAGGTGGAAAATTCGACCATTGAATTAAAATACTTCGACTTCGAATATCAAAGTCAAAGTATTTTTCACTGAATTAAGGCTTCCCGTGGTGGAAGAAAAATCGTTCGATGTAATCTTTTGATTGAACGGTTTTTCTTTGAATAGTTCGATTCTA
The DNA here is from genome assembly GCA_024363595.1 of Xenopus borealis. Classification (NCBI taxonomy): domain Eukaryota; kingdom Metazoa; phylum Chordata; class Amphibia; order Anura; family Pipidae; genus Xenopus; species Xenopus borealis. The sequence goes on from CM044444.1 coordinate 99,652,524, forward strand.
ACGATTTTAGTGTGTGATCGAACGATTTTACTTTGTTAAAATAAAACTTAGAAAAATAGTCTAGAAGGTCCCCGTTCAAATCGATATTGAAGTTTTTCATAAATTTACTTTGAAAATTGAACTTTCAATTTACTTACAGGGAGGTACAGTATGTATCAGGTGGTTGTGACAATTCCACACAATCCTATACCAATACTGATGGGCGAATTCATTCCCGCGATTGGCTGCTGGTGAATAAATTTGTTCCACGAATTTTTTCACCAATTCGCAAATTTCGCTGGAAATTCGCAAATTGTTCGGTGAAGCTAAACGGGGTAGATTCGCCCATCACTATATACCAACATCTTATACCATAAGCCAGAATTTCATTAGGGGAGGTCCTGTCCGGATGGAAAGGTTTTATTTTTCAAAACAAAGTTGATCTTATCCATTGAAGCTTTCAGATAACAACTACCCTGATTAAAAAGAATTCAAATTTCGAATTTAAAAAAATTGAAGGGAAGTAAAAGCCTTCTAATGCGAATATCAAATTCGAAGGATTTTAGCGCAATTCTATTGGTCGAACAATCGCATAAAAAAAATTCGATTGATCGATTAAATCGTTCGAATTGAACGATTTTGACCCTTCGATCGAATTATTCTTATTCGCAGAATAAATTCACAGAAACCACTTCGCCAGGTTGAACCTGGCGAAGTAGGCAATCAAATAAAATTTAAAAGGGGAAGTAATTCGAAATTTGACTAGTCAAATAGATTTTTATTCGATTAGATCGAATTTACAAATTCGATGGTTGAATTTGCCTAATTTGCATATTTAGTAAATTTGATCGAATTTCAAATTCTTTCGCTGGCGTTTCGCAAATTTATTCACCAGCGGCGAATCGCGGGAGTTCGCTGTGAATTCGCCCATCACTATTTGTCTGTAATCTGCAGTAAGATTTTCTTGTCATTAAAGAGGTGGTTCACGTTTAAGTTAACTTTTAGTATGTCATAGAATGGTTAATTCTAAGCCGCTTTTCAATTGGTCTGTGTTACTTATTTTTTTAAATTTTTTTTAATTATTGACCTTTTTCTGACTCTTACCAGCTTTCAAATGGGGGTCACTGACCCCATCTAAAGAACAAATGTCCTGTAATGCTACAAAAGTATTATTATAGCTACTTTTTATTCCTCATCTTTCTATTCAGGCCTCTCCTATTCATATTCCAGTCTCTTATTTAAATCAGTGCATGGTTGCTAGGGGAATCTGGCTGACCGCTGAAATTACAATCCAGAGATCTACAGAATAAAAATTAACTCAAAAACCACAAATAAAAAAAAATGAAAAACAGTTGCAAAATGTCTCAGAATATCAGTCTCTACATTATACTAACAGTTAATTCAAAGGGGTTGTTCGCCATCCAACACTTCAGTTGGTTTCAGATTGTTCACCAGTAGTGATGGGGAATCTATCCCGTTTCACTTTGCCGAAAAATTTGCGAAAAAAGCCGCGTCACGTTTACAATGAGCTTCACGGTTTTTTTTTATGCGCATCTCATTTTTTTTACGCCAGCGAATTTATTCGAAAGCAATTGGAATTGGGGTTGCTTTCTCTGGAAAAAAAGGCGCTTGCGAGGGGACATGATTACACTTTACAAATACATTAGAGGACATTATAGACAAATATCAGGGGACCTTTTTACCCATAAAGAGGATCACCAGAGGCCACCCCTTCAGACTAGAAGAAAAGGACTTTCATTTAAAGGAACAGAGTAAGCACACTCTGCATAATTCATTATGTCACCAGCAAGAAATGGACAAAGACTCAATGAAGAGATCAAGATATGGGCCATAATCTTTGAAATGGCCTTCCTCACCTTTTGTGCCAGTATTGATTGTGATGTATGTAACTTCATATGTTCTATGTATGTAATTCATGTGAGTTTGTTGTATAATCACATTTACAGATGAAGCCACTTTGGTTTTCTGTTTTTGACACCGAATAACTAAACTCAGACATCCCATTTATATCAGGAAATTGTGTCACAGCATCCCAGCTAATTAAAGAGTTCACCATTGAAAACAATGGTGCTTTGGTATGCTAATGAAAAGGTTAAATGCATTAATTGAGTTACGATAACTTTAGATAACACAGTTTCTTCAATTAGCCACAACGCATTTAACTCACAAATCAAGTGGCTGCATCTGTACTTCACAGTGCTATGAAATATGTTGGCGCTATAGAAATACATGTTAATAATAATGGTGCAAAGAAGACCTGTCCTAAGAAGCAGGGTGCACCTATTCCCCAGATGCAAGTGCTTAGTGTATGGGCATGAAGGGGTTAGATTTTTGTGCCCTTAATTGCTTTATCGCTTTTAAGGGACTGACAGTTTAGTTGCCCTTTATTCAGGAGGTGCATGGAACTCAGAGCCTGAGCCCAGCAGGGGAAGATAATGTGAAAATAGTTTAGTAATTGCTTTTGAGTTTGTTCTAAGAACCACTGACGTCCAATTTAATAAATCTGAGTTACAGTTCAGCAACGCACTTCCACCAATAACTCAGCGAGGGCCCGTCCCAGAAATGAAAGACTCGGAAGGTTGTACCCACAGCCATCCAAATAACTTCTCATTAACTGATCTGGCTTTTCAAACCTGCTGATTGATAGCTGGCTAATTTGAGGACAGATATTGACCAGGCAGTCTTGGACACCACATCCCATGAAGGAGTTAACCCTTCTCATTGCTGAGGTTGCACTAATGCTCTTGTCTGTTACTCAGGTTGGTTTCCAGGCTCAGAGTCTCAGGATCCCTCAGTTTATCTCCCAGAGTCCATCACTGCACTGAAGGGATCCTGTGTGGAGATCCCCTGCTCACTCAATGTGGTGACTACAGACTTCCATCTGATCTGGTACAGGGATCAAACATTTACTGACCCCCCAATCTTCAATAACAAATACCCATCCAATATAATTGCTGAATTCAGAGGCAGAACTTCCCTGGTGGGGAAAAAGTCAAACAGCTGCTCCTTGAGGATTGATGACGTGAGAGACAGTGACACATATTATCCATGTATAAATGGGAATATCAACTGTGGTCAGCACAGAGCATTTAATAAAGTGCTGGTTCAAGTGTCAGGTAAGATTCTCTATGGGAAAATAACAAAGTTCACTCACAGCTACTCAAATAATGAACAGCAGTCACATGTAAGGTGCAGATAATCATCCCTAGTTGTTAATCACTAATGTATAAAGGCCAATGAAACATAAAAAAGATCTTATGTTGTAAGAAAATGAGGGAGAATTCTATACTTTTATCAAAAAGGTTTGATTTGTATTTTGTAAGAGCTATGGCACAGTTACAGCAGTGATACCTGCATCAATATGAAAGGCTCAGGGTTTCCCTGGATGGGTGAATATCACCTGTAAATTATTATTGTGAGTAACAGCCATCATGGCTAGCGATGAGCAAAAGAGCAAAAAATTTGCAAAACCAATTGAAGTCAATGGGCGTTTTATGGGCACAAAATTTTTTCTCACTCCAAATGCATTAAAGTCAATGGGCGTTTTTTTCTTCTGGTAGCTTTTTTGTCTCTGTGACTTTTTTTCTCACCAACAATTTTTTCTCACCAACAATTTTTTCTCACTCCTAATGCAGTAAAGACAATGGGGCGTTTTTATGAGGAAACTTTTTTGTCTTGGTGAGTTTTTTTTGTCTATGGGTGTTTTTTTTTCTGAAGACGCCTTTTTTGTCTGTGTGACAACTTTGACGTGGCAAAATATTTTGCGGTGGATTTTTGCTGAATTTTCAGATGGTGAAATGCAGAAATTTTCCACTTACCTTCCACACTGCCGTTGGCAAAGTGCAATTAAAGGAGAAGGAAACCCCACCTATTGTGAAAAGCCCCTTCCACTCCCAGCATAGTGTATTCGTGACATATGTGCCCCTAATTGTGCAACTCGCGTTTCTGTGCAGAGTAGCGCAGTGGAGCTCAAGGGAACCATCTTCTGCATCTTTGATTTTCTTCTGATCCTCTTTCTTCTCTTCGGCCATTTATGGAGATTCCAGAAGCATGCGCAGTTGATGCACCAGACTAACTCCAATTGTGCATGTGCCAAATATCTCTGTGTCAGCGGAAGATGGGCCCCTGAGCTCCTCTGCACTGATACATGAGTTGCACAATTAGGGCCACATATTTCACTAGTGAACTATGAGGGGATGGGGCACTATAGAGTGCAGTGGAAGGGGCTTTTTACATTAGTGGGGTTTAGTTCTCCTTTAAAGTGCATTAGACTTTTTTTTTTTACCTACAATCAAGTGTTTCTCTTTGCATATTTCCAAGCCCATTGTGGTCATCATGAGAAGTTTGCCCCAATGCAGTTGTAGCTAATGCATCAACATAATCGCACTTCTTACAGAAGAAGTGATTTGGGGAGAATAAGAGAGAAGCAATAACACAACTGCAGATGCTGCACAGTAAGAAACCACTAACACTTATGGGACTATAATTTAATCATGGAATTGTATCACAAATTACACATGTTCCAGAAGTATCAGACACTAAACCGTAGATCTATATATATATATATATAATAGCCTTTTATTACAATGAACACTACACGTCTGTAAAGAAATATGTTTATCATTTCTCTCAGATACCCCAGATAAACCAGTGCTAAAGTTTCCCACCATTCTGACTGAAGGGGTTTCTGTCCGTATCGCCTGCTCTGTACGACACACCTGTACCCACAATCCCCCAGTGCTCCAATGGAACAAAGAAGGCTTTAATAAAACAGAACGGAGAGAAGAACTTGAGGGAGGAGTCTGGAGAGTTGTACAAGAAATGGATTATGTCCCAACCTATCAGGATCATGGCACTCCTATTATATGCCAATCTAAATATCGAATGGGGAAAGTCTCACAAGAAAGTAATATTTTAAATATCACATGTAAGTATCACTTCCCTTTATATGTCTCTATAAGTATTAAACACCTTCTATGGATCTGTATACTTTCAGCAAAGACGTTTTTATATACTTGTTGTGGAACTTAAAATGATAGGCTTCCATAGTTTTTATTTTACTCCTTTACATACTATAAATATGGTGTGAATTTTTCAGAAAGGCTTCCTGTCCTGAAAATATTTAACTCCCAAACCTCAATTGAATAAATATAGTAAAAGTAGCATTAATGCAAATGTCAGTTAGTTAAGACAATGCCACACGGTGCATTAAATTGCCAGTTGTTTGCCTCTTTAGACTGAAGATGGGCCATCTGTCACTCAAGGGAATATAAAAGGTCAAAAATGTAAAAGTAATATTTATTGGTGTAATGAAAAAAAATACACATCTCCATAGACCCTATGCATAGTTCATGATTGGATACCCTTGGGCAAACACATGTAGGGCAAATGGAGATGCGTATTATTTTCATTACACCTATAAATATTACTTTTTGGCCTTTTGAGTGCCAGATGGCCCATCTTCTGTCCATTTTTATGTATTGGTCCCCCCCAAGCTTCTATTCTGGGGCCTGGACCACTGATTCTATTTGGTGATTTTTCTACCTTGGCAGCACCTTACCCTTTTTTTTGCCTCTTTAAGTTGCCACAATAAACAAAATGCGGGTAAGCCATGCAGGTTCCCATGCTTCTATATGCCCTTATACTGAGAGCTCTGGGGAGCAATATTCACATCTCTTGAATTTATCAGTAGCACTATATACTCAAACATTAGGGCTACTGTGACTATCTCTCTCAGTACATGATACTTTTCAATAGGAAACTGGCTGGGACAGTTTTAAATAATCTTGAAATTGTGGATGTAGATGTTCTATCAAAGAACTACACACAGTTTAGCTAAAATATGTTTTTGGGAAAGCTTTCCCAGTAATATTATTTCCAGTATTTTGATGTTTATCTATTAGGGGAGACTTTTGGTTAATTAAAGATTAAGATTACAATTATTTTTTAATTTGAGTTGTTAAACTACATGGGTACCCCCAAATTTTTTCGCAGTTATATAAAGTTAAATGTGTTAATGCATACAATATCGGACTGGGGGGCCCCACGAGCCTACAGCCTCAAGGCCCCAGCACCATCCCCCAGCACCCACCCACAATGTATTCTCTTCCCTAGCCCCTCCCCTACCTTTAGAGACGTGACTGGATTCAGGGAGGGAGGTGAGGAGAAGAAATCCAGGGAGCGGGTCTGGGCCCAAAAGAGTCGCCGTCCTGCCAGCCTATTCCAACTATGACTGCACATATATTTACATAGTTACATAGTTACATAGTTACATAGTTAAATTGGGTTGAAAAAAAGACAAAGTCCATCAAGTTCAACCCCTCCAAATTAAAACCCAGCATACACACACCCCTCCATACTTTCACATACTTGCACGTGTGTGTGTGTTTACTTATAGTTTCCTAGTGGGGCCACACGTATGAGTATCCCTGAATCCTAGTAGGCGGAGTCACTGTCATGAGAGAGAAATTCCCAGTATCCTTTCATTTAGCAAACAGGATTCAGACAGGGCACATATCTTTAATTCCTTGCACATATTTCTCTTTTTATTATTTACATTGACATTGCTGTGATATCTGACTTATAGTTATACAGTCTGTTACACTTAATTGTTCTTTTTCTGAGCTTAAATTCTTCTCATTGCTGAGGTTGCACTAATGCTCTTGTCTGTTACTCAGGTTGGTTTCCAGGCTCAGAGTGTCAGGATCCCTCAGTTTATCTCCCAGAGTCCATCACTGCACTGAAGGGATCCTGTGTGGAGATCCCCTGCTCACTCAATGGGGTGATTACAGACTTCCATCTGATCTGGTACAGGGATCAACCATTTACTGACCCCAAAATCTTCAATAACAAATACCCATCCAATATAAATGATGAATTCAGAGGCAGAACTTCCCTGGTGAGGAACAACTCAAACAGCTGCTCCTTGAGGATTGATAACGTGAGAGACAGTGAAACATATTATCCATGTATAAATGGGAAAATCAACTGTAATCTGCACACAGCATTTAATAAAGTGTTGGTTCAAGTGTCAGGTAAGATTCTCTATGGGAAAATAACAAAGTTCACTCACAGCTACTCAAATAATGAACAGAAACACAGCAGTCATTTGTAAGGTGCAGCTTAATCATCCCTAGTTGTGAATCACTAATGTATAAAGGAAAATGAAACATAAAATCTTATGTGGTTAGAAAATGAGGAGCAAATATTTACTTTTATCTAAAAGGTTTGGGTTATATTTTTTTGTTTCCCTGGATGGGTGATTATCACCTATAAATCATCATTGTAAGTAACAGCAATCATAGCTAGTGATGAGCGAAACAGTGAAAAATTTTACGAAATGCATTGAAGTGACTGGGCGTCAAAATAGTTTTTCTGCAGACAAGAAAAAATGATGTTCACAATAGTTTTTTAATGCAGAACAGAGAATTAGCCTTTTTATTTTTTTCGTCCAAATGCACTTTTTTGCTTAGGCAAAACTTTTGCAATGGATTGTTGCCGCAGTTTGGCAAAAAAATTTGCAGATTGGGAAATGCAGAAATTCCTATTTTAGTTTCCACACTGTCGTTGGCAAAGTGCAATTAAAGGAGAACTAAACCCTGCTTAAAGGAGTTGTTCACCTTTGAGTTATCTTTTAGTATAATGTAGAGAGTGATATTCTGAGACAATTTGCAATTGGTTTTCATTTTTTATTGTTTGTGGTTTTATAGTTATTTAGCTTTTTATTCAGCAGCTCTCTAGTTTGCACTGTCAGCAATTTGGTTTCTAGGGTACAAATGACCCTAGCAACCCTGCATTGATTTGAATAAGAGACAGGAATATGAATAGGAGATGGACTGAATAGAATGATAAGTAATAAAAAGTAACAATAACAATACATTTGTAGCCTTACAGAGCATTTGTTTTTAGATGGGGTCAGTGACCCCCATTTGAAAGCTGCAAAGAAGCAGAAGAAAATTGCAAATCCTTAAAAAACTATGAAAAATAAATAATGAAGACCAACTGAAAAGTTTCTTAGAATTGGCCCTTCTACAATATACTAAAAGTTAACTTGAAGGTGAACCACCCCTTTAATGTGAAAATCCCCTTCCACTCCCCGCATAGTGCCCCTCCCTGCTTCCTCCCCACATGAATTAGTGAAAAATGCACAATTGGAGCACATTTTTCACTAATGCATTATGCAGGGAGGGGCACTATGCAGGGTAGTGGAAGGGACATTTAACATTGGGTTTTATTTTTCCTCCTTTAAGGTGCAAAAAAAATGGTTTTCTCTTGCCATATTTCCAAGGCCATTGTGGTCATCGTGCAGTTTTAGCTGATCCATCAAAATAATTGCATTTGCACTTGCACTATAATGTTTTTCGGATGCAATTGCACTGTGGGAACACTGCAACTGTTGCCTGATTCAGAGATGGTGGTAGCCCCAGGGTTGTCTGACGAAGGGTTTCACCCCTGAAACGTAACATTTGACAAATTAAATTTGCAGGAGTTCGTCCCCCTTGAAAGTGCAGACGTGGTGCTGGTTTCATTATTGTTGGGTAGCCCCAGGGTTCCCACAACAGTCTGTGTCAATAAGAACAACTCTTAACTGCTTAATTCAGACAGGAGGCAGGACAGAGGCATTGGCACAGATTGCAACTGTACGTCAGTGCAAGGAGCACATTTTAATACCTTTAATGAACAGGACTCTTTGTGCAAATGACTGTAGGCAAGGGCAGCTATGGTACTGAAATGATCCCTCATCAGTCAGAGTGCTAAACTATAAACAGCCCTAGTTCAATAAGTAATCGGCAGTGATTAAACAGGCAGTAAAATATCTTGTTGGCCAACAGGTCATACAGTGATTTGGGGAGAATAAGAGAGAAGCAATAACACAACTGCAGATCCTGCACAGTAAGAAACCACTAACACTTACGGGACTATAATTTAATCATGGAATTGTACCACAAATTACACATGTTCCAGAAGTATCAGACACTAAACAGAAGATCCATATATATATATATATGTATATATATATATATATATAATAGTCTTTTATTCACAATGACCACTTCATGTCTGTAAAGAAATCATTTCTCTCAGATACCCCAGATAAACCAGTGCTAAAGTTGCCCACCAATCTCACTGAAGGGGTTTCTGTCCGTATCGCCTGCTCTGTACGACACACCTGTACCCACAATCCCCCTGTGCTCCAATGGAACAAAGTCGGCTTGGACAAAACAGATCGAAGGGAAGAACTTAAGGGAGGAGTCTGGAGATTTGTACAGGAAATGGATTATATCCCGACCTATCAGGATCATGACACTCCTATTATATGCCAATCTAAATATCCAATGGGACAAGTCTCACAAGAAAGTATAATTTTAAATATCACATGTAAGTATCTCTATAGGTATTAAACACTTTCAATGGCTGTGTATACTTTCAATAATGACGTTTTTTTTTTTATACTTCCTGCTGCTCAACTTATAGGCTTCCATAGTTATTATCTGCTCCAGTACATACTGTAAATATGGTGAGAATTTTTCAGCTACTGGTCCAGAAAATATTCCATAATCTTCATTGAATAAATATGGAAAAGTAGTATTAATGCAAATTTCAGATTGTTAATACAATGGTGCACAGTACATTTGATTGCCTGATGTTTGCCTCTTTTCAATGGAATCCGCAAGGCCAAAAAGTAAAAGTAAAATTTATCGGCCTAATGAAAAAAAATACACAATCTCCATACGCCTTTCGCATAGCCCATGATTAGATGCCCTTGAATACAAAATGCGTAGGGCACTATAGAGATGTGTCTTGTTTTCATTACGCCAATACATATTGTTTTTACTTTTACATTTTTGGCCTTTTTATAACTTTTCGGCATACAGGATATGATTTCACTGATTATCACCTTCATTCATAAGAATGAAGAGGGCGTAGCTTCATCTTATAAGTTCGTCAGGTATATCTCTGATGAAAGGGGTAGCTTAATGGGAAATTTGCACTTCAGTGAATTTGTGGAGTAACAATCATTTGCTTGAGCTGAGATTTGCTTGGCAAAAGGGTGCAAAACTTCATCAGAGATGTACTTTTTTCGCTGGCAAATTGTTCTCCACACCTGTTAGTAAATTGTCAATGACCCTGTGGATTGGATTTCTGGATTTTCTTGATTATTAATGATCTTTTTTTTTTTCTTATTAATGTTGCAGTGGATGTTCCTGGCGCCTCAAAGTTCGTCATGTTTGTGCCTTTAATCATCATTCCCCTCCTTATATTGCTGATTTTGTGCTGCATTTTACGGTATAGCAAGGCCTCTATTTTTATAAAATTTGTATATATATATATATATATATATATATA
>CM044444.1:99665281-99699105 GCA_024363595.1 Xenopus borealis
AAAATGGGTATTTTCTAACTTTGTGCAAAGTGAAATAGTAAAATGGGTGCAAGCTGACTTGATTTTTCCACTTCCCATTGTGGTTGTACCGAGGAGCAGCTGTTTGCCCTCAAAGAATGAATGGCGAAGATTTTTGTCTATCTAAATGCAGAGCTGTCTGCAGTCGGTAGTGTTGAACTCAGAGGGGCAAATTCACTAAAGTGCGAAGTGGCTAACGCTAGCGCTAGCTAGCTTCACACTCTTACGCCAGACGAAGTTGCGCACTGGCGAAGGATCATTACTACGCTAATTCAATAAGATGTAAATTTTACTGAACGTTACCTCTAGACTTTACTTCACCAGGGTCAGATCTGGCGAAGATCAATAAAACAGATAGGAGATTGAAAAAAAGTAACAAAAAACTTTGGCGTGTTTTCTTTTTTTAAGGGTGATAAAAAAAGATTGTAAATTAGGGTAACCTCCTTCCCCCCTACATTTCCTAACATATGGCAACCCAACTATATATGTGTAGGGCAATAGAACACCTTGAGTTGTTAGTGTAATGTACTTTGCATTCTAGTGAATTTGCGCTGCGCTGGCGCAACTACGACTGGCGAAGTGCGGTGAACGCTAGCGAAGCCTTTTTATATCGTTTATGTATCTACCTATGCAGATACCAACAATTTCTTTTAATTTTCCACAGACCAAAACTCCAGTGTTCCGCTTGCCTTCAGAGAAGCAAAAATATGGTAAGGAAATATGACTATGAAGACTCATGTCTCATTCATCCAGGTCATGGTACAGTATATCTAGTATATAAGTAATTCTAAAACTGTAGAGTAGTGAAATGTTTTTACTGATTACTCAGCAAGTCCAGTTGTTTTAGAATGACCAATACTCGATATGGTAAGGAAAAAACTTTTTGATGAAGACCCATACCCCAATATATAAGAAAGGGTGCAAAGTTTACCCAGGTACAGTAACCCACAGCTATAAGCAATACAATGTTTTCTTTTGAGCAGGCGTCCAGTAAATGCTTCCTGCTGATTGGTTGATTGTAGCAGGAAGCATTTACTGGACGCCTGCTCAAAAGAAAACATTGTATTGCTTATAGCTATGGGTTATAACATCAATACAACCAACATCATCATTTCTGTTTACAAAGAAAATTCTGGGACACGAAGATGCTCAGTCAAATCTTTCTCAAAATTCATGACATGCACAAAATTATTAAAGGCTTATTAAAGACTTTTTTAAAAGTCTTTAAGAATTCACAAGTAAAAAAAAAAAAAATTTACAAAAAATGAGGTGTTAGTCCCACTCTTTGGCCAAAATATGTAAGCTCATGTGCCAAGTCAAGGCCCCTCACTGTACAGGAGTCGCACACTATTAACATTCTAAATTTGTAGTGCCTTTAAAATCAAGTCCCCCAGCAACTATTTCAGGTTAGCAGCTCAAGGGTCAGAATGTTCTTCAGCCGGTCTGAATCCGGAGTTAGTAAAAAGTTGTCACCAGTGTGAGAAAAAAAGGTTGCCCAGGCAATTTTCATACAATGGTCAATGGTTAAACAATATAAAAATACAAAATTAAAAATACAAAGAAACAAGAAAAGTATTGGGGTTTATAAATAATTCTCTCGTAGGAAACAGTAGTCTGTGAAGCCACCTATACTGACTTAATGCAAAGAGACCCATCTGCAGAATATTCTGAACTAAAGGTAATGTGTAGTTTCTTTATTTGCATATGGTAACAGAAAAGGTAAAAATGTATCCCTCAAAGTACAAGAAACCTTTTTAAATAATTGTTTAGCAGAGCAAGAACACGGTCAAACCCCAAAATGTTCCAAGACTTAGAACCATAAGAGCACCTTCTCTCAGAAGAGAGTCCAGTCCTTTAAACTCTACCCTTTAGAACACAGTTTATTGTTTCACGTAGGGACAGTAATACTGGCCAGTGCTTTCCAACCTAGACTGCCAGTCCATCAAGTTCAACATTTACTCCATCTGCAACTGGTACAAAATCTTCTAGATCCAGAGGAAAATGAAAATTCCATCAGTGTCCATTGATCTTCAATTAGCTTCAGAGGGGCTCAAAAGAGCAATGCTAAAAAGCATCCTGACAAAAAAAGCTATGCAATGTATCTTATTAATGTATCTGATGTATCTGCCAGTACAACCATTATTTTAGTCCCAAAAACCAATACTCATTGTAAAAAAAGTATTTCCCCACCTTAAATTGTAACCTCCTTTCTTCACTCCTTATATGTAATTGCAAGGGTCCCCAACCTTTTTTTTCTTGTGAGCAACTCAAGCATGAAAAATGTTCCTGGGTGCCAAATGAAGACTGTAATTGGCTTTTTGGTAGCCCCTATATGGCCTGGCAGCCTACAGGAGAATCTGTTTGGCAGTACACTCGGATTTTATCCAACCAAAACTTGCCTGAAAAAAAATAAGCACCTGCTTTGAGGCCAGTGGGAGCACCGTTCAAGGGTTTGGTGAGCAACACTTCACTCTCGGGACACTGGATGGGGATCACTGATATTATAGTGCCTGCTGGAAGGATTTACTGGAGAAAAATATGTGTATCATACTCTTCTTTAGCATAAACAATCCCAATTTGGCCAGTCTTAACCAGCCATAACTGAAACTTTTCATACCCTAAAAAAGCTTAGTTTCTCTTCCCTGGACTTTCTCAATTTTGTGCCCTTATTATATTGAAAACAAAAACTGTACTGCATCTTTCATATGCACCTTACAATTACTTTTCAAAGGGTAATTACAGTTGTGATGTAGTCTCCAGGCACCTGGACCAGCTCTAGGGTATCACTAGTGTACCCACTCCAGAGCTCACTTACAGACATGCCTGTACTGGCAGAGACCATAGGCAATCATTGCACACACCAGTATGGACAACCTTTCAACAATGCAGATAGCTTTACAACTTACCTACTTAGGGCCAGATTCACTAAGATCCGAAAATTCGTCAGCATAGGCTTCGCTAGCGTTCGCCGCACTTCGCCAGGCAAATTTTCTCCAGCGCTACGCAAATCCACTAAAGTGCGAATTTACGCTCAGGTCGGCGAATTTTAGCGTAGTTGCCCTACTTTTACTTCACTAGGCAGAGCACTGTTACGCTAGCGAAGCCTAATTTGCATACGGCGGGAACTTTAACTTATAATAGAAGTATATGTTCCAGCCACTACATTCCACTACACAAGCCCAGGAAACCTTTAATAAATAAAATAAAGTTGTCCTATTGCCCTACATGTGCCCCCTGTATAGTTGTGTTGCCATATGTTAGGAAATGTAGGGGGGAAGAAGGGTAACCCCCCCAAAAATATTATCGATCTTTTTCAGACTATCACCCTCCTATGCTAAAATACGCCAGCGTTTTTTTGGGACTTGACATTTTTTTTTCATCTATTGTATTGAACTTCGCCTGGTCTGACCAGGCGAACTAACGTCTAGTGCTAACGTTGAGGAAAATGTTCATCTTAGTGAATTTGCGAAGTTACGATCCTTCGTCAGTGCGCAACTTCGCCTGGCGTAAGGGTGCGAAGTTGCACAAGTCTATCTACTTCGCTAGCGAAAATTCGCCAGAGCCGGTGTTTGTGAATTTGCGAAGTTCCGATCTGACGTCACGCTGGCGAATTAGCGCTAGCGTTAGACGTTTCACACTTTAGTGAATCTGCCCCTATGTTGGCTCCATTTCCAGTAGTGACAAAGAATGGTGATGCATAAAAATTACATCATGTATTTCAAACTGGCAACCTAGGAAACCCATCCATGTGAATGTCGTTATGTTATGAATGTTTACAATTTATGTGAAAGCTAGTGATGGGCGAAACGGGCGCGTTTTGCTTCGGCGAAAAATTCGGGAAACGAGTCGTGCGTCGTTTTTGACGCGCGTCGCGTCCAACGCGACGCGTCGCGTTGTTTTTGACGTGCGTCGCGTTGTTTTTGACGTGCGTCGTGTCGTTTCCGACGCGTCGCGTAATTTTTAGCGCTCGTCGCGTCGTTTTCGGCGCGTCGCGTCATTTTCGGCGCGTCGCGTCAAAAACGACGCGCGACTCGTTTTTGCGCGGCGAATTTTTTTGCGCGAATTTTTTTTACAGTTTCGCGAATTTATTCGCCAGCGGAGAATCGCGGGAATTCGCCGCGAATTCGCCCCTGGCGAATAAATTCGCCCATCACTAGTGAAAGCTATATTAAAGGCTTAATATTACACTGGAGTACTACGGTTATACCGTATTTGGTTATTATTGTTAATGTCTCTTCTCAGGGTGCTGAGACTACAGACAATCCTTACACTGTGCTACAGAAGCCCAACACTGACACATACGAGGAAATCAAGGTAAATCCAAATGGGCTGAACTGTTTTTTTTCTTTGAAAAACAAACATGAAAGAAACCTGGTCTATTTGTGGCTCTTTCACATGACTTCCTTACTCAGGGGTGATTCTGGGGCTGACTCGACCTGAAGCAGTAGCCCCAATGCCCGACCCCCACTCTGCATTTAAAATTTCAGAGTCGGAGCAAGTCAAAGGGTGGCTCTTAAAGTTAAAGGGGATGGCTTTTTGCCACCTCTGAGGCAAGGTTCTGATGATTTACTTATTGAAATCCTGGTGAGATCCAATTGGAGTAACCCACCAAGTTTTTGGTATCATTGATCAGTACTACTAGTAGTAATAAGGGAAATTTTAGCGAAGTTTGGCCACATGACCCATGAGTGGAAAAAAAAAAATGATTGCACATCAAAAAACATTTTGACGACTATAAGACTTCAATGCATTTTGGCGAATTTTCACATTTCCATTAATTTTCAGCAAAAATAAATGGGTCAGATTTGACCATCACTAGTTACCACTAATGACAAATATCAAATTAGTTAATTGTTATGTTGCCAAGAAAAGCATGCCCTCAATTGCCACAAAATCGCAGAAAAAAACTTAATTTGTCCAACTCATTTTAACTTCTGTGGCATTTCAGCGGGTTTTATTTGTTAAGGTAATTTTCACTCATGATTTAAAAAAAAAAATCTTGAAAAGCTATATCCAAAAATTTGCAGGTAAATGCACAACGTCACAGAATTTTTTTTTTGCGTGATTCTTGCAAATTGTGGCACAATTATGATTTGATGTTAGCATTAAATAATTGAAGCCATCTTGCAACCTCACCATCAATTAAACATAAAATTATAGTAAAATAACAGTGTATATTGGATAATGTATTATTATCTAGAAATTCAAAGGATATTAGAAGTCACCAATAAATACATTAGAATGTTGTTAAATACTAAATTTAATTAAAATTATTTATGTTGCATAAAGATTAGTGGCTTTACTAAAGTCTATTCTCATTGCCTAAGCAATTATCTATCTAATGCAGGTATGGGATCCATTACCCAGAAACCCGTTATCTAGAAAGCTTCAGATTATGGATATGGCGTCCTCCATAGACTCCAGTATAAAAAGAAATCTAAATTTTATAAAATGATTCCCCTTTTCTGTGTAATAATAAAACAGTAACTTTTTCTTGATCCCAACTTTATTTTATTTATCAAACTCCGAACACCCAGATTTAATGTCCAGCTAGTAATAGGCAAGCATGGGTTACACTGTGACCTACACACCAGGGAAGGGCCTTCGCCATGTGGAAGCGATCCTTTAGGAGGTAGTTTAACTACAATACCCAGGCAAACTGTATAATAAAAGATGAAATGGGCGCCAGGAGGTTCTTTACAACAAACAGGTAGATGTTTATTAGCATACGCAATATCCCCAGGTTTATTACTCACACAGGAGCATCCAGAGGAAATAGCAGAGGTGCACACAGCTGTAGTGGAGATATTAGCAGAACTTTCACACTCACTTCAATAAGGTGATTATTCATCAGAGTCCGATTAGCCCAGGGTACATCCATTCCATACAACCCTCCTTCTGCTGCAATGTGCCTACCAGGAACATCAGTGTAAGGCCGGAAGCCGCCGCTAGTCCTAATCCCTACCACCTTGATGTCCCTGCACTAAAAGCATCACAGGGGAAGCTTTGTAGGAAGATCTCTTCCTGCTACCACTCCTTGCTGGAACACACACTGTTCATACTAAATACAGCTGACTATCTTTCTCTTCCTAGAGAGACTATAAAAGCACTACCCTGCACTTGCTATTCCTCATTCACCGGGTGGCCTGGTCCCCGATTTACCCACTAAAGGTGCTGGTCCCTTTAGGGTCACGTGGCTTTACTGGGGCCTTCCTGCTCCCAGGCTCAATGGCACATCCAGTCGATCCAGATCCAGCAGCCAAAGAGAAAGTGGCCACTCCTTTCCAGCACTATAAAACTGTGTGGCAGGAAATGGTCATTACACTCTGGGCTGTAACCATTGGTTAGAAGCATACACTTGCAACATAAACTTATGCCTAGTGACAGAGATGCAGGGACTTAACTCCATAGGTGTCAGTAGAAAACATATGGGTCCCTACAGACCAGTAACAGCAAAAATTGATTTTAAAAAAATGCTTTAGTATACTACGAAAAAAAGTCACCAACACATATTGAACTTTAAAATCTCTAAGTCTTTATCGAAACTCCACTTGCACTCAGAAAAGGCGATTGGTGATCCATCGTGAGGTGCTCAATTCCTCCTCCCTGCCAATCCTATAGGAGATAACCAGGGAGGAGAAAATTGAGAGCCACACAATGGATCGTCACCCTGTTGCCATTTCTGAAGAGCAGCCCAAGTGGAGTTTCATAATCTCCTCCTCAGAAATAGCGTTAGGGCAATGATCCATCATGCGGCGCCTGATATCTCCTCCCTGGCTATCTTCTATAATGAAGGCAGGAGAGGTTTAAGGTGGTGAAGGGTTGAATTTGTATTTTTTAAAGAGACAGTACTTCGATTTTCAAATGGTCAAACTTTCATATCTAACTTTGGCCTATTCAATAGTCAAAGTACCCAAAAATGACTTTGAAATGTTCACTTTGACCCTTAGTAAATCTGCCACTTAGCGATTTGTAGAGGTGAGGCTGCTGCAGTGGTCGGGTGCCCCCGGGTAGCACTAGTAACTAGTTCAGCCCAATGTGTGACTTGTCCCCTTGTGCAGGCTCCCCAGGACGCATGGTCAGTTGTGCCTCAGATAGAAACAGAAGAACGCTGCTCGCTGTAGCCCTTGACTCTCTCCCTTCTCCTTGCATGTCTCTCACTACTCTTACTGCCTTGCGGGACCCCAGGAGGCACATGGCACAATTGAACAAAATTGTCCCGATTGCACGCACCATGCCCTGCTGGTTGTACATACTACGCTGGGCCCCCTGTACCCCCGACCCCCATGACTGTGGGGTCTGCTTTGGAAAGAGGCTGCTGAGCCCCTATGAACTTCCTCAGCTTGCCCGGGTGGACAGCAGTAAGTTACTGGGGTCGCAGCACTGTTCTGAACAGAGGCCATTGCAATAGGGACAGAGGTCAGGAGGGCGGAGAGGGAGATTGGCATTGATTCTGTGTTACACTGTGTGCGAAGTCACTGCAGGGGGAGCTGAGGCTGAACTGGTGCAGCTCCCGTTAGCATTGTAGGCGCACAAAAGGCATGTGTAGTGTTTGATTCTTACAGCCTTCAGATGTGATAGAATGATGTTGGTGCAGTGAGGGAGCCTCTTGTGACTGTACAGGCCAGAGGCACGTTGTAGATTCGCTACCTCCTCTTTTGCTACCAGGGCTACTCCTGCTATTGGACACTTTGAAGCTAAAAAGAAATTGAGCACCACACAATGGATCATTGTCGCCCTGTCGCTTTTTCTATAGAGAACAGGAAGCAGAGTTCTTTTGGTGTTTTTATTAAATTTATTTTACCGGTCCTTTAATATGTGTCGGCTAATTTTTTTATTTTTTTATTTAGCTTTTATAGTTCTTCCCTCAGAATATCCTATTTAACTGGAACAGGTCTTGGTTTTTGGAGTAGAGGTTACAGTATTTATCAAACATTGAAAATGTCTCACTATTTCCTCACTATTTTGTTAAACAAAAAAATGTGGTGCAGGAAAAAACTAAAAATTGTTAAAAAAATCTGAATTGTGTGGATTTGTTTTGATATTTTACACTTTTACAATTTTCAGATTATTGCAAAAACGTTGGTTTATTGTACGATACCCAGGCAGATCAGAATGTCTTCCAATTGCAAATAAAACATCTGCAATTGACTTCTACGTGAACTCAGCCAGTCAGAGTTGGAGTAATTTTTTATTCAGACTTTAACACCATCAGGGTTTAAAGGAAAAGTAAATGTTTTTCTTTTTCTTTCTGTAAATTTGCTCTAAACAGCCCCCCAGATTAATGTACCTTAGTCCCTGCTGCAAGTCTGCTCTGGTTTCTGTGTTATCAGCAGCTTGTTTCCCCTTCTTCCTGGTGCAGAGTGAAGCCCAGCCCCTTAGTTTACTGAGCAGTCCATTTGCTGCTGTTCCACAATAGAGAGGAAGAGAGAGCCAGTGTTTCATTAGTAAGCTAGTTTCCCCAAGCAAAAGGTGCTGCACACACTGGTCTCTGCTATGTCATAGTATGCAAATGATCTCCAGGACTAGTCCAAGAGATAAGGTCAGCTCAGTAAGCTATGGGGCGGGGCTTCACTCTGCACCAGGAAGAAGGGGAAACAAGCTGCTGATAACACAGAAACCAGAGCAGACTTGCAGCAGGGACTAAGGTACATTAATCTGGGGGGCTGTTTAGAGCAAATTTACAGATAGAAAAAAAAAAGGTTTACTTGTTCTTTAAAAAATGTTAGTTTTTTTCTCTGAATAAATGATATTTTCCCCTTTAAAAGTCAACCTTAAAAAATCTAAATAAATTTAGCCCCCTAAATGTTCCATATTGGAACCTGACAGAAGCACTTTGATAGACCTGACTTTTTAATAAACTTGCTTTATGATGTGTAGTTTCATTTTGTGTATATTTCTGGTACAAAATTTTAATTCTGGCAAAGGTATTTTTTTTAGGAAAAACCTGGCCTTTCCTACATTTTATTTAATGTTGCATTAAATAAATATATTTGCATAAATATTTAAAAACTGTATCTGTTCTCATTTATAGCCCCCACGTGGTCAGCACAACAGAAAACATGAAAAAAAAATTTAGATGGAACTTTAAATACCTGCAGTATTCTGTGGAAAAGTGAAGATTCAGTGGAAGGAGAAGATTCTATTGACCAAAACCTTGTTTCTTATTCTGTCCTTGGACAGTAACAATGTCAAATTTACTGGTTTGGGTATTGGATCCCATACCTATAGACCTGTTATCCAGGAAGCTTCAAATTACAAGAAGGAAATATTTTATAAACAGTTCATTCTATTTTTTTTAATTATTTAGTTTTTTCTGTTAAAAATAAATAAATAACCTGTACATGATTACTACTTGTTACTAAGCTGCATGAATCCATATTGGTGGCAAAACAATACTATTGAGTTTATTTAGTGTTTAAATGATTTTTAGCAGATTTGTGCTATGGTGATCCAAATTACAGAATGATCTGTTATCCTAAAAACCCAATGTTCCAACCATTCTAAATAGTAGATCCTGTACTTGATAGCAATAGCACTAGATCACTCAACTCTTTTGTGCATTTGGAGAGCAGGGGCAGGATATCATCTCTGCTTGATGAGTAAATCAATTTTAAGTATTTTATTATGGGTGTAGCTTCATAATATTTCATATAATAATAATATAAATGTATAAAATATACTTTAATTTAAAAATGTGTACCGTTTTTATAAGAAACCTGACTGTATGCAGTGAAATTATCCCTTTATCCACAGTCCCTAACTTCTGACAGGGAAACAATCACTTATGAACAGCAGGGGGAGCCCCTGCCTTACTTACCAGCCATGCAGAACTTAAACAGCTTTGTTTTTTGATCATTTATGACGATCCCTAAGCAGCACAGACCATACTGAGCATGTGCAGTGCCAGTGTAAGACAAAGATGTATAACAAAGTTACAAGATGACAGCCCCCTGTGGCCAACTTTGAAAGCATAAATCATTTGTTTGATTAGGCTTGTGGTGCAGTAAGTTCATGTTTATGTTTAGTATACAAAATACACCATTTCTAGCCTTATTCTATTTTACACTTTCCTTGCCCTTTAAAGGACACCAATCATAACTAAAATCATTTACTAAGTAAATATACTATATGAAAGTTCAAGAACTGATCAGCTCACTATACCTTCTGCAAAATCTCCCCTATCTCCACTGCAGTTCTAGCTGAGGCAGCCATCTTGGATTTCACTGACTCCTCCTACCTATATCCTCACAGCCAACTGTAGCTCTGAAATCTCGCACATGCTCAGTTGAAATTTCTTGGTTTCCTAATAAACCTTCTAAGCTATTTCTGTGCTGCCACCTTGTGGAAGTTGCTGTTTGCCCTTCATTTACATAATGACATCACCAGCAGGGGATAAGACAGGGAAATATTGTGATTACTAAAGCTAGGCATTCTGGGTAGAATACTCAGGGCAGTGCTACAATCTGAGCATGCTAGTGAACTCATTTGCATGTTGTAGTCACAGTATGGACTCCCTTAGTATGGGATTTTTTTAAAAAATGCTGTTGTTTTTTTTTCTTCCCAAAACTGCATGTGTAGTTAGATTAAACATGTTTAGGTTGTACAGGTCAGGTTGTTAATATGTGTTTGGTTTTGGCTGTGATTGGTGCCCTTTAAGGTAAGATGATCCAAATTACACAATGATCCCTTATCCAGAAAACCCCAGGTCTCAAGCATTCTGGATAACAAGCCCATACCTGTATCATTTGATAGTAATTAAAGTTACTTATTAATAGACATCCATTTTGAAACTGTTAAATATTATACATCTTAGTCTCTGTTTTGGGTAGTTTGTGGGCTTCTGAGAATGCAAATAAATATAATTTGCCGAGGCAACCCAAACAGAGCAATGGGGAAGAGGTTTATGTCTGAGAACAGACTAACCAATGCTGAACGAAATGCAGAACTTCTTGCTTTACAGTAAAGGGGAAGCATCAGACATTAACTGGATTATGTTTTTTTCTTATTGTTTTAAAAGATATCGGAGGCTTAGAAAATAGAGGCCCATTGAGATACTGACTAATCCCAATGGGCCCACGAAAAATGAGCTAGGGGTGCATAAAATGATATTGCTGTGTGGCCCAGTCAGCTAAACCACAGAAGGATATGGTATAAAACAAGATCAATGAAAAAGTATAGCTTTATATAGAAAAATGACTCCCACAGGAGCAATGAAACATTGAAACTGTCAGTTTGGGTGATTTTATACAAGCAAAAGGGTTCCCTTAAAGGGCATGTAAAGGCAAAAAAATAAAATCCAATTTTTAATTTCTTTAATGAAAAAGAAATCTATCTCCAATATACTTTCATTAAAAAATGTGTACTGTTTTTATAAGAAACCAGACTGTATGCAGTGAAATTCTCCCTTCATTTACTGCTGTGGATAGGAATTGTCAGACGGTCCCTAACTTCTGGTAGGGCAACAATCATACTTATGAACAGCAGGGGGAGCCCCTGCCTTACTTACCAGCCATGTAGAACTGAAGCAGCTTTGTTTTTTGATCATTTATGACGATCCCTAAGAAACCCAGATCACACTGAGCATGTGCACAGTCTTGGTCTTGCAAAGATGTATAACAAAGTTACAAGATGACAGCCCCCTGTGGCCAAATTTGAAAGCATAAATCATTTGTTTGATTAGGCTTGTGGTGCAGTAAGTTCATGTTTATGTTTAGTATACAAAATACACCATTTCTAGCATTATTCTATTTTACACTTTCCTTGCCCTTTAAATGATGTGTATATTCACTTAGACCCAGTTCAGGGATAAATCATTTTTTTATTTGAGGGTAATATATTAGAAATGGAATGAAGTGATTGTAATTTCCATGAAGGTGAGGTGCTACTGACGCTGACTGCAGTTTCAGCCTCCCATAAATAATTGTTTTCTCCATCTTTTCCATTTTTTAAAGCAACAATGCAGTGCATTATATCCTTTATCACCTCGTATAGCTTTCCTCTTGTGTTCTAGTGCCCTTACAAAAGCCTGCAGGCCCATATAAGGGTCAGTGAATACAATCAAACTGCTAGAGCAAACATTGTCTGATAATTTCTGTATTTTACAGGTTTCTGTATAATGTATACAAATTGGCCAGTGCCATCCCATCCTCCAAATTCACTAGCTCCGGCGCTGAATATTACTGAGCCCTTTGCGAGTGGATATAAGCAGAATTCCATCTGTTCTGTTGGGCCACTTTGGAGAAATCTCTGCCACTTCTGCAGAGATTTCTCTTCGAATGTAAAGTGCAGCATTTAGGGGCAAATTTACAAAATTCACGTGAAGTGATTGAAGTTCGATCGAATATGATCGAATTCCGATCATACGATTTTTTCAGAGGATCGAATATGCAAAATTTGGCCTCTTCCATCATTGAATACCGAATTATCGAATAGATCGAATGATCGGATATTCGATCATTCGATCATTCGATGATCGATGGATTTTAAATTTGAAAGTTATTCGAATGCCTACTTCGCCAGACTGAACCTAGAGAATACCAATAGAAGCCTAAAAGAAACCCCCAAAGGCTTCTTTGGCTAAGACTTGCTTGAATACCATTTGTACAATCGAACACCTCGATCGTTCGAATCATACAAATTTTTCAGAGGCTCAAAGGGACCCTAAGGGGCAAATTTACAAAAATTCCCTTTAAAATCCCTCGAATCTATTCAAAATTCGATAAGCATTCGATGAGGCGTTCGATTGTACGAATGGTATTCGAGCAGGTGAAAGAAAAAGAAGCCTATGGGGAGACTCCCATAGGCTTCTATTGCAATTCGGTAGGTTCAATCTGGCGAAGTAGGTAGTGATGGGCGAATTTATTCGCCAGGGGCGAATTCCCGCGATTCGCCGCTGGCGAATAAAGTTGCGAAACTGGCAAAAAAATTCGCCCAAAAAAATTCGCCGCGCAAAACTGAGTCGCGCGTCAAAAACGACGCGCGACTCGTTTCGCGAATCGGCGAAAAATTCGCGAATTTCTCTGGAAATTCGCGAATTTTTCGGCGAAGCGAAACGCGCCCGTTTCGCCCATCCCTAGAAGTAGGCATTCGAATAAAATTTTAAAGGTACAGTAAAGTCCTTCGATCATTGAATGATCGAATATTCGATCAATCGATCTATTCAATCTATTCAATACGCTCAAATTTAGCGTATTTAATGATTGAAGTGGCCAAGTTTGCATATTCGAATGTCCGAAAAAATGTAATATATTCCAGGCAGTTGGGCAACTTTTTTACTTTTAACTTTATTATTTAGTTAAAATGATTATGGTAACTATACACTTTGTTTGTATTGTTGGAACCTTATATAGGAAGTTTGTAGTGTTGCTCAACATCACACAATTTACACTTTTTTACTCTCACAGAGTTTGCGATTTCGGTGTTATTAACATGTAATGAACTGTAGGTCTATCTGGGAAAGAGGAAAAAGCTTCTTTAACCACTTCTCATGTTCTTCCCACATTACAAACCACACTTGTCTGCAACAATCATTTGACAATAGATGGGGAAAATCCTTTTTAAACCATTTGCTAGAAAGTGATTAAAGAAGATCATTATTAAAGGCAAGAAACCATATCATGCAATAAAGTGAACATACCGTGAATTCTATTGCGCTATTGCAGGGCCTACTGGCTCTTGTAGAGCTGAAGTCAGGACTATGGAGTAGATTCATCAAAGAGTGCAGTTCCACCACTAGAGGGAAATTCCGCAGCTCTCAATTCATTTCTATGGGATTTAGCAAGGTGTATTCATCAATGGGTGAAGTGAAAGTTCACCCTTTTATGAATACTTTTTAAAAAATCCCATAGAAATTAATGGAGAGTGGCAGAATTTCACTCTAGTGGCGGAACTTCACTCTTAACTTCACTCTTTGATGTATCTACCCCAAAGACAGAAACGATTAACAGAAAGTCAAGTGTTCAGTATCCAAGGGGTTAAAGCAAGTTCGTACTTGTATCCAGGCAGAGATCAGGGCAGGCAGAAATTAGTGAGGCCAGGAATCAAAGAAAACTGCAATAACTTCTATATCACAGGCACATAAACTAGGGCTAATTATACTTGCATTAGACGCCATTTAGTTGTGGTCACTCTTTAGCAAGAGAGAATTATATTCTGCTTTGGCTCATGTTGATACAGAATGTCTATATATCAACTATACAAATAAAGTGATACTGATAGAAAGAATGGCACATTAATTTATTGTATCATTTGTCAAATGTTCTGGATGAATCTTTTTACTTAAAAAGGGTTTTGGGGAGCCCTCATGTAAACACATTTTTTTCTTGTGAAGTTATCTAACTGATCTAAAAATGTTAAAAACCTAATGCCATCGACAATTATTCAGAACTGAAATACGGCCTTCAAAAAGTCAGATTTATAAATAGCTGGAATAGGAATATTTGATAAATAACCCTATATTTTTTAACTTTTATAAAGATGTTGGAAAGGGTTTTAGTTTTAAATATGATTTTGGAGTGACAAATGTAAAGTGGATTATGTACAATCTTCAACTTGATAGTGAGGAGAGCACTCAAAAAGCATATATGCTGTGAAAATGCTTTTATTAGTGACTACAGGTACACGACATGTTTCGGGCTTCACATGCCCGAAACACTATCAAGTTCAAGATTGTACATGTCTAAAGGATTGCGGTGACCGGTTTGAGGATTGAAGCATTCTTACCTGTTGTAAAGGCTGAGCGAGAGAACCATCTGAGTATAGGTAAAGTGGATTATGTCTTTAAAGATCCCCTGCTGTGGCCAGGTAAGTGTTGGGCATAAACTGGATCTGGGACGCGGAGTTAGTCCTTTGTCCCAAATGCAGTGTCTCCTGGAAGATTCCAGATTTGGCCAAAAGTTGTCACTGTGGTGCAAGCAGTATAAAAAGCTGAGCTGCCAGGTGCTCAGTCTCTTAGTTTGTATTCAATCCAGGATGGAGTGTTTTTTTCTGTTGGGCTCTTGCAGCTGTAGGCCCCAGGCAAATGGAGAGAAGCCACATTGGTGGTGAGAGCCTTGGTGGGCTCAGGAATACCAGGACCCCGATAATAATTTAGGAGTTTGAGTCAGAAGTCTGGAACTCAGAGGCAGCAGAAAGAGTAAAGGAGCTACCTGGAGAGACATTCCTGTGAAAGAGGCCTTGGTGTGTTCACACTCCGGATGATTGATGGAGCCGGGCCTGAAAATGGATGCCTGTACCAGCTCTGTGTAAGCCTTTAATGAGTTCTGGCCTGAGGAATGAGTATTGAAAGGTCCCAGCATATCCCCTATGTGAGGACCTGCTATGGGGGAGCTATTGCCTCTAACAAAGGAGAGGTATAGCTTAGGGCAGGGATCCCCAACCTTTTGAACCCATGAGCAACATTGAGAAGAAAATAGGAGTTGGGGAGCAACACTAGATTGAAAAATGTTCTTGGGGTGCCAAATAAGTGATGTGATTGGGTATTGGTAGCTCCTATGTGGACTGGGAGCCTACAGGAGACTCTGTTTGGCAGTAAACCTGGTTCTTATACAAACAAAACTTGCCTCCAAGCCTGGAATTCAAAAATAAGCACCTGCTTTGAGGCCACTGGGAGCAACATCCAAGGTTTTGAAGAGCAACATATTGCTCACAAGCTACTGATTGGGGATCACTGGCTTAGGGGAAGCTAAGCTTAGGGGTTGTCACTAATTATTAAGAAGAAAATTGGGTTTTCCTTTCATACAAGCTGATGCTACAGGTCTGATTATTACATTTGGAGATTAATTTCACTGGAGCTGCCATGAACTAACAATATGAATTATTTACTAATGAGCCTTACATTGTGACATTTCTATTCTATGTGTACTGTATATTGTGACTATATTTCTATGACACTATCAGGTGTATATTGTGAGTCCCTAATCTCAATAAGTGACAGCAGCACAGAGCATGTGAATCAGTGAATCAGTAGAAAAGAAGATGGGGAGCTACTGGGGCATCTACTGGGGAGACACAGATCTTTACTGCTAAAGGGCTGTGGTTGCTGCGGGCTGGTACACAAGCACAAAACATCATGTACAACATTTATACCTACTTATTTAGTTAGGCTTTACTTCTCCTTGAAAGGAAGGGCAGCTCTGAGACTTTACTACTTTTGGTAAAGCTTCCCAGATCAACAGCACTAGTGGCATGTAGTTAGTGTGTTTTAGAAAAATACATCTCAACATCTCAAAACTTAGAAGAATACACATTGCTAAAGATTTATGACCTTCTAACCAACTTTTTAAAATATATAAATAAATAAGTAGAGAGATGAACCACGGACTGTGAGCCATGAAAGCTGCTGGGGTGGGGGGGGGGGGGGGGGGGGGGGGGGGGGGTGGCACTTTATAATCTACTGTTCACCAAATCGAGATCTATTGTTGGGTTTCAATCAGATTTTGGGCGCTGCTGCATTAATACATTATTAGAAGAATGAGTTCGAAATTGCTGTATCATTTCACTTATTATATATATATATTATATGACCATGTGTTATCAGTTCAGTCAGAGGGGTTACAGAGGAAAGACAGTTAGTTGCGACATTTCCTTCTTTTAACTGAATAGTTCAGCTGGTTTCTAAATTCTTTAGTGAAGTAAAAGAAGTTCCCACGGGGGACTTGGTTTAACTTATTAGTATCAGGCTAAGCAATTCAAATACTCTAAACTGTTAAATATTAAGACATTAATGCTTTTGGGTGTTCATTCATTTGCTGAGCTCTCACTTATTTACGTATATCAGTCTGTATATAACTTAAAGTTAATTTTACAGAATTATCATTTCACAATCAAGTGCTGTTAAGTAGTGATGAGCAAACTTTTCTGAGTTTCGCCACAAATATGACGCCCATAGACTCCAATGGTTGAAAAAAATTAGCAAGAGGCAAAACAAATAATTGTTGCCCATAGACTTCAATGCATTTTGGTGAATTTTTGGCAAAGTCTATGGGGTAGATTTATCAAAGAGTGAAGTTAAGAGTGAAGTTCCGCCACTAGAGGGAAATTCCGCAGCTCTCAATTCATTTCTATGGGTTTTTTGAAGGCGTATTTATCAAAGGATGAAACTTCACTTCACCCATTGATAAATACGCCTTTCAAAATCCCATAGAAATTAATTGAGAGCTGCGGAATTTCCCCCTCGTGGCGGAACTTCACTCTTTGATACATTTACCCCTATGAGAGACAGCAATACTGTAATTAAGAGCTTTCTGGATAATTTGTTTCTGGATAACTCATACCTGTAGCACAATCGTTGTTTTCTACAAGTATGATTTCTGTCTCCTGCAAATGCAATTTTCTTTTATGATTGTGCCCCCTATTGTACTTAAATGAGGGATAATAAATCAGCTGAAGTTTCACTTGTATTGCCCTTGGATTTTACTGCCTTCAGCCGAACATAAAAGCACCCATTTCTATGCACCCTTTAAAAATGAATAAAATAGAATCAAATTAAAGCCAGTGTAGCTAAAGCAGAGAATGGAAAAGACATTGAGGGGTAAATGTATCAGACGTCAGGAAAACATCACCGTTCATGTTTTATCTCCATATGTAAAAGTTTCCCATAGTAATTCTTTTTAATGTTTTCTTGAGTAAAATTGTCCCCAGGTATGGGATCCGTTATCCAGAAACCCTGTTATTCCAAAAACTCCAGGTTACGGAAAGGATGTCTCTCACAGACTCGATTTTATCCAAATAATCCACATTTTCCATTTTTCTCTGTAATAATAAAACAGTACCTTGTACAGGTATGGGATCCAATATCTGGAAACCCATTATCCAGAAAGCTCCAAATTACAGAAATCCCTACTCAAAATTTTTAAACATGGCTTCCTTTTTCTGTTTAATAATAAAACAGTAGCCTATACTTGATCCCAACTAAGATATAATTAATCCTTGTTGGACACAAAACCAGCCTATTGGATTATTAATGGTTAAATTATCTAAAATACAGAAAGATCTTTTATTTGGAAAACCCTATGTCCCAATCACTTTGGATAAAAGGTCCAGGGGTGATCCACCAATGAGGCGGCAGCACCCCCTGGTTACCAGGGGCGGCAAAATTGCAGCTCCTGGTAACTAAGAGCCGAATTTACGGTGTTCATATTAGAAATTCGGCTCGCCGCGTCTGCACAGGGGCTGGCGCTTTGTCCCTTTTACGATCGGCAGACAGGGAGAAGGAAATTCGGGGAGATTGTCGCCTGCTAAAAACGCCAGGCGACAAAATCTCCCCGAATCTCCCTGTCTGTCCCTACCCTTAAAGTAATAAAAATATAATGCAGTGTTGCCCTGCACTGGTAAGCACTACTATTGTTTATATAAATAAGCTGTTGTGTAGTCATGGGGGCAGCTAGTCAAAGGAGAAAAGGCTCAAGTTACACAGCAGATAAGCTCTGTAGAACATAATGTTATCTGTTATCCATTACTTATCCTGTGCCATGTAGCCATTTTTCTATTTCCTCCATTGCTACTCAGCAGTTTCTTTATATGAACTATAGTAGTGTTTCTGAAGCAAACAAATCAGTTTTAACAGTGCAGGCCAGGGCAACACTACGTGATATTTTCTTTACTTTAAAACAATTTCATTTTTTGGTGTTACTGTTCCTTTAAGGTATAAAGATCCAAATTAGAGCCATTATCTGGAAAACTCCATGCCCCAGTAATTCTGGATAACAGGTCCCATATGTGTACTAAGACTTTCCCATGGACATGTGATACATATTCCCACATTGTAAAAACATTTTGCAACTTTTCCCCTTGCCTGAGAATTTGTAAGAGCATTCTTGCGGTAAAATTAATGGTTTTCAACTTCAAAAACTTTACTTTGGGGGGGGGGGGGGGCAAAAAATTAAGATATATTTTGATAAATGATCATTTCATTTATTGATCTCCAGTCACGAATAGTTTAGAAATATCTCAAAAAGATTGAAATTGATTGAAATTTTATCAGAAAAAACAATTTGTATGCTAAACTTAGCCCTGGGTTTTACTTTCTATAGTGAGCGCAGGTCAGAGTAGAATCCATGGGTGTCTGGAACAAGAGGGGCCATTTGCCCCACCCTGACTTCTCCCGCTAGTTTCTAGTTCCCAACAACACAAAACATTTTTATACTCCCCACCCCAAGGCAAGCCTTCATCTGGTTATATTCATCTTCAATGGGATTCTACCCTATGTGATATTAACTAACTTGAAACATTGTTCTGCAGGCACCCATGGTATAAAATCCATTTTCTGTGCAAGTTACTCAATGGCAGGAAGGAGAAGTGTTAGCTTTTGTGTGGTTACACATAATATAATTTCTGTTTCCTTTTCCTTGCAGTTTGCGAGCAGAGCGAAAAGAGTAAGTACACTGTCGCTATCTGATTTTGAATTGTTCTGTATAACTGTCATCCAAATGAAATAACTGCAGTGAGACTCTTCTTGTAGCCATCTACCAGTCTCTGACATCGGTTTGCCCCACTCCTCATTGCAGAATTCTTTCAGCTGTGAGATGTTTGAGGGTTTTCTTGCATGTACAGCCCATTTTAAGTCTCCTCACTGTATCTCAATGGGATTAAGAGCTGGGCATTGATTTGGCCACTCCAGGACCCTCCATTTCTCAGTTTTCAGCCAGACCTTGGTGAATTTACTGGTATGTCTTGGGCCATTGTTGAGTTGCAGGGTCCAGTTCTGCTTCAGCTTTAATTTTCGTACAGATGGTCTGGCATGTTCCTCAAGCTCCCTCTGATACACAGTAGAGTTCATATTGGATTATGTGATGGTGGGCTGGTCAGGTCCTGCTGCAGCAAAGCATCACCAAACCATGACATTGCCACCTCCATGTTTCACAATTGGTATGAGGTTCATTTCCTGGAATTATTTGGTTTATACCAAACATGTCTTCTCTTCTGGTCTCCAAATAATTACACTTTAGACTCATCTGTCCAAAGAAAATGATTGCAGAATTCCTGGTCTTTGTCTAGGTTCTCTCTGGCAAACATTTGCCTAGTCTTGATGTTTCTCTTAGAGAGCAAAAGTTTCCTCCTTGCACATCTCCCATTTAAGTTGTGCAGTCTCTTTCTGATTGTAGAGGCATGGGCTATTACACTCTGCGGTTTTTATCTGCACTCCTCTGCATTACACTTTCTTCTGTTCATCCGCAGGGGAGCTCAGGAGTAGATGCAGTTAATTATTTTGAAGGGGGCTGTACTCACACAGCAGCATGTAAGCACCGATCGCAGGTTGGGACGCAACATGCATTCGGTGTGAGATTTTTTTATACTCTGGCCCTTTGAGAATTTAAATTTGGCTATTCGTCGCCTAAAACCTGCCAAATTACTGCTTAAGTCAATGGGAGAGGTGCAGGGATCAATTTGGAGATGTTTGCAGCCTTCCTGAACTTCAAGTTTTTTTCAGAGAAAAAAACTCTAATCGAGTTTGATCAAATTCTAATCAAATTCAGCTCGAGTTTTAAAAAAATGCATTCTATTAATACATTTTGACTAGTTGAATTAAAAATTTATGGGATTTTTAAAAAGCTCACATGAAGTGGAAATTCGACCCTTGATGTGTAGTCTTACAGAGCATTTGTTTTAGTTGGGGGTCAGTGACCCCCATTTGAAAGCTAGAAAGAGTCAGAAGTAGGCAAATAATTCAAAAACTATAAAAAAAAAATAATGGAGACGATTATAAGATTCTAAACATGATATTTAACACTAGCAGCACATTACAGAGCTTTACTGGGTGGAGGTTTCTAGAAAAATGTTGGTTCACCCTTTGTTCCTCTAAAATCTAAGGGGAAGCAGGATATCATACCCATGGGTCTAGAACCATTTATAGGGAAACCATTCTAAAATGACTTCTCATTTAGGTTTCTTTTTTTATGGTTCCCTTTAGGTATTAATAGCACTGTATTTCCTTGTAACTTACCATGAAGTCTATCATTCCAAACAACCCATGTCTCTTATACAAACATCTGATACCATAATTCTTAACTTGTTAGCAGGGTCCTTTTTTCCCCCCTTTTTCAATTTAGTCTTACATTTCTCATGGGTTCTCAGACCCTGTCCCTTCCTACCATCTTGTAAAGAAACAACAGCAGGGGGGGGGCTATTGGAGACAACTAGGTACTGTTGCCAGTAGCCAACATTAGCAGTGGTTTTAGCTAGATACAAGTAGAACCCCCATTTTACGTTTTTCAGGGGACCAGAAAAAAATGGTGTAAAATGAGGGAAAACTTAAAATCAGGGAAATGTATTATGCATAAAATGTAGGTGGGACCACAAAACAACAATGTAAAATGAGGGAAAACTTAAAATCAGGGAAATGTATTATGCCTAATATATAGGTGGGACCACAAAACAACAATGTAAAATGAGGGAAAACTTAAAATCAGGGGATGTAAAATGGGGGTTCTACTGTATTAAGGATAGTAGGGCATGAGTCAGTAACATTCTGTACTCATAGAATCTAAAGGAAAATAAAGTAAAACTTTGATTGCCATGCTTACCTTAAATGGGTGACTAATATAATAATATACCAATACAGGGTCTGACTGGCCCGATGAGACACTGGGAAAAACACCCTGTCAGACTTGCTCCTTGCTTGCCACCGCTGATTGCAACCTACCTACTGGCCACATGAGTGGCTGCAAGGAGAGAACGGCTGGTGGGGTGTTGGGGCTCAAACAGGAAGGGGTAGAATGGGCAGGGGACGTGGGGGCTTTGAGGGGGGCCCTGAGGCAGCAGTCCCATTGTGCCCTGGGTCCCCAGTCCGACGATGTATAATTATACATATAAAAATATAACTGTACATGAAATATATAGTTGTCATTCACTCTCATTGTAGGATGAAACAAGGATCCAAGGCAGCTAAAGGCCAATATCTATAAATCAGTGAGGCTGAAACTACAGATCATGGAACTTCACATTTCCTCAAAGGGGATATTTCTGCTGGCGGCTCTTCAAGGTAAAATGTATTTCCAGATAACATGTGATAACATGTGACTCAATGAAACATTAAGCTCACTATGGATGAGACTCCATTAAACTACATATTATACATAAAGGGGCAGATTTACGAAATTCACGTGAATAGATCGAATGCGATCGAATTCCGATCGTACGATTTTTTTGGATATTCAAATATGCAAATTTGGCCACTTCGATCATCTTATATGCAAAATTCGAGTGTATCGAATAGATCGAATGATCGGATATTTGATAAATCGACTTTAACTTTCAAATTTTATTCGACTGCCTACTTCGCCAGATTGAACCTACCGAATTGCAATAGAAGCCTATGGGAATCCCCCCATAGGCTTTTATTTCAAACACCTGCTCGAATACCATTCGTAGGATTGAACGACTCGATCGTTCATATTGTACAAATTTTTCAAGCGTTCGAATGAAATTTTACGTTTTTTTTTTATTCAATCTAAAATAATGATTCCCAATTCGGCAGCTTGGTTCTGGCGAACTAGGTGATCGAATAAAAATTTAAAGGGGAAGTACTTTGACCATCCAATAGTCGAATATTCAAATAAAATTTAATTTGAATGTTCAAATTATTCGAATTAGAATATCGAAGGTTGAATTTGCCTAATTTGCATATCCAAAGATTCAAATTCGAATTTATTTTAAATTCAATCAAACTTTTAATTATTGATGTGAGTTTTGTAAATTTGCCACTTGGTATTTAACAAGTATAAAAACCACAAAAAATTCTAATACAAAATTTCTCCAGGGGCGAATTTATGAAGACTCAAATTTTCCTGAATGAGTGTTAAAGGAAAAATTACAAATTTTAGAGGGAAAACACAACTTTTTTTTTATTTATTATTTATTCAAATTCAAAAATACTCCAGCTAAAACCTGTCAAAATCAAAAATAGAAGTCAATGGTAGATGGTCCCTTTAAAAATTGCAACATGCTTTTTGCCCTCATGATTCTAAATAGTTTTGGGCTGTTCATTTGATTATCTGATAAATTTCAGTTGTCGAGTTTTAAAAAAGTTGAATGATTCAAATGGTTGCACAATTTTGTCTCAACTTTTTCCCACACCAACTTTTTCAATCAGATGAATTGTTAAATTAAGGTGGTTCAGTTATAGGAGTTTGGTCAAATGTCTTTTTCGTTATTGTAAGAAAAAGTCGAGTAAATACCCCCACAATGTTTTTTGATGGAAAAACACAATTCTTTGAGAACAAACTTTTCATGATTTATTAAAAGTCCAAATAAAAAAATACTCCTGAGGTCATGTAGAAGTCAATGACAGATGTCCCGTTGAGAGCCTCATCAGTACTGGGTTTCGTTTTATAATTTCATGGTTTTCAGGCATCAAAAGTCACAGTCACAAAAAAAATTCACTCATCACTAGTTAATTCAGCTTAAAGATTTTGAATAAAGGGACTCATCACTAATTGCATTTGAACTGTTTTTATTCTGCTGGTTAAAGGAGAAGGAAACAAAAAAAATTAAACCTACTTCATTATATTTGCCCCCTCCTGAAACGCCACATTAAAACCTGTAACATCATTACTGGTTTTTTGCACCAGTGTTCTGAAATTTTTTCACTGTTAAAAGTTTGGTGCCGCCATTTTCAAATTGGCGTATCACGTCCTTCCTGCGCTTCCTCGTTACTGCGCATACTCCTTCTTGGTGACCCAGTTATGTAATTTTACACTCATTGTCTGACTGACTGAGGAGCCACACCTGCGCATTTTGTTAACAAGTTGTAAGTGTTAAAAAAGATTGTGGCATGCTTCGAAGCTACCCTTTGTTTCCAAGCAATGGGGAAGCTGGATAGCGATTGGAGCTTGATTGAATATAGGCGGGCAAAGAAGTCAGCAAAGATGAACGGCTGCAGCACATGACCGCAGCGTCATCACTTCACAGGGAAGCCACAAGATACTTTTCATGGACAACACTTAAAGCTTAAGTTAATTTTAAACTTTCCTTCTCTTTTAAAAAGTGCAGTTGAAAGTTGTAGATGTTGGAAAAAAACTTAATGAAGGGGCCGATTTACTAAATTCACCTGGGCTAATTATCGAAAACCGAAAATGTTTTCATGAACAAAGTCTGGCCAAACTAGAATCCACGATTTACCCTTATATACGATTAAATCTCACGTAAAAAAAACGGATCGGGGAAAAAACACAACTTTTTTCGGACTGTTGCACAAAAACTGCAGCTTTCTCCGATTGTTGTGAGAAAAATCAGAATTTTTCAGATTCGACACCTAAAATGCCTGAATTTCTGTGAAATCACTATGAAAGCTTGAAATGTTCAGACTTCTGCAGAACCTTGACAAGTTGAAGATGGAGTATTTTCAAATTGTGACTTTTTCCATCCTCAGGGATGGACAAATCTTGAAAAATTTATTTTTTTTACTAAAAATGTTAATTTATAGTTAAAAAACTAATTTTTTTCAAGGTTTTAGAATTCAGATATTAATCAATAACCCCCTAGATGTTAACACCCAAAGTTGAAGAACTGCTTTAAAGGAGACTTCAATGCATTTAAAAAACCCTACCCCCTTACTCTGCATAGACCCCCCCTTCCTCCTCCTCCCCAGCCTAGTTGTCCCCCCCAGGCAAATGCCCCTAATTTTTGAATTACCCCTCCATGCAGTTTTGGGCGCCATCTTCTTTTTTCTGTCTTCTTTGGATCCACGGCAGAGTTTTTGGTGCATGCTCAGTTGGAGTAAATCTCTGGACAACACATTGAGCACAACTGTGCTTGTGCCGAAAGTCATTAAAATTTCCCAAAAGTTTTCAGAAATTTTCATGACTTTTGGCACAAAACTACGGTCTGATTCTGAAGGAGAACGAAAAAATAAGAAGTCGCCAATGAACTCCTGAGGCCAGTATCTGCATGGAGGTTTAAGTAGAACATTAGGGGAATTTGCCTGTGGGGGCAGCTAGGCTGGGGGAGGAGGAAGGGGGTTCTACCCAGGATAAGGGGGTAGGAGTTTTTTTTAAAAAAAAACAGGTTGAATTCTCCTTTGATGGACAACTATTTCTGGAAAAGTATTACCCCCACCAGTGGTGCTGGTAAACAGAGATATATCATTTTGTTAAAAAAATTGCCCCCAACAAGCATGAATTTACTTGCTACAGCTATTCGGGTTACTGCATGGCTGTTTTTTTTATGTATTCTACTGCATGGGAATAAGAGTTAACAAAGCCCATTATTTTCTCTTGTGTCTTTATCCACTAACCCACAAAAGGAAGGTGAGATACAACAAGGGGCAGAGTCAAATTTCGAAGTTGAAAAACTTTGAAATTCAACCATCTAATTTTTTTACAGTGTATTTTCAATCGAAAACGGACCATTTTTGATTGAATAGGTCCTTTTTAAATCGAATGAATGAATGAAAATTGTCCGATTCGAAACGATTCAAACAATTTTCAGAAAAAAACTTTGATTTTCAAAAAAAGAAAAAAAGTCCTTAAAGGTTCTAGGAGGTCCCCCATAGGCTAAAACAGCAATTCGGCAGCTTTAAGGGTGGCGAAGGGTCGAAGTTGAATTTTTTAAAGAGACAGTACTTCCATTTTTGAATGGTAACATTTTTCAATTCAAAATAAATTTTGGCCTATTCGATAGTTGGAGTACCCAAAAATTTTAATTTTTTTAATTCAAATTTTCACTTTGACCCTTAGTAGATCTGCCCCAAAGTGGCCTATTTGTGATCAGCAGTTTAGTTTGTGTGCAGTAGAAATGAAATCATGTTTATACACTTGTGTGTCAGATCCGTTAATCAGTGAGATTAGAACGAGTTGGGCCGGAAACGTATTCCCAATACCTTGTGTATGTTTTTCTCTTTGTTTAATTGATGGTTATATAGCTGTGCATGGCTGAGAGATGTTTATACATTCCAGTTACTTGGGCTGTTACACCAATTTGCTCTCTTTAATGCTGAAATCATTGTCATTGCTGAGGTTGCATTAATGCTCTTGTCTGTTGCTCAGGTTGGTTTCCAGGCTCAGAGTCTCACGATCCCTCAGTTTATCTCCCAGAGTCCATCACTGCACTGAAGGGATCCTGTGTGGAGATCCCCTGCTCACTCAATGTGGAGATTACAGACTTCCATCTGATCTGGTACAGGGATCAATCATTTACTGACCCCAAAATCTTCAATAACAAATACCCATCCTATATAAATACTGAATTCAGAGGCAGAACTTCCCTGGTGGGGAACAACTCAAACAGCTGCTCCTTGAGGATTGATAACGTGAGAGACAGTGAAACATATTATCCATGTATAAATGGGAAAATCAACTGTAATTTCCACACAGCATTTAATAAAGTGCTGGTTCAGGTGTCAGGTAAGATTCTCTATGGGAAAATAACAAAGTGTTAACACATAATTAACAGAAACACATTTATGTCTGAGTTGGGGCTAATGATAAGACATTTAGGGTAGAATTACTCGGCAGATTCTGACAGGATTTCAGCGGATCCGATGCTGGGCAATAAAATGGCCATATTAGGTCGGATACGACGGGAACAAGGTAAGTAATAGGAAGTCTGATGGTGTCGCAGCATTGATCAAACACTACTACACAACTGTCGGATACAGACAGAGCTTGTAGTATTTGCATCTGACAGTCGTGTTGCTTCGGATCAACTCTGCCACACCATCCGACTTTCTATTACTTTCCTTATTTACGCTGCATCCAAGTTAACCCAGCATCGGACCCGCCGAAATCACGTCAGAATCTGCTGTTTAGTTCTACCCTTAAATCAAGTTTAAAGGGCAATTAAAACTCTCCCTGCTGTAACAAAAAAATGGAGCTGCTACAACTGCACAATTCTGTAATGTTTGACATCCCAGAACAAACCCAAAGGTCCCAGTCTGGACTCTGCATCTGCCTATAACAACCACCTTTCAATTTGGGACGAGACCTCTGCTACTCAGATGCCGCCAGGTTTTAGTGAGAAGACAAAGGGGAAGTTCTGGGCAGGAAAGGGAAGTGTAACGTACAGTATAAAGGAAGAGCAGCGAACTGAGAGAGGAGACAGACAGTGACAGTACAGAATCAGGAACCAGGACCGTAGTCAGGATAAACAGGTCGGATCAGTACCAGTCAGACAGTCCAGTACAGAATCAGGAGTGTAGTCAGGATAAACAGGTCGGATCAGTACCAGTCAGACAGTGCAGTACAGAATCAGGAACCAGGAGTGTAGTCAGGATAAACAGGTCGGATCAGTACCAGTCAGACAGTGCAGTACAGAATCAGGAACCAGGAGCGTAGTCAGTAAAACCAGGGTAAAAACCAATAGGTAACACAGTACCAAGTCAGGGTCAAATAGACAAGGGACTGTTCAGGCAGCAATACTCGGGACCTGGGGTTTACAGACTTTTCTGTAATTTGGATCTTCATACCTTAAATCTACTAGAAAATAATGTAAATATGAAATAAAGCCAATAGGCTGGGTTGGCTTCCAAGAAGCATTAATTATATCTTAGTTGGGATCAAGTACAAGCTACTGTTTTATTATTACACAGAAAAAGGAAATCATTTTTGAAAATTGAGATTACTTGATTATAATGGAATCTAGATCAGGGATCAGGAACCTTGGCTCTCCAGCTGTTAAGGAACTATAAGTCCCACAATGCATTTGCCTTTATGAATCATGACAGACTCCTTCATTGCATTCTGGGACTTGTAGTTCCTTAACAGCTGGAGAGCCAAGGTTCCTGATCCCTGATCTAGATCAATTGTTTCAGATATATTTCATGTTCAAGTTTATTTTTTTATTACGCACATCCCTATATCTGTATATATATATAATTTTTCTTAGATACCCCAGACAAGCCAGTTCTAAAGCTGCCCACTAATCTGACTGAAGGTGCAACTGTCCGTATCTCCTGCTCTGTACGACACACCTGTACCCACAATCCCCCTGTGCTCCAATGGAACAAAGAAGGTTTTAATAAAACAGAACGGAGAGAAGAACTTGAGGGAGGAGTCTGGAGATTTGTACAGGAAATGGATTTTATCCCAACCTATCGGGATCATGGCACTCCTATTGTATGCGAATCTAACTATCGAATGGGGAAAGTCTCACAAGAAAGTCTCATTTTAAATATCACATGTGAGTATCACTTCCCTTTATATTTCAACCTATATTAAATGTCGTGTTCAGATCTATATATCCTGAATACATTGCTAGAGCATTTTTTCATGTTCCTTGTTGCTGCACATTAAGTTGCAAGTGTCTATGCTTAATATCCGTCCCTCTATATATTGTCATTATCTCAAAAACTTCCTGCACTAAAAAATTTTTCTTGAAGCCAATAACTCCAAGGTAAGTAACCCAAAGTATCTGTCACTTAATTTCCACTCCTGCCCATTGAATATAGTGTGAAATAAAATAAACTATGCAATGGGCTATAGGTCAATTAAATCTGTTGTAATGCCTAAGAAATACTTGAAGGACTGGAGGAGGATACATCACCTGGTCTTCAACCTCAATAAAATACTTTTTCCCCTTTTTGAAATGGAAGAGCTGCAGCATGTACAGTGCTATGAAAAACAGGTTATCCAGAAACCTGTCATCCAGGAAGCTACGAATTACAGAAAGGCCATATCCCATATACTCAATTTTATCCAAATAATCCAAATTTTAAAAAATTATTTCCTTTTTCTCTGTAATAATAAAACTATAACATTTACTTGATCCCAGCTAAGATATAATGAATCCTTATTGGAAGCAAAACCAGCCTATTGGGGTTATTTCAAATTTGCTTAAGGGCAGATTTATCAAGGTTTAAAGTGAAATTTGAGTTTAGATTTTTTGAGTTTTTTTGTGAAATTTGACTAGTTAAAATTTAATTCCAGTTTTTTTTAAAAAAATTCATTTTTGAAATTTATCATGTACTAGCCCTCTGGAATTTGAATTCAACTATTTACCACCTGAAACCTGCCAAATTGCTGTTTTATCCTATGGGGGACATCCTGGGATCAGTTTGGAATTGTTTGCAGCCTTCCTGAAAATCATTTTTTTTAGAGAAAAAACTCAAATCTAATTTGATTTGCATTCAATTTGAATTTTATTTCAGACTGAGGGTCAGTTCCATTCATCCAAGTTTGAAAAATTAAAATTTTTTCATAAATTGCAGTAGGTTGAATTTTGGTCGAACTTCAAGTTCATGGAAGTTTATGGGAGGAAAAAAAATTCAACCTTTGAAAAATCTGCCCCTTAAAGGAGAATTCAACCCCCCTTGATGTTAAATCTCCATCTGCCTCCCTCCATTCTTCCCCTTCCCTGCCCCCCCCTGCACAGTCTCACCCCTGAATGCTTCTCCTCCAGAAATAGCGATCGGAAAAGCAGAGTGAGCGCAGCAGAGCTCCCAGCCGCCATATTGTTATCTTCGGTTATATTTGGGTCTTCTTTCTCCTCTTCGGCACTTCCCGTCTCTTTCGGCGAATGCGCAGTTGTCAAAACCCAGAAATTTGCTACAACTGTACATGCGCCAAAACGCTGCTCCATTCACTAAGGTAACAAAAATAAGAAGATGGCGGCTGTGAGCTCACTCTGCATTTCTGGATGCTATTTCTGGAGGAAGAAGAATTTGGGGTAAGATTGTGCAGGGTGGGGGCAGGGAGGGGTACCAATGGAGGGGGGCAGATGGGGACTTAACATCAAAAAGAGTTGAATTCTCCTTTAATGTTTACATGATTTTTTGGTAGACTTGCAGGTTCATTGTCCATTGTCTAATATTCGACTGAATGTTTCTGCTTTAGTCACTCCATATACACCTCTGAGCTGAGCTCACAGTAATCTTCCTCCAAGACCACCAGCAAACCCTCTCAGGACAACCCCTCCATGCCTGGCCTTTGGGATGGTTCAAGTATTAAATCTAATGGCTCCTTCTTGGAAATGCTACTTCAAGATTCAGTCAATTCATTCTGTCCTGAATGTATGTATGTGGAGAAGGAAAAGTTCATGTTTCTGGTACAAATAAAGGATGCACATTTGCATATCCAGATCCATCACAATCATTACCAGTTTCTTTCTTCCTCACAGGCGATCATTGGTCAATTTGTAGGCCTCCCATTTAGTCTCTCCTTATATCTACATACATTTAAGAAGGTAATGTCAGTTGCTCTGCCACATCTCAGAGTCAATGGGAACAAGGCTATTGTGCACCTTGACAACCTGCTGGTAAATGCATCTTCAGAACCCGTCTCCATCACCCTACTTCCTTGTGCTGTGGATCCTTTCATATACAGTATATTCATTTTGAGGTGTGGTCCTCTAACAAGGACAGGTCTTTCATGAAGGGCATATCCTATCCTTTTTGGAGGGGTTGCACAAGAGCTTGGTACTGGGTCCCTTCAAGGGGCAGGTCTCTACATTTTACATATCTAGATTGCGTCACATTGCACCTGACATCCCGTTCTACCCTGGGATCTAAACCTTGTCCTGTTGTCACTTCTGCCTGACCCCTTTGAACTGTTGTACCTAATTCACTTGTCCACCTTTATATGTATAGGGCAGGGGTCCCCAACCTTTTTTACCCGTCAGCCACATACAAAATAAAAAGAGTTTGGGAGCAACACAGGCATACAAAAACTTCATGGGCTGCCAAATAAATGCTGTAATTGGCTATTTGGTGGCCCCTATGTGGACGGGCAGCCTACAGGAGGCTCTGTTTGTCAGTACAATCAAAACTTGTCTCCAAGCTTGGAATTCAAAAATAAGCACCTGCTTTGAGGCCACTAGGAGCAACATTCAAGGAGTTGGGGAGCAACATGTTGCTCGCGAGCTACTGGTTGGGGATCACTGGTATAGGGTATTGTCGCTTGAAATTATCTCCTCCAAGCAGGTATCTGAGCTTGCTGCATTGTCCTGCAACTTGCCATTTTTAGTCTTTCATACTGGCAATGCAGCCCTGCAACCTCCTTAAGGTAATTTTTCACTTTCACGTAAACAAGGATATTTTAGCGCCTGTCTAGTGTCTGGAGCCATGTCATCCAAGAGGTTTATGTTACTTATATAGGTTACTCAATTTTTTGCAAAAGGCTTTAAGTGTTAGAAAATTGCTCTTATGGTTCTTGGACTGCAAGTAAATAGGGTGTGGAGCTCTGTGCACAGTTTCATAGTTTCCTTCTCTGGACTGTCCTCTCCTTCTTTGGTACTGGAACTGGAGATTGAGGCAGGCAAGACATGTGACCCTGAGCAGGAGAAAGAGTCGTTTAATAATGTGGAGGCTTATTTATTAATGAGAAAATTATTAATGAGACAAAATGTTCTTATTATTTTAAAAATTAAAATTTGACCTAACGCCAAACCATGAACGCCCTTCAGTTACTAGAAACTCAGAAAGAAAAAAGCACGTGTGAAAAAAGTCGCTGCAAACTCATGCGACATCGAATTGTCTGACTTTTTGGATTTGTTGCTCGAAAACCATGTAAAAGGGACATCTGCATAATTTTGTCAGGTTTTATCTGGAATATTTTTGGATTCAGATATGTCTCATTTTTGTGGTATAATAAATACCAAAAAAAGTTTTTCTTCCCCCGCTACTTTTCCAGATTTTTCTGCAACAAAAAGCCTGACAAGAAAAATGTGACCTTAAATAAATGTGCCCATTAGCTGCATGCTCAACTTTCCCCATGGTGCCTTTGTCCCCCAATGTAGGAGAAATTTAAAGGTACAACCATTTATCTTTACTGAGAATGATGATTAATCACTGATTGTGAACTGTAATTTCCATTAGATCCTCCAAAAAATGTTACGATTACTAAACGTGTTGGTGAGAAGGAAATGAAAGAAGGAGAACAAGTGACTTTACAATGTACCAGCAATGCCAACCCTCCTGCTATGAACTATACCTGGTATCACATTAAGAAAGAAAGAGTGGAGGAGCTACAAGAATATGGAGAGTATATAACTGTGACTATAAACTGGGAGAATATGAAGTATTCCTGCTCTGCAAGGAATGAAATAGGAGAAAATTATTCTAACATAATGGATCTGCACTTGTTCTGTAAGTACGAAATTCATTTCAGCTAATATTTTTTATTATGTATCAGTCAAATGAAGAATCAGTATGAATATTTAAATTAAAGGAGAACCAAGCTAGTTTAAAAAAAACCCTACCCCCTACCCTAAATAGGCCCCTCCCCCCCAGCCTACCTGGTACCCTTGGCAAATGCCCCAACTTTCTACCAACCCCTCCTTGTAGGTCCTGTCCAGCGGAGTTCACAGTAGCCATCTTGTCTCCATCTATGCCCAGGTTACCAAGTAGGCCAGGGGGAGGAGGGAGGGGGCCTATTTAGGGTAGTGGATACGTTTTTTTTTTTTAAATGGGTTTGGTTCTCCTTTAAATAATAAAATACTGTCACATATGATATTGGAACTAAGTAAAGGGTTAACACTTGCACTGTCTAACAGGACAAGTCATTTTGACCTGTTCATGGATGATGGGGATTTTTTTCAAAAATTAATGTTAAAAAGAGCATTTCTTTATAGCGACATAACCAATAGACATCACAAAGAGCCAGGTTAAGTTCAGGAGGAAAAAAAGTTTTGTCATGTGAAAACTCATGGACAAGATTCAATTCAAGGAGAAAAACT
This sequence comes from Xenopus borealis, assembly GCA_024363595.1. Taxonomy (NCBI): domain Eukaryota; kingdom Metazoa; phylum Chordata; class Amphibia; order Anura; family Pipidae; genus Xenopus; species Xenopus borealis. The sequence goes on from CM044444.1 coordinate 99,697,907, forward strand.
TTTCTCCAGACTCACTTTCACTTTTGTTCCCACAGATTTCAGAGTTTTCACGTGATAAACAGGGTTAATTTTTTCTGGCCGACATAGTGGAGGGCCGATAATGAAAGCCTCTCCCTGTTTTTAAACCACAACCACTTTAAACCACATATAGAGGTGTTACAGGTGTAAACAATACAAGGGAACATAGCACATAACAATGCATGGCCCAGTTAATCTTTATAGTGAGACCATTTAAAGCTTACATATGATAAGCAAACACAGCACGTAGATAGGGGGCTGCCTAAGGGGGATTCGTTGGCCACATGGGACCAATGGTCCACCAGTTGGACAACCCTCTTCTAGACTATAATTATTTCCAGTTTGGAGAAAATTTCTGTGTGCAAACATGAGGAACCCCATGGGAAGGAGATTGGTGCCTAGCTATACACATTTGTTAATGGATTATTGGAACAATGTTGTGTAGTCCCTAAGATAGGCATGGACCTCATATAATAGCAAAGGCTCATAGATAATATCATAGCTCATAGATATAATCAAATTTGTAAACGATATGAGTTAAAATTATTTGAATTTGGATTTTACATTTGATATTATGCTGGAAAGCATACATTTTTTTTAGATTTAGAAATTTACATTAAAGATGACCAGATTTAATGCAAAACATTTTTTAAAAAGAAGATGTATGCCATTATGCACTTGCAAATAGTAACCGTTACCCGCCATGGATCAGTAATATCCCTTATGGACAGTTTTGTAGACTAAAGCAAAACTGCACAGATCCAGGGGAACTACATCAACAGCTGGATTTCATTTCATATATAGAGGTTATACAGATGAACATATAAAATAAACCAGAGAGAGGTTTAATACAGTTGATAGGGGGAATCTATTAAATAAAAAAAAAAAGCAAAAACACAGGAAACACAAGAAAACCAGAATGCCTTTATAATGGCCTAAGCCATGGGAATGCAGAAGAATAAAACAATTATTACCAGAGACTGGAGTATTCTAGAGGGTGAGAAAAAAATTAATGAATTCAAATAAGTATACCCCAGAAAGCTTGAAAATCAAGTAACTGCTAGTTAATCCAGAGGAAGGCAAAAACCCCATCTAAAGCCTCTCCAATTTGAAAAATTCCAAGACTCCAAGATGCAATGGGACCAGTCCCTGGATCAACTTGTACTATGAGCTATCTTCCA
>CM044444.1:99701851-99718664 GCA_024363595.1 Xenopus borealis
ATTAATTGGGCTGGATAGTTTTTTGTCATCTGCAAACACTGATACATTACTTACAACACCTTCCCCATAGTCATTAATGAACACATTAAATAAAATATGGAAGAGCAGAAGTTTAAGACAAATATGAGCCCAAAATGACATCCTTACAAGGAGCACAAAGATAGAAATGAGCAGAAAGAGTAGAAAGGGTTCTCCCCATGTGATAATCAATAAGTAGGGAGAACATAGGAAAAAGCCACAGCAGTAAGATTTTACTGCCTAGCCTGACAACTACTATCTATCTACCTCCTCAATAAAAAACTATGTAGTCAAAGATTACCGACATGGCCGTTTCCTACTTATTGATTGATTTATTTTGGAGAGCGCCACAGGATACTCCATGGAAACAGCTGAATTTGTTTCACCTGTGTGCTACTGTATATTATGAATATGAATTAGGTAATGTGTGCTTTACAGGAGGCTAAAATGTACCTCTACTTGTTGTCCAAGTTCATGCCAAAGTGGTCCAAAGGGGAGCAAAACAAAACCTCAAAGAAGGAGATACCCTGGAACTTGAGTGCCTCTTCTTACAGAGCAACTTGTCATCAATCCAGTACAGCTGGTACAGGAATGGAATTATCTTGAATAATGAGACACAAATGACACTGAGAATACGTGATATGAAGGAATCTCATTCTGGGAATTACAGCTGTGAGGTGCACATCCGGGATGGAAATTTTAATTCCCTGTCATTTACTGTTACAATAACATGTGAGTATGTGTAATTCTGATTAAGGCTTATAGAGTAAAATAAAGTGTCAACAGAGAAATAAACAGGCTGACGGAATATAAAAAGATGCAACAGGTCCACAAATTATATATAACTGTATAACTCTATAACTGTAACTAGATAAGCTTGTATTGATAGAAGATATTCAGATATTCATTCACCTCTGGTCAGTGACTATACCTGCTTGACTCAATTTTCCCCCAATTTCCCCTCATTCATTTCAGGGCCTGATTGACATTCCAGCCTTTTTGTGCCCATCAGGGTCTCTGTGGAACATAAGGGAGAAGGCTAAATGAGCAAACTATATGGTCACAAGTTGTTCAGGGGCTTTTGTTTCTCTTTCACTTGCCTAAAACAATTTTAAAGGGCAAGGAAAGGCAAAGAAATAAAATCCCATTTTTACTTTATTTAATTAAAAAGAAATCTATCTTCAATATACTTTAATTTAAAAATGTGTACCATTTTTATAAGAAACCTGACTGTATGCATTGAATATCATTTAGTGCTGTGGATAGGAATTGTCAGACGGTCCCTAACTTCTGGCAGGGAAACAATCATACTTATGAACAGCAGGGGGAGCCCCTGCCTTACTTACCAGAGCCCAGAGCTCAAGCAGATTTGCTTTTTGATCATTTATGACGATCCCTAAGCAGACCAGATCACACTGAGCATGTGTATGTAGTCTAGTCTTGCAAAGACGTATAACAAAGTTACAAGATGACAGCCCCCTGTGGCCAACTTTGAAAGCATAAATCATTTGTTTGATTAGGCTTGTGGTGCAGTAAGTTCATGTTTATGTTTAGTATACAAAATACACCATTTCTAGCCTTATTCTATTTTAGGCTTTCCTTGTCCTTTAAAATGAATTTTCTTTTTTCAGCACCAACAGCCCAAGAGGAACTACCCATGATACTTGGAGGTGTAGCGGCCATTATATTCATTATCCTAATAGGCCTTGTTCTGTATATCTTTGTTAGGTAAGTATTTCAGAAACCTATACTAAAATATATAGTTGCAAATATTGCCAGATTTAGGCACATGCATATTTCTATTTGTGTGTTTTTTGTCCACATACAACCAGGCCCGGACTGTGGGTTCGGGCAAATGTCCGATGGGCTGCTTGCTTTTAAATGTAAATATATTGCTCACCAAACAAAATGCAAATTAGGTATGTCTGTAATATGTAAATGAGCTAATCACTTTATTAATGTTAATGAGCTTTCCATAATAGCCAGCCACAGCTAAGCCAATGCCTGTATTTGTTAGTGCTTATACCTATACTAGCATATGGGAGGAACCAGGAATTCTGACCCTCTTCAGTTAGTAATATTAGAGTTGCTTGATATATACCCAATCTCTAGTGATGGGCGAAAGTCCCGCGTTTCGCTTCACCGAAAAATTCGTGAATTTCCAGAGAAATTTGCGAATTGGCGAAAAATTTGCGTAACGAGTCGTGCGTCGTTTTTGATGCGCGGCGTGTCGTTTCCGACGTGCGTCGCTTCCGACGCGCCGTGTCGTTTTCGGCGCGTCGCGTCAAAAACGATGCGCGACTCGTTTTTGGCGGCGAATTTTTCCTGCCGTTTCGTGAATTTATTCGCCAGCGGCGAATCGCGGGAATTCGCCGCGAATTCGCCCCTGGCGAATAAATTTGCCCATCACTACCAATCTCTTATGCATATGATAGGTATGTTGGTAACAGTAGGATCCATACTCCAGAACGATCACTTCAGCCTGTATATGTTACCCACCTGGATGTGGCCATTGAAAGTACGGTTTCTATTTTTGCAGATGATACTAAATTGTGCAGAACTATAGGTTCCATGCAGGATGCTGACACTTTGCAGAGTGATTTGTCTAAGTTGGGAAACTGGGCAGCAAACTGGAAAATGAGGTTCAATGTTGATAAATGCAGGTTATGCACTTTGGCAAAAATAATATAAATGCAAGTTATACACTAAATGGCAGTGTGTTGGGAGTTTCCTTAAGTGAGAAGGATCTTGGGGTTTTTATAGATAACAAGTTGTCTAATTCTGGGCAGTGTCTGTAGCTACTAAAGCAAATAAAGTTGTGTCCTGCATAAAAAAGGGCATAAACTCAAGGGATGAAAACATAATTATACCTCTTTATAGATCCCTAGTAAGACTCATCTGGAGTATGCAGTGCAGTTTTGGACTCCAGTCCTTAGGAGGGATATAAATGAGCTGGAGAGAGTGCAGAGACTAAGTGCAACTAAACTGGTTAGAGGGATGAGACTGGGAGACTTCAATTATGAGACTGGGAGACTGTCCAGGTTGGGCTTGTTTTCTCTGTATTACACTAAATACATTAGAGGACATTATAGAGAAATATTACCCATAAAGAGGATCACCAGAGGCCACCCCTTCAGACTAGAAGAAAAGGACTTTCATTTAAAGGAACAGAGTAGGTGGTTCTTCACAGTGAGGACAGTGAGGTTGTGGAATGCACTGCCGGGTGATGTTGTGATGCTGATTCTGTTAATGACTATAAGAGGGGGATGATTTACAGGACAGACATAATACAAAGGCTATTGTGATACTAAACTCTACAGTTAGTATAGCTATGGGCATATATGGTTTGTGTGAAAGAGTGGAGGGGTGTGTATATGCTGGGTTTTAATTTGATGGGGTTGAACTTGATGGACTTTGCCTTTTTTCAACCCAATTTAACTATGTAACTATGTAACTATGTAACTATGTTACACTGTGATATGTAGCATTAATTACATGAGACAGTCTAGTCTATTCAAGTATGTCACACTTTGGCCCTGTGATACACATGGTAATTATAGTTCTCTTATCTGCCAGGGTACAGGGTCTAGCTGGGGGCACATAAAGGAAAATGTAGAATATACTGTAAGTATAGGGCCACTAATCCATCTGATAGAATAGTTGTGATAGAAACTAGGGGGAGATATTTGTTGCAAGGACCAGTTCCAGCACATAAGTTGTATAATATTGCTGGGGATTATATGGTAATGGACTCTTAAAATAGCTATTAAAGGGGTGGTTCACCTTCAAGTTAACTATTAGTATATTGTAGAAGGGCCAATTCTAAGAAACATTTCAGTTGGTTTTCATTATTTATTTTTCATAGTTTTTTAATGATTTGCAATTTTCTTCTGTTTCTTTGCAGCTTTCAAATGGGGGTCACTGACCCCATCTAAAAACAAATGCTCTGTAAGGCTACAAATGTATTGTTGTTGCCACTTTTTATTACTTATCATTCTATTCAGCCCATCCCCTATTCATATTCCAGTCTCTTATTCAAATCAGTGCAGGGTTGCTATGGTAATTTGTACCCTAGAAACCAAATTGCTGACACTGCAAACTAGAGAGCTGCTGAATAAAAAGCTAAATACCTATAAAACCACAAACAATAAAAAATGAAAACCAATTGCAAATTGTCTCAGAATATCCCTCTCTACATTATACTAAAAGTTAACTCAAAAGTGAACAACCCCTTTAATAAACACTAGTTATAGTTAACCCGGGGTTGGAAATATATATCAAGCTTTGCATGTGCGGGACTACATGGGCTGCTTTGATACTTTTGCCAGGGCTGCTTTTTCCTCCCAATCCTACCCTGCATACAACATACATTTTGCCCAGTGGATCTGTGCCTAGCTATGCAAATTTGTTTATGGGATTATGGGAACAACATAGTGTAGTCCATAAAATAGGCATGGACCTCACCCAATGGCAGAGGTTTATAGATAATATCATATACATATGGCAGGGCATTGAATCTAAGTTACTGGAATTTGTAAACAATATCTGTAAAAATTATTTGAATTTGGATTTTACATTAAATTTTTTAAAAAGTGGATGTACAGTATGCAATGATGTACTTGCACATATTAACAGTTACCCTCCATGGATCAGTAACATTCCTTATGGACAGTTTTGTAGAATAAAGAAAAACTGCACAGATCCAGGGGAACTAGATCAACAACTGGATTTCATATCATATTTAGACTTAAAATATAAAAAATAGGAATATTCTAAAGGTTGGCTACAAGGAGACAAAAAGTTAGTTAGTTAAATTTAGTAATATACAGCGTGTTGGAGACCTCTGGTGGTCAAACCGAGGTAATAATACAAAATCAATAAATATTCTCTACAACACCATGCCATAAAAAAGTACAAATTTATTAATTAATACATAAAAACATTTCCAGTTACCCTACATGGAGCCTGACGCGTTTCGTGCTTCTCAGCACTTAATCATAGGCCATTAGGAAACAGGAACAAACCTGCTCCTTAAATACAGACTGCATTAGCCAATGAATCTTTCTATAGGTTAAAATCAATGACAGCTGGTTCAGGTCTCAATCGCCGGACTAGTTTATCCAAGGATTGGGCCTGCCCACTCAAAGTTAAAGGGATATTACATACATATTACAAATATGTTGTTTCAAAACTAAGGGGCACAAAAATTGGAATATTGTACAGTATATTACAACAAGATGTGTCATAAATTATATTCATTCTATACATAACAAGTAACATCAAAAGTATAATTTAATCCTAAAGGTAAGCGCTTCTGTAAGTAAAAGATCCACTAAACCTCTCTTTTGTGTAACAAGTTAAGGAAATGTCTGATATCACTATTGCTGCACTCTTTAAAGTGCCTTGTAACATTGGTTTTAGAAGTGAATTTGGGATTGTTAATTTGATTTATATGTATTAAATATATTTATAGGCTGTGCAAAATAAAAAATGTTTCTAAAATAGTTAGATATGTAATGTATAAAGTCTGGAGTGACTGGATATGTAACAGAACAGAATACAACACTACTTCCTGCTTTTCACCTCTTTAACTTTGAGTTAGTCAGCGACTTGAAGGGGGGCCACATGGGACATAACTGTTCAGTGAGTTTGTAATTGATCCTCAGCATTCAGCTCAGATTCAAAAGCAACAGTTATGGCACATGTGGCCCTCCCTCAAGTCACTGATTGGTTACTGCCTGGTTACCAATCAGTGGAAACCAAGAGAGCTGAAAAGCAAGAAGTAGTGTTCTGTTCTGTTATGTTAGACTTACAGTCACTCCAGCCTTTATACATTACATTTTTGCCTAACTAACTATATTGAAAACATGTTTTATTTTGCACAGCCTATCTATTTACCCAGTTTTTACTTTTATACTGAACAATTCCTTTAAAAAGATTATATAAAGGTTATAAAGATGAACTCATAAAAGAAGCCAGAGTCAATGTTATTTCAATTGATAGGGGGAATGTATTAAAATTGAAAAGCAAAAAACAGGAAACATGAGTGCAGAGTAAGCGCAGTGTTTTTGTGCATCTTAGTGAATTTGCCCCCATAACTAGTGATGGGCGAATCTGGGGTGTTTTGCTTCGCCAAATTTTTCTCAAATCTCCTGAGAAATTAGTGAAAATGCAAAAAATTCATGAAATGCATCTTGTTTTGGACGTGGGCTTCCATTTTTGGAACGGACTGGTGAATGTTCGCAAATTTATTTGCAGGCAGCGAATCGTGGAATTTGCTGCTATACTACTCACTAACTATAACCAAACTAGTCTGTACTAGCTAGTCCTCGTTCACAGGGTTGCCTGGTCCCTAACTTGAATCAATAAAAGTTAGAGGTCCCTTTATGGCTGCATGTGGCTTTACTGGGCTTTGGTGTACACAGGCTCAGTGGGGCCCATCCAGATGATAAGGACACCAGCATCCATGAGAAAGAGGCCACTCCCTACACACACTATAAGGCAGTGTGGCAGGAAGTGGTCATTCCACTCCCTGGCCAATAGCTAATGGCTATGTAAATACTTAAATGGCAACATTTCTTTTGCCTAGCAACTAAGGATGGGTAGGGATTTTACTCTATGGGTGCTGTAAAACCTACAAGTCCCTACATATGTTTGCCATTAGTTTTCATTCACAAAGCAGAATTAAATCAACTAACAATGCACCCTATGGCAAAAACTTAGGTTAAATACCTATAGGTATTTTCCTAATGGTTGCTCTCTTAATGGAGAAGGAAGATTAAAACTAAGTAAGCTTTATCAGAAACACCGCAGTTCTTTCCTTCTATTGTGTAACACATGGGCTTCTGTATCAGACTTCTTTCTTTCAGCTTATACCTCCAGCCTCCATAGCCCGGGGGGGGGCAGGTAGGCCAGGAGGGAGGAGCCTACTGGGGGGAGGGGTTTAGTGCAGATGGGGTTGAATTCCTCTTTAAAAGGCTTTCACTTAAATGTAATTTCTTCTTATAGGTTGCACAAAAAATGAAAGACATGGAAGCATTTTCCTATACCCTAAATAGTTCAAGGCATTTCAGGGCATGATTATTTGTAAAACCAACACTTTTGTCTCTGTTAGGTCAAGAAAATTCCAGAAATCAGCTACTTCTGCAAAAAGAAATGTAGACACGGTTGTCCAGGTGAGGCCAACAACATCCATTATTTATTAGCTGGATTCCAGCAGACCATCATGCTACAACTGCTAATTTCAAAGCAAAATTTTCAGCATATTAAGAGAATATATTTCATAATGTGATACTTTATTGCCATTCTCTTGTTCACATCCCAGAGTTCTTTATTCCCCAAGTAGCGCTACCTGCCCCAATGTACCTCTCCTTGAGGATAAAGCCTGTAGCTCCCAAATGAGTAGGCTCATGAGAAACACCTGTCCTCACACCAGAGACACACAAGAGTTGCCACTGGCATACATCTACTGAACTGGACAAAGGGCAACCTCTCCCTCTAGGCTGAAACTCAAAGCTTGTCCAAGCTGAGCACAAAACACCTTTTTACTGCAGCTCTTTTACATTACACACTGCAATTTTACTCTTCTCAGATTCAAAGTGAAGCCTTCTGAAATCAGAAGGTATTTACTTGTCTCATGCCATCTACATAGGGGCGTATTCACTAAAGGTCGAAGTGAATATTCAAATAAAATTCTAATTCAAGAAAAATTCCAATTTCAAAGTAATTTTGGGCTTCTTTGACTACTGAATAGCCCAACATTTGATTCAAATTATGGGGGACCTCATAGAACCTGTCCTGAAATTCTTTCTAAGTTCCAAGACTTTGAAGGATTTTGAGCAAAATCCTTCAGATTGTTAGATTCGAATGATGCAGTCAAAGGATTCGAACAATTTTTATTCGATCGAATAGGTCCATTTTCAATCGAAAAAGCCCTTTGAGGGTCGAATTTCGAAGTTCTTTAACTCAAAGGATCACCCATTAGTAAATCTGCTGCTTAGACATGCAAATCACTCCTTTATACCCCTTTGGCCAGCTATGCATCCAGAACTGCTGGTTTATAGCACAGAGGGGTATGACCTGTCTCTGTCTGGCTGCTGCTGCTGGAGGGGCCCCTTTATAAGCTCTCTCTGCAACCCCATGTATTTGGCTCCAAAGCCAGGCACTCCCCTGGCTCTTCCTCCTCTTCCAGTCATGCTCTGGGGCTCCCAGCCAATTAGATGGCTCTCAAGGCAATAACCAGGCTGAATGAAGTCACAGACAGAAAAACAAAGGGAAAGACTTGTATGATCCCCGACAGGCATATAGGATAACTACTATCACTGAAGGAACCTGATTTGACTCTTGATCTTTTAGACTGCTGTTTACATGCACAGAAGAGAAATACTTTATCAAAACAGAGTACACTGACTTTGATGTTGAATTATGTTGTACAATGAAAAATTAATTATTTAAAACATTATCAAAAATATTATATGTTATATATTAAAAGTATTTTTAACTTTTTTGTTCAGTGTTCAAATTGTAACCAATTTGTAATCAACTCACAGACATTACTCATTTTGTTCGTTAGCATATCTGGGTACAAATTAATATTACAGGGTATTTTAGAAGATTAGTAGAATTTCCTAAAACCAACTTCCGTACTGCTGATTTTGCTTTTATGAATTTTTATGAATACCGTGCATCTAATCAGTATAGAATTTATCTTTTTTTTTTAATTCTACAGATAAAAAATTCAATTAGAAATCCGAAAATTACTGTTTTTCAGATGTTTACAGGGTTTATTTTGTGCTGCAAAATAGTTTGGTAAGCAAGATTTAATTTTATGATCACAAAAGTAAAAAATACAGCCAGTAAAAAATACAGTGCATTAATATGTGCAATGCCTTTGATAGTGTTTCGAAATGGTACCCATATCACTAGTGATGGGCGAAATTTTTACGAAATGCTCGATGGGCGTCAAAATCATTTTGATGTACGTCGATTTTGACAGCCATGACAATTTCTATAAGCGAGACTATTTTGTCAAGTCAACCGACGTCTATTCTGGTGCGCACCCGAATTTTTTTGATGTGGTGGTTTTCTCGACAGCGGCTTTTCACCACAATTTATTCGCTGGTGGCCAAATGCGGAAGTTCGCCACAAATTTGGATGCTCACAAAATAAAAATAAATCAATATTAGTAGTAAATGCAAAACCTCAGTAATTTCCCTCTTCCTGCAGGAATGCATTAATCCAGTATATGGGAATATAGAGCCAGAGAGCCATTACTGTACAGTAAATGAAGAAGATCCCAGGTAAGATTGTGCATGAAATTGGTTCATTTTCTATGTCCCATAAATACATTTATCATTTGAGATCCTGACTTGGGTCATCTAAATGTATTACTGTACCTATTCTTCCTTAATGAGATAATCTTCCCACCCAAGTTTCACATTATATATATATATATTTCAGGAATGACACTGAGCAAATATACTCCAATCAGATGGAGAGAGAAGATCTGTATGCGCAACCTAATGTAAGTTACTATTCTGTAAAATCTAAATTGTGCTTGTTTAACTTCAATGATATACAATAACCCCAGAAGATATGAAACTACTGTACAAATGACTCATACTCAGCCCATGAAGTTGCTGAATTTGGCTAATTTCAGTCTGCCTCTTTGTGGGGTAAAATGAGGCAGTTGCCATGGGAACTGGATACCTAATCAGATTTCTTGGTAGAACTAGCCAGCTAATAATCTCATTACATTTTCATTTTCAATGATTTTTATTAGCATGTATAATAATACACAGGAAAACATCAAATAGGAACAATACAAATACTTGTGATCTTTTTGCTTCAGAAGTTGTAATAAGAATGAGCCATACTGCGCTTACTCTTTTAGCCTTAGGCAGGGTGATGGAATTTGTTAAAATAACTGGTCTCTGGGTAGGGTGGATTTGGGGGGGGAACTGGTATTTGGTTGGTGCCGGGTAGATGGAAATATAGGCAGGACGTTGGATCTCCCATATTAATTTATCTCCATTAATCTGGGCAAGTGTGTTAAGCCTGCGGGGAGGGGGAAATAGCCATGAATAAGTGGCTAATGCGGTTTGGCTAGACACCAGCAAGAGCAACAGTTAGGGGCAGATTTACTATTGGTCGAATTTCGAATGCTAAAAAAAGTCGAAATTCGACCATGGGAATAGTGGGGAAGTAAAATCCTTCGAATTCGACTATCGAATTCGAAGAATTTTACCGCAATTCGATCGATTGAATGAACGATCGAATATTCGAATGATTTTAAGCGATCGATTGAATTTTTTATATTCGATCAAAGATAATGATGACCAATTCGGTAGCTTGGATCTGGCGAAGTACGCGGTCAAATTAAATATATATATATTTTTTTAATTCTTTATTTCTTTATTATAACTTATAAAAGAATAGACAAAGAAATAAGGGAGTACAGAATGTAAGGGGTATATTTAAATTAAAATTTAAAGGGGAAGTATTCGACTATAAAATTTTCGAATATTCAAATTAAATTGTATTTCAATATTCAAATCATTAGAATTCGAATATTCGATGGTTGAATTTGCCTAATTTGCATATTCGAAGATTCAAATTTAATACAAATTTGATCGAACTTCGAATTCTTCATGTGAATTTAGTAAATCTGCTCCTTACTCTCCTCTAGATACATGAGACAGGTGAACTCCTGCATGCTAACATTTTAAGGGGAATTCAACCCCCCTGGTGCAAACACCCTCCCCCCCTCCACAGACCCCCCTCCCTCCTCCTTCCCGGCCTACCCCTCCCCCCGGGCTATGGCTCTATTATTCTGAATTTAGGGAGCCGTACGTGACACACTGTGACATCTGCAATCCCCATAATCCTTTATCTACCTAGGCAGAACTACCTTCATGAGAGGATAAGGCACTGATTTTGTTCACTTATGCAATGACACATAAAAGGATACTGTCATGGGAAAATATGTTTTTTTCAAAACACATCAGTTAATAATGCTGCTTCAGCAGAATTCTGCTCTGAAATCTGCTCTGAAATACATTTTTTAAAAAACCAAACAGGTTTTTTATATTCAGTTTTGAAATCTGACATGGGGCTAGACATATTGTCAGTTCTCCAGCTTCCCCCAGTCATGTAACGTGTGCTCTGATAAACTTCTGTCACTCTTAACTGCTCTACTGCAAGTTGGAGTTATATCACCCCCTCTCCCCACCCCCGACAGCCTAACAACAGAACAATGGGAAGGTAACCAGATAACAGCTCCCTAACACAAGATAACAGCTGCCTGGTAGATCTAAGAACAACACTCAATAGTAAAATCCATGTCCCACTGAGACACATTCAGTTACATGAACTAGGAAAAACAACAGCCTGCCAGAAAGCAGTTCCCTCTTTTTATTCTGTATTTATCACAACCAAATCTAATTGTGATGCTGTCAGATGAAGATTGCAGAAAACATCCCATTTTAACATGGGAGGGAATTATTTATAAAGTGACCTTCTCACTGCTGCAGAAGGAAGAAGCTGAAGTAGACATGTTAATGGATTTAGTTTCATTAAAGAAGAATATAATCTATAGCCATAAAAAAGTTTATGAAGGACATGCAGCTAATAATCTCATTAGGAAGCAATTCCTGAGAGACCACCATGGAATCTCCATTTTTTGGCAACTGGAAAATTACTAGCTATCTTTATAAGCCATGACATGTGTTGTCCACTGGCCAATGATTTGCTCATATGGACAAATCTACCCATAAAAAGGTATAATATTTATATTTTCTCAGTGTTTAGTTTTGACTATGTAAATACATGCCTCCTTATTTTATTTTATTTGTTGCTGCTTATTTATAGAAGATAAAATGTTTTTTTTTTAAACACATCATACCAGAACCGTGTCCATCAGTCACAGACAGAGCATGTAAAAAGAAAGTTTTTAGTTACACCAATGGTAGTTTCATGATGACGTATCATATCAACCATGAACAATATGACTTTTTATATCTTTAACAGAAGAAACGAAACACGCTCCAATACACTTCAATCAAACATATGCCAGGAGCTCAAGCTGCCAAAGAGCTGAAACATGAAGAAATACAGTATGCCAGTATACAGCATTAGACTTTTTGGTTCAGAACAGTTGCATTTAATCTGTAAAGTTCTTGCTATTTCTTTTAACTTTATCCATTTATTTATTATTTATGGTTCCACAAAGTCCCAAAATGAAATTCCTTTAACGGGTCTACTTCCTAAAAATAAACCTAGCTTTAATACACTTTAATAAAAAAAACTGTACCCTGCGCTTCGGCTCCCTTTCTCTCCATGGGGGTATATTTATCAAAGAGTGAAGTTAAGAGTGACGTTTCGCCACTAGGGTGAAATTCCGCCACTCTCCATTAATTTCTATGGGATTTTTAAAGGTGTATTTATCAAAGGGTGAACTTTCACTTCACCCATTGATAAATATGCCTTTCAAAATTCCATAGAAATGAATGGAGAGCGGCGGAATTTCACTCTAGTGGCAGAACTTCACTCTTTGATAAATTTACACCCATGGACTTCAGCCTGCATGAATTCCTCAATCCAGCCGGCCAGCCAGAGGTTGCTTTACTTCAAAATAATCAAAATAAAAGATTTAATTAAATCAAATTGATGATAGCTTAATTTTTAGGCAGTGGACTTTTTTGATTTTACATTCCCTTTTTATGCTTGTACCAACCCCAAATATTTATATTCAGTAGCCTACAACTTCCATCATCTGAGAGCTGCTGGACAAAATGGACCAACGGGAAAGCCTCCAATATTAGATCATCATAGCTGTTAGAAGTGGGGTCAGCCATTTATCTTTTAAAAGTGAAATAACAGAAGAATGAGCAAACGATAAACATGACTTGACCTTTATTGACTTGATTGTCCCACAACTCAAGACTCGTTTAGTTTCATTTGCTCAGTGGTGTAATACCATTTCTAAAAGAGTGGGAATTTTCCCTCTCCACCCCAGTGTCGGACTGGCCCACCGGGATACCAGGAAAACCAGATGTCAGTGGACCCATTTGCTTCTAGCCATTTGGCCTTTTTCGCAGTCATTCCCTATTTCTTTATGGTAAAAAAAGAGGCTTAATAATGGAAGAAGAATAGAGTACAGTAAATATATACGTATAAAAGACTAGGAGAAAAAAAGAGGTTGAGTGAGGAGAGGAGGAATAATAGTTTGGAAAGTGGGTCCATGGTCTAAAGTTTTCCAGTGGGCCCCTGGTCTAAGGTTTTCTGGTGGCCCCTGGTCTAAGGTTTTCTGGTGGGCCACTGACATCCCAGTCCGACACTTCTCCACCCTACTAAAAATTCAGAGGATGAACAGATTTGAAGAGCAATTGAAAGCCCCCTATTCAAGTGCTAATGCATCCCTTGTTCAGTAGAGTTATGAGATCCACTGTCCAGAAAGCCAAATCACGGAAAGGCCATTTTACAAAATAATTACCAAATTTCCCTTTTCTATGTAATAATAAAACAGTTGCTTGTACTTGATCCCAGTTATTTAATTAATCTTATTGGAAGTAAACCTAGCCTATTGGGTTTATTTAATGTTTATATGATTTTCTAGTAGATTTATGAAGATTGAAATTATGGAAAGACCTATTATACGGAAAGCCCCAGGTCTGGAGCATTCTGGATAACAGGCCCAATACCCGTAGTTCATTACAGGCATGATACATCGCCATTGCACTTTAATGATATTTTGATGTCTGTATTGCTAACTTGCAGCACTGCACATCCTTTTAATTTATAATAAAGTCACATTATTAGTTTAAAATCTTTTTTTAGTACTTGTATTTGTGAAAGTCATTTTAATATACTAAGGGGCAGATTTACTAAAGGGGCGACGGGACTAACGCTAGCGAAAATTCTCCAGTGTGACGTCATTTCGTTACTAACTAACGGCGAATAAATTCGAAACGCACGTCGAAACTGACGCAACACGCGTCGAAAATGACACGACAAAGAATTTCGGAAACTTTTTGCCAATTCGAGAATTTCCTGGGAAATTCGCAAATTTTTCGGCGAAACGGGATAGATTCGCCCATCACTAATAATAAGGTGTCAATGGTTAGAATATTACATATTCTTGCTTTAACACACCTGTTCCTATTTTGCTCTCTGGAGAAAAGAAACTAATCAGTTAGTGGGTCTTAAACATATCATCAGACAAACTGTGTACATGGAGACTGTGTTTTATATATATATATATATATATTGGATCTATTTCTAAAACCTATAGCATGCAATGTGATATCACGGGGACAAGACATAGGTTTGGAACCCTTAATTTGTACAATAATATTCACGTGTGGATGGTGTGGGAGTGTGTCCCGTCTATAAATCTTTAATACTATAGATATCACCCCACTTATATGAATATATGTGCAATAGCCCCATGTGTAAATTAAAATAACCCGTGTCGATATTGAAAGGAAAAGATGTGCCCATATATCAAACTTGTACAATTATTACTTACTCCCCAGAACACATCTCAGGGTAAAAAAATCAAACTCTAAATAAGTGAAAAAGCTATTTGCAGCAACATAAGTCCCACAGGTAAACCGAATCTTGCTTCTTGGATCCCAGCTGACCGTATGCTATAGCTTGAACCAGTAGTACATTGCCGGTGAGTACTGTACAAGATCAAACCCGACTTCATTGCTCACCTTGGGGTAGATTTATCAAAGAGTGAAGTTAAGAGTGAAGTTAAGAGTGAAGTTCCGCAACTAGAGGGAAATTCCACAGCTCTCCGTTCATTTCTATGGGATTTTGAAAGGACTATTTATCAATGGGTGAAAGTGAAATTTCACCCTTTGATAAATACGCCTTCAAAAATCCCATAGAAATCAATGGAGAGCTGCAGAATTTCCCTCTAGTGGCGGAACTTCACTCTTTGATAAATTTACCCCCTTAAATCTAGGATCCTGGACTCCCCATGTATTGTGGTTAGTGATGGCCGAATTTATTCGCCTAGCTCGAATTTGCATCCAATGCCTGCGATTCGTGGCTGGCGAATACATTTGTGAAATGGCCGTGCATCAATTATATACTGTATATATGGATTTCTTTTGTTTGTCAGTGTCAATATATATATAAATAAATTCTTCTTGTGCATCCATGATTGATGATTGACATCCATTATTGACAGAAAGGCACTACTGTTACTGTTAATGCTATTAACATTATAAAAACCTTACTGTAATTAAAGATGAAAAATGACCGTATTTGCATTAACCGCTGCCATGCCAGTAACATTGCACTGCAGAAACTTATTCAGAAAATGTGCATTGACTCTTGACATGCCAGTAACATTGAACTGCAGAAACATATTCAGAAAATGTGCATTAACCCACAACATGCCAGTAACATTGAACTGCAGAAACATATTCAGCACATTTGCATTAACCACTGCCATGCCAGTAACATTGCACTGCAGAAACTTATTAAGAAAATGTACATTGACTACTGACATGCCAGTAACATTGAACTGCAGAAACATATTCAGAATATGTGCATTAACCAGTGGCATGCCAGTAACATTGCACTGCAGAAACGTATTCAGCACATTTGAATTAACCCCTGACATGTCAGTAACCTTGCACTTCCTTTACAGTTTTATTGCACAGCAGAAATGAATCCAGAGCTTTGTATTAACCTCTGGCTTGCCAGTAATGCTGCAGAATTTGAGGATTGAGTTAACCCCTCACATGCCAAAGGTCATTGTACTGCAGAAATGCTCCATCAAGACTGCACTGCTCAAGATTGTTAATGTGACATAAATGGAAACTGTGATGATGGTAATAAAAGTCAAACCAGAAAGGTACAAGGTAAAACTCCGGTAAACTCCTTTGACAGACATTACAGTTCCTAGGGAGTGACGTGTATTCTTTGTCCATGTGTACAACCCTTATGTCACAGATTAGAATAGCGACACCCAGTGGTGAAGTTGTCTAATGCCCATGTTGCAGGAAACAAATCATTGTTCCAAATCCAAAACAAATCATTGTTCCAGCCTAAATTTTTAGAATGATTTACTACTTTTTTGTCTTTGAGAAGTAAAACTAGTACTGACTACTGATCCGATAAATGCCAAAACAGAAAAATATTAGTACCTGCTATATAACCCTTATAATTATGTTACCAGATTCTCCCCAATATGTTTAGCTTGTTGTATCTGAAGGGAGAAAGGAAATGGAATCCTGCTGCAAATAATTTCACCTGGTATAGTAAAAGAGACAACAGAGGAGCATGGGCAGATCATAAATGAGACTGTGGGGTGGGACAGAAAGAAATACTCCTGCACCGAAAGGAACCCACTGGGAACTGGAAATTCCAATGTTTAGGAGCTGCAGGTTTTATGTAATTATATGGATTTCACAGTTTAATGAAAGTGTATTGAGATGTCTCTAAAAGAAGTGTGAGGAATTGTGTTGATAAGGAAAATACAGTTTACAGAATGTTGGTGCATTGTGGTTAGCTTGCAGTTAATATCAAGAGCCTGCTAATTGGGCTAGATATAATAAAAAGTTCTCATCAACTAATTACTTTCCACCTTTTCCTGTACATTTATATTGAGTTTGTATTGGGTAAACCATCAGCTAAGTTTTTCTTATGGAATTGAGTGTGGCCAGTTGTTCCTGTGCTTATAAATCTGGGCAGCAGCAAGACTGGGAAGTCAGTCTCTATCCCTTTAAATGGTGTAACAATGCCTTTGGAAATGGGTGTTGGTCCGGGAAGTTTCTCT
>CM044444.1:99719509-99752177 GCA_024363595.1 Xenopus borealis
ATATGGGTTTTACCTTGATGTGGTGTGGTGGCTTATCAATCTTATGATCATAATTTTCTATCTAAAAAACCCCTGTCTTTGTACACAGGCAACTGCATAGATTACTTATATGACAGGGGACCAGGGAATGTGCATTGATCAATCTCCCCTCTTTTTCCCCTATGTGTATAGTTAATTAGACCAGATCAGTAGCACTTCCATTGTGTTTAGTACATTTCTATTTAGCTATGGAGTGCTCACACAACCTTTCTTTTTTGCAGTCTCTATTGTTATCCTGCTACTGTTGCATTCTTACATTTACTTAAGCTTAAGTTGACAAATTCTGAATAACTATAACATTTACAAATGTTATCAGTACCAACCTTTCTGTGGACTAGTAGAGTACAAGTTCCTGCAAGGAGTTTAAAGGACTACTTAAGGTTAGAGTTGCCAAATGACATACTGCTTTTCCATTTCCTACCTTTCTACTCCTAAACAGTAACATCATTGTGTCAAGAATCAAAATCTAATGCCCGATGGGAAAACACCTGGTCCAGATGGCCTTCCTTATAAATACTACAAGCTATACCAACATACAGTATATTGGCACCCCATTTATTAAAACGTTTCAATCAATATTTACAGGGGACTGCCATCCTGGTCTTAACACTGACTTCCCATCCCTCACTAATACCAAAGGAGGGGAAAGACCCCACACTGTGCTCAAATCATAGACCCATAGCACTTTTGAATTTGGATTTCAAGCTGTTTTCAAAAATATTAGCCAACCGCTTGCCCCCCCCCCATTCTGCACAGGCTGATAGATAGGGATCAAGTGGGATTCATAATGGGAAGGCAGGCTGTTGACAATAACAGACTAGCCTAGATGCCGAAAAGGCATTTGACAGGTTAAACTGGACCTATTTGCTTTCTCTGATGGGCCACCTCAATTTATCAGGCCCCTATCTTACTGCTTCACTCTCAAAATGGTCTCAGTACACGTTTTCTTGGCTGGGCAGGGTGGCTACCATAAAAATGTATTTATTGCCTAAATAACTCTATTTGTTTCAGACTGTCCCAGTCTTTGTTCCTCCCTCAGCGTTTAAGGAACCACATTCCTTACTCCATAACTTCATATGGGCTCGACAAAGTCGTAGAGTGGGAAAGCCAGTCCTGATCTCAACGCCTAAATTGGGTGGCTTAGGAGCCCCTAACATACAAAAATATTATGAAGAGGCCCATTTAAGACAACTACTTGCATGGTCACAATGGAAACCTCATACAGCATGGGGACATATTGAAAATGTACTAGCACGGGACTGTCATTGAAATGCACTTCTATGGTCTCTTACCGACACAGCTAGGTGCTCCCCTATGACAGCAACACGGAACTTGCATTCAAAATGGCATAAACTTGATGAAAAAGGCACAACTTGATGTCGGCCAAACCATTGTTGGCAACATTTTTTAGGAACCCAGCATTCCAACCAGGGATAGAATCAACTAGCTGCATAAAATGGGCTAAGCTCAACTGTTTTACCAAACGAGATATACTCTACCCATTGAATCACACGATACTTCCACTGCAAACTATCCAAGAAAAAGACCCTCAAGTGAAAATTTGATTGTTTGAATACTTACAGTTAAGACACTTTCTGGAACCTTTTGCTGCATCCACTAATAAGCATAATTCTACAACATTCGAAATTTTGGCAATTAATGGGCTACCACAGAAGGGCCTTATTTTAAAAACCTATACCATCCTTACAACACCCATGGGCATATCACTACAACTACATAGATACATGATCAAATGGCACCAATTTTTTCCACAACCAGTCACAGCTGAGGATTGGCTTAACATCTGGGATAATGTTGCACATATGGTCTCCTGTGTATGAGAGAAGGAGCATATCTACAAAATTCTAACCTTCTGATATTATACCCCGGAAAGGCTCCATAAACCTTTCCCCCACCATTCTCCACTATGTTGGAGAAACTGCGGAGCCCAAGGGTCCCTACTTCCACTTATCCAATCACAATGGCACATTTGTAACTCTTCAGAGAGGGGACATTTAAAACTCATGCAGGGGAATGTAATTGTTTGAATGCTGGTTTCCCCCCAGCAATGGTCCCCTAGACGTTTGTTAGTGTACAGAGCCACACACATTCAATTTAGCCACCCTCTCTTCATAAGGATACCAAATGCAGTGCACACAAACCCTGACTCCCTAACTTATAGTCCAATAGTCCTTAAATTAGTCCATGAGTTGTTGGAAAAATCCAGTGTCCAATAGTGAGCATCTCCTAATAACATCTTATGTTAGAACATAATTCAAATACAGTACAAGTAAATATTATCTATCCCAATTTAGATGTAATATACTTACTGCCAGTGGGGTTGTAAACCATAGAGTTATATTAGCTATATATTTTTATGGTCCCCTCAGCATATCTGTGGAAGAAGAAATATATGTTTCAATATAGGTGCAGGGAAATTCTTAGGTCCAGAATGTATGTCAATTATTATAAAAACACGCAAGACTATCATTTTCATTAACCCTAAAGTTGCTCCACAGCCAATAACCTGTTTAGGGGAAAGAAACTGGTCAATGGCAAAAGATTACTTAAACTTTAAAGAGTAAACTGCAAAGCCAAACATACCATTCTATGGGCAAAAGATAGAGAGGTAGTGTGTAACTATTGTTCTCAGATGGTGACTGTGAAACACTGAAAAAGCACAAATCCCTTCAAAATCTAGAGAAACATCTCTTAGAGTGTTTAATTGAGGGTACATTGCTGAGGACTGAGGAGGGAGCTATGTTGATTAACCCACTGAAAGAACAAGTCTTTAAACAAAGTTGTGTAGAAACTTGAATCAGATATATATATAATAAGATATTGTAGATCAACTCACCTTACAAAATGACATGCTTAGCAGAAATAAAGAAAATAATCTCTTCAGTTGATGATAACTCATCTGCAATCAAAAGTCAAAGAGATAGAAAACAAGACAGAAGACCTAGAAAACAGATCTAGGCAAAATAATTAAGACTAACTGGAATTTCAGAAAGACCTAAAAAGACGTCTTACCATTGAATGATTCCAAATTAACAATAGAAATTAATCAGCTGTTAACCAAGCAGTCCCTAAATAGAATTAGAAGAATAAAACAACACATTTGGGATAATCATGACTTAAAAACACTTCTCCTGCATAAGAAATTGTCAAATTGCCTACAGTATGAAATTACAGCAACTATGTTAATTAATAATATCAAAATTTTTGATAAATGAATAAACACAGAAGTCTGGAGAGACCAAAACTTTTGATTAATCCACGTAACCTATTAAGAATTCAGTTAACTGAGAATGAACTCAAAAGTTGTCCTTAAAGTGATAGTGACAATAAAAAAATTATTTCCAAAATATGAATCTACATTAAAAGTTACATATAGCTCATGTTGATCGTTTTTCACTGATAGATCTGCTATTGTAAGTAGTGATGGGCGAATTGGCTGCGTTTCACCAAATTTTTTGTGAATTTGTAGAGAAATTTGCAAAACGGAGAAAAATTCGCAAAACCCTGCCACATGTCGTTTTGGATGTGGGTGTTTTTGGACACCGGTGGCCACTGCCATCATAAAAAAAAACAGATGCACACGTCCAAAACGAGACACAGGCAAATTTTTGCCAGAGCGAAATTTCGTCGGCGTTTCGTTAACTGCGGGAATTCGCCGCAAATTCGCCCATCACTAATTGTAATTAATTGTTACTTGATTTCCTAAACCTGACTGTTTCCCCAACCTGACTGTCCCTTCTCAACCTGTCAGTTAAAGTTTCTAATGCTAATGGATTCCTGTGGCACAAATATGGCAGCCCCCTCATAAAGGAACATGGGGATAAGAAAGGTAATGTAAAAGCAAATACTTTTATGGCAACATTATAAATATTATGCAAAGAAAATATTATGATAGATGTAAAAGAGGTTATTTTCTGGTGTCAGTATCTTCTTAATTTGGCAATAAACGTCCCAATATTTTGCATAATCTCTCAAACTTCAACTGAATTCTGGAGAGACTTATATTAATAGTAACTCCGGGATACAAGTATCATTGACCCCACATCTAATGATGTTTAATTTACATCAGCAAATATGTCTCTAGAAATAGCAACAGCCAAAAGGGTCTTTTATTAAAAAATGGTCTGATTCTACCCTTCAACCTTTAAAAAAATTAGCTGCTTTTCTTACGTTCAAAAGAAGCTATGGATTTCAGGTATGGTAATATATTTGACAATTCATTTATATCCAAACGGAGACTATTTTTGAAGAATGGCTCAATTCTATAATTCAGTTCTATAATTGCACTAGGACTAGCGCTTTGTTCAATAAATAACTGGTGTTACTAGAACATTTTTAGGAGACTTTTTTTTTTTTTCTTCTTTTTTCCTCTTACATTTACTGTCACCCAATGTTGTGTGGATGTTCATTATACTTTTGATCTCATTCTATAACATTTGGGGCAAATGTGATTGTTAATTAATTTAATTTAAGAAAATTAATTTTAATTGTAAATGTAATTACCGTTCAAAGCTGTATTTGTTTGCCCCATCTTATTCTCCAATTCTGACGTGGCAGAATTCACTTCTTCTTCAGGTCTTTTAGTCAGCTTCTCAAGTAAGCGAGGGGGCTTGTAAATAACTGTGTTTTCAAGTGAAAAATGAGTGGGTAGAAGTGATGGTTAGTTTCTTTTTTATGGTGTCCATGAAACCAGTTCCCTTTTATTTAACCACAGTAGACTAAAGTAGCCGTAACTTGCAAGAAACATGTTATGTGAAGATTTTCCAGACAACTGTTTCTAAGAATAAATGTATAGAAATAGAAAAACACAGATGTAGCTTCATGCCTTAGATGATCTTCCCTCTCAGTTAATGGCATGGGTGTAAGCTGCCTTGTGACTTCTCTGTCCCCTTACATCAGAACATGGGCATTTACAGCAAATTAACAAGACATGTTTTGTAGTTATAATGTTGGTACTGTAGGTAGTGATCTTTCAATGACCATGATATAGACTCAAGATTTAAAAAGGGTGGATGGACTAAAGCCAACATATCACTAAAATGAAAGAACAAAAATATTAGAGTGATACTAAGATGTTCATATAGTCAATAAACATATATATATAGTAAGATAGTAAGTTCAGTTGAAAAAAGACACAAGTCTATCATGTTCAACTTTTTAACTCTGTTTTAACAACCTGCCTAACTGCTAGTTGATACAGACAAAGGCAAAACACCCCATCTGAAGCCTCTTCAATTTGCCTCAGAGGGGAAATATTTCCTTCCTGACTCCAAAATGGCAATAGGACTAGTCCCTGGATAAATAAGAAGGTGTCTCTATTAGTAGTAAGGTAGTAACTCAACATTCTTTTGTAAAAGGAATAATGAAGTCATCATGCTGCTCAGTGTTGTTAATCTGACACTGGATTTACTCATTTGTGGGCAGCATCTCCCAACCTTTTGAAGAATGGACCCATCCCTCCCCATGGTCCCTATGTGGGACTGACAAATCAAATTCTCATTGTTTTGCTCATGGGGTCTCTCTATTGGATTTCAGAGTCCTGCATTACTAAAATAGCATTCTATGAATGGTTAGAAGAGTTGTATGCACTTGGCCCAAAATGTAAAGGGAACAAATGGACCTTAGTCTACAACTTAGTAAACTATTACATGAGTCTGTCTGAACATGATGACATAGACAGCAATGCAATATGCAAATTAATAAATGTTAGACTGGTTCTTCGTTGAAACACCAAAGTTGTATTTGATCTGAGCTTCTGGGGTTATCTTATAACAGGGGTGTCCAAACTTGGCCCTCCAGATGTTAAGGAACTACAAGTCCCACAATGCAATGAAGGAGTCTGACAGCCACAGTCAGGCAAATGCATTGTGGGACTTGTAGTTTCTTAACAGCTGGAGGGCCAAGTTTGGACACCCCTGTCTTATAACATCTTCAGACTACCAGTAAGCTTTTTTGTTATAAAATCTTCATATGTTTATAAAATCTTCAGACTACCAGTAAGCTTTTTGTTATTGTTCACTAAAATGGGATTTTATTTCTCAAACCAAACTAATCAAACTTTCTTATTTTTTTTCCTGGGAAGAGCATAAGTTACTGTGTTGCTTTCAGGGGGACCTATCGGCTCCCAGCGGAGGTTTGTCAGTACCAAGGAGGAAGCTAAGGGTAAAAGTCCAGGTATCAGGTAGAGTAAGGGTACAGGCGAAATCGTAGTCAAAAGTCCAGGCAATGATCAAAGAGGCAGGCAGCAAGAGGCAGGGTCATGGTTCAGGCAAGGGTTGAAGTCCAGAAATCAATATTAGAAGAAATATAGAGCACCCAGGAATGAATTACTCAAAACCTATACTTGGGCATTGAACCCGGTTCCGGAATCTGTAGCAAAATAATCCTCCAAATAGAATCCCAGTTTATCTGTTTAAATCTGGCTCCATGATCTTTGTCCCTGTTGGAAACATTAAAGGGGATGTAAAGGCAAAAATAAAATCCAATACAAATCTGTACACAGTTGCCAACTGCTCTACAGGGAAACAAACAAAGCTGCTTGAGTTCTGCATGGCTGGGAAGTGAGGAGGGGGCTCCCCCTGCTGTTCATTAGTATGATTGTTTCCCTGCCCAGCAGTTAGGGACCTTCTGACTATTCCTTATCCACAGCAGTAAATGAAAGGAGCGTTTCACTGCATACAGTCAGGATTATTATAAAAACGGTACATATTTTTCAATTAAAGTATATTGGAGATACATTTATTTTTCATTAAAGAAAGTAAAAATGGGATTTTATTTTTTTTTGTGCCTTTCCTTTAAATATGTAAAATACATCTTACAGTAATTTTACATCTATTTAATAAGCCTTTTTAGATCAAGCCTCAATTGACTTCTGGAAAGGGTGACAGTGTTTACCATACCACAGGTATGGGATCCGTTATCCTGAAACTCATTATCCAGAAAGCTCCGAATTATGTCATAGATAAAATAGAATCTATTATCCCATAGATTCCATTTTATCCAAACAATCCAAATTTTTAGAAATTATTTCCTTTTCCTCTGTAATAACAAAACAGTAGCATGTGCTTGATCCCAACTCAATTATAATGTATCCTTTTTTATCGGTTTAGTTAATGTTTGCATGATTTTCTTTTTGACTTAAGATATCAAGATCCAAATTACAGAAAGATCAATTATCCGGAAAGCCCCAGGTCCCAACTTGGATAACAGGTTCCATGCCTTTATTATCATTTCTCATATGCAAAACATTTATAAAGTGCATTCATTTTCCAGACTAACCACTGTGGCACCAAAGAACTCACTTGCATAAGATGAGCTACTTATTATTATTTAATATTATTAACATGTATTTCTATAGCACCAACTTACTTCGTAGCGTAGCGTAAAGTGATGTGATTATACAACTAAATCACATGAATTACATACATATAATAATAAATACTGGTACAGAAGGTGAGGAAGGCTCTGTACAGAAAGAGCTTACAATCTAAAGGGAAGGGAATGATATACAAGGTGTGGGAGTGGGCAAGATCAGAGTTAAGTGGGTGAGAGATGTGGTACTGTAAGTGGTATTGCATTGGATAGTTAAGAGTTAAGAGGCTTCTCTAAATAAGTGAATTTTAAGAAATTTCTTGAAAACTGAAAGGTTGGGAGAAAGTCGGACAGACCATGGGAGAGAATGCCAGAAGATGGGTGCAGCCCTTGCAAAGTCTTGAATGTGAGCATGTGAGGAGGTAATTAGTGATGGGCGAATTTATTCGCCAGGGGCGAATTCGTGGCGAATTCCCGCGATTCGCCGCTGGCTAATTAATTCGCGAAACTGGCAAAAAAATTCGCCGCGCAAAAACGAGTCGCGCGGCATTTTTTACGCGACGCGCCGAAAACGACGCGACACGCGCCGAAAATGACGCGACACGCGCCGAAAATGACGCAACGCGTCGGAAACGACGCGGCGCGTCAAAAAACGGCGCGACGCGTCAAAAAACGGCGCGACGCGTCAAAAACTACGCGACGCGCGTCAAAAACTACGCGACGCGCGACAAAAACTACGCGACGCGCGACTCGTTTCGCGAATTTTTCGGCGAAGCGAAACGCGGCCGTTTCGCCCATCACTAGAGGTAATGAGAGAAGAGTTGAGTAGCAGATCAGTAGAGGAGCGTAGTAAGCTGTTGGGTGAGTATATCAGTGGTACAGGCTGATACATTAGATAGGTATAAGAAGGGGTTGGATGCTTTATTCACCAGTAGCTCCTCCCAGCAGACTGGAGGGAGCCAATGAGATTAGAGGAAAGGAGGGAAAGGGGTGTTACAGGGAGGGAAGTGAATCAGTGGTACAGGTTGATACATTAGATAGGTTTAAGAAGGGGTTGGATGGTGTTTAGAAGTGAGGGAATACAGGGTTATGGAAGATAGCTCATTATACAAGTTTATCCAGGGACTAGTCCCATTGCCTTTTTGGAGTCAGGAAGGAATTTTTTCCCCCTCTGAGGCAAATTGGAGAGTCTTAGGATGGTTTTTTTTGCCTTCCTCTGGATCAACTAGCAGTTAGGCAATTAAAATAAAAAAAAAAGTAAAAAAAAAGGTTGAACTTGATGGAAGTGAGTCTTTTTTCAGCCTAACTTACTATGTTACTATGTATCTGGTGTTGAACTTAGTTTTGGCATTTTCTCCCATTTCTTTTGTTTAAAGATACGTCTGATCCGTTCCCATCTACATCTGTCTTTATTCAGTTCCATAATTTTTGTTGCTTGCTATCCATAATCTTGGATCTTGGACGTCTGCAGTCTGTGCATGGATTTTCCATTTAAGAGAAAGAAAATTTAAAAAAAAAATTGTGCTTCAGGAAAGGAAAATTTTTCTTCTACACCCTCTCCAAATAATATGGGAGGGGGGTTGACATGTTTGCAGGTTGTGCATGGATTTTCCCCTTCACTGCAGGTCTCCATATTGTATTATTTTTAATACAGTGTTTTAGCGTCTATGCTGCTAGAATATCTATAATATATATACATCAGTTGCCATGTAATTGTGCCATATATTAAAGGGGTTGTTCACCTTTGAGGTAGCTTTTAGTATAATGTAGAGAGGGATATTCTGAGACAATTTGCAATTGGTTTTCATTTTTTATTGTTTGTGGTTTTATAGTTATTTAGCTTTTTATTCAGCAGCTCTCTAGTTTGCAGTGTCAGCAATTTGGTTTCTTGGGTACAAATTACCCTAGCAACCCTGCATTGATTTGAATAAGAGACTGGAATATGAATAGGAGATGGACTGAATAGAATGATAAGTAATAAAAAGTGGCAATAACAATACATTTGTAGCCTTACAGAGCTTTTGTTTTTAGATGGGGTCAGTGACCCCCATTTGAAAGCTGCAAAGAAACAGAAGAAAATTGCAAATCATTAAAAAACTATGAAAAATAAAAAATGAAGACCAATTGAAAAGTTTCTTAGAATTGGCCCTTCTACAATATACTAAAAGTCAACTTGAAGGTGAACCACCCCTTTAACTGTTATATGTATAAGATGCAAGTTCCCAGTAGTGATGGGCACATTTATTTGCCGGAACGAATTTGAGGCAAATTTCCATGTTTTGCTTCCGACTAATAAATTTGCCAATCACCTGCGAAAATTTTTTCATTGCCGGTATCAAAAATTGATGCTGGCGTCGATAATTAACGATGGCGTAAAAATTCACAGTTTTGGGTATTTTATGGGAATTCGTCCAGCACTACTTCATGTTACTCAACCCACAGAAATCTCATATCCCACCCTTCATGCCCACACTATGTAGAACATCTTAAATGGAATTAAACATAATTCAATAAACATGGAAATATATTTCTTGAACAGGAAAAGTAATTTGCAATTTTACATCAAACAGTACTGATGAGCAAATTTATTCACCAGCCATGGATTAGCTGCAAAATTCAAAATTCCACAATGTACAAACTCGTTAGTGAAACTACAGCAAACGTTTGCCGCCGAAAAATTTGCAGCGAAAAATCACCCAAAACAAAAATAGCCTATTGACTGTAATGCATTTGGAGAAAAAAATTGGCATCAGAAAAAATGCCTGACTTAAAAAGCTGCCACAAGAAAAACACCCATTGGATTTTAGGGTAAGGGCACACGGCAATATTCGGGGAGATTAGTCGCCCCTACGACAATTCTTTTCTTCTTTGGGGTGACAATCTCCACGAACTACCTCCCCCTGCCTTCCTGGCGGCTTGAATGAAAAATCGCCATTGGGATGGAAGTCACAGTGCTTTGTTTTCCAAAGTCGCCTGAAGTTGCCACACAAGGAAACTTCGGGCAACATCAAAAAAGTGGGAGCACTCCAATAATATAAAATAAAGCCATACAAACATACAATGGAAGTGCTCATTAACTACTACAGACACAGAAAGAGATTGAAAAAGAAGAGAGATTGATCAATGCACATTCCCTGGTCCTCCCTAGTTTCAGGTTACCTATGTGTGTGTTTAGCTCATCTTGCTAAAGTAATGGCGACTGCCTTTTCCTCCTTATTTCTACTGCCCATGCACCAAAAATCACTGCCCCTGGATCCAGATGCATGTCATGGATGACGTAGCGCTCAATATGCAAAGTGAAAACTCTTCCCGCTTGCACAATAAGCAATTGCAAAGTTAAGTGAATGCAAAGGATCGTTCACTCATCCATAGTAGCACAATTCTTGCAGCTGATTTGTTTGAGGACGTGTTCCAAGGGGTCAACTACGACATACGCCTAGCTTCATTTGCAAGCTCATATTCTTTGAAGGGAGGAAGGCATGCACAGTACTAGAATTTAGCCTTATGAGGCTTAAGGCTGATTCGGGCTCTCTATAGGAAGCCCAATAAAAAATCAGTGACGTCACTGTAGTCCTGTACTCGCATTCTCAGCACTGCGAGTTTCCTACTGCTAGATGCCAGGGTCAAAGCATTAACTCTGTTCTGTAACTGTTTGGTATAGCAGCCTTATCATACAGCTTTATTTAATTTTCAACTTTCATTGTCCCCGAAGAAAAAAAGTCCATTGTAATGCATTTGGAGCTAGAAGAATTCGTTGTGCGTAAAAAGCCCATTGACTTTTGCGTTTCACCAAATTTTGTGAAATTTTTTTGGAGCTTCGCAAATTTTTCTGCGAAAAGCAACAGATTAGCTCATCACTATTAAACAGTTACATCACAGGTTAGCGCTTCCTAAATAGCACAGCACATTATGGGCAGACGTATTCTTTTTTTTTTTTTTTTTTTTTTTTTTTTTTTTTTTTTATTGCTAGTCTTCCAATTCTACTAATCTCTCTTGCCTTCAGTTAGAAATACTACTTGGGCTGTCTGGGTTTTAATTTAATTTATATCTATTTTGCTCCTCAGTAGTACTAGGCCAAACAAATAACCTAATTATCTCATACCATAATATGGGTTTTTACTACGGTCAAACCACATATATAGCATCCAATATAAGCACAAGAGAGCCTACCAGCTGCAATATGACTATAACTGGCAAAGTTCCAATGGCTTTAGTGTCCTTTAAAGGTGATTTTCACACCGATCTGATTCTGTGTGTTGGCATCACCATGTGCACCCAGACTCTCGCTTACTTCCATGTCACGTTGGGATAGAAGTGATTTTACTCCGTCAGTGCAGTTCAGATAAAAGAAGAACATTCCACCAACAATGTACCAACATCTGATGAAACCTTCAGTAGACACTGTTTCCATGTTTGCTGATGTCACTTGGATTTCTTCATTTCCTCTGTGGTTACGGCTTTGCTGGCACAAGAGCTTTTCTACTCACTTCACTGCTGGACATAGAGCCTGATGTTGATTGTTAAAAGTAAGTGGGAATCTGTTATTTTATAGTTTTTTTTTTTTAGAGATTCAGGATGTGTTTGTAATAACTGCTTTAAGTTTTGTCATTCCCACTCTGAATGCATTGCCACTGTGTTTATTTTATTGAGATGGGAAATGTACAAGGAAGTAGGCAGGATCTTAGTCTGGGATCAGAGTTTATCTTTTGCACATCATTGGCAGTAAGTTGTGGGAGACATTTAAACACTCAAGTCACACACACACACACACGCACACCTAATCTTCCCATATAATCCCCCAACTATGTGGTAGGTGAATTTAGTACAAATTGTACTGTCATATAGTAATAAGACCGCAGCTCTACTAGGGCAGGGACTTCATAATGATTCATAATCTGGAAAACATTGCTTCATAGGCACAATTTTAACATAAAACACTGGAACGGTTCTAGTGATAATTATACATAAAACCTGATACAAGGAAATTGTACAAATTAAACACGACATGCCATGAACTCATTCAACTCAACAGATAGAAGAAGATATGTAGCATAAAAGAAATGAGCATAAATGGCAGAATGAATAAATTGGCAGATTTTTTCTTATATTTCTGCCTCAGTAAGGAAATCGTCTTTATTTCTCAATGTGTGTGTGTGTATTTCTCAGTTGTGTGGACAGTAGGAAAGAGTATTTTTTTTCAACTGATGAAAATTCACAGTGGAATTCATGTTTTTGCAAATCTACGATAGAATGGTGCCATGCATTTTGTTTCAATGGAAAAAATGAGACTCCCACCACACAAAAAAGAAACACAATTTTTTTTTATGCAAAACAAAATACCCATTGATTTATGCTACCCATTGATGTCAATGGCATTTCAACTGAATATCAACATTTCA
Organism: Xenopus borealis; assembly: GCA_024363595.1. Taxonomy (NCBI): domain Eukaryota; kingdom Metazoa; phylum Chordata; class Amphibia; order Anura; family Pipidae; genus Xenopus; species Xenopus borealis. The sequence goes on from CM044444.1 coordinate 99,732,280, forward strand.
AAAGGGTGAATGAAAGCTATGAGCCGAATAGAAACATAGCCACACATGGAAGGGTGGCACTCCCGGTGTTAATTTACATGTTACAGCAGTAATTAGTGTAGTGTAGTGCAGGTGTACCTGATTACTAACAGGTGAGAGGATTGAAATTGGTACGTTAGTATTGGTTTTAAAAAGTGGAAAACTGGTCAGGTGACAACAAGGAGCCCATATATAAACAGGTCCCTAGGGGGTACTGTATAATTACAAGTGGTAGCATATCTTGAGACATTCCTGAAGAACAAGGAGGATGGCAGTGTAATGGTTGGCACACTAAACCCAGAACCGATGCCAAGAACCCTGGTCAAGGCTCGTACTTCTGCCTATATCAGTCACCTTTCACCTTGGGAGGAGCCCTCAGCTAATTGAATGCCGCCAGGTCTTAAAACGAGAGGTTCAAGGCAAGGGTTCTGAGCAGACAAAGGGGCACAACTGTTGGCAAAGTCTTTGGGCAGAAGGTCGTGGTACAAGGCGTTAGACAAAATCGTGGTCAGAACAGGCTGGGTCAAGGCAGTCAGAGAGTAAACATAGTCAGACAGGCAAGGGTCAAACCAGGAAGTCAAACAGAAGGGATTTAGCAGAAGAGGTAGTCGGTATTCAGGCAAGGGTCAGGATCCAGAAGTTAGATTAGTCGAAAAGCCTGAGGAAATCTTTTTGGTAATAGAGTGCATTGGATTTGGAAAATGCTTCGGGCTGGGGACAGGGTGGAAGCTTTAAACAATTGTCAGGGCAACCTGGGAACAAGGTACCAGACCGACTGGTGGTGTCACAACTGTTTAGCAATTTTGTAGAAGTTTATGATTAAATAACGATTTGTTACTAGATCAATAAATCAGACTGTGGCCTTTTACTTCTTGGTTGTCATTGTTTCATTTGTTATTCAGTACTGCTTACCATTCCATGAATGTATTTTGAGAAGTTGTTTAGAATTCCTTTTTCACTATGGAAACATACGTTTTAGGGGGATGTTTTCTGGAGGGGCATTGCACAAGAGTTTGTTGTTTAATGCAGAAAGGACAGTTCTGGGTGAGACATCACATTATGGAGCACTACAAACACTTTCATAGGATCATTATCATGCTTGTTCTTCAAGGTAAGGCCAACATTGCCCCATAATGTACAAATAATGAGTTATATGAAAACATTATGCAATTTATATTGTGTCTTGCCAAGAAACATATAGGTACTGCAAATGTATCTAAGTGAATGAAAAAAGTACTGGATTGGTTATCTGGAAACCTATTATCCAAAAAGCTCCAAGTTATGGTAAGACTCCCATAAGACTCCCATAGACTGCATTTTCTCTAAGTAAAAATTTTAAAATAATTTCCCTTTTCTCTGTAATAATAAAGCAATACCTGGTTTTGATCCAAAATATAATTAATACTTGTTGGAAGCAAAACCAGCCTATTGGCCTTAATTCATATTTATATTATTTTCAAGTAGACTTAAGGTATGAAGATGCAAATTATGGAAAAATTATTATCCGGAAAACCCAGATCCGGAGTATTCTGGATAACAGGGCATACCTGTTCTTTGTTAGACAGTTGTTACTTTATAGACTTTCATAGTTCTTAGAGCAACAGAGTTGTTAACAGTTTCTATATGCTGTTAGTGTTGCACTAATGTGTCTGTTTTCAGGCTGCTTCCCAGGTTCCTACAGTCAGAATTGGGCAATTACCCTCCCTGAATCCATCAGAGCATTGAGAGGATCCTGTGTGGAGATTCCCTGCTCATACACACACCCTAGTGACTTTGATTATTTCAATCTTATTTGGTACAAGAAATCAATACCAACTGATGAGATTATTTTTGACCAATATTCATATCAAATACATGAGAGTTACAGAGGTCGCACTTCCCTGGTCAGGAATGAATCAAACAGTTGCTCCCTAAAGATTAATGATGTCCAAGAAACTGGCACTTATTATCCTTATATACATGGAAACTGTGACGATATCACTGATTGTCACACTGTGAAGGTCTACTTATCAGGTAAGCTGCTCCATGGGTAATACAGTATAAGAGCACCCACACAATCACACAGCTAAAAGCGATACCCATATTGGTTCAGGATCTAGCACTACATAGGACATTCACTTGTGGATGTGGTTCCTGTGCAGGACCCTTAAGGGTAGAACTACACAGACGATTCAGGTCCGTTTTCGATGTATCCGATGCTCAGCGATGAGACGGATATGATAGGAAAAAGGTAAGTAATAGTAAGTCAGATGGTGTCGAAGGGTTGATCCGACGTGACACGACTGTCGGATGCAGACACAATCGATCAAACCTACTACACCTTCCTTCCTCTTACTTACCTTGTTCCTGTCGTATCCATCTTGTAGCCTAGCGTCGGATCCGTAAAAACAGACCTGCATTTCCATGTAGTTCTAAGACATATTGGGCCAGATTCAATTCCATGAGAAAGATTCAATTTAATTTTAATTCTGTTCTAGTTTTTTTCTATATATATATTGTTAATTTTTTTGTAAATGATCTTTATTTTCCAATAAACACAACAGACTCCAATCAACACGAACCCAGAACACTAGTAATTTAGTAATTCAATACATGAAAGAATTAAGTATAAATAGTTAACAATCACAGCATTTATACTCAGTGACATAATTTAACTTCTCAAGATCAAACTTACACATTTTTAAATACAATAGTAGTATGCAACCTTTAAAACTGTAGAAATAAAACCTGCTCTATAGAAGGAACCTAAAAGCACGAGAGGAAAAATCCAAAAACCACCAAAAACGACAGTGAACCATTTGATCTCCATAAACCTCTAAAACCATGATCAAGAGGCTGAAAAAGAAAAGGAACTTCCATTGACTTCTCCATGACCATCAACTTGCTGTACTTTTGTATTCATATATTTTATGGTTTTTACAATTAAATTGTAAAAACAGAATCTTGGATTAAGTAACTATACTTGTCAGAGAATTGAACATGAACGTTCATAAAACAGCACCTTAATTTCTCAGATGATAGACTACATTAAATAAGTTAAAAAATGTTCAAAAATTTCTGATTTAACAACTATAAAAACAAAGATTATCCAGTTGTTTCTGTTGAAACTAATAAAAAGTTTTAGTTTATTAAATGCTTGCTTAAAGTTGTTCATTAAACAAGGAGGCCTTCAATAACTAATAAAACAAATGAAAATGACAAACTGAAATTTATAGTTTATCTAAGACCATAAATAATGCAAATATTTTATAATATAATAAAACAATACACTTCAAATCATCCAATATTAATTTGCTTGTAAATTGTTGTGAAGATAATCCATCTGAGATGGGGTCCAAAATATCTCCTCTATGTAAAATGATAATGTTATAAAATCTCCAACCCTCCAAAATTATGGGTTTAGAATTGTAGACAAAATAAGAGTAGTTACATTTATGATATTAAAACAGTAGTTTCTAACCTATCTCTATACAATGGGTTATTTTTAATTTCACTTGGAACATCTTTCCATTTGTCATGAAGACATTACACATTTTTTTCTACAGATTCAAACTGAGTCTAAATTGCAGAGTTAGTAGACCTGTATTTGCCGCCAAACCATTTTTGGAAGAACTCAGAAAGTGACAATAAATTAAATATCCTAACTCCAGAAGATCCACCATTTGAGTAGTTAGTTTTCAATCTTGCATTTATTGTTTTTCAATGTAAATTCTATTAATACGCTATCCAAAGTTCATAATTATGCTTAATCAGTTGGTGTAAACTAATCAAAGGATATAACAATCTTGGAAAAATCTAAATTTTAAAGACACACCTTCCATTTAAAAATAACATAATATACATTTGTTTGTGACACTGGGATACTATGGGCCAGATTCAATTCAGTGAGAAAAGTTATCTCTTTCTCCAGACTTTTTCTCCAAATTCAGTTACTGAATGTTACTATGTTACTATGTTACTATGTAAAACAGTTTTTAATGTGATTTAGGTTTTTCCTGAATTGAATTGCATATCAAATTGACTCTAAGGAGCCAAACACATTGGGCTTTTATTTAGATGTGTTATGTTTATTATAAAATGTAGTGCGTCAAAAAAAATTTTTTTGTGTATCAAAATAATTTTGATGCCCATAGACCATACAACATTTTGGTGAATTTGTGCAGTATTGCTAATTTTTGGTGAAGTGAAACAGGTCACATTCACCAATCACTGATATAAATCAAAACAAACAAAGAATTTTATTAACCATACTCTCCACAGCAACAGCTCTAAAGAACCAAGGAGGTAGGATTTGATGCAAACAAAGCATGTGCACATTATTTATTCACTTTAATTTAAATGATATAAAAACCAAACATTTAACACAATACTCATTTATTGGGCTCAAGCTGAACTTGTTTGTAGTTGCATTGAGCCATGTGTTAAAGGGATGTTGCAGGGATAAAAAGCAAAGGCTTGAGTGGAAGATATATGAGGGAAGACTGGCAATGCCATAGTGAGATCAGCAATCCCCTAGTAATCAAGTGGATGATTTCTTCTAGATGTTCCCGATAAGCCCTCAATACAGCTACCCTCAAATCTAAAAGAGAAAGAAAGTGTCACTGTCTCCTGCTCTGTAGAACACACGTGCCCATCGAGTCCTCCTACTCTACGTTGGAATAAAGATGGATATAAACTCACTGAAAGGCAGGAGAGACTTAAGGATGGAGTACAGAAAGTTGATACTGTAATTGGATATCTCCCCTCATACCAGGACCACGGAACTACACTTGAATGTGAGGCTACTTATCCAAATGGTCTCAAATCCAAACACATAACCACATTAAATATAAAATGTAAGTACTGTAGGCTGTTCATGCACTTATTTAGTGATAGCTGCCGTTGCAATGGTAATAATATTTAGAGTTGCTATTTTGTGTCATCTGAAACCCTTTGAGGTCTCCCTCAATGTTTAGGAAGAAATAACAAGAATATAAATTTAGAGAGTTTGAGCATCTGGCTTATTGAGTTGTAACTGGCAAATGGAAGAACTTGGAAAGATAGTTTTAAAAAATATATATTTGATAAAAAAAACAAATTTAAAAAGTATACATTTAAAAAAGTACTTCTGCTGTGATTCAGGTGTTTGAAAACAATACATGACGTGTCCTTCATGTTTTTAGGTAACACAAACAGTCTATGACCATAAATCCTATTCCTGTGGGGTCCCATACAATTGTAATATTTTAAGCACCCTGTGATAGCCACATTCCTTCAGCTGCACATCCTATAGCACAACCCCGATAACCCCCTTCTATTCATTTGTTTCTCTTCTGCCAGTCTCTCCAAAAAACATAAGGGTTGTTATGTTTGAAGGGAAGAAGGAAGTTAAAGAGTCAGATGAAATTAGTTTAATCTGTGCCAGTAATGCCAACCCTGCAGCAAATAACTTTATGTGGTACAACAATAAGAGAGATGAGACTGTGAAGCTGAGAGAGAAACATGGGCAGATCATAACTGTATCCAGCATAAGTATATTAAAGTTTTATGAGTGGAGCTCACCCGGCTGTCTGTGCTCCTTTCCACTCCTGGGTAGGGATGTCGCGGACTGTTCGCTGGCGAACTTGTTCGCGCGAACATCGGCTGTTTGCGCTCGCCGAATGTTCGCGAAGGTCGCGCGACGTTCGCCAATTTGGGTTCACCTTAGTTGGCGCTTTTTTTTTGCCATTTCTCCCCCAGACCAGCAGATACATGGCAGCCAATCAGGAAGCTCTCCCTCCTGGACCACCCCCACACCCCCTGGACCACTCCCCTTCCATATATAAACTGAAGCCCTGCAGCGTTTTTTCATTCTGCCTGTGTGTGCTTGGAAGAGCTAGTGTAGGGAGAGAGCTGTTAGTGATTTGAGGGACAGTTGATAGTAAGTTTGCTGGCTAGTAATCTACTGTTCTTCAAACAACTGCCATCTAGCTGTGTGAGCTTGTTCACATTCTGTCTAAATATCAATAATAATACCGTCTCCAGAAACACCATCCTGAGTGACGTTTTTCAAGCAGCAATAATATTTTCCGTAATCCGTATCCACTGCTGTAGTAGTGTATACGTTGACCTTGTAGGCATTGTTTGCCCAGTCTTTAACCAAGTGCCACGTAGCTGTGTGAGCTTTTTCACATTCCGTGTCCAGAAACATCACCTGAGTGACGTAGTGTGATTTCTGCCCTTTACAGCACAAAATGCAGCGCTGTGTCAACAATGTATTTTTTAGAAACATTTTTGCCCTTGATCCCCCTCTGGCATGCCACTGTCCAGGTCGTTGCACCCTTTAAACAACTTTAAAATCATTTTTCTGGCCAAAAATGTCTTTTCTAGCTTTTAAAATTCGCCTTCCCATTGAAGTCTATGGGGTTCGCGAAGTTCGCGAACCGTTCGCATTTTTGTCCGGAAGTTCGCGAACATGTTCGCGAACATTTTTTCCGAGGTTCGCTACATCCCTACTCCTGGGGGCTGCTCTCGCGGGAAGTCAGCAACTCCTTGCCGGTCAGTCAACTCCTCCACATACCCGCTCTCTAGTGCTCATTGGAATCACGGAAAGGCACAGTGTTATTAAGATTAATGCGGCTTTATTATACGCACCAACAGCATGACAGACAGTGGGATGGTGAGAGTGCTACGCGTTTCGTGCCCTTAGCTCTCCTGGCACTTCGTCAGGGTCATGACCCTGACGAGTGCCAGGAGAGCTAAGGGCAAGAAACGCGTACCACTCTCACCATCCCACTGTCTGTCATGCTGTTGGTGCATATAATAAAGCCGCATTAATCTTAATAACACTGTGCCTTTCCATGATTCCAATGAGCGCTAGAGAGCGGGTATGTGGAGGAGATCATAACTGTGTCTGTTGGGTGGGACTGAGAGAATTTCTCCTGCACTGCAAGGAACCCATTGGGTGATGGAAAGTCTGGCGTTTTTCAGCTGCAGGTTTTATGTAAGTATCATATGAATTTTTGTATTCAATGCATGGGAAAGTTATTATTCTATTTTTTTCTAGATTAGCCTATTTTAGAAACAATACCTTTATTATTTTGCTGGCACTACTTACCTGCTTCAGATAACAACACTACCTGCTTTTAAATCTGACATGATCTGATGCAGGTCTGAGACGGAGTATTTTTGGATTCAGTTTTTTCCATCCTGGGGTATTATAAATCTTGAAAAGTTTTGAGGTTTTTTTCCCCTAATAATTCTGATATTAACCCCACAAAGCATCTTGGCTAAAACTGAACAAAACTTTCAAAATACTAAATACTGTATTCCTTCAAGACCCAGTGCCTTGTTCCCATTAACTTAAAGGAAAACTATACCCTTCAAACAATGTAGGTCTCCCTAAAATATATTGCATAAAACAGCTCATATGTAAAATCCTGCTTCATAGTAATATACTTTTTTTTAGTAGTATGTGCCACTGGGTAATCATAAATAGAAAAAATAAGGGCAGCCCACTGGGATTGTATGATTCATGAGCCAATTAACAGACAGAATTCTGTCTTTTGCTTCTACACTTCTTCCTGTTACAATTAGAGCTGCAGTATTTCTGGTCAGGTGATCTCTTCCTGTTACAGTTAGAGCTGCAGTATTTCTGGTCAGGTGATCTCTTCCTGTTACAGTTAGAGCTGCAGTATTTCTGGTCAGGTGATCTCTTCCTGTTACAGTTAGAGCTGCAGTGTTTCTGGTCAGGTGATCTCTTCCTTGTACAGTTAGAGCTGCAATATTTCTGGTCAGGTGATCTTTTCCTGTTGCAGTTAGAACTTCAATATTTATGGTCAGGTGATCTCTGAGGCAGCATGTGGTTCAAGGCAAGAGGACAATATATACTTAAATATATATTCCTGTTTGATAAGATTCTTTAATATGCCACTTACAGTAATCTGTTGCGCAAGTATTCATTTTGGTGGTATAGTGTTCCTTTAATCATTTAAGTACCATAGTCTGTGTCAACCAGTTTCTGTTTGGAATGAGCTGTCAGCCCCAATGCAGATCAGTCCCTGAAACTATAGGGTTCATTTACAACATGGAAGGCAGAGGGCAAAGTGTTCTGTTTGATAGACAGTAAAGGGCTTGTCTGTTCTCACTGACACTGAGTTCAAAGTGCAGAGTTCATTCATACCCCTGGCAAGAACACTAAGGGGCACATTTACTAAGGGTCGAAGTGAAAATCAGAATTTTTGTAATTTTTGGCTACTTCAATTATCGAATAGGCCAAAATTCAATTTGAATTGAAAAAAATTAGATTTGAAATTAAAAATTTCGACCATTTGAATTCGACCCTTTGCCACCTTAAAGCTGCTGAATTGCTGTTTTAGCCTATGAGGGGCCGCCTAGAACCTTTAAGGAGTGTTTTTGAAAAAATTTAGAAAATCTAATGATTTTGTTGAAAATCGTTCAAATCGTTTGGATGGAACGATTAAATCACACAATTTGAACAATACATATTTGATCGAAAACGGACCTATTCGATCGAAAACGGTCCATTTTCGATCGAAAACCCCTTTTAAAAAAATTTGATGGTAGAAGTTCAAAGTTTTTTCGCTTCGAAATTCAACCCTTAGTTAATGTTCCCCTAAGGGAAAGTTGTCTTGTACTTCTGACCGGGTTCTTTTTAAATAACCTGTTATGGCTAGTGATGGGCGAAACGGCCGTGTTTCGCTTTGCCGAAAAATTCGCGAATTTCCAGAGAAATTCACGAATTTTTCGCCATTTCGCGAAACGAGTCGCTCGTCGTTTTTGACGCGCGTCGCGACTCGTTTTTGCGCGGCGAATTTTTGGCGGTGAATTTTTCTGGTCGTTTCGCGAATTTATACGCCAGCGGCGAATCGTGGGAATTCGCCGCGAATTCGCCCCTGGCGAATAAATTCGCCCATCACTAGTTATGGCTCCTCAATTTTATACAACAAATAAATGAACGGATCAAGCACATTTCCATTTTCAGACTCCATTTTAACCAAAATATTCCCATTTGTTAATGGACCAATGTTTTCAACCCATAACGTTTAAGTACTTAATATACTTATACTTAATGTTGGAGATGTCTTTGCATGTGAAGCAATGAGTTCCTAATTTCATATTTTTCCTTTTCAACACATATTCCAGCATTAAAAGAAGTTTCAGTGTTCTCTGATCTGTGTTTTTTAAATTCTTTCCTCTTTCTTCCTCTTATTTTTCTTCCTATTGTTAATGAACCAATTTTGTAAACCCATAACTTTTTAGTATTAATACTTAGGGGCAGATTTACTAAGGCTCGAATTTTAGAAGTAAAAAAACTTTGAAATTCAACCCTCAAAGTTTTTTAAAGGGCTTTTTTGATAAAAAATGGACCTATTTCGATCGAATAGGTCCATTTTCGATGGAATAACAAATAGTTTGAATCGTTCAATTCGATTGAATAATTCGGATGATTCTCTGCAAAATCTTGGAACTTCGAATTCTTGGAGCTTAGAAAATGTTTTAATTGTTCTATGAGGTCCCCCATAGGCTAAAATGGCAATTTGGCAGCTTTAAGCTGGAGAATAGTTGAAGTAAAAGGATTTTTAAAGGGCAAGTACTTTGAAGTTGGAAAATTCTAGAATTTTCAGATTTTTTCAATTTGAATTGAAATTTGAGCCGAAGTAGCCCAAAATTACTTCGAAATTCGAATTTTGAAATTCTAATTTTATTTGAATTTTCACTTCGACCTTTAGTAAATGTACCCCTATGTACAGATGAAGCCACTTTGGATTGTGTTTTTGACACAGAATAACTAAACTCAGACTTCCCACTTTTCTCATTTAACACAGAAAATTGCCTGTGACAGCATCCAATCTAATTAAAGTGTGAACAATGGTGCTTTGGTATGCTAATGAAAAGGTTAAATGCATTAAATGAGTTAAGATAACTTTAGAGAACACAGTTTCTTCAATTAGCCCTGAGTCATTCGAGGTTGGAGTGCTCTACCTCATTAATTCCAATGTGGTTCCAGGTGCTATAGCAGTACTCTGACCAAACCTGCCTATGGTCAAATCATCAATCAAAATATCATGTTCACTGCAGCACACTGGAAAATGAAGTTTTGTGCAATTAGAATATTTTTATTTGACTCATAGTAGACAAACAAGCAGGCAATGTTTCGGACCCCACTGGGTCCTTTATCAAGATCATTCCCTGAGAAATTCAATCTTAGGGAATGATCCCCATTTTGGTAGGTTTAATCTGGCGAAGTAGGTGGTCGAATAAAAATTTGAAGGGGAAGTATTCGACCATCGAATTTTCAAATATTCGAATAAAATTAAATTGGAATATTCAAATTATTCAAATTCGACTATTCGATGGTCGGATTTGGTAGAATTTGCCTAATTTGCATATTCAAAATTCGAATTCGAATCGTTTTGAAAATTGAATCGAATATTCGAATTATTCATGTGAATTTATGTGAATTTTGTAAATCTGCCCCTTAATATAAACTATTGTTTCCTTCTATTGCAGCTGCACAAATAGAAAAGGTACTGCCAATGGGGATTATAATCGGAACTGTAGCTGGTGCTGTATTGGTCATCCTATTGATTCTGGGTCTATATTTATTTATTAGGTAAGAGATTACATTTTTGTTTAGATTTTTAGAGCTAATACAGAAGGGCGTATGTATGAATTATAGATTTGCATAAAAATGCAAAAAATAATTGCTTGCACAGTTTGATAATTGTTTCAAGAAACCATGCTCTTTTTTAAATTTAAGTCTTTTTACGTGGTTACATTTTTTATTAAAAAAGTCAAATTTTGTTCCCCAAACACATGCAGAAAGTCAAAGAAACAGGAATCTACAGGAGACAGGACAGTGGAGACCATTTATCAGGTGAGGCCATAGGTTAAACATGGCGAAGTAGGAAATCAAATTTAAATTTAAAGGGGAAGTAATTCGAAATTCGACTTGTCGAATAGTAGAATAGATTTTTATTTTATCTATTCGATTCGATCGAATTTACAAATTCGATGGTCGAATTTAACTAATTTGCATACTCGAAAATTCAACCAATCGAATTTTGTAAATTCGATTGAATTTCGAATTATTCCCATGAATTTGATAAATCTGCCCCTTTGATCCTCTTCCCCTTTAAGGGTGTTCTGTTTTAGCAAAGCTCAATCAAGAGGAAAGGAGAAACATCTCAATATTTTGTTTAGGTCAGAATGTTTTTTTTTAATGCACACTAAGGGGCATGAGAAAACAGAGCTGACCACAGACCACAAGAAGGAACTTTCATAGCTCTTTGTTCCCTTGTACAGGATTCAGGTTCAGATACAGTATATTTGTAAAAGGGTGAAATAAACTCTTTTTTTCATTCTTAGAGAATTATAATAAATATATACCTATCTATTAACACTGTGAGGCTTATTGTAAGAGTACCTGGGATACAGCAGGAGTACTGCTTGCCACTCCTGACTAACATCGCATCTGCTCTGCTGCTTCCAGTTACGCAACTCCTTTCTGATCTCATTCAGAGGGTCCGCATATGACATCATTGTGCTTAGTGCATAATTTGCATATATAAAGAGGTCATAGGCAATTTTGCACTGACCAACATAGGTCTATTTTTCATGCATTTCTAGTTTCTCTGTTTCTTGATCCTTTTTTTTTTCCTTTTGACTGTATTGACTATTCTTCTGTATCCTGACTTGGTTCTGTTTTTCTGATGGTTTTGATCATTGCCTGTGACCTTGACTACTCCTCTGGCTACTGATTCTTTACTGACCTCAGCCTATCCTTCAACTATACTTGTATACTTATACCTGTTACCTGTCCTTCTAGTACACGTTTGGTTCCCTTGTCTGCCATGACAAGGGAATAAACAAAAAATGTTTCAAATTTTTAGAGCTGACTGACTCATTCACTGTGTTATTTTTCTGTATTTATAGACTATGAATTACATTTTTTTTTTAAAATAATTATAATGTAGATTTTAAAGTGGACCCCTCACCCCAAAAAAATATTCAAAATCATATTTTATCACATTAGTCGAGCAAAATGAACACTAATTACACTATTTAATCTTGTTTTCTTCAGTCTGGGAATTCATAATTATAACAAGCAGGCAGGAGCCATTTTGTGGACACTGTTATTAAGGGAAGCCTTGCATGATCTCAGAATCTTGTTTGTGCACCAGAATGAGGGACCCAATGTCTATCCCCATGTCCTGGCTACACAATTAAATGGTTAAGAGAACTGGGGGAATGTGTGGGGAGCAGTGACATGTAGGAAGTGCTGAATGGAAAGTGAAAGTAATTATCTGCCTAAGGCATAGAGGAGGGACAGACAATATTTGATTGACAGCTGAGATTTTTAAATGAGCTTAAAACAGCTATGAATGCTTTGATAAAAATGTGAAATTGGATTTCATGCTTAATTTGAAAAGGACTTTTATTATACAGATTTGTGTGTCTGGGTGACGGGTCCACTTTAAATGAACTCCATAAGTAGCAATAGCTGTTGGGGAGGGGCATTGTGACCAAAACCCCTTCTACTGGCCCCATTGTATCCATAGCTAACTGACCAGTACACATCCAATCCAAGGTGGTGTTTCTTCTTTGTTCTACTTTCCCACCAAAAATCTTTAAACAAAGGAGCTCACAGGTTTTCCCTCCAGGTGAGTTGGACAAACCCCTCCAAGGGATTTCCCCCTCCCCTAATAATGCCACAGGGCCCCTGCCAATCAGAACTGCTAGGGGAGAGTTTTAACAGAAGCAGGGCTGGCCTCCTAGCCAATCAACCCTGGGGGTGGAGAGAAGGGCAGGGTCACCAGATGCAGGGTAGAAATATCAGAGGGGAGGGGTGGTGAGAAGCTTTTTGTTCGTCTAGGGTGTAATCTAGCTGCGGCAGGACACCTTCCTCTGCGTTTCCTTGGAATTTACCCTTGCTGCGGCAGGAAGACTCCCCATCAGAGGATTGTTTATAACTGGACTCCCTTGAGGTATTGCAATTTTGTGGACTTACCTAAAGGAACTGAGCCCTTATACTTTGAAACTGCCTGAAGGAACTCCGTTCCCCTTGTCCTTGGATTAGCCTGGAGGGTGTTGGGCTAATCAAGAAAGTCGTTGGCAATGAAGGCTATCACCTATCGAGTCTATAGTTTATGTCATTTTCAAATGTTTTTTAGTTATCATCTATATTTTACATTTGCTGAAGCAATAGATTTCAAGTTCCATAGTAAACATGGGAAATTACATCATAGACTAAACTACTAGGGTTGAAAGGTAAGATACAATTACAATTCATGTAAAAGTTGAATAACGATCCAATATGCACAGACTTCTTGCTACTACAGAATAAGGCCCAGAATTTAAGTGGTATCAGAGCTTTTTGAAACCCCAATTAAACTCTTTTTCTCTAAAACCATGAATGCCATGAAGGTTATTAAAAGACCCAAATATAAAAGCATAAAAGAAAAGAAAGGGAAAAAATGGTGAACATCTCTAAAATCTATTTTAGTATTTTAGACAGTTACTGGAACAAAATATCCAAAAAGCTCTGAAAGAAAAAGGTCCAGTAGGATCAATGCAGCTCTTACTGAATTGTATAGGACTGTGATTGGTGTGATTGTTGTTACATGGTAAACTTTTATATTAGAGTTTTTTGTGGTTTTTCACTCTGAGGCTGATTTATCAAGGTTAAACTCCCATAAACTCAATATCTGACAGTCGAAATAAAAAAAAAAAAAAATTGAATGAATAGGATTGAAGTGAAAATTCAAATCAAATTTAAATTGAATTTGATTTGATTTATTCCAGTTTGGCAGGTTTTAGGTGGGGAATAGTCTAATTCGGATTCTTAAAGGGACAGTGTATGATAAATCTCGAAAATCTAATTTGAAGTTTAAAAAAAAACTGAAATTCAATATTAACAATTTTGAAGTCGAATTTTACAGTTTTGGCCATAAAAAACTCAAAAATGTCAAATTCAAAAATTCAAATTTTTACTTCAAACCTTGATAAAGCTGCCCCTTAGTTAATCTTGTAGTAAATTTTTAGGGGTTATTTATTAAAACTCAAATTTTTCTCACATTAAAAATACAAATTTCACCTAACTCTCAACCACAACTTGGCTTTATTTACTCAAAAATCATGCTGGAAAAGTGTTGACAAAATCAAGAGAAAATTCGAATCATGCAACCTTTTCTAATTGTAACCCAAAAACCTCCAATTCTTTTCAAGTTTTCAAACAAAAATCAGAATAAAACAGCCCAAAACTCTCAAACATCATGAAAAAGGGGATTAAAATTTTTAGCCGCTTTGGAATATAATAATAAATATTACTATACAGGTAGGAGACCTGTTATCCAGAATGCTTGGGACCAGTGATTTTCCTTAAGTGTATTAAAAAATTATTTAAACACGAAATAAACCCAATAGGCTGGTTCTGCCTCCAATCTCAGTTGGGATCAAGTACAAGATACTGTTTTATTATTACATAAAAAATGAATTCATTTTTAAAAATATGTATTATTTGATCATAATTAATTAAATCTCCAAAAATACAAACTTATTTCCCCTAAAAACTCGACCCAAAAAATGGAGGCTTCAAAAAGAATAACTATGATTCAGAAAGAAAGGGAATCCCAAATTTAGTAAATCTGTCCCTAATTGTAAAACATATATAAAATCTCATTCATTTGTGGGGAGAAAAATAGAAATTACTAATAGAAATTTTTTGATTTTTGTCTACATTTTTACAGAATGTCCAGACTCCTGAAAATCCTTACACTGCCCTTCAGATGAGAGACACAGCAGTATATGAAGTAATGAAGGTAAAACAGTCTGGATAGATTTGATATGAATATGGAGCATGTGGGGTGCATTGGGTCTGACTAAGAAGCATCTCAGATGTTTTCCTGGTTGATCACCTGACATTAATGGTCATAGGCAGAGAGTGTTTTTTTGTTTTTTATTTCGGTAGTCTAATATTATTTTCCACTGGTGGAGAAACAGCTGATTCAGCCACATCTCAGGTTATTTTGCCTAATTCTGTACTTTCAGAAGCAGCCAGGACAACATAATGCAGCAGCTTTCTGACAGCTATTGTTTCTCCTATTCAGTGTTATCTCTCTAGGGGGGAGATTCATCAAAGAGTGAAGTTCCGCCACTAGAGGGAAATTCCACAGCTTTAAGTTAATTTCTATGGGATTTTGAAAGGCCTATTTATCAATAGGTGAAGTGAAATTTCACCCTTTGATAAATACGCCTTACAAAATCCCATAGAAATGAATGGAGAGCTGCGGAATTTCCCTCTAGTGGCGGAACTTCACTCTTCACTGTTTGATGAATCTACCCCTAGGAGTCATGAGGTCTTGGTTCTATTTCTACTAGTTGGGGATCATTTTCAATTCTACTACTAGGTGGGACATAGGAGTATTTTTATCACTGCAAGCATTTTCTAAGTTCAATTTCTTCTATACAGTGATAAAACCTTCTCTGGCTCAGAAGAGGCTGGAGTGTCAGCAACCTTTGCCTCTCTTTGCTGTATTTGGGGTTAAAGTTCCCACTGCCTCTCACTGTGCAGTGTATAATGTATCCATGTCTAGTGATGGGCGAATCTCCCGAGATTCACTTCGCCGAAAAATTCGCGAATTTCCAGAGAAATCGGCGAAAAATTAGCGAAACGAGTCGCGGGACGCTTTTGACACGTCGTTTTTGGAGCGTCGCGTCGCTTTCGTCGCGTCGTTTTGTCGCGTGACTCGTTTTTCCGGCGAATTTTGCCAAGCGAAATTTCTCTGGTGATTCGCGCATTTATTCGCCAGCTGCAAATCGCTGGAATTCGCCGCGAATTCGCCCCTGGCTAATAAATTCACCCATCACTATCCATGTCCTTTAGTGCACAAGCTAATTCAGACTCAAGGTACATGGGACAATTTTTCAGAAGTGTAGTTGGCAGGGAAACACCCAGCACTGCTAAGGCACACGCTCTTCTTTCTTCTTGTCCCAAAAACTCAAATTAGAACATTTCAATATCCATATACTAGCAGTTAGCTTTTAGGTTTGACTTTGATTGTTGCATAACAATCATGTAACCCCCAGAAAATGTAGGAGAAGGCAAACATTGGCAACTACACAATTTATTGGGCACTAGAGATTCCAATTCTCACCATTGAAAAGGTAATTTCAGGAGATTGTCACTAGGGATGGCGCGAACCGCGGAAAAAAAGTTCGCGAACATGTTTGCGAATTTCCGGAAAATTGCGAACGGTTCGCGAACGGTTCGCGAACCCCATAGACTTCAATGGGAAGGCGAACTTTAACAGATAGAAAAGACATTTCTGGCCAGAAAAATGATTTTAAAGTTGTTTAAAGGGTGCAACGACCTGGACAGTGGCATGCCAGAGGGGGATCAAGGGCAAAAATGTATCTGAAAAATCCATTGTTGACACAGCGCTGCGTTTTGTGCTGTAAAGGGAAAAAAGTCACTCAGGTGGTGGTTGTGGACACTGCAATATTATTGATATTTAGACAGAATGTGAACAAGCTCACACAGCTAGATGGCAGTTGTTTGAAGAACACACTGGGCAAAAAATGCCTACAGGGCAAATAATGGCTACAAGGTCAACGTATACACTACTACAGCGGTGGATACGGATTACGTAAAATATATTATGGCTGCTTGAAAAAAGTTACTCAGGTGCTTTTTCTGGAGAGGGTAATATTATGGATATTTAGACAGAATGTGAACAAGCTCACACAGCTAGATGGCAGTTGTTTGAAGAACAGAAGATTACTAGCCAGCAAACTTACTATCCACTGTCCCTGAAATCACTAACAGCTCTCTCCCTACACTATCTCTTCCAAGCACACACAGACAGAGTGAAAAAAACGCTGCAGGGCTTCGGTTTTTATAGGGAAGGGGAGTGGTCCAGGGGGTGTGGGGGTGGTCCAGGAGGGAGAACTTACTGATTGGCTGCCATGTATCTGCTGGTCTGGGGGAGAAATGGCAAAAAAAAAGCGCCAACTAAGGCGAACCCAAATTGGCGAACGTCGCACGACGTTCGCGAACTTCCGGCGAGCGCGAACTTCCGGCGAGCGCGAACAGCCGATGTTCGCGCGAACAAGTTCGCCGGCGAACAGTTCGCGCCATCCCTAATTGTCACCCATAGGTAGCAAAGATTTCCTGTGGGCATTAAACCTCCCTATGTGCTGCCACCTAACCATGAATGGGAGACAGCATAGAGAGTTATGCCTCTTCCCCACTTGCTAAAATGCAGGACAGTATCTCTACCAGCAGTGTTATAAGCCCACAGCAGAGCAGGGACAGCAGCATACTAACATGAAGGCACTATCAGTTCAGGCAGGTGACTCTTTCATGAGAGGTGTCAGGGAGCTGCTGTCTAGTTACCTGCCCATTGTTCTGTTGATTGGCTGCTAGGGGGAGAGGGGTTGGCATCACTCCAACTTTCAGCAGTAAAAAGAGACTGAAGTTTATCATTGCACAAGTCACATGGCTGGAGGCACTTGGGAATGTATGAAAATGGCTGCCTCATGTTAAGTTTTAAACATAAATATTACAAATAAAAATGTATGTAGAATTTAATAAAGGATTCTGCTGGAGGAAAGATATTAACTGATTCTTTTAGGGATTAGTTTGAAAGATGAATAATCATCTATTATGGGAAGGCCTTCTCTCATAGGGGTAAATTTATCAAAGAGTGATGTTCTACCACTAGAGAGAAATTCTGCCGCTCTCCATTCATTTCTATGGGATTTTGAAAGGCCTATTTATCAATGGGTGAAGTGAAAGTTCTCCCTTTGATAAATATGCCTTTAAAAATCCCATAGAAATTAATGGAGAGTGGCGAAATTTCACTCTAGTGGCGGAACTTCACTCTTAACTTCACTCTTTGATAAATATACCCCATAGACTCCAGTTTAATCAAATTATTGACATTTTTTAAAATGATTTTCCTTTTCTCTGCAATAATAAATCTGTAACTCTACTTGATTCAAACTAATATACAATGAATCCTTATTGGAAGCAAAACCAGCCTATTGGGTTTATTTCATGATTACATGATTTTCTAGTAGACTTAAGATATGAAGATCCAAATTACAGAAAGTTATCAGATCTGTTATCCAGATACCCCAAGATCCTGAACATTCTGCCTAACAGATTTCATACCTGAATTACACACTTGGAGCCACAGTAAACAGGCATAACATATAGAAAATTGCGCTGATGATTTTGTGGAATGAATAAAATATTATAGTGTAATAATCATTTTTGTCAATACATTTTAACAGAATTCCCAGCATACTGAAAGTCCCTACACTGCTCTTCAGAAGAGAGACACGGCCGAATATCATGAAATGAAGCTAAAAACAACCAGAAAGATTTGATATTTCTTCCTCCCAGTTAAGAAAAATAAGAAGAGGAATGCACGGGATCTGAACTAGGAGATTTTCCAGTGATCTCCCTTGTTGGTCACCTGACTGGAAACATTAACTGTGATGTCAATGAAAAGAATACACGTACTAACAGCCAATGAATTATACAGAGAATACATTAGATATACACTGTCCAGACCTGCCCACAGGTATAATGAGTGATGTGCCATTGCAAAAAAAAAAATTAGCCGACAAAAACGAGCCGCACGTCGTTTTTGACGCGACGCGCCGAAAACGGCGCGCGACTCGTTTCGCGAATTTTTCGCCAATTTGCGAATTTCAAAAGAAGCGAAGCGCGGGAGTTTCGCCCATCACTACTCACAACATGACTTTAAAGGAGTGGTTCACCTTTAAGCAATTTTTTACTGTGTTTTAGAATGACCAATTCTAAGCAACTTTGCAATTGGCCTTGATTATTTTTTTCATTGTTTTTTTCTTTTTATTTTTTAAAGTACCTTCTTCTGACTCTTTACAGCTTCCAAATGGGGGTAACTGATCCCACCTAAAAAACTAATTCTCTGTAAGGCTACAAACATATTATTATGGCTACTTTTTATTACTCATCTTTCTATTCAGGTCTCTCCTGTTAATATTCCAGTCTCTTATTCAAATCAACGCATGGTTGATAGGGTAATTTGGACCCTGGCAACCAGAATGCTGAAACTGGAAACAACTGGAAAGCTGTTGAATAAAAAGCTAAATAACTCAAAAACCACAAATAATAAAATGTGAAATCCAGTTGCAAATGGTCTCAGAATATCCCTCTCTACATCATGCCAACATTAATGCAAAGTTGAACAAGCCCTTTAAGTGACACCCTCATCCTATAATATCTATTTCTCTTACTATAAATTAAATGGGCCCATTATTGCTCAGTAATATTATGTACATTATGGGACATGCTTGGGACCTGGGGTTTTCCAGATAAGGAATCTTTCCATAATTTGGATCGTCATACCTTAAGTCTTCAAAAAAATCACATAAACATGAAATAAACCCAGTAGGCTGGTTTTGCTTCCAATAAGGATTAATTATATCTTAGTTGGGATCAAGTACAAGCTACTGTTTTATTATTACACAGAAAAAGGAAATTTAAAAAAATGTATATTATTATTATTATTAATAAAGTAAAACTATAACAATGAACAATGTGTGTCTCTGTAAGATATTGCATGAAACAGCTCACATTTAAAACCCTGCTTCATGTAAATAAATCATTTTCATAATAATATACTTTTTTAAAAGTATGTGCCATTGGCTAATCATAATAGAAAATTGACATTTTAAAAATAAGGGCTGTCCACTGGCATCCGATTGTAGGATTCACGGTGCACACAAACAAACCAAACATACCATACATGTTAGGTCACATGAGCTGATTAACAGACAGAGTTGTGTCTTGCTTCCACACTTCTTCCTGTTACAGTTAGAGCTGCAGTATTTCTGGTCAGGTGATC
>CM044444.1:99764331-99783302 GCA_024363595.1 Xenopus borealis
ACCTGCTATCCCACAGTCACACTCCCTTCCCAGAGACTATTACACCACTGTTACTATAGGAACAATCTCTCCCTACTATACCTGCTATTCCACAGTCACATATACAGTCACATATAAAAAAAATACCCATTCACAATACATAAGATGGAAGCTTAAAGGGCAAGGAAAGGCAAATAAATAAAATCCCATTTTTACTTTCTTTAATGAAAAAGAAATCTATCTCCAATATACTTTAATTTTAAAATGTGTACTGTTTTTATAAGAAACCTGACTGTATGCAGTGAAATTCTCCCTTCATTTAGTGTTTCTGGCAGGGAAACAATCACTTATGAACAGCAGGGGGAGCCCCTGCCTTACTTACCAGCCATGCAGAACTCAAGCAGACCATACTGAGCATGTGCAGTGCCAGTGTCAGACAAAGATGTATAACAAAGTTACAAGATGACAGCCCCCTGTGGCCAACTTTGAAAGCATAAATCATTTGTTTGATTAGGCTTGTGGTGCAGTAAGTTCATGTTTATGTTTAGTATACAAAATACACCATTTCTAGCCCTATTCTATTTTACACTTTCCTTGTCCTTTAAATGTGTAAATCAAGTGTATGATAAGGAATGCCATTGGGACAGGGACAGATGTGAGTCATTATTTATTTATATATAAACATATATAGAGAAAAGGGACAGTAATAATTCATCCTCTGTCTGAAATTCAAATCACTAATGCCACTAAACTACCTTAATGTAAAATGCTTTCTTTTTTTATAAATAGATGATTTTGTTTTCTAATGCAAGAAAAAGGCCAGTACTGTGTGTAATGTTACAAGATGGAGAGCTACATGCACTTTCATAGGATCATTCTCATGGTTTTTCTTCAAGGTAATACCAATACTGCCCCATTAATGTACAGATAATCCAGTGCTTGAAAATATGTCATTTGAACTTCATACCAATAATGTGTGGGTCGAGAAATACTTGAACTGCACCCAACCCTAGAGAACTTGCACCAGACCCTAACATGCTGCATGCTCCTCTTTATATAACTGTGCTTGACCTGCCCCGCTGTGACATCACAGAGGGGGTGGGGCATGCTGGTGCAAGTATATAAAAAGGAGTGCATCCAGAATGAAGTGGGGCATTGGGTGTTTCTTTACTGGTAAATTCCAGCTGACACAAAATATCTAACCCTAAAGTTAAAAAAACCCTACCCCCCCATCCCCACCAAGACCCCCCTCCCTCCTCCCCTTTAGGAATTGGTCTTCATTGGCGCCATCTTCAGCCGCTTCGGTAATCTTCTGAATGAGACATTTCGCCTGATGCCTGAATCTGCACCGAGGGGTGAGTAAAATGTTAGGGGTATTTGGGGGGATGGGAGGTAGGGTTTTTTAAATTTAGGGTTAAGTTCTCCTTTAAAAATAAACATATGCCACAGTAAGTAATCAGTAAATATAATGATAAATGTAACCCTTTTCTTCACACACCTCCTGTAGAATCAGATCACACTCATGTTTCCGGGCTGATAACTGTGTGGAAATCCAGCAGACCTAGATCTCTTTGCTAGAAAGATACTGGGAACTGGGATTTACAGCGCAATGCCTCCACCTAGTGTCCGACTTTTGGCCAGATATCGATTGGGGAAGCCCGTGGGAGGTCCCCATACACGGGCCAATAAGCTGTCTGTCGGCAGCTTTTATCGGCCTGTGTATGGCCAACTTAAAGGACATGGAAAGGCTAAAAAGTAAAATCCCATTTTTACTTTCTTTAAAGAAAAAGAAATCTATCTCCAATATACTTTAATTAAAAAATATGTACCGTTTTTATAACAAACCTGACTGTATGCAGTGAAATTCCCCTTTCATTTACTGCTGTGGATAGGAATTGTCAGATGGTCCCTAACTGCTCTGAAGAGAAACAATCATACTTATGAACAGCAGGGGGAGCCCCCGCCTTACTTCCCAGCCATGCAGAACTCCAGCAGCTTTGTTTGTTTCCCTGTAGAGCAGTCGGCGACTGTGTAGAGATTTGTATTGGATTTTATTTTTGCCTTTACATCCCCTTTAATGTTTCCAACTCCAGCTGCAGGGACAAAGATCATGGAGCCAGATTTAAACAGATAAACTGGGATTCTATTTGGAGGATTATTTTGCTGCAGCCACTGGTTCTGCAGAGTTGGAGAAAGTTTGTATTAAACAATAGAAAAACTATAAAATCCACATTAGATTACATGACAACACAGGACCCAGTGCAGTCTGTATATTCTGATTATTAATCAGTCTTGTGTATCGGCTTCTGGCAGATATTATTTGACTTGTGCTGTTTTGATCATTTATGACGATCCCTAAGCTTAGCCCAGATCACACTGAGCATGTGCACAGTCTTGGTCTTGCAAAGATGTATAACAAAGGTACAGGATTACAGTTTATTTAGTTTACAAAACACAGCATTTCCAGCCTTTTACTATTTTAGACTTTCCTTGTCCTTAAAGATAGAATTAATCCTTATTGGAAGCAAAAACAGCCTATTGGATTTATTTAATGTTTATATGATTTTCTAGCTTTAAGGTATGAAGATCCAATTTACGGAAAGATCCATTATCTGGGTTAATTGAAGAAACTGTGTTATCTTAACTCATTTAATGCATTTAACCTTTTCATTAGCATACCAAAGCACCATTGTTCACAATGATGAACGCTTTAATTGGATGGGATGCTGTGACGCAATTTTCTGTGTTAAATGAGACAAGTGTGAGTTATTCTGTGCCAAACACATAATCCAAAGTGGCTTCATCAGTATGCCCATGCTCCCAATGACTCTGTAATATGCACTTTTTAAATAATGACCGCTAGTGATGGGCGAATCTACCCTGTTTCGCAGAAAAATTCGTGAATTTCTAGCGAAATTCGAATTCGCGAAACAAGTTGTGCGTTGTTTTGACCACTCATCGCGTCAACCTTGTCGCGCCGCAACATTTTCTACGCAACGCGTCAAGAACGATGCGCGACTTTTTTTTGCGAATCTTCGCTGGCGTTTCGCAAATTTATTCACCAGCGGCGAATCACGGGAATTCGACCGCGAATTCACCCCTGGCGAATATATTCGCCCATCACTACTGACCACATTTTCAGTAAGTAAAGGTCCTGTGTATCATTTCAGCTGCTGACAGGTCAACCCTAAAGTCTTTATATACTGTGTGTCTGTTTGTCAGGCTGCTTCCCAGGTTCCTACAGTCAGAATTGGGCAATTACCCTCCCTGAATCCATCAGAGCATTGAGAGGATCCTGTGTGGAGATTCCCTGCACCTTCACTCGCCCCACGGTTTATAAGGATTTCAATCTGATTTGGTACAAGGATATCAATCTTAAACTCGACGATATAATATTCAACCAAGAGAATCCTTCTGATGTGAATAAACGTTACAGAGGTCGCACTTCCCTGGTCAGCAGGGAATCAAACAGCTGCTCCCTGAGGATTAATGATGTGCAAGAAACTGACACTTATTATCCCTATATAAATGGAAACTGTCGTGTCTCTCTCATTAGTGTGTGTCAGAAAGTAAAGGTTGAAGTCTCAGGTAAAGTCTCTATGGGAAATATAAGGCTCTTTAATAATAACAACCAGGGCTGGCGCAAGGGAAAAGCTACAAGAGACGAGCGAATCTGTCCTGTTTCACTTTGCGAAAAAAATAGCAAAACACATTGAATTCAATAGACGACAACTTTTTTTGTTACAAGTGACAATGTTCTATGCACAACACTCACTCCAAATGCATTACAGTCAATGGGCACTTTTTCTTACGGCGACCTTTTTGCCTCAGCGATTTTTTTGTCTCAGCAAATTTTTGTCAAAATGCATTAACTTCAATGATTCATTTTTTCTTACGGCGACTTTTTTGCCTCGGCAAAACTTTTGTCTTGGGTACTTTTTTAGACACAGCGATATTTTTCACATCAAATTTATGTCAAAAAGATTTGCAGGTGGGGGATTTTATCTTTGAATCCACGCCTGGCGAAAAACAAAAAATCGCTCATCATTAAAGGGGTGGTTCACCTTCAAGTTAACTTTTAGTATATTGTAAAAGAGCCAATTCTAAGAAAATTTTCAATTGGCCTTCATTATTTATTTTTCATCGTTTTTTAATGATTTGCAATTTTCTTCCGTTTCTTTGCAGCTTTCAAATGGGGGGGGGGGGTCACTGACACCATCTAAAAACAAATGCTCTGTAAGGCTACAAATGTATTGTTATTGTTACTTTTTATTACTTATCATTCTATTCAGTCCCTCTCCTATTCATATTCCAGTCTCTTATTCAAATCAACGCAGGGTTGCTAGGTTAATTTGTACCCTAGAAACCAAATTGCTGACACTGCAAAATAAAGAGCTGCTGAATAAAAAGCTAAATATCTATAAAACCACAAACAATAAAAAATGAAAACCAATTGCAAATTGTCTCAGAATATCACTCTCTACATTATACTAAAAGTTAACTCAAAGGTGAACAACCCCTTTAAGAGGCAGGTTTATCAATGGTTGAATTTCGAAGTAATAGGAAGTTTTTTGAACTCCCATGACTAATAATTCAAAGAAAAAAAAAGACCAACCAAAATTAATTTTAAGAATCAAAGTTTTTTTCTGTGGGTGAATAGGCTGTATTGGAATCGTTCGAATCAAAGTAAGATCGTATTTGATCTACTTTGAAGTTTTTATTTGATTTTTCAAAGTCCACCAAATGACTCCAGGAGGTCCCCCCTATAGGCCAAAACAGAAAAAACAATATGGGTGATGACGAAGTTTTAAATAGACAGTACATGATAAATTTCGATGTTCAAATAGTCACAATTTTTTCAGATTTTGGCCTATTCAATTGTCGAATTACACAAAAATAGCAAAAAATTTGAATTATTTTATATCGAATATTTACTTTCATAAATTTGCCCATATCTGTCACTCTACATTTTGTTTAAAGTTTTTCTCATGGGAGATCTGAGCCCCTAAAATACCCAACATCCAGATTTAAACATAACACAAGCATTAATGCAGTGGCTCTTTATAACTGTAATGTATGACACGGGGAAAAGCGAGGGCATACAAGCACTTTCGCAAAATAGGAGAGAAATACTGGGTCAATTGACTTTGTTGCATTTGATGTAAGAAAAAAATGCTGAAAAAAAACGCTCACTGACTCCACTGCATTTGAAAAATTTGGTGAAATTTTACCATTTTGCTAATTTTTTTCAGAGGTTTGACTATTTTTCTGTACTTGCAAATCAGGAATCATAAGATTTGGACTGTATATTTTAAATGGAGGGATTGCTTTGCTGGCGTTTCTTTAAGTTTACATAGTAACTAGTGATGGGCGAATTTATTCGCCTGGGGCGAATTACCGAATTCACGAAAATTCTCCGACGTCTCATTTTGGACACGGTGTCCATTGCCTGCGTCCAAAAAATGGACGCTGGTGTACGTTTTATTCAACGCCAACAATGGTCGCCCACGTCCAAAATGAGACGTGTTTCACAAATTTTTCTCAATTTCGCGAATTTCTAATAGAAATTTGCTAAATTTTGGCAAAGCGAAACGCCCCAGATTCACCCATCACTAATAGTAATGCCAGATCATGAATGTGTCCCTTCTGATCTTCACATATTATTGACTAAGCCCACAGAAATACAGAAATCATTAGAAATGCAACATTTAACATAATAAACCATTTAGTAATTAATTAAGCAGAACTTGCAATTATAGTAGACTGAGAACCCTAAAGGGGTTGTTCACCTTAAAATCAACAATAAGGGGCCGATTTACAAAATTTTTGTGAAGGATTCGAAATTCGGCCGAATTTGCTGCAAAATTCGACCGTATCGAATAGATCGAATGCACTGATTTGAATGAGGGACTGGAATATGAATAGGAGAGGCCTGAATAGAAAGATGAGAAATACAAAGTAAGAATAACAATACATTTGTAGCCTTACAGAGCATTTGTTTTAAGATGGGGTCAGTGACCCCCCCCCATTTAAAAGGAATTAAAAGGAAAAAAAATAAAATGATGACCAATTGAAAAGTTGCTTAAAAATAGCAATTTATAATGTACTAATAGTTAACGTAACATTGAAGGGGATCAGTTTATAGGGGAGCAATGCCAGTTGCTAATTAAGGGTTTGGTTTCAATTAGACAATACAGCTTGGCAATACAGAGAATACTGAGGGGCACATTTACTAAGGGTCGAAGCGAATTTTCAAATAAAATTTAAATTTTTAAAATACGAATTTTGAAGTAAATTTGGGCTACTTTGAATAGCCCAAAATTTGAGAACTCATGTCCGACAATGAGGGAGATTCTTTTTGTAAACAATAGTTAAATAAAGCCTTTCTGGAAGCAGCCAAAAAAAAAAAGGTTTGTCAATATTTTACTCTCTTGGGACTTAAAAATTAGAAGAAATCCTGTTTTCATGTAGATGCAATAAAGCAAAACCTGGAGATCATTTTTATTTTCAGACTAATGTTCAAAAAAATTAGTGTCTACCCTCCAAAAAATACTAATCTTTGAGCAAGTCCATAAATAGGGGAAAAGGGACGCGTTGATCTCATCACACTGAGGACAATACGATACGGGACTAGAAAATAGCCTTAGTAACTTCTAGTGATGGTCGAATTTATTCCCGCGATTCGCCGCTGGCGAATAAATTCACGAAACGCCAGCGAAAATTTCGCCTGGCAAAAATTCGCCGAAAAAACGAGTCGCACATCGATTTTTGATGCGACGCGTCGAAGTTGACGCGACCCGCATCAAAAGCGTGCCGCGACTCGTTTTGCAAATTTTTCGGCGAAGCGAAACTGGGGAGATTCGCCCATCACTACTAACTTCAAATGTTGTATCCTCCAACTGTCTGCTAAAATAATTTTATTGTGATTGTTAATAGACTTCACCAAATCTGAGGGAGAAACCTGACATTGTAAAAACTCAGTCTATGCCATATTTTGAAGGTATAAGAATATACTGGCAATGCCATAGTCAGGTCACGTTAACTAATATTAATAATTAATATAGTAACTGAATGATTTCTTTTAGATGATCCCAACAAGCCATCAATACAGATCCCTTCAATTCTAACTGAGGGGGAAAGTGTCTCCATCTCCTGCTCTGTAGAACACACCTGCCCCTCCAGTCCCCCTACTCTACAGTGGAACACAGCTGAATATACTATTACTTACAATCAGGAGAGACTTAAGGATGGAGTATGGAAAGCTACATCTGTTATGGAATATCTCCCCTCCTACCGGCATCATAAGACTGACCTTATATGTGATGCAATATATCCAAATGGTCTCAAATCCAAAAGATGTTCTGCCCCTTTAAACATAAGATGTAAGTACTGACTGATCAGAAGAAATTCATATTCATTATTCCATATTTTATGAAAGTTCCAGTAGCAACTTGATTATGTCTAGAATTAAAGGGTTTGTTTACCTTTAAATTAACCTTATAAGTATAGAAAGTTACAACTATTATGGAATATCTCCTCTGCTACCAAGATCATGAGACTGCACTTTTATGTGAAGCTACAAACCCTAACAGACTTCAACCCAAAAGACGTTCCTCCAATTTAAATATAAGACGGAAGTACAGGTATGGTACCAATTATCCAGAAACTTGTTGTCCAGAAAGCCCCAGATTATGGAAAGGCCATCTTCCATAGACTTCATTTTATCCAAATAATCCAAATATTTAAAAACTATTTCCTTTTTCTGTGTAATAATAAAACAGTAGCTTGTACTTGATGTCAGAATAAATGAAAAAAAGTCCCAGTAATCCGTATACTGCTTCTCAACAACTGCACACTCCGTGTCAGTGTGTAAAATTCCTAGTAATTCAAAATTAGTTGGAGAGCAAAATTCCTCTTTATAGCAATTTCATTTTATTATGCAGAAAAGTCCTGCACGACATGTTTCGGCTACAACAGCCTTCATCAGATGCACCTGATGAAGGCTTTTGTAGCCGAAACATGTCGTGCAGGACTTTTCTGCATAACAAAATGAAATTGCTATAAAGAGGAATTTTGCTCTCCAACTAATTTTGAATTACTAGCTTGTACTTGATCCCAACTAAGATATAATTAATCCTTATTGGAAGCAAAACCAGACTATTGGGTTTATTTAATGTTTATATGTTTTTCTAGTAGACTTAAGGTATGAAGATCCAAATTACAAGAAGATCTGTTTTCTGGAAAGCCACAGGCTCCAAGCATTCTGGATAACAAGGTCAATGCCTGTATCTTTAATTGCCTTGCTATACTAATTCTGTTTCTTTACTAATCATGTAAAGGTGATGACATAATCATCTCCCATTTGTATAATTTTTTAGGGGAGATTTAACAAGGGTCGAAAAGAAAATTCGAATTTAAAAAATTCAAATTTCAAAGTAATTTTGTGTACTTTGACAATCAAACAAAAAAAAATCTGTTGAAATGTAAAAATTCGAACATTTGAAAATCAAAGTACCGTCTCTTTAAAAAAAATTGAATCCGACACTTTGGGGGACCTCCTAGAATCCTTATGGAGTCTTTGGCTTCATTGTGAGAATTCAAAAGTTTTTGTGTGAAATCGTTCAAATTGTACGATTAAATTGTATGATTCGAACAATTCAAATTCAGTCGAAACGGACCTATTCGATTTTTCAATTTGAAATTTGACCCTTGATAAATCTTATGAAGACTTATAGAGAAACTGACAATTATTTTCAATTGGAAAGGGACAGAATTTCTATAATTTTGTGCTGCAAAGCTTTGAACTTGCACAGTGGAGGATTGTGGGGCCCCTCTTTCTACGCTACTGCTGGGTTCCGTGGACCTGAGCTCTCTACAATGGGTGGGTTCATGTTGCCTGCCTTCTTCTTCCAGCTAGACCCAGAAGCAGAAATAAAAATAAATATTCAAGACAAGAAAACAGAAATAATATTTGAAAAAAGATAGATGGCCTCCTGATCACACTGGGCCCCTAGGCTATAGCCTGTGCATTAATCCACCCCAGCCACGTATGCATATTGCCATAAATAGGGAGAAAATACCACCCAGTCCAGTCTTTTACTAATAATCATAGTCCTTTCTCTGTTACCAAAACTCCAGTTGCCTCTTCCATATAGTACACTTAATTAAAGGATTAGGGTCACTTACAGGTGGTATCTCCTGAGTGGGTGGAGCAGGCAGGAGGGACTATGCAGGGTTGGGGCTTTATTATTCTCCTTTAAGGTGCAAAACCCATCACTCCCCACTAAGGTAGGTATCTCCTCTAGGACCTTAACCCAAGTGGGTATGACCTGCCACCAGGCAATGGTGCATCTGACCCTTCACTGAAGATATTTGTTGGAAATATGTGTAATTTCTCCTACATAGGTCTTACTGCATAGACCAATGGCATACACCACATATGATGACTGCCATGTATAATAACTCTGTATATGAAAACTCTTGCCTTCCACTGAACACATCCCAGGCATAGAAATGTGCCATTCTTTTTTATTTTGTCCAAAGTTGTCTGTATCTTTCCAAGTTATCTCACCTCTTCCTTGGGAACCTCATTCCTAACCATCTTATTATGATGGTGATAGTCTGCCATTGGTCATTCTATAGACTCTCCAATCCCTGGATAGGATTTAAAGAACAAGGAAAGTGTAAAATAGAATAAGGGTAGAAATTTTGTATACTAAACATAAACATGAACTTACTGCACCACAAGCCTAATCAAACAAATGATTTATGCTTTCAAAGTTGGCCACAGGGGGCTGTCATCTTGTGACTTTGTTATACATCTTTGCAAGACCAAGACTGTGCACATGCTCAGTGTGATCTGGGCTAAGCTTAGGGATTGTCATAAATGATCAAAAAAACAAAGCTGCTTGAGTTCTGCATGGCTGGTAAGTAAAGCAGGGGCTCCCCCTGCTGTTCCTAAGTATGATTGTTTCCCTGCCAGAAGTTAGGGGCAGTCTGACAATTCCTATCCACAGCACTAAATGAAGGGAGAATTTCACTGCATACAGTCAGGTTTCTTATAAAAATGGTACACATTTTTTAAGTAAATATTTGAGATAGATTTTGTTTTCAGTAAAGAAAGTAAAAATGGGATTTTATTTCTTTGCCTTTTCTTGCCCTTTAATTCATTACACTAAATCACTAATAGCAGAAATCCAACCTTTTCACTACCCTCTATGTAGTACTGCTCCTCTAGTTAAACCTCAAACATGGGTAACCCTTGTAATGACCATGCCCTACAGTTGTACCCCCCACAACCAACTCCTATGGCTGACCTGCTGATAAATATAATTTTTCCTTTACCAGATTCTCCTCAAAAAGTAACAGTTGTCCTATTTAATGGGAAGAATGAACTTATAGAAGGTGACAATGTGACTTTAGTCTGCACCAGTGATGCCAACCCTGCAGCGAATGACTTTATCTGGTACAACAATAAGAGAGATGAGACTGTGGAGTTGAGAGAGGAACATGGGCAGAACATAACTGTGACTGTGGGATGGGACAGAGACAAATTCTCCTGCACTGCAACGAACCCACTGGGAACTGGAAATTCCAAGGTTTCGGAGCTGAAGTTTTTTTGTAAGTTTTAACTATAGTTTTGCTATTTTATCCATTGAAAAAATTAAACTATTCTGCAGGCTGCATTATTTAACTGGTTCTGGGCCACCAGATCACTTGTTCATTATCCATCCTTTTATACCTGCCTACTCCTTGTAACACATTTCAAAACACTTTTATAGAACAGATCATACGTGTTCATTATAATTATTTCTATAGAAACAACAATAACAACAAAAGCAAGAGGTGACTGCAATTTTGGAATTACTTGTACAGCACATTTTATTTCTTATATTGGGAACTCTAAATTTCTCCTGTTGACAAATAAATCTCTAAAAATCCTGTAGGAATGGAGAGCGGTGGCTTTTAACTGTGGTGACTGGTGAACTTGAATTTCACACTTTGTTAAATTTGCCCCTGAGTGTTTCCAAGTGCAGAATTTGTATCAAAATGTGACAGGTGAAATGGGAAAAGTTGGACCTTAAAAATAACGGAATGTTGATGTAATTGTACTGTGTTTCTTCAGATAAAGCCAAACATGTCACAATTACAGGAAAAGATGAAATTGAGGAAGGATCAGTCCTGGAACTTAAATGTCAATTCTCAGACTATAACCCACCAACAACTAAGTACAACTACAGCTACAGCTGGTATCTAAATGGGAATCATGTGAATGGGGAGACTGGCAGAATATTACAGATAAATAACATTACAAAGTCCCATTCTGGCAACTACAGCTGCAATGTGCAGAACAGAGCCGGACATTCCTATTCCCCATGGTTTGCTGTCACAGTGATGTGTGAGTATATATATGAAAAAACACCAGCGTTTTTTAGAGCTTTTATGAGTTTCCGGCATACAGGATATGATGTCACTGACATACAGTCATATGAAAAGGTTTGGAGTTTTGTTTATCATTGGCTGAGCTTTCAAAGTAGCAACTTCCTTTTAATATATAACATGCCTCATGGAAACAGTTGTATTTCAGCAGTGACAAAGTTTATTGGATTAACAAAAAATATGCAATAAAGATGCATAACAAAATTAGACAGGTGCATAAATTTGGGTGCCCCAACAGAGATATTTCATCAATACTTAGTTGAGTTCCTTTTGCAAATGTAACAGCCTCTAGACACCTCCTATAGCCTTTGATGAGTGTCTGGATTCTGGATGTGGGTATTTTTGACTATTCGTCCATACAAAATCTCTCCAGTTCAGTTAAGTTTGATGGCTGCTGAGCATGGACAGCCTATTTCAAATCATCCCATACATTTTACAGGATATTCAAGTCGGGGGACTGTGACGGCCATTCCAGACTATTGTACTTGTCCCTCTGCATAAATGCCTTTGTAGATTTCATAGTGTGTTTAGGGTCATTGTCTTGTTGGAATAATCAACCCCTGCAGTGTAAATTCAACTTTGTGACTGATGCTTGGACATTATCCTGAAGAATTTGTTGACATTGGGTTGAATTCATCCGACCCTGGACTTTTACAATGGCCCCAGTCTCAGAACTGGTCACACAGCCCCAAAGCATGATGGAACCTCCACCGAATTTGACAGTAGGTAGCAGGTGTTTTTCTTGGAATGCTGTGTTCTTCTTCCACCATGAAAAAGTGCTTTGCTATGACCAAATAACTAAATTTTTGTCTCATCAGTCTAAAGCACTTTGTTGCAAAATGACAATGGTTTGTCTAAATGAGCTTTTGCATCCAATAAACAACTCTGTTTATGTTTGTGTGAGTGCAGAAAGGGTTTCTTTCTCATCTCCCTGCCATACAGATGTTCTTTGTGCAAATTGCGTTGAATTGTAGAATAATGTACAGATCCGCCATCTTCAGCAAGATGTTCTTGTAGGTCTTTTGAGGTGATCTTTGGGTTGTCTGTAACCATTCTCACAATCCTTCTGTATTTTTCTAGGCCTGCCAGACTTGGGTTTGTGCCTGTGGCCTTCCATTTCCTGATTACATTCCTTACAGTTGAAACGGACAGTTTAAACCTCTGAGATATGCAGCTTGTTGTAGCCTTCCCCTAAACCATGATACTTAATTAATCTTTGTTTTTTTGATCTTTTGAGAGTTGCTTTGAGGATCTGTCACTCTTCAGAGGAGAGTCAAACAGAAGCACAACTTGCAATTGACCATTATTAATACCTTTTCTCATGATTGGACACACGTGCCTATGAAGTTCTAGGCTTAATGAACAAATCCAACCAATTTGGTGTTGCCAGTACTCAGTATTGAGCTCATTTCAAATTAGCAAAATTATAAGGGTGCCCACATTTTCTAAAATTAATTTCATTCAACTGAATACTGCTTTATTAAAAATCTTTTTTCACAAAACACTCCAGTTCCTGGGAATTGAAAGAAATAACTCTGTTATATTTTTTGTTGAAAGTGGAGTAAATTATTATGCAGGCTGAGAGGGGTTCCCAAACTTTTTCATATGACTGTAAGATTGAGGAGGATGTAGCTTCATCTTATCAGTTTGCCAGTTATAAGCTAGCGAAGGAAACTCTGGCGAAAGGGGTAAACTAATGACAAATTTTCACTTTAGTGAATTTGTGGAGTAAATTGTTCACATGAGCGAAAATTCACCTGTTGATTGGAAGCAAAACTGCACTGGCCAATGTCTCTTTTGCTAGTGAATTGTCTTCTACGCCTGTTAGTAAATTGGCAATGTCCCTGCAGATGAGATTTCTGGTGAATTTTCGCTAGCGATTGCCACTGCGTCCTTTTGTAAGTTAACATCAGTCAAGCTTAATAAAGTAATTAAAATTTATCAGAATAAGTGATGAGTCATGGCTGTGCATATTTCTAGCCTCATGGGGAAAATAATCTCTCCCTTTTTTTTAAATAAAATCATTAATTTGAGCTTACATGTAGAAAAGGTGCTTAAACACTTTCTGAACTTTCAGAAGTAAATATAAATGTATTTTTTTTTCACACAGACATATCTGATTCCCCGGATTGAGAGAAAGCCATGATACTTTGATGAACCATTTCCCCAACCTAATTACGCAATTGATGCAACCCCTCCCTCACTACTGCACTAAATATAAATTATACTTTTCTTCTGTTGCAGCTGCACTGACAGGAGATGATCTGCCAATGGGGATTATACTTGGAGGTGTTACTGTACTGGTCATGGTATTGGTTCTGATTCTATATTTATTTCTTAGGTATGTTAATTTTTTTGTAGGGGATTATACACAGGGTAGTATGTATGGATAACATTAGTCTGGGGGCAAAACAGCAACCAATTGGTACTAGATGAGTACTATTCATGCAAAATATATTTAATTATTATACTGTGATTCTTATTATTGATATTATATAACAGAAGAACAATGGAACATAGTAACAAAGTAAGTTAGGTTGAAAAGAATACACACTTCCATCAAGTTCAACCTTTTACCTGACTAACTACTATTTGATCCAGAGGAAGGCGAAAAACCCATTCGAACCCTGTCCAATTTGCCTCAGTGGGGAAAAATTTCCTGACTCCAAGATACAATGGGATCAGTCCCTGGATCAACTTGTACTATGAGCTATTTTCCATAACCTTGTACTCCCTCACTAAACACCATCCAACCCCTTCTTTACCTACTGTATCTAATGTATCAGCCTGTACCACTGATTAACTTCCCTCCCTGTAACACCCCTTTCCTTCCTTTCCTCTAATCTCATTGGCTCCCTCCTGTCTGCTGGGAGGACAGTACCACTGATTCACTTCCCTCCATGTAACACCCCTTTCCCCCCTTTCCTCTAATCTCATTGGCTCTCTCCTGTCTGCTGGGAGGAGCTACTGGTGAATAAAGCATCCAACCCCTTCTTATACCTATCTAATGTATCAGCCTGTACCACTGATTCAGGGAGACAATTCCACACCTTCACAGCTCTCACTGTAACAAACCACTTCCCAATATTTAGGTGGAACCTCCTTTCTTCTAATTGGAATGGGTGACCTTGTGTCAGCTGGAAAGACCTACTGCTAAATAAAGCATTAGATAATTAGTGACAATTGATTTAACGTTTAATAAAATGTCAACATTTTTCCCCCAAACGCATCCAGAAAGTTGCAAAAATGTGAAGGTCTAGGATGCAGGAGAATGGAGACCAACATTCAGGTACTCAATTAGAAGAGTGATTTAATTCCTTTATATAAATATTTCCAGGGTATGAATTCCATGATTTCTTCTGGAATCATTTCTACATGGTTTCCGCCTCTCACAGCATACATTTAGTTAATATTACCCATGAAGATTAGTCCAGATGCTTTGTTAATAGTTTTTTTTTAATTAATTTGCTGATACAATTGAAATTAAGCCCATCATTGTTAATGTGTCTTATACATAGGGGCATTTTTATCAGTAAGTGAAATAGAGCTCACTACAGATGTATATTTCACCACTCTTTTTCATGTATGGGATTTTTAGAAGTGTATTTATTACAGGGTTACTCTTTAAAATATACACCTCTATCATTTTTATCCAGTGAAGGGTGCAGAGCACAGTCCTCTCTGCTTGAGAACTAAGGGTCTTTGCTCTTGCACTTCAGATCGGGACTTTGTCAATGACCTCTATTGTATAGAAGTTTTTCCACTTTCATATGAAATATAACTATCCTTAATAGGGCTCAAAGCTGGCTATACACAGGTAGATCTCTCCCCGATATGCCCACATTGAGGTGGGCGATATTGTGCTGATCTGATCGTGGGCTCTAGGGCACAACGATCGGATCAGAATGAAAGAGATATGGGTGGTTGGATCACGGGACCTTATCAATGCACATATGTGGTCGCTATCTGTTGGCATTTTTTAACTTTCGGCCTGATATCGATCGGGGAAGCCCTTTGGATAACCCCACAAACGGGCCAATAAGCTGCCAACTCAAGTCTGTCAGCAGCTTTTATTGGCCTTACTGTTACTACCTAGCAATTTTAATCTATGGTGCAAATTTCCTATCAAGAAATGAGAATTCACTGCCACACACAACTTACTTGCATGTAGGGTGCATTCAATTCACAGACTGCCTCCAAGTCCAAAAGTATCCAAGCTATGCAAAGGCAAGGAGCACACTAATTCAAGCCTTCATCTTGTTTATTGCAGACATTGTGGCACCCACAAGCTTTCGGGGACCGACCCTTCCTCATGTACAAATACACAACACTGAACACAAATTAAGTTTGAAAACCTTACAGCCCATGTTCAACAGAAATGTAAGCCATTAACCTCTATCTCAGTCGTTTAATTAATCACAGTCCAAAAACGACTTAAAGGGCAAGGAAAGGCAAATAAATAAAATCCCATTTTTACTTTCTTTAATGAAAAAGAAATCTATCTCCAAGATACTTTAATTAAAAAATGTGTACAGTTTTTATAAGAAACCTGACTGTATGCAGTGAAATTCTCCCTTCATTTACTGCTGAGTACAGGAATTGTCAGACGGTCCCTAACTTCTGGCAGGGAAACAATCATACTTATGAACAGCAGAGGGAGCCCCTGCCTTACTTACCAGCCATACAGAACTCAATCATCTTTGGGGTAAATTTATCAAAGAGTGAAGTTTCGCCACTAGAGGGAAATCCTGCAGCTCTCCATTCATTTCTATGGGATTCTGAAAGGCATATTTATCAATGGGTGAAGTGAAAGTTCACCCTTTGATAAATACGCTTTTAAAAATCCTCAAGCATGTAGAGGTTTCATCACTGATCCAGTTTCAGTTTCAACCCCCACAGTACTCCTGCGAAGGCTGGGTATGTGATGTCTCATTTAGAGGGGAAACTGCTAGAATGGGCAACACCACTTTTTGAGGAGAATTCTCGACTGACCTTCGATGCCAAGGCTTTCTTTCAGGTCTTCCATACTGTGTTTGATGCCCCTGGTCATGTCGCTAATCCCTCATCCCAACTGCTACAGATTCAGCAGGGGAACCACAGTGCTAGTGAGTACGCCATTTATTTTCAAACTTTGATGGCTGAAACCAACTGGAACAACGAGGCGTATGTGGTGGTGTTATATCAAGGCTTGTCATCCAGACTCAGGCTCCAAGGATCGTCCTGAATTATTGGAAGACCTGATGCTCTCGCCATCAAAGTAGACATCAGAGAGTACCAGTCTGATAAAGAGTGAAGCAAAAAGGGTCCTGCCTGGCCTGGCACCACGCTTTCAGAGACCCCTCCTTTCCAGTCCTGTCACTCCGCCGCCTGCAACACCCTCAGAGGAACCTATGCAGATCGGTCAGATGCGCCGCTCTGAACAAGAAAAGCTCCAGAGATGTTTGGCTGATCTATGCCTATATTGTGTGGGAAAAGCCCATTTCACCAATCATTGTCCCCTGAAATCGGGAGGCTCTCGGAACGCAGGTGCAAGGGGGCCTATCGGCTCCCAGCAAGATGAGTGCAGACCAAGGAGGAAACTTTAGGGTTAAAAGTCCAAGTCTGCAGTACCAATAGGGATAATTTGAAGACATAGTCAAATACAGGCAAAAGGTAGGCAGCAAGGATCATGAAACAGGTACAGGCAAGAGTCAAAGTCCAGAAACTCAGTCAGAAATCATTTAGGAACACCCAGGAATGAAGGTAGCAATTCCTATAATCAGGCATTGAACCCTTGACCATTGCATCCATTTATTTAGAATTTTGGGGCCAGACGCGATGTGATGATGTAGAGCATCTATGCGCCAGCATCACTGCCCTGGCATCACTGTCCACGTGGCAGCAAAGGGTGCTGCCATCTTGGAAGCAGTGCTGAAGTGGAGCGGCACACGATTGGGTGCTCCTGACTTCAGGTAGAACTGGGGAAAATTACCAGGTTGGCATTGAGCCTCTGCCCCAAAAGTACTCTCATTAATTCCTATTGCCCCTGCAAATATGCCTGATAGAACTACTGACGTATCTGCTTTTCTTGATTCCGGGGCTGCAGGAAATTCCATGATTGTCGACTTTGCCAAATTCCTGAGAATTGCCCTATTCCCTCTATCTAGTCAGGAAGGAATTTTTCCCCCTCTGAGGCAAATTGGAGAGGCTTAGGATGGGGCTTTTTGCCTTCCTCTGGATCAACTAGCAGTTAGGCAGTTAAAAGTAAAAAAAAAAAAAAAAAGGTTGAACTTGATGGACGCGAGTCTTTTTTCAGCCTAATTTACTATGTTACTATGTTAATCCCCTGAAGATTTTGGCAATTTCGACTGCTGACTATGGAGATAATCTAGGGAGACTACAGGGGAACTTCCATTGTCAGTTGGATCCCTACATCAGGAGAGACAGTTTTTTCTTTTAATTTACTATACCTTGGATCATACTGTTGACTGGTCTACTAATCAGGTATCTCATTGGAGCCCTTTTTGTCAAAAAACTGTTTGCCATCTGAGCCCATTCACCGGGTGTCCCTCACTGCATCGGAGCTGCAATCTTCTTGAAAAACTTTTCTCCTGCTTAACAAAATTACGACGTCGGAGATCATGAGCTTCTGGCAGTTAAACTTGCACTCAAGGAGAGACGACACTTCCTGGAAGGTGGTCCTCATACTGTAACCATTTACACAAAATTCATGGAATTCATCCAGACTCTCAAGAGACTGAACTCTCGTCAGTCTCAATTGACACTCTTCTTCTCACATTTCAACTTTGTTTTGACATAATGTCATGGCTCCGGGAATCAAAAGGCAGATACCCTATGCCTTCGCATCGGTGAAGATCAAGAACCAATTGCTCCCCCCACAAAGATCGTTGCTTCCCTATTTACACAACTAGCCAGTCTGATCTTATCTGTCCAGTCTTCTGGAATTCGGGTGATACTCGCATTCTGTATACCCATCCTTCAGCAGCATGTTGCGTCTGAACCTGAGTTTGGCGCCTACATGCGTTCGTGTGAGTACAGCCCCACTGAAAAGCATTGAGTGTGTCTATACCTGCTCTCCCCTGCGGCTGAATGCAGCAAATGCAGCAAAACGGAACGCAGGGGAGCACATGTAAAAACGCCCGTGTGTAAGGGCCCTAAGTCTCTTTTGGACTGTGATTAATTAAACAGCTGAGATGGAGTTAATGGCTTACATGGCTGTAAGGTATTCTTGATTTGTGTTTACTGTTATGTGTTTGCACCTGAGGAAGGGATTGGTCCCCGAAAGTTTGTGTGTGCCACAATGTCTGCAATAAACAAGATGAAGGCTTCAGCCCGTGTGAATTGGTGTGCTTCTTCCTTTTGCATAGAAAGTTTTATATCCACATAAAAACATAGTAAGTTAGGTTGAAAAAAGACACGTCCATCAAGTTCAACCTTAATTCTTCATATAACCTGTCGAACTGCTAGTTGATCCAGAGGAAGATGAAAACCCAATTCCCTCCTTTCCTCTAATCTCATTGGCTCCCTCCTGTCTGCTGGGAGGAGCTACTGGT
>CM044444.1:99797263-99834379 GCA_024363595.1 Xenopus borealis
TCTCTCTGTACAGACTATGAGCAAACTTAGGGACTGTTCCTGCTGAATTGTGCGTAGTAGTGATTATGGTATTTCTGCATAGGCTCTAAGCAAACTTATGAGGCGTTTCTGTTTAGCTAAAAGGGAAGCAGCACTGAGACTATATTTTGGGACATCACAACTTTGGGAAAATTGATTTTACTTAAAAGACTTATTGAACTTAAATATCAGTCAAGGATTCACTTGATGCATTAAATTCCCTGGCCCCAAAGCAATGACAAAAAATGTATAAATCTGCAGGACATAATGAAGTTTTATACAACAGTTTGCGATATGTTAAAGAAGAAAACATGAAACACTCTTAAGTAAGAGGAAAGGAAACTTCCTCTTCTGCAACAAAGAACGGGGACAGAATATCATGTCTACATATATAGAACAGAACGACAGAGTCTTTCACACACCCATTAACTGCTGCCGCAATGTTCATACTCACAGATCCATAACCGTAAGTAGCACATACCGGAATTTTAAAAATCACTTATTTATTTTCAAAAGGTTAAAGGACAAGGAAAGTCTAAAATAGAATAAGGGTAGAAATGTTGTATTTTGTATACTAAACATAAACATGAACTTACTGCACCACAAGCCTAATCAAACAAATGATTTATGCTTTCAAAGTTGGCCACAGGGGGCTGTCATCTTGTAACTTTGTTATACATCTTTGCAAGACCAAGACTGTGCACATGCTCAGTGTGATCTGGGATAAGCTTAGGGATCGTCATAAATTATCAAAACAGGGAAACAAACAAAGCTTCTGGAGTTCTGTATGGCTGGGAAGTAAGGCGGGGGCTCCCCCCTGCTGTTCATAAGGATGATTGTTTCCCTGAGGGACCGTCTGACAATTCATACCCACAGAAGTAAATGAAGGGAGAATTTTACTCCATACAGTCAGGTTTATTATAAAAACGTTAGCCATTTTTTTTTAATTAGAGTATATTGGAGATAGATTTCTTTTTCATTAAAGAAAGTAAAAATTGGATTTAATTTTTTTGCCTTTCCTTGTCCTTTAAAAACATATTGTGTGGATTGTTTGGCCCTGGTCTTAGACCCTTATCAGGATCCTGCAAACCATACAAATACACCTTTTATAATCCCCTGCACCACACTGCCCGAAATGAAGACACCTAAACCCGCTCCCAAACATGTCAGAATATAAGACGTATCAAAAATGTGACCTAGGACAAAATAATGCGGAAAACTTCTCACTCAATACATATGTGAAAAATGTAAAAAATCTAATGAAAACAAAAATTATTATCTCTGGTGTAAAAAGCATGTATGGCGCTAATGTGTTTAATATTTTAATCTAAAAGTACTTCATTTGTAAAATAATTTTTTACCTCTGACCACCTCTCCTGGGTGGGGTATATGGTCATTACATTGATATGGTCAATACCTATATATTTAAAAGTGGGTAAATGATGACCCTTTTCCAAAAAATGTTTTGCCACCGGTTTCAATGTTCTGTCGTCCCTAAAAGACCGATTATTGCTGATCGTGTGCATCCACCCTAAGGTCTGATCCATCTTGTTATTGAATAAATTACATGTTCTATGTGACCTGATGGCAAGACCCTTGTTCTTATTCCCACTGTTACTATAGGCACCATCTCTCCCTACTATACCTGCTATCCCACAGTCACACTCCCTTCCCAGAGACTATTATCCACTGTTACTATAGGCACCATCTCTCCCTACTATACCTGCTATCCCACAGTCACACTCCCTTCCCAGAGACTATTATCCACTGTTACTATAGACAACATCTCTCCCTACTATACCTGCTATCCCACAGTCACACTCCCTTCCCAGAGACTATTATCCACTGTTACTATAGACACCATCTCTCCCTACTATACCTGCTATCCCACAGTCACACTCCCTTCCCAGAGACTATTATCCACTGTTACTATAGACACCATCTCTCCCTACTATACCTGCTATCCCACAGTCACACTCCCTTCCCAGAGACTATTATCCACTGTTACTATAGGCACCATATCTCCCTACTATACCTGCTATCCCACAGTCACACTCCCTTCCCAGAGACTATTATCCACTGTTACTATAGTCACCATCTCTCCCTACCATCTAATCCAAACCCTAAAATGAGTTATCAATGTTCTAAGGTATTGATTGATTTCTGAGGAGCACTGGGGACGCACAGCTCCACAGTGCTCCAGCGTCTGCGTACTTGTACTTGCAGGGAGTTGGGAGTGCAGAGGTGCTAGAATTGTGCGGCATAGGGGGTCTGGGCAGGGAATGCAGCTCTTGTCAGATCAGCTTGTGTTTGGTCACACACAGGGTTAGGTCAGCCCAAATACTGACCTCAGCTTCAGCACCACTATATGTGACCGCACACAGTCTAATCAAATCAATGGAGCAGGGGCACTGAGCAGATCTGCTTCTCTCAGTCTGCTAAAATAAACAGGCTGACAACAGCCCGAGCCAACAGACTGTGCAAGTTATTGAAGAATAACACAATCCAAATATGAGTTCACTTAGAGATAAGGAGGAACGTGTAACATCAGTGTATAGGCATCAGTGATGAGCAAATCAGACCCGTTTCACCAAAAACTTGTAAAATGGCAACAAATCATCAAAATGCATTGAAGTGTATGGGTGACCGATTCTGTGGCAACATTTTCCACTGGTTACAGTCTATGCCGCCATTTTTACAGTGAAATTTGGTGAAAAATGTGGCTCATCAATTAATTATAGGCATATACTCACAGCACCAGTTGTCAGTATAATTCCCCACAGGGTGTAAGAGACAATACAAAGCAGACACTCTGACACTTATACTAAAGGTCAAAGTCAATATTCAAATAAAATTCGAATTCTGAAAATTAATTTCTAAGTAACTTTGGGCTACTTCGACTATCGAATAGCCCAATATTCGATTCAAATAGCAAAAATGTTAATATTGGACAAGTCCAATTAAAAATCCTTCAACTTCGACACTTTACCACCTTAAAGCTGCTGAATTGCCATTTTAACCTGTGGCAGACCTCATAGAACCTGTCCTGCAAAATATTCAAAGTTCCAAGAAATCGAAGGATTTTGAGCAAAATCCTTCGAATTGTTCGATTTGACTGATGCAATTAAACAATTTGAAGGATTTTTATTATATCAAAAAGCCCTTTAAAAAACATTTGAAGGCCGTTAGTAAATATGCCTCTTAGGGGGTTATTTATTGAAGTTTGATTTTTTTTCTGGTCAGAGTTTTTAAAGGGGAAAACCATAATTGTTTCATAGAATTTTTTTTTTTAACCCTGATTAAAAGTAAAAAAAATCTCTAACTCAGACCTGCTGAGTTTATGTAGAAGTCAGTGGCAGATGTCCCATTGATATCATGATCTGTGCTGGGTTTCTTTCAATAATTTCGTGGTTTTGGGTCAAATCCGAAAAAGTTGCAGGTTTCGGTGACAATTCTGAAAAGAATGTGCAATATAATTTTTACTAACTATTTTATCTATAGGTGGGAAACTCTATGCAGATTTGGTTGGAGTGGCTACTTTTCAGCAATTAGTACTCAGGATACTAATTCCACTCAACACTCCTCGGTGGAGCCTCAGCTGCTTGCATATATAGCCCTGACCATCTATCACTCCTAGAGTGACCTATTAAAGTGAGTAGCCTGTCACTAGTTAGAGCTGACCTGTTTAAGTTCTATGTGCATCCCTGCTGTTATCGCTACATTGAGAACCTCTCCATGCTTCCTTTCCTGTTGTGTCCTTCTTTTACATTTGTCTTGAGTAGAATGTATTGTGCAAGAAGACCTGTGATGTTCATTCCTTTTAGTAATTAGATGCTTATTTTTTAATGCAGGAAAAGGACAATTCTGGGTGCAATGATGGAGAGCTCCATTCACTTTCATAGGATCATTCTCATGGTTGTTCTTCAAGGTAAAACCATCACTGTCCCCTACAATACAGATGATTACATTTTAGAAAACAATATATGATTTGTGTGTCTCATCCCGCTGAGTAACACAGAGTACTGTCAATGTCCCAGAGAGGCATAGGCTTATTTTTATTGTCATATTTCAACTGGTACAGTATGAACTAGTGAATTGGAGGCGTTTCGGAAATTTTTTTGCAAATTTCTCCAGAAATTTTGGCAGAAAATTCATGAAACACCACCGCGTGTTGGACGCGGTCGTCCATTGCTGCTGTTGAAAAAAATTGACCCCTGCATCGAAAATTAGCGTTTCGCAAATGTATTCGCCTGCGGTGAATCGCAGGAATTTGCAGCGAATTCGCCACATGTGAATTAATTTGCCAATCACTACTATGGACCCAAACATATCAACAAACATATCCCACTGTGAGTGGGCAAACCTGTCTTGTTTCGCTTCACCCAAAACAGCGCAAATTTGCCACAATGCATTGAAGTCCAGGAGTGACAAATTTTTATAGTCTATGGGTGTAATATTTCACGAGAAGCTGGGTATAAAAATTTGCTCATCGTTTTACATTACAGTATTATAACTGTTACAACTGTTGGCAACATTACGGAATTTGAATCAAATTTGAACTTGAATGTCAGGAAGGCTATTAACATCTTCAATTGGCTCAAAGGACCTCTGCCATTGACTTGTACATGAACTCACCTGGTTTTAGGTGGAAAAGTATTGAATTAGAACTGTTTCTAGGGTTGAGTTCTTAAAAATCTCATTCAAATTCATGTTGGGGGGATTAGAATTCAAATGTGTACATTTTGACACAAAAAAATGAAAAATTCAAATTTACCATTCAAATCTTAATGGGATACTGTCATGGGAAAACTGTTAATTTTGGTGCTCCAGCAGACTTCTGCATTGAAATCCATTTCTCAAAACAGCAAACTAGAGGCCTGCCCGGGTCAATTTTTTGTGACACGTACATGCAACCTGCAAACCCAAAGCCAGACCCGCAACTCGCATTGTTACCCCCATTGTACCGTTTCTGCAACCTGGACCTGCGACACGCTGACCATCAAGAATTAGGAAGTGCTGTCATGCTGCCAATCAATAATCAGGAAGTTATGTCATGCTGCCAATCAATAATCAGGAAGTTATGTCATGCTGCCAATCAAGAATCAGGAAGTGCTGATTTTGTAACCGGAAGTGACATCGGAAGTAGGTCTGGTCAGAAAAATTTGTAAAAATCGCTATTGAGAAGACCTGCAGCCTGACCCGCAGAACTGCCGACCCGCGTCTATGCCCGGAACTTCTGCCCTCAACCCCCCAGGGTACCGCAGGTACTCGACCTGTTGCAGGACTCTAGAGCAAACAGATTTTTTTATTTTCAATTTTGAAATCTGACATCTAGATATTTTGTCAATTTCTCAGCTGCCTCTGGTCATGTGACTTTAGGATGAACCAGGCAGCTGTTATCTTGTGTTAGGGAGCTGGTATCTGGTTACCTTCCCTTTTAACCACTTTTTGGTTGATTTTTGTTTTCTTGTTGTTTTGTGGAGAAAACTCACAATTTCTCTTGTTGGTCCAGAGTTTTTTTTTTTTTTTACCTTGAATTACCTCTAAATTCGAATAGTATCTCGAATAGTGTCTAAAACTCGATCGAATATCACAGACCTGAATTTAACTAAAATCTAATTGATTTTTTCTCTCTGAAAATTTGAAAGGCTATTAACATCTTTAAATCGGTCAGTGAACCTCTGAATGAAAGGAAATAGTAAAGGTTTAATAAATGCAGGGAGGTGCTAGAATTTTATTTATTTTTTTTTCCCCCTTTAAGCTGTAATAAATCTCT
Organism: Xenopus borealis; assembly: GCA_024363595.1. NCBI lineage: Eukaryota > Metazoa > Chordata > Amphibia > Anura > Pipidae > Xenopus > Xenopus borealis. Next base: position 99,803,058 of record CM044444.1, read on the forward strand.
GGCTTCATAATTAGTGATGAGCGAATCTGTCCTGTTCTGCAGCTCCAAAAATGTGTGAACCAGGGACAAATTGAATTGCATTGAATGGCATTTTTTCGCATAAGCTGAGCAACTTTTTGTTAGAGTCTATAGGAGAAAAACAGGGGAAAATTTCACTCATGAATAATGCAATTCAAGAAATATGTTCTCTTTATTGATGGTCAAGAGGCTCCTGTGCCTGTTCTTCTGAGATGTGCCCCTTGGTTGCCTGTGACTCTGTAAATTGACTTTTAAAAATTTATTTTTTTAAATGACTGCATTTTGACTCAAAAAGGATTTTATGTACAGTTTTGCTCTCGCTGGTCATAGAAATGTGATACAGCCTCTAAATACTGTTAGTGTTGCACTAATGTGTCTGTTTGTCAGGCTGCTTCCCAGGTTCCTACAGTCAGAATTGGGCAATTACCCTCCCTGAATCCATCAGAGCATTGAGAGGATCCTGTGTGGAGATTCCCTGCACCTTCACTCACCCCAGTTACTATAAGGACTTCAATCTGATTTGGTACAAGGAAATCGACTTTCAACGCGACCATATAATATTCAACCAAGAGAAACCTTTTGATGTGAATGAACGTTACAGAGGTCGCACTTCCCTGGTCGGCAGGGAATCAAACAGCTGCTCCCTGAGGATTAATGATGTGCAAGGAAATGGCACTTATTATCCCTATATAAATGACATAAGGTTTCAGACTGTGAATGTTCAGGTCTCAGGTAACGTTCTATATAAGAAATATAGGGTCGTACTGGAGCCCCGACGGCCCCCTCCCAACCTCTAAACTCCCACAATAAATCAATGTTCCCTCTCAGTTGTGTATGCATAGAAGAAGAAATTGTGGCGCATACAAAGAATTTTGTGTGTAAACATCAAATTTTGTATTTATTTAAAATGTGCTCCAAAAATTTTTTTTTTTTGGCACATGTGGCGGAGAAGGAATTAGTGGGAACATTGCAGTCAATGCCTTAGTGAGGTTTCATTATCCGCTAATAATTGTAACTGAATGATTTCTTTTAGATGATCCCAACAAGCCATCAATACAGATCCCTTCAATTCTAACTGAGGGGGAAAGTGTCTCCATCTCCTGCTCTGTAGAACACACCTGCCCCTCCAGACCCCCTACTCTACAGTGGAACACAGCTGCATATAATATTACTTACAATCAGGAGAGACTTAAGGATGGAGTATGGAAAGCTACATCTGTTATGGAATATCTCCCCTCCTACTGGTATCATAAGACTGACCTTATATGTGATGCATTGTATCCAAAAGGTCTCAGATCCCAAAGGCTGGTCACTTTAAACATAAGATGTAAGTACTGACAGTAGAAAACAATATAATAAAAAATTTAATGAAAGCTGTGGTAGCAAAAATAGTAATTTATAATAATTAGTTTAATACTAGGCTTGATGCTGTCTAGTTGCAGAATAATATTTATGATTTCCCCTTCATTATTTTTCAATTTACATTTTATCACTTGCAACTCTTTGATCCCATTGAAAATCTGCCAAAGCAATCCATTGTATTATTCTTATTAATAATAATATTTATTATTAAAATAACAATGATAATACTTATAGCCCTTACTTCCCTCCAATACCATGTCAGCATCACTTTAATAAGTGAGAGATCAGCAGATAGTGAAACTTACATTCTTTTTGTCCTCAAATTATTTAATTCTCCATCTTTGGGTCAGTGACCCTGGCAAACATCAGTCATTTTTAGCCAGGATGTAAACTGAATGTAAGAGGGTCTGAACAGAAAGAGAGGTAACAAATCTAATGACAGCAATAAACTTAACTCTCCATTACAATAATAACTGTAAATTACATGATCTGTTTAATATTTACATTTCATGTTGTAGAAGCCCAACCAAAGTTGTTTACTCTTATGTACAAAACTCTAACAAGTAATTAAATGGAGATCTTCCCCTTACCTGTTCCTCATATTTACTCAGTTTATTGTAATCTGACTAGCGATGAGCAAAAAATTCAATGGCTTAAAAAAAATTTCCCCACAACAATTTTTTGTCGCTGTTCCATGACCAGATAAAGGAGGTAAAAACTGAAGACCAAGTGCTTTTATAAAGATCCAGGTGAATATTAATATCCTCATATTTTACGACAGAATGACCACTGAGGACTGTTTTATTTACAAGATATTTATGGCCCTTGCCATGTCAATAAAGTTATAGTTAAAAGATGTGCCCTCCTATTGTAAAATATTGTGATATTGTAGGACACTGAGGAGTTCCATGACCATAGGAGGCCCAAGGCTAAAGGTCAAGGAACTCACAAGGATACTTCTAATATTCTCCTATTTTACCGTTTTTACATTATTTATTATACTACACAAGCTTCAGTGAGTCATGACACAAATTACATCACTGAGTATAATAAGTACACTATACATATATTTTTATAATTTTACTCTAGTTGTAAACTAAATAGATACATTTAGGGGCCGATTTACTACATTCACCTGAATAGATCGAAGTTCGATAACGATCGTAGGATTTTTTCGTTTGGTCGAATATGCATATTAGGCTAAGGATTCAAAATTTTTAAATTATTCGATTGCCTACTTCGCCAGATTGAACCTACCGAATTGTAATAGAAGCCTATGGGAATCCTCCCACAGGCTTCTGAGGCTAAGTCCTGATCGAATAGGATTCGTACGATCATACGAATTATTCCAATGATCGAATAATTCATTCGAATGATCGAACGATCGTTATTCGATCGTCGAATGATCGAATATCGAAGAAAAGGGTAGCCTAAAACTATTCAATTAGCATTCGAAAATCGAATGCTAATGAATATCGAGGAAAAACTAATATTTTTTGGGTGAATTTAGTAAATCTGCCCCTTAGTTGATCCATTTGTTATCTCTGTCCCTGCTGAGCAGAATCCCTGGGTTTCATTACAGGCAGCTGTTAGAACTGATGCTGCTGAGAAATGGATCAACTAAATGTTGCAAAATTGCAACAGTTCACATTTTGCTCCTGGATCACTGAGCTGCCAGAATGAGATCCCCAGAGACAGAAACATTAAACTTTAAACGTAAATTTTGGGAAAACGGTAAAAAATAAAAGATGGAAATCAATTGAAAAAAAGTCTTTGTTTCTAGGGAACAATCTGAAAACAACTGAAATGAAAAAAGTGTTTGGAAGGTGAACAACGCCTTTAATATGAACTTCTGTAAATAACTATGATCGAATGAAAGTGTAAATGACCTTTGGACTTTGGTTCCACTGCTTTCGTACATATTGAGGATTCATATGATGGGATGTTTGCGTCTATGTTCAGCTTTAGCAAGTGGGGTTGCTGAGCTGCTGTTAGGAAACATGAGAGCTTGAAAAAATACATTTTTAAAAAATAGTTACAAAATAACAGAACAATAAAGATAATTCTGATCCGTTATTAATAAATTAAGTTAAAAAATGAACCGTTCTTTTTTTTTTTTTAAAGTAAAACTTCTCCGAAATAGTCCGCCAAGATATTTTCCAGTAGGGACCCATACAAGTGTAACATCTAGAATTCCCAATAATGGTTATTCCTCCTATAGCTGTAAGATCTATACCACCATCCCTAAGGCTAAATATCATTTATTTTTTTTACCAGATCCTCCAAAAACTGTTGCAGTTTTATTTAATTGGCGTAATGAAATAAAAGAAGGTGATGAAGTGAGTTTAAGTTGTACCAGTGATGCCAGCCCTGCAGCCAATGACTTTATCTGGTACAACAATAAGAGAGATGAGACTGTGGAGCTGAGAGAGGAACATGGGCAGAACATAACTGTGACTGTGGGATGGGACAGAGAGAATTTCTCCTGCACTGCAAGGAACCCACTGGGAACTGCAAATTCCAAGTTTAATCAGCTGCTGCTTTTCTGTAAGTGTTAACTATAGTTTTTCAGGGTTTTTTTTCAGGTTTTTCAGGTCACCAGATCACTTATGATCCCTCCTTTAAGGCCGGGACTTGGGGTAGGCAGAAGAGACACGTGTCTAGGGTGCAACGGTAGAGGGGCACCAAGCATGTACCTCTTCTGATGCCGTCCTCTAGTTTGGACTGGTGTCCAGAAGCCGTGGCAGCATTGTGTGCAGTGGAGGGGAGCATCCTCGACGTCTACACTCTTCTGCACATGCGCACTCATGCGTACTCGATGGGGCGATGTAGTCTGCCAGGTTTCCTAGGGTTGAACAGCTGACTTGGCCTGGCACTGCCCTTCTTTTATATCTGCCTACAACTTGTAACACATTTTCATATCATTTTTATAACACAAATGTGCTAAATATAATTATTTGCATAGAAATACAGTAGAACCCCCATTTAAAATTTTTCAGGGAACCTGAAAATAATGATGTAAAAATCAGGAAAAATGTAAAATCAGGGAAACGTGTTAAAGGGCAAGGAAAGTGTAAAATAGAATAAGGGTAGAAATGGTGTATTTTGTATACTAAACATAAACATGAACTTACTGCACCACAAGCCTAATCAAACAAATGATTTATGCTTTCAAAGTTGGCCACAGGGGGCTGTCATCTTGTAACTTTGTTATACATCTTTGCAAGACTAGACTACATACACATGCTCAGTGTGATCTGGGCTTCTTAGGGATCGTCATAAATGATCAAAAAACAAAGCTGCTTGAGTTCTGCATGGCTGGCAACTAAGGCAGGGGCTCCCCCTGCTGTTCATAAGTATGATTGTTTCCCTGCCAGAAGTTAGGGATCGTCTGACAATTCCTATCCACAGCACTATATGAAGGGAGAATTTCACTGCATACAGTCAGGTTTCTTATAAAAACGGTACACATTTTTTAATTAAAGTATATTGGAGATAGATTTATTATGTATAGATATATTATTTATTTGCCTTTCCTTGCCCTTTAAAGTAAAAAAAAAAGTACTGAAAGGATATAAGAGTTTTATTTTGAGATATAATATTTACTGGTTAATAACAAGGGTTAAACATTGCAGTGTTAGTGTTACACTATGGGGGGCATGTATCTCTCTCTCTCAGATACACAACCTAAAACAATAAGTGATTGGTGCAGGGCTGGGGCATATAAGGGGCAGACTCATTGGAATTGACCATTTACAGGCAGAACCATGGTAATTAAACATCTGGTTAGTATTTCAACCCTCTTTATTTCAGTAATAACATTCATAGAGAAAAAAAGCTGTTTTTTGGGAACATCAGGACAAAATTTTGATGTGAAATCTGGGAAAACATTACTTAAAACAGGGAAATGCACCCACTGAAATGCATAATAAATTGGTGGGACCACAAAAAAAATTTAAAATGTGAGAGAACTTAAAATCAGGGGACTTAAAATTGAGGTTTTGTTGTAACAATAACAACAAAAGCAAGAGGTGAATAACATTTTGGAATTAGTTGTACAGAACTTTTATGTCTAATAGTGGGAATGTCTAATAGTGGGATTTTTAGAGGTGTATTTATCACATAGTGAAGTCTTTCACCCACTATAACTCTAAAAATCCAATAGGAATAGAGAGCGGTGGCTTTTTACTGTGGTAACTGGTGAACTTGAATTTCACACTTTGTTAAATTTGCTTAGTGTTTCCAAGTGCAGAATTTGTATTAAAATGTGACAGGTGAAATGGGAAAAGCTGGACCTTACAAATAACGGAATGTTGATGTAATTGTACTGTGTTTCTTCAGATAAAGCCAAACATGTCACAATTAAAGGAAAAAATGATATTGAGGAAGGATCAGTCCTGGAACTTAAATGCCAATTCTCAGATTATAACCCACCAACAAAGTACAACTACAGCTACAGCTGGTATCTAAATGGGAATCCTGTGAATGGGGAGACCAGCAGAATATTACAGATAAATAACATTACAAAGTCCCATTCTGGCCGCTACAGCTGCAATGTGCAGAACAGAGCCGGACATTCCTACTCCCCATGGTTTGCTGTCACAGTGATTTGTGAGTATTCGAGTCTGTATGTTACTAGTGATGGGCGAATCTCCCGCGATTCACTTCGCCGAAAAATTTTCGGCGCGTTGCGTCGTTTTCTTCGCGTCGCGTCAAAAACGACACGCGACTCGTTTTTTCGGCGAAATTTCGCTGGTGATTTGAATTTATTCGCCAGCGGCGAATCGCGGGAATTCGCCGCGAATTCGACCCTGGCGAATAAATTCGCCCATCACTATATGTTACTGTCGGGCTTAATAAAGTTATTAAAATTAATTAGAATAAGTGACGAGTAAGGGCTGTGCATAGCCATAATTCTAGCCTCAAAGGGAAAATAATCTCCCCCCTTTTTCATTAATTTGGACTTCTGTAGAAAAGGTGCATAAACACTTTCTGAACTTTCATAAGTAAATATAAATGTATTTTTTTCACACAGACCTATGTTAGAGTCCTGCGCGGGTCCATTTTTTGGGACCTGTACCCGACCCGTACCCGAAACCCGCAATCCACAACCCGGAACCGGTGACCCGCTGACCATCAAGAATCAGGAAGTGCTGTCATTGTAAACCGGAAGTGACATCACCAGAAGTAGCGGCGATCAGAAAAAGGAGTAAAAATCACTATGATGAGGATCCGCGACCTGACCCGCCAACCTGCAGAACCACCTGCCCGCTTCTATACACGCGGGTACCCGACCCTCTGCAGGACTCTAACATATGTGATTCCCCAGATGGAGCGAAAATCATGATACTCTGATGAATAGTGATGGGCGCATTTATTCGGCAGAGGCGAATTCGCGGCGAATTCCCGCGATTCAAGCTGGCGAATAAATTTGCGTAATGCCAGCGCTTCGTTTTTGACGCGACACGACGAAAGCGACGCGGGTCGTAAACGACGTGACGAAAACGCCGTGACGGGACTCGTTTCGTTTCGCAAATTTTTTCGGCAGTTCGCGAATTTCGCTGGAAATTCGCATATTTTCCGGCGTAACGGGGGAGATTCACCCATCACTACTGATGAACCATTTTTCCAACCCATTTAGGCAATGTAATGCAACCCTCTCCGTCACTGCTACACTTAATATAAATTATACTTTTCTTCTATTGCAGCTGCAGAGACAGGAGAGGATCTGCGAAAGGGGATAATATTTGGAGGTGTAGCTGGTGTTGTACTGCTCATAGTATTGGTTCTATATTTATTTCTTAGGTAAGTGTATTTTCTGTAGAATATGTATGGATAACATTGGTCTGGTGGAAAACAGCAACCAGTTGCCATTAAATGAGTACTATTCTTGCAAAATATATTTTATTATATACTGCGATTCTTATTAATGTTATTTAAGCAGCATAATAACATAGAAAGATAAGTTGAAAAAATACACACATTCATCAATTTCAACCTTTTAACGCTATTTTTACTTGCCTAGCTGCTAGTTGATCCAGAGGAAGACAAAAAACCTAATTTGAAGCCTCTCATATTTGCCTCATGGGGAAAAAATGTCTTCTTGACTCCTAAATGGCAATGGGATCTTCCATAACCCTGTATTCCCTCACTTGCTAAACACCATCCAACCCCTTCTTATACCTATCTAATGTATCAGCCTGTACCACTGATTCACTTCCCTCCCTGTAACACCCCTTTCCCTACTTTCCTCTAATCTCATTGGCTCCCTTCTGTCTGCTGGGAGGAGCTACTGGTGAATAAAGCATCCAACCCCTTCTTATACCTATCTAATGAATCAGCCTGTACCACTGATTCACTTCCCTCCCTGTAACACCCCTTTCCCTCCTTTCCTCTAATCTCATTGGCTCCCTCCTGTCTGCTGGGAGGAGCTTCTGGTGAATAAAGCATCCAACCCCTTCTTATACCTATCTAATGTATCAGCCTGTACCACTGATTCACTTCCCTCCCTGTAACACACCTTTCCCTCCTTTCTTCTAATCTCATTGGCTCCCTCCTGTCTGCTGGGAGGAGCTACTGTGGAATAAAGCATCCAACACCTTCTTATACCTATCTAATGTATCAGCCTGTACCACTGATTCTGGGAGACAATGCCACATCTTCACAGCTCTCACTGTAACAAACCCCTTCCGAAAATGTAGGCGGAACCTACTTTCTTCTAATTGGAATGGGTGACGTTGTATCAGCTGGAAAGACATACAAATTAGGCATTAGATAATTAGTGACAATTGACTTAATGTTTTATAAAAGTAAATTTTTTTCCCCCAAAACGCATCCAGAAAGTTGCAGAAACGCAGAGCTCCAGGAGGCAGGAGAATGGAGACCAACGTTCAGGTACTCTAATAGAAGAGTGATTTCTTCCGTTATATAAATATTTCCAGGGTATGAATCCTGTGATTTCTTTTGGAATAATTTCTCCACAGCGTCCACCTCTCAGAGCACACATTTAGTTACTATTACCCATGATGATTAGTCCAGATGCATTGTTAATAGTTTTTATTCTTTAAAAGTTGCTGATACAATTAAGCTCTTCATTGTTAATGTGTCTTAAAGATAGGGGAATCTTTATCAGTAAGTGAAAAAGTGCTTATTACAGTTCACCAGAGTTATATTTCACTACACTCTGTTTACATTAATGGGATTTTTAGTGTATTTATTATAGGGTCACTCTTTAAAATAAACACCTCTTTCATTTGTTATCCATTGAAGAGTGGAACAGTCCTCTTTGCTTGATAACTAAAGGTTGTTGCTCTTGCACTTCAGATCAGTACTTTGTCAATGACTTCTATAGTATGGAAGTTTTTTTTCGCTTTCATATGTGACAATAAAATAATGAAATTGAGTATAGAATAATGAGAAGTTTTTGTCTAATAAAAGACCTCACCTATTATGAGTAGCCTTATCTCTTATTTTTACTTTATAACAAGGTCTGGGTTATAAAAATACCTTCATATGAAATATAACCATCCTTACAAGGGCTTACCATTAGTACCTAATAATTTTAATCTATGGCACAAGTTTTCCATCCACATAATAACATAGCCAGTTAGGTTGAAAAAAGACACATGTCCATCAAGTTCAACTTTTTAAGTCTATATATACCCTGCTTAACTGCTATTTGATCCAGAGGAAGGCGAAAAACCCATTTAAACCCTGACCAATTTGCCTCAGGGGAAAAAAAATTATTCCTGACTCCAAGGGGTAGATTTATCAAAGAGTGAAGTTCCGCCACTAGAGGGAAATTCCGCAGCTCTCAATTCATTTCTATGGGATTTTGCAATGCGTATTCATCAATGGGTGAATGGAGAGCGGCGGAATTTCACTATAGTGGCGGAACTTCACTCTTAACTTCACTGTTTGATGAATCTACCCTCAAGCTGCAATCGTCCAGTCCCTGAATCAACTTTTACTATGAGTTCCTCTCTTGCTAAAAAGCCATCCAGTCCCCTTCTTAAAGCTATCTAATGTATCAGCCTGTGCCAATGATTCAGGGAGAGGATAAATGTTGCTTGAAATATTTTAATACACAGATAATAAATAATATATATATATATATACATATAATATAATAATTTTCTACACCTATTGTTTTGGTAAACGTACCCTAAAGACTTGCCGAGTACAGACAAGAGCAGGTACTCCTTAGTCATCAATCCCCACCTGACTCAAACGAATGCATTGCTTTTAAACACAGGCAGGCAGTGCAGTATTCATGTATCCTTAAGATTGTAAACAAGAATAAATCGTATCAAATCCAGTTTTGCCAACAGTTTGTCAATGTGTTTCTGCAGAGTTCACAGTCTATTGAAAATCCATATGCTGCGCTTCAGACAAGAGACACAGCCATATATAATGTAATCAAGGTAAAATAAGCTGGATCTTTTTTAAAATATTTTCTCATCTCAATTATGAATATGGAACATGTGGGAAGCACAAGGTCTGACCAAAGAGCCTCTGAAATTATCTCCCTTTTTGGTCACCCCACTGAATGGTGTTGGTTATTTATAATCAGAGAAATATAAATACACATAAGATGCATTAGATACAAACCATTGGGATCTGTCGGATGATGGGCAGGTTTAATGAGTAACATCTATTGGGCCAGATTAAATTTTATAAGAAAATCTTATCTCTTAATGTTATTCCAGATTTTTTCATAGAGACAGATGTCATTCGCTTATGTTTATCACAGGAAAACTCTATTGAATACTATGGAAAAAAAACTAGAACTGAATTAGGAGAAAAGTATTTTTTTCTTGAATTGAATCTCATCCATGAGTTTTCATGCGATATACCATGAAATATGTTTTTTTCATTAAACTGAATTTAGTTCAATTTCTTTTATTCTCTCCAATATATCAATGGTTGCATCCCGTAGACTCCATTTTATTAAAATAATCCAAATTTTAATACAATTCTTTTTTCTGTGTAATAATAAAACAGTACCTTGAACTTGACCCAAACTAAGATATAATTAATCCTTATCGGAAGCAAAACCAGCCTATTGGGTTTATTTAATGTTTACATGATTTTCTAGTGGACTTAAGGTATGACAATCCAAATTACTGAATGGTTTTCATGATGTGTTTTTTATTTCTAAATTGCACTGCATATAATTTACTCTACACTAGAAAACGTCATTGCTGAACCAACAAGTATATTTTATTTTTTTTACTTAATAATAAGTAAGTAAGTATTGGTGTGTAGGTGCCTCTCAGGTCATTATGCCTGGTCATGTGCTTTCAGAAAGAGCCAGAGCTTTCTCCTACTCAATTTAACTGAATGTGTCTCAGTGGGACCTGGTTTTACTATTAAGTGTTGTTCTTAGATCTACCAGGCAGCTGTTATCTTATTACCTTTCCATTGTTATGTTATTAGGCTGCTGGGGGGGAGGGAGCAGTAAAGCGTGACTGAAGTTTATCAGCGCACATGACTTGGTGCAGCTGGGAAACTGACAATATATCTATCCCCATGTCAGATTTCAAAATTAAATATAAAAAAACTCACTTGCTCTTTTGAGAAAATGGATTTCAGTGCAGAATTCTGCTGGAGCAGCACAATTAACTAGCACAAAATTGTATTTTCCCATTACAGTATCCCTTTAAGTTATTTAGATCCAGATTACTTAAAGATCGATCGTTTGGAACCCCCCCTCCCCAGGTCCCTAGCATTCTAGATAACAGGTTCCAGGTTTAAGTCTTTAGGCTGAACCAAACAGATGACTGGGATTGAGTGCAACTAATTGCTTATACTGTAAGTAGTGATGAGGGCAACTGCCCTATTTTTGCAGTTTTTTCATGAATCTGTATCAAAAACATGTCCTCATCTCTACTTAGAAGGTATACTCTGTTAATTATATAGTGAATAATGTAACAATATTAGATTGGGCATTTAATTAGTGCACGGTAAGGTGCAAACTGCAAGAGGGCACAATTCACTATATTTTTATATGTTTGCATGTTTCACCTTGCTCTGAATGCTTATTGACTTGATGTGGGTTTCTGATGTGAGTGCAAAACATCAATTTGAAAAAAAAAAAATTGTTAGTATACAATGAAAAACAAACCCCACAAAGAAAAACGAAACTTTGAAATCACAAAGTCTTTATTAAGAAATAAGTTACCGAAACGTCGCTTGTGCTCCTCTTCAGTAATGGTGATCCGGCGATCCTCATGCGGCACTTGATTTCTCTTCCCTGCTTTCCTTATAGGAGATAGCCAGGGAGAAGAAATAGAGTGATGCACGATGGATCATTGCTCTGTTGCCTTTTCTGAAGAGGAGAGGAAGTGGAGTTTCAGTAAAAGTTATTTCTTTATAAAGACTTAGTGATTTCAAGTTTCATTTGTCTTTGTAGGTTTTTTCGTTGTATATTAACATCTTTTTTTTTTAAAAATTGATGTTACTGGTACTAAGACACATTTGGAAATCTAGAGTGCGGTTGAAAAAGTGATATGGATTTCATATGGATGACAGGATTTGCAGAATTGTATTTTTTACCTAAAACAATTCCAATGATTTATAACAACCTACAAGTTTCTCTGGTATTAAATTATAGTTTTGCATTTGTATCTATACAGAGTATGGGGTCTTATTATTCACAAACCTGATATCCAAAAAGCTCTGTATTACTGGCCATGCCCTATAGATTCTATGTTTAGCAAAATATTGTTTCTTGTTTCTCCCAACCTTGCACTTGAACTGGATGAATCCACAGTGGTGGCAAAATTGTCATATTGGGGTTATTTAACCCTGAAATGTTTTTTTAGCAGCCTTAAGTTATGGTGATACAAATTACAGGGGGAAAAAAACCTTGCTCAAAAAAAGCCCAAGATCCCAGCATTTTGGATATTAGATCCCATATTTGTATAGTAATTATTCTTTTTTTTGCTTTTCTGGAAAGTATTACTTTTGCACCTAAGCATTTGTATTCAAGTAAAGAATTCCATTATTGTACATATTACTGTACAGTATCTCTTTTGTTTTGCAGCCCTAAATCAGCGGGACAGATGCAAATGACTGGAACAAGGGAGGCTAACCATCAAGCTGAGTGCACGCACAACACAAAGCTCTGAGATCTAGATCTATTAGCATTTTACTAATTAATAGGCTGAAACAATATGTTGAGTAATATTTCTGAATAATAAAACCTTCCCATGCACCCTCCCTTGATTGCCTTATTCATATGATTAACAGAGGGCCAGCAGAACCTACCATGGTCAAAGCTTATACAGTATGTTTATATAAATCCAACAGACATTGGGACAAATGCAATACAATGAGAAAAACGTACCTCATGGTTTATCATGGGAGAACTCAAGTTTATGGGGAAATTGGCAGTTGAGTTGTAACCCCATTTAGGCTAGACTAGACCTTGTCCGGATAGGCAGAGCATTAGTTACATTAGACCCTTGACCTTCGCTAAGTGGAAGAGGAAGGTGAGGGTGTTGTGAAATTACAGCTCTCTTGCTGTTGCAGAAAAAAAGAGAGAGGGCGCTGGAGGTTCTTGCAAACAAACCAAAAGAGTTTATTTAGCATCTCCGGGGTTTACTCACAGTGCACGATTTCTATGAAGCAAGTGGTAAAGGCAACATCAAATGCAGAACGTAGTATAGACACCTCCCTGAGGAGAGACTTTGCAGGAATCTCACTTGGTCCTGTAGTAACTTACATACAGTAACTTCAGGGAATCTCTCCAGTAGTGATGGGCGGATTTATTCGCAGTGAATTCCAGCGATTGGCCGCCGGTGAATAAATTCGCGAAACGCCAGTGAAAATTCGGCTGGTGAAAATCCCTACTCTACAGGCAATTTCACCTGGGAGAGAAACCTTCAATCTGTCACTGCTATATTGGAGCTTAGGGCTGCTCTTTCTAGCTCAACCTCAACTGACTAATAGTCCTAGAGTTTACTACAGGAGCTATACCTGGCACTATCTAATACCTCATTCACTGGGTCCTGTATCCCTGACTTCATCAAGGGCCTTGTTGTCTTTCCTTTACTGTGGCTTAAGTCCCAGGCTCCTAGCAATATCCACTATTTCCTGAAGTGGAAGTGCAAAGAGGACTTTCAGGGAACACTTTAACCTGGAAAGGGAAGCACCCCTAGCTAGTCATACCAAAGTATTTACAAGACATAGGGGAAGTTAACCCTTATAGAGCCATACAGAATTATGAGGATATATATTTTTTTAATTTAATTGAATCTGGCCTATTACTGGAAAATAATCTATAGCTAAAAAAGGCTTCTACTGAAGTATTGAAAAGAAGTATTGAAAATGAGAAGGAAAGGCAAAAAGAAAGAGAGAAAAGGAAGTGAGAATAAGAGAAAAGAGGTTTGTACGATGACTACTTTTCCATTCGCTATCTCATCGTCTGGGTCACATCCTATTAAAGCAATAAAAATACAGGCTTCAACTTAAAACATAAGGTGGGACCATCCATTGAGGTTAGTGGAATGTAGGCTTCCCCTGTGCTGCCTGTGACAGGCAGAGGGAGGGCCAGGTGAGGTTGTAAAGGAGTTCCTTCTACCTGTTTAACTGCCCATGTAATTTCCCAACTCAGTGATCCACCAGAGGTAAAGGTACTGGAAGCCTCCAGTGTGTGGTCCCCTGTCTGAGGACAGGCCTTGAACCTGCTACATTGGAGCAACAGCCTTATTCAAAGGAGAGGTACTTTGGGGCATGTAGTGCTACCTGGGATATAAGAGCTCTTGGGGAAAGGACACATTAGTAAGTGCCCCAACAAAGAAAATGTGTTAAGCCACTCTTTTTGTCCTAATAAATGGCATTACTAGGGATGGGCAAATTCGCGGCGAATTCCCGCGATTTGCCGCCAGCGAAAAAATTCACGAAACATCCGAAAAAATTCGCCTGAAAAAAAAAAAACCGAGAAGCGCACCGAAAATTTTTCGCCAATTTTTCGGCGAAGCAAATCTGCCTAGATTCCCCCATTACTAGGCATTACATTTTAATACATTTTTGTTTTTTTATTGTTTTTGATATACCTTTACTCTTCATTTGGTTACCAATTTAAAAACAAATTGCCTAAAGTACAAGGTGTGTTGCTTTAGCTTTATATGAACTTTTTTTATTGGCCCAACATGCACAGCTCATTAGTTTTTTCCAGCAGGCTGAACTGAGCAATTGATTTTGTCCATCCAGAGTGGAGTGTTGGACTGTAGCATCTGAAAGACTGTTCTAGTGAGTTAGACAGATCCCCACCTGCCCCAGTGCAGGATTTCAATTGCATTTTTGAAAGTTTTCTTATTTCATTCTTTATATAAAGTTTCTCTGTTACTGCAAAACTGTGTGTTTATTTTCCCAAGTAGAATTTCCATGAGGTGTGATCCTCAGTGGCCACTAGGTGGAGGCACTGTGCTATAAATCCCAGTATATTTCATAAGCAAAGAGGTCCAGGGCTACGGGATTGCTGCAGGTGACAGCTGTAAGTGAGTGTGATCCTGTTCTATGTTGCACTACCACAGAGCATGATTACACCATACTTTAAATGCCCATGTCATGCCCAGAATGCTCGGGACTTGGGGTTGGCTAGATAATGGATCTTTCCACAATGTGGATCTTCAAACCTTAAGTCTACTAAAAAATCATGTAAACATTGAATATACCCAATAAGCTGTCTCTGCTTTAAATAAGGATTAATGATATCTTAGTTGGGATCAAGTACAAGCGACTGTTTTATTATTACACAGAAAAAGGAAATAATTAGTAAAAATGTGGATCATTTGATTATAATGGAGTCTATGGAAGACGACCTTTCTATAATTCAGAGCTTTCTGGATAATGGGTTTCCGGATAATTGATCCCATACCTGTAATAGCAAAATCTCGAATAAGAAGCAGCTGCTGCCTGCTGTTCACTGGAAACACAGGAAAGGTACGTGAAAGATGATAATATATTTGTTTTCACAGTAACGGAACTAGGTGAGGACAGGCCCTGGTGCGGGCCGTGCAGCCGCCCCCCCCTCATCCGTGCGTATTTTCTGTGGTGCTGCTGCCGACTCCAGACAGGATTCGCAGCTTTAAGGTGGGGAATAGACGAATTTGAATTCTTTTAAAGGGCCAGTACTTTGCAATTCGAATTTTCAAATATTAAAATTATTTCAATTTGAATAGATTTTTAGGCTAATCGGTAGTCAAAGTAGCCCAAAAATAATTAGAATTTTCACTTCAACCCTATTCGGCCCTTCGAATATGAAAGTCAGTATGGGCTACTGCAACTATCGAATAGCCCAAAATTCGATTTGAATTGAAAAAATTAAAATTTCGAAGTGCTGGCCTTTTAAAATCCTTCGACTTCAACACTTTGCCACCTTAAAGCTGCCGAATTGCCATTTTAGCCTATGGGGGGACCTCCTAGAACCTGTCCTGAAATTTCTTCTAAGTCCTAGGAACTGGAAGGATTTTGTGCAAAATCGTTGAAATCATTCTATTCAAACGATGCGATTAATAAAAACTTTGATAGTCGAATTCTGAAGTTTTTGCCCTTCGAAAATTCGGCCATTAGTTAATCTGCCCCTTAGTGTTGTTGGTTTCCCTGGTCTTGAATTGGCTGGGGAAGCCCATATAACTAAGGTGCTACACTGTTTCTTTGTAATAATATAAAGTAACTGCTAAATTCTGTACAGATAATCTTCAGTATTGCTCAACATTGCATTTTCTCAATACCACTGCCCTGAGCAATTTCCTCATAAATTCCAAAGAAAGCAAATCTGATGTTTTTTTTTTTTTTAATTTTCTGCCGCCACCAAAGTCATGGCATAACTGAAACACAAAGCATTTGCATAAATATTCATAAACTGCAATTATGCCGTATTTTAAAAGCTCTTATGGACAATCAGGGGAAGATTTAAAAAGATAAACAAAAGCGACCGCTCAAAGCTCACCTTATTCTTCTGCTCAAAAGATGGCCCGATCAGGTGCTCAGTCCGCAGCGTCCCCCTGCTAAAACACTCCACAAGATCCAAAGAAAAGACGGCACTCTGATCAGGGTCAGGTTTAATAGGGATACAATGCCCTACGCATTTCGGGAAACAATCCCTTAATCATAGGCCTATGATTAAGGGATTGTTTCCCGAAACGCGTAGGGCATTGTATCCCTATTAAACCTGACCCTGATCAGAGTGCCGTCTTTTCTTTGGATCTTGTGAAGATTTAAAAAGAGCTGAAGTGATTTTTTTTATTAAATTCGGATTTTCAAAGTCATTTGAAAATTCTAATTTCGAAGTACTGTCTCTTTAATAAACTTCAGATTTGACACTTCACCGCCTTAAAGGAATTGTTCAGTATAAAAGTAAAAACTATAAATAGATAGGCTGTGCAAAATAAAACATGTTTTCAATATAGTTAGTTAGGCAAAAATGTAATGTATAAAGGCTGGAATGAGTGTAAGTCTAACCTAACAGGACACTACTTCCTGCTTTTCAGCTCTCTTTTGTTTACACTGACTGGTTACCCTGGTTACCAGGCAGTAACCAATCAGTGAATTGAGGAAGGGCCACATGGGTCATAACTGTTGCTTTTGAATCTGAGCTGAATGCTGAGGATCAATTACAAACTCACTGAACAGTTATGTCCCATGTGGCCCCCCTTAAAGTCACTGACTAACTCAGAGTTAGAGAGCTGAAAAGCAGGAAGTAGTGTTCTGTTCTGTTACACATCCACTCACTCCAGCCTTTATATAATTACATTTTTGGCTAACTAACTATATTAGAAACATTTTTTATTTTGAACAGCCTATCTATTTACCCGTTTTTTTTTTTACCCTGAACCGTTCCTTTAAAGCTGCTGAATTGCTATTGTAGTTTATGGGGGACCTCCTGGAACCTTTGCTGTGATTTTTTTTTCTAAGTCCTAGAAAATGAAAGGATTTTGCACAAAATCGTTGGAATCGTTCAAATCAAAAGATGCATTTCGAACAATTTCAATTTGATCGAAAAACAGACCTATTTGGTCTATTTTCAATTGAAAATGCCCTAAAAAAATTTGATGGTCGAATTTTGAAGTTTTTGTAACTTTGAAATTCGACCCTTAATAAATCTGCCCCTCACGGTGTGAATAAAAATGTTCAATTCGTTCTGCACATTAATGCACCAGTTTTATCCAGCTTTATAAATATATCCATGTGCAGTGCAAATATGTTCACTATGCGAATAATTCTGAGATGTGCAAACTTTATAAATGAGCCCCAGTGTTTTCATTTGCAATATCAGACTGGGGGGGGCAACCGGGCTTGCAGCCTCAGAGACCCCCCACCACCACCATCCCCTGGGTCCCCAGCCACAAACTCATACCTCCCAACATTCTTGAAATGGAAAGAGGGACAAAAAGATTTGGCACAGGCAGTGCATCAGAAATTTACTAAAGGTTAGGGTACAATTTGATGATAAAATTAATGAGAACATCCATCTATGGGGTATATTTATCAAAGAGTGAAGTTAAGAGTGAAGTTCCGCCACTAGAGGGAAATTCCGCCGATCTCCATTCATTTCTATGGGATTTTTAATGGCGTATTTATCAATGGGTGAACTTTTACTTCACCCATTGATGAATAGGCTTTTCAAAATCCCATAGAAATGAATGGAGAGATGCGGAATTTCCCTCTAGTGGCGGAACTTCACTCTTTGATAAATGTACCCCTATGACAGATAAAAGCCTGTATACAGGAATAAATTATATACAGTAAACGTAATATCAATTTTAAGAGCCACAGTTCCCTGATACACAAAGTCTGACCCAAGGCAGATGGGGGAGGAAAGTAGATAGTGGTCCGAATAAGAATATTGACTGAGTCGGACCAAAGGCCAAGAGCCTGCAGACAGAAGACAAATATTTAACATCTCATAAACGAGACTGAAGTGTTGTCTTGAACTGCGGATGCTTATCCGCAGTCTGTGTTTAGCAGACAAAGCTCGTCAGGTTTGTGACCTTTGGGATCAGGAAAACATTATTTGAGGCTATAGGTATTGTAAAATATATTATAAGAATCTATTGTGCTTTCCAATGTACAAGGAGGGCTTTAACCATATATGGAATGTCTGTGTACCTTTTTGCCCTGTAAACCAGAAGAGGTTTGGTAACCCAAAGTAAATTCATATATATTTACGCGGCAAAGTCAGATATTATGTGGATGAATTCATTAATATAAGAGAAATTAATATAAGAGGGAAATTAATTACTCTATGAAACAGTTAAGCTCCCATTCTCTATTTAGACCTCCAGGTGTCACCGTTCCCAAAGTAAAAATCCATGTCGGGAATTCGCTGCGAATTTGCCCCATGCGAATAAATTCGCCCATCACTAGTTGTTTCTAGACCTGAAAGACTTAGATGGATTCATCGAAGCACAAGCATGGCAACGTGATCTGCCACACTTGAAACAACCTTTGACATTGAGCCAATTACAGGAACCTGTGGTTCTATCTTCCAAAAACAGACTAGGTGACAGGGATGAGCCAATGCCCAATGGTGCTCCCTCTTTTGAAAATGAATCCAGGTTGGGTAGCAAAGTTTTCAGAATGGAGTCTTGTGACAGAACCCCCCAATGTTTACATATAATTTTCTTTAGATATTGCGTGAGGATGGGTAGTTGATTAATTAAGACAAGAATCACCTAGTCTGGTTTTCTAACAGAACATCAGTAATTAAACAATAAATAGGACTGAGCCAGATGTGAATATATATATATATTGAACATACAAACCCTTATACAAACCCTTTTTAATTTAGTTACAGTGTCATTTCTAGGTTTCACCACTAGATGGTAACTTTGAAAAAAAATGGTGTGGGAAAGGTTTCATGTAATCAGCAGATGAAAGGCGCATGGATAGGTTCAGAAAACGCACATGTAGAGAAAATGTTACAGTAATGATTGTAACCAGAAAGGGTATTTAAAGGAAAACAAACTTAGGCCAAAGTTCTTGTTCTACACATATCTTCTGGAATAGATAGTGACAGGGTAGCAAGTGCTGGGTAGTTCAGTTAGCTAGGTGTTAGCATGGGCAGCCAAGACCCAAAGTTATGGAAGAAGTGACAGTTGGGAAGGACATCCTTAAGGAAGGGCAAAAATTCCTGTTTGGAGTAGGTGTCACAAAATAAATTCCTACACGGAGTAGGACAGGGGGACATAGTAAAGATGTCGGGCTGTCAGTACTAGGAGGTGGTGAGTAACCCTGGAAAGGGATGTCCAAATAACTTCAAGTGGAGTAACTGAACCATTGCAGAATGGTGGCTTAGCCAGTAACGGAGTAAAAGAATTTAAATTCATGGTCTGGATGTTCATTTGTCCTGGATGTGTGAACCAATTTTTGTTAAGGGGAAGAAGAACCAATAAATATTTCTATATTCAGAAGCAAGGTGGAATTCCTTTGAGGAATTTCTTGTAACCATTGTAACATCTGTGAATTAACCCCTTCCTACCCTTACATGCTCACCCCTTCCATCTAATCTCGGGATCCACCCTGTCTCCTTATTTAACAATGTTTTTACTCGGTCACCATCTCTTCTCATCCTTGGGACCGCATCCGCAATCTGAAATATTTGTACAGCATGCCGTGCTTCTACAAAATGCTTGGCTACGGACTGATCCAGCCTTTTACATTTAATCTCTGATTTATGTTCCATGATCCTATCCCTGGCCATACGTGACGTCTGCCCCACATAAACCAAGCCACATAGCTTGCCACATGCGTATACCACAATCATAGTTGTAAATAAATAATGGACAGAAATAGGAACAGGGATCCCACTCCTGGGATGATAGATCATCTCAACTTTTTGCACATTGCAACAGCAATTACAAATACAACATGGAAAGGTTTTCTTATTCACTGGGCTGTTTGTTTGAAGCCCAGCTACTTTTACAAATAGAAGTCAAGTTATTATTATGGGTGACTTCAATTATCCAGACATTGACTGAGGTAATGGGGTTGCCAAGACAGATAAAGCTAGTAGGTTTGTAAATATGCTAAATGAGAACTTTTTATCCCAGTTCATTCAAGAACCTACTAGGAATAACTCTCTTTTGGATCTTGTAATAACTAATAATTGTGTGGGTGAGCATTTAGCGAATAATAATCATAACATGGTCTCCTTTGAGATTCTGTTGCAGACAGGGTTGGACTGGCCCGACGAGACACCCAGACCCCCTCTCCCGATCCTCTGTCCCCCCCAAAAATAAAATTGCAGTGCCCTGCAGCTCTGTGCTTGCCCTGCAGCTCAGAACGCATGCGCACCGTGCATTCCAGCATGCACTATGCATTTCAGAGTGTGCACTTCCTGTGTTCCTCCATGAAGATGGGGGTCCAGGGGGTCCAGAGAGGGGGCCCGGGCAGCAGTCCCAGTGGGACCCGGGCCAACCAGTCCGACCCTGGTTGCAGAGGCAACTCTATAAGGGAGTAACTAAAACATTGGATTTCAGGCATACAAACTTTGACGGTAAAAGGGCATCTCTGCAACATATTAAGTGGGAAATGCTTTTCACTGGGTTAAACACTGTACAAAAAAGGTAAGTCTTTAAAATGCTGCTTGATAAATATACGTCAGTATATTCCGCTTGTAAACAAGGAACGTTGTTGCCAAGCAAAACCTTTTTGGTTCAATAGAAGTGTTGGTGTTGAGGTGGGTAAGAAAAGACGTGCTTTTAAGGCTTTCAAGTTAGCTGGGACAGTCGAACCATTTATAAGTTACAAGGAGGTCAATAAATCATGCAAAAAAGCTGTCAGGCAAGCTAAAATCGATATGAAAAAGGATATAGCAGTAAGCAGTAAAAAGAATCCAAAATTATTTTTTAAATATGTTAATAGTAAAAAAAACGATGCAGGAAGGGGCAGGACCTTTATTATCAGAGGGGGGTCAGCTGGTTGATGAAAACAAGCAAAAAGCTCAGATTTTGAACTCATACTTTTCATCTGTCTACACAAATGAGGAGCCAGCTAATGAAGGGTTCACACTTGATTAAATTCAAAAGACTAGAACATGTTAAGATAAACAAAGGTCCAGGGCCAGATGGGATTCATCCCAGGGTACTTAGTGAGCTTAGCTCTGTGATTGCCAAACCTCTCTAATTAATTTTCCAGGATTCATTGAGGAGAAACTGGCGATTTGGCTCACTGGAGGGAACTTCGTGTGGGAGAAGGGGTTGGCATCTGCGGTGGGACATCTGGATTGATCTTCTTTGCGCTAATTTAACTATCAATTTGTGCCTGTGGCATGATATTAGCTGTGAGACAAGCAGCATTTTAGAATCTCAACGGTTCACTATATATCGGCGCACTTACCTAATTGGTTCATGGAAGGGAACTCTATGAGGGAGAAGCGGTTGGCACCTGGTATGCATACCTCCCAACGTTTAGGAAACAGAAAGAGGGACAAAAAAGATTTGGTGCAATTTTTTGGCCCCACCCATTTTTTTGGACCCCCCCCCCAATTACCATGTTCGTTTTACACAATTTGGTAGGTTATGAAAGTTTGAAAATATTTCCATAGTTTGTATATGTCATTACAGTTTTTCAAAAAAATAGGTGAATTGCCCTTTAGGGTTAGGCCAGATGGGAAGATTCGGGAAGATTTGTCGCCTGGCGACTAATCGCCTCTTCTTTATGGCGACTAATCTCCATGAACCGCTTCCCCTGCCTTTCAGCTGATTAATGAATAATCGCCTGCACCTATTCACATGCCGCACTGCATTTTCTGAAGTCGTTGAAGCTGCCTCTATAGGCAATTTAGAGCGATTTCGGGAAAGCGCATTGCCGCCGCAGGCGATTATTCATTAAGCAGCTGGAAGGGGAGATTAGTCGCCAGGCAGAACCAGCATAAAAGACTAGCAGAAGGGTAATTTGAATACAAATAACCTCAATGCCCATAGCTGGATTTTAATCATGGACACAGGACAAATTGTTTTAAGTATTTATTTATTAAAAGTTATGCTTTAACTATCTTCATACACAAGTTTTTGGATGCAAGGGATGGGAGGGGGCAATAATATGGGTCAGTTCTTTCTTCTCTCTTTATGAAAAAAATGTTCATATAAAAGTGGCTCAGCAGCTTGTGCAGATGTGTGCGAGTAATTCGGAAAGAAGATATACCTGACTACATGTTATATTAACACTTCCATGGAAACTGTTCCAAATAACAGTGAAACCAACACAGACCCAGACGGAAACTAAAATTATAATTTTGTAAAAACTCTAAAAAGAAAAAAAATAACAGCAACTGAAGTGATTATATGAGGGGCAGTATTTGAAAACAACACATTTTGTGAAAAAAAATATTTTAAGGCAATTAGCTCTAGTGATATAGAACTTATAGAATAAAGGTTTTATTAACTAAATCCGCACAGGAGCCTTGAAAGACTTGTGCAGGAGAACAAGTTACAATGGTTAGGCATATACTCACAAATACAGCTTCAAGCATTCAGTACTTTGTCCCTAATCATCAATCAATGAGCAGAGAGTTATTTCAGCTCAGAAGGATCACCCCCACTTTCAGAATTCCTCTCAAGTGGAACCTCGGATAACTTCTATAGTCACCAGGTCTGTACACGTGGTCCGTATTCTGGGCAGCAGTGCACCCAAGGATTCTAGTCTTTCTAAATTTCCTTGATGGAGCTTCAGGCTGCTCACTAGATACCCTACCCCTATCTATCACAACTAGAGTGAATTATGAGTTTTGCCTGAGTATTATATATATATATATATATATATATATAGGTTTTCTGAGTATAACCTCAGAATTGGACCAAGAACACTCTCCATTTTATATACTATAGAACAGTGGCATAGACAACTATGAAACTAAAATGGTCAAACATTGACTCAACTTATTTCCCAATTATGCTTTAGCTGTCTAAACCTTAGATTAGGGGCCAATTTTAGGGGATTGTCTGAACAAAGAGCTGCTATCAGTCCCCCATACAAGGTACAGCAATAAAACACAGGTGCTTTATGTCTTTACATGAGCAATTTTTGTTTCTTTGATAAGAAGAGAGACATTATGACTATATAATCTCCTGATTATGTATCTCAACTTGTGTGAAGTTCAACTCATTCCACTGAAATAAATGTGTAATCAACCACTTCCCTAACACATAATTATGTGGTAAATTACAGTATCAAGGCACCTTAGCTCTTTTATCCTTTGTCACAGATCGAGTCTGACATGAAATGACGACTGGTATGTACTGTATTTATTTTACTAACACAGAAAGAATAAAAAAAAATATTTTAAAGCAACTCTGTAACTCACCACAGAGGTGTTTATTTAATTTCTGGTATTTTCTATTGTGACAGAGAGATTGTACAATTAACCCAATAGTTTTCCTTGAAAGCTCATTATATCCTTATTTGTCTACAGATTTTCAGCAGACTCATGGGTCCGTTCCTGCTGAATTGTGCTGTACTATGAGCAAATTTAGGGACTGTTCCTGCTGAATTGTGCTTAGTACAGGGAATACCTATGTGACATAGTTTTATGGGATCTCTCTGTTCAGACTATGAGCAAACTTAGGGACTGTTCCTGCTGAATTGTGCTTAGTACAGGGAATACCTATGTGACATAGTTTTATGGGATCTCTCTGTACAGACTATGAGCAAACTTAGGGGCTGTTCCTGCTGAATTGTGCTTAGTACAGGGAATACCTATACTGCCATAGATTTATGGGATCTCTCTGTACAGACTATGAACAAACTTAGGGCTGTTCCTGCTGAATTGTGCTTAGTACAGGGAATACCTACAGTATACTGCCATAGATTTATGGGATCTCTCTGTACAGACTATGAGAAAACTTAGGGGCTGTTCCTGCTGAATTGTGCTTAGTACAGGGAATACCCATGTGACATAGATTTATGGGATCTCTCTGTACAGAGTATGAGCAAACTTAGGGACTGTTCCTGCTGAATTGTGCTTAGTACAGGGAATACCTATGCTGCCATAGTTTTATGGGATCTCTCTGTACAGACTATGAGCAAGCTTAAGGACTGTTCCTGCTGAATTGTGCTTAGTACAGGGAATACCCATGTGACATCGTTTTATGGGATCTCTCTGTACAGACTATGAGCAAATTTAGGGGCTGTTCCTGCTGAATTGTCCTGAGTAGTGATTATAGATACAAGGGAAGCAGCACTGAGGCTAAATGCTCTGGGCACCACCACAGAACATATGTTGGGACATCAAAACTTTGTGTATTGTACTTAAAAGACTTTTTGAAATTGATGCATTTTATTCCCTGGCTCCAAAGCAATGACAAAAACAGAATGACAGAGTCTATCTATCACACCCATTAACTGCTGCCGCAATGTTCTTAAAAAAGATCCAAAAATTATTTTTTTTTTTTCAAAAAATTAAAAACATATTGTGTGGATTGACATGTTGGTCCTAGTCTAAGACCCTTCTCAGGATCCTGCGTAGCATACTGCATGGTCCATACAAATATATCATTTATAATCCACTGCACCACACTGCCCAAAATTAAGGTGCCAAAACCCACTCCCACACTAACATGTGAAAATATAATGTAATGCATCATAAAACAATACAAATGTGAAACGGTGTTACACAAAGGTGACAAAGTTAAGAGAAGTTAAAATTCATAAACGCTAAATTAAATTACCTGCTTTGCATCAGTCTCATTTCTGTTTAGTGATGTTATAAAGGGCATGGAATAAAGTGAAAATGTACCGAAAACAAACATCTCTGGTTTAAAAAACACGTTAAAGATATTTGTTCAATGAGACCATGTGTTTAATTTTTTAATCCAGAAAACTCCCTTTGCAATTGACCTCTCCCCACTTCTCTTGGGTGGGGTATATGGTCATTACATTGATATGGTTAATACCTATATATTTAAAAGTAGGTAAATGATGACCCTTTTCCAAAAAATGTTTTTCCCCCGGTTTCAATGTTCTGTCGTCCTTAAAAGACGGATTATTGTTGATCGTGTGCATCCACCCTAAGGTTTGATCCATCTTTCCCACATAGGAAATACCACAGGGACTTGTAATTAAATAAATGATGTGTTGTGTGACCTGATGGTAAATTGTTTTCCTGTATGGGAATGTGACAAGCTCTCACCCGGAGTCATCAATTAATATGATGTGCAATTAGGACATCAAAAGCATCCATTCTTCCCTGTATTTAATTTCTGAGTAGGGATGGGGATTCGGCCAATTCGCAGCGAATTCCCGTGATTCACCAACAGCGCATAATTTTGCGAAATGTCCGCAAAAATTCGAAAATGATGCGAAACCAGTCGAAAAACGACACGCCGCACGTCAGAAACAATACGCACGTCGTTTTGTGAATTTTTCGCCAAATCGCGAATTTCGCTACAAATTTGCAAATTTTTCGGCGTAGCCTATCTGGATAAATTTGCCCATCACTATTTCTGAGAACTTCTCACTGGTTCAGTCTTTACTAACAAATTATGTAAGCTAGCATACCCTCTTCCCTGACAAAAACTCTGTCCCTATCTCCATGACACCACTATAGGCATCATCTCAGCCTACCATCTAACCTAAATCCTAATATGAGTTATTAATGTTCCAAGGTATTTATTGCCTCTTGTATTTTAGTGTCTCTGCTGGATCCAATCCAGACCTGGATTTAGGTGGCAAAATATGAGGGACAGTATGCAGCCCAACTGCTTTCTGAGGAGCTCTGCGGATGCGCAACTCTGAAGTTCTCCAGCATATGCGCGCATGCACTTGTGGGGGGAGAGTAGGCGTTGGGACCACATGGTCCAGTGGTGCTAAAACTACTGGCATAGGGGCAACTGGCTGGAAATCCGGCCCTGGTCAAATCAGCTTGTGTAACACACAGACTGAGCTCAGCTCAAATACTAACCTCAGCTTCAGCTCCACTATGTGTGAAGAATCCAGATGGACAGCACTCTAAATTTAGTCAAGCTAATAACCATATGTACATTTCCTCCTTTTCTCCTACTATGACACAGCACCATCTAGTGTTACTTTAACATTAGTGTTGAATACAATGTATCCAGTTTTAATACAAGGGTCCACTTATCTTTTACAATTTTACTTAGAAGTCCCATTTCATATGTGGTCAATTGTATCAACACAAATACTGTGAAAAAAAGAAAAGACAATCAAATGTCAAAACCAATAAATTATCTAAAAACAGGGATCAAGTCATATTTATGTTTAATTATGTCTATATTTTTGTGTTTATGTTTATAATCATATTTAATTATTATGTATATTTAATTATGTTTAATCCATTAGGTGAAAGACTTTCCAATTTCCAGATCCACCAAGCCTCCCAATAAAGTAGTTTTTTTTTTACTCGATCACCACCCCTTCTCATCCAGAGACTTCTGAGCTTTTTTTTAAGAATTACTATCTCTGTTTTTGAGATTAAAAAGAAAGTTCAGACTTTGGTGACTGATGATAGACAATGTGAGGTAATAGATGGAGATTTGGCGAGCTATTTACTACAGGATAATCCGGTGACGCCTGTGTTTTATATCCTGCTGAAAATACATAAAAATCTAAACTAGCCCCCAGGGAGACCAATAGTGGCAGGTATTGATTCAGTTTGTACGCCCTTAGCGATATTTGTGGATACATTCATAAGACTATATGTGATTTCACAACAGTCTTATGTGCAGAATAGTGATTTTCTAAATAAAATTTTGCTAATTGATGTGCTGGAGGATGAGATCTGGTTGGTCATAATGGATGTGGAGAGCCTCTACATCTCCATCCCACATGATAAAGGCAGTCCGTTTATACTTGGAACAAGAGGAGACCTTGGATGGGGCTCAAAAAAATTCATATTGAATTGCCTTGAAGTAATACTAAGATGGAATTATTTCATGTTTATGGATGAATTCTTCTTACAGATTGAAGGAACGGCTATGGGGGTCAAATGTGTTGCCCTCCTCTGTCAATATTTATATGGAGAAATGTATCTTTACAAATTGGTGGTTTAAACAGCATTGTACAAAATGGTTACTGTACATAGACAATGTCTTTATAATTTGGATGGGCCCACGTTCATCTCTTGGACAGTTTTGTTGGGAAATTAATTCTGTATGTACATATTAATTTACAGTCCATGCTAATCCTAGAGAGATAACTTTCTTGGACACAAGAGTGTATGTGGTGGATAGGGATGTCGCGGACTGTTCGCCGGCGAACTTGTTCGCGCGAACATTCGCCAATTTGGGTTCGCCTTAGCTGGCGCTTTTTTTTTGCCATTTCTCCCCCAGACCAGCAGATACATGGCAGCCAATCAGGAAGCTCTCCCTCCTGGACCACCCCCACACCCCCTGGACCACTCCCCTTCCATATATAAACTGAAGCCCTGCAGCGTTTTTTCATTCTGCCTGTGTGTGCTTGGAAGAGCTAGTGTAGGGAGAGAGCTGTTAGTGATTTGAGGGACAGTTGATAGTAAGTTTGCTGGCTAGTAATCTACTGTTCTTCAAACAACTGCCATCTAGCTGTGTGAGCTTGTTCACATTCTGTCTAAATATCAATAATAATACCGTCTCCAGAAACACCATCCTGAGTGACGTTTTTCAAGCAGCAATAATATTTTCCGTAATCCGTATCCACCGCTGTAGTAGTGTATACGTTGACCTTGTAGGCATTGTTTGCCCAGTCTTTAACCAAGTGCCACGTAGCTGTGTGAGCTTTTTCACATTCCGTGTCCAGAAACATCACCTGAGTGACATAGTGTGATTTCTGCCCTTTACAGCACAAAACGCAGCGCTGTGTCAACAATGTATTTTTTAGAAACATTTTTGCCCTTGATCCCCCTCTGGCATGCCACTGTCCAGGTCGTTGCACCCTTTAAACAACTTTAAAATCATTTTTCTGGCCAGAAATGTCTTTTCTAGCTTTTAAAATTCGCCTTCCCATTGAAGTCTATGGGGTTCGCGAAGTTCGCGAAAACGTTCGCATTTTTGTCCGGAAGTTCGCGAACATGTTCGCGAACATTTTTTCCGACGTTCGCTACATCCCTAGTGGTGGATGATCAATTGCAAACTGATCTTTTTACCAAGGAAACTGATAGGAATACTCTTCCTCACTTCTCCTTCCAACCATTCCAGACAAAAAGATCATTACCAAAATCTCAACGAGCATGTGTAAAAAGAATAGAGTCAGATGAAAAGTTGTCACAAATAAGGCTGGATGACAGGACAGAGAAGTTTGTCTCTAAAAAATAGTGATGGTGGAGAAATAGAGGGGGGAGATAGAAGAGTGGAATGTAGAAGTCTGTTAAAACATCAAAACCATTGTATCCCCTTTGTTTCGGTTTATAACACAATGAGTGGCCGAATTGGCATAATAATAAGTAGTGATGGGCGAATTTATTCGCCAGGGCCGAATTCGCGGCGAATTCCCACGATTCGCCGCTGGCGAATAAATTCGCGAATCACCAGCGAAATTTCGCTGAAAAACGAGTCGTGCGACGTTTTTTGACGCGACGAAAACGACGCGTCGTTTTTGACGCGATTTGCCGCGATTTGACGTGACGCACGTCAAAAGCGTCCCGCGACTCGTTTCGCGAATTTTTCGCCGAAGCGAATCTCGGGAGATTCGCCCATCACTAATAATAAGAAAGCAGTGGAATATTTTACAAGCAAATATAGATGAGACATAGGCACAGTTATGTTTTATAAAAGGGCACATGCTTTTGAGTCCATTTTAGTAAAAGCAGATGTTGGCCCAGGAATAGTCCTGACCATCTATCACTCCTAGTAACCTCTTAAAGTGAGTAGCCTGTCACTAGTTAGAGCTGACGTTTTTAAGTTCTGTGTGCAACCCTGCTGTTATCTCTACATTAAAGGACAAGGAAAGGCAAAAAAATTAAAATACCATTTTAATTTTCTTTAATGAAAAAGAAATCTATCTCCAATATATAATCTACTTTAAAAATGTGTACCGGTTTATAAGAAACCTGACTGCATGCAGTGAAATTCTCCCTTCATTTACAGCTGTGGATAGGAATTTTCAGACAGTCTTACTGCTGGGCAGGGAAACAATCATACTTATGAACAGCAGGGGGAGCCCCCGCCTTACTTACAGCCATGCAGAACTCAAGCAGCTTTGTTTGTTTCCCTGTAGAGTAGTTGGTGACTGTGTAGAGATTTATATTGGATTTAATTTTTGCCTTTACATCCCCTTTACTGTTTCCAACTCCAGCTGCAGGGACAAAGATCATGGAGCCAGATTTAAACAGATAAACTGGGATTCTATTTGGAGGATTATTTTGCTGCAGCCACTGGTTCTGCAGAGTTGGAGAAAGTTTGTATTAAACAATAGAAAAACTATAAAATCCACATTAGATTACATGACAACACAGGACCCAGTGCAGTCTGTATATTCTGATTATTAATCAGTCTTGCTGTATCGGCTTCTGGCAGATATTATTTGATCATTTATGACGATCCCTAAGCTTAGCCCAGATCACACTGAGCATGTGCACAGTCTTGGTCTTGCAAAGATGTATAACAAAGTTACAAGATGACAGCCCCCTGTGGCCAACTTTGAAAGCATAAATCATTTGTTTGATTAGGCTAATGGTGCAGTAAGTTCATGTTTATGTCTAGTATACAAAATACTGTACAGCATTTCTACCCTTATTCTATTTTACACTTTCCTTGTCCTTTAAGTACCTCTCCATGCTTCCTTAACTGTTTATGTCCTTCTTTTACATTTGTCTTGAGTAGAATGTATTGTGCAAGAACACCTGTGATGTTCATTAAAAAATATATGTATTTGCTTTCCTTTTAGGAATTAGATGTTTATTTTTTTAATGCAGAAAAAGGACAATTCTGGATGCAATAATGGAGAGCTACATGCACTTTCATAGGATCATTCTCATGGCTGTTCTTCAAGGTAAAACCAACACTGCCCCATGCAATACAGATAATTAAATTTCAGAAAACTATGATTTGTGTGTCCCAGAGAGGCATAGGCTGATTTTTATTTCATCTGGTACAGTATGGCTGCAAAGCAAACATATCAACAAATATATCCAACAGTGAGTATTAATAACTAGTGACGGGGAAACCTGACTCATTTCGCATTACCGAAAATTCATAAAACAGCGTAAATTTGGCACAATGCATTGAAGTCTATGGCTGACAAATTTTTTTTGATGTGCAACACATTTTGTTCACCCATTAGAGTCTATGGGCTTAATTTTCCACAGTGAAACTGGGTGAAATCATTATTTATTACAGATTTAGGCAACAGTAAAAATGTAAATGTTTGCAGGCACTTTTAACATAATAACTTAAATTTATTGTTGTATTTTTGAAATAGATGAGGGTTGTATGAAAAACATGTCCGGGGTGTAACAATCACACAACCTTATTGTTGCTGAATATGAATGATATATTAAAGGGATCATTCCATAAATCAGATGAACATATCTTAAATCTACAAAAGAATCATTTAAATAATTTGGGGCAGATTTATCAAAGTGGAATTTAGAAGTTATATGAATTTTTTTTTACTCTAATAAATTTGAATGTACTTATTTAAGAATAACCCCAAACATCTAATATTCAATCGAATAGGAACAAACGGCCTTGAAAATTTTAATCAAATTCGAAACCGATTTGAATTGGGCTTTCCCTCAGAAAAAAATCGAATGGCTCAAAGGACCTCTGCCATTGACTTGTACATGAAACCACCTGGTTTTAGGTGGCAAACTATTGAATTGGAACTGTTCCCAGGGTTGAGTTCTAATAAATTTCCCATTCAAATTCAAAGTTGGGGGATTTGGGGAATTTTGGCACACAAAAAATTCAAAAATTACCATTCAAACCTTAATAAATCTGCCACTTAAAGGACAAGGAAAGTGTAAAATAGAATAAGGGTAGAAATGGTGTATTTTGTAT
>CM044444.1:99864731-99875381 GCA_024363595.1 Xenopus borealis
TAAAGCATCCAACCCCTTCTTATACCTATCTAATGCATCAGCCTGTACCACTGATTCAGGTAGAGAATAACCACTGCTTAAATTATTTGAATACAGAGATAAATATTAATAATTTTCTACACCTATTGTGTTTGTAAACATACCCTAAAGACTTGCCGAGTGCAGGACAGGAGAGTATACACCTAAGTCTTTAATCCCCACCTGACCCAAATGAATGCATTGCTTTTAAACACAGGCAGTGCTGTATTCATGTATCCTTAAGAATAAATCATATCAAATCCAGTTTTGCCAACAGTTTTTCAATGTGTTTCTGCAGAGTTCACAGTCTATTGAAAATCCCTACACTGAACTTCAGAGGAGAGACACAGCCGTATATAATGTAATCAAGGTAAAACAAGCTGGACCTTTTTTAAAATATTTTTTTTTATCTCAATTATAAATATGGAACATGCGGGAAGCACTGGGTCTGACCAAAGAGTCTCTCAAATGATCTCTCTTTTTGGTCACACAACTGAATCGTAAGAAGGTGTCAGTTATTGATAATCAGAGAACTATAAATACAAATAAGATCCATTGAGATCTGTCTGATGATGGACAGGTATAATTAGTAACATGCATTGGGCCAGATTCAATTTGATGAGAAAATCTTATCTCCTTATGTTATTCTAGATTTTGTCATAGAGTCAGATGCCATTCGCTGAGAAAAACTGTTTATCACATGGAAACTCTATTGAAGTATATGGGGAAAAAAGTAGAACTAAATTAGGAGAAAATTATTTTCTCCTCGAACCGAGTCTCATCCGTGAGTTTTCATGTGATAAACTATAAAATACGTTTTTATCATTAAACTGAATTTGGCCCAATTTGTTTTATTCTTAGCTCTAAATTATGGGATGGTTGTTTCCCGTAGACTCCATTTTATTAAAATAATCCAAATTTTTTTAAATGATTTCCTTTTTCTGTGTAGTAATAAAACAGAACCTTGTACTTGATCCAAATTAATATAATGAGTAGTGATGCGCCGAATCCAGGATTCGGTTCTGGATTCGGCCAGGATTCGGCATTTTTTAGCAGGATTCGGCCGAATCCTTCTGCCTGGCCGAACCGAATCTGAATGCTAATTTGCATATGCAAATTAGGGCCAGGGAGGAAAATCACGTGACTTTTTGGCACAAAACAAGGAAGTAAAAAATGTTTTCCACCCATATGCAAATTAGGGTTCAGATTCGGTTTGGTATTCGTCCAAATCTTTCGGGAAGGATTCGGGGGTTCGGCCGAATCCAAAATAGTGGATTTGGTGCATCCCTAATAATGAGTCCATATTGGAGGAAAAACCAGCCTATTGGGTTTATTTAATGTTTACATGATATTCTAGCAGACTAAAGTTCCAAATTACTGAAAGATTTGTTATCTGGAAAACCCCAGGTCCTGAGTATTCTGTATCACTGGTTCCAGGTTCAAGTATATAGGCTGAATTAAACAGATGACTGGGATTGAGTGCCATTAATTCCTTATTGATGCATTTTGCAGTTTCGTCATGAATCTGTATCAGGCAAAAATATTTCCTCATCCTTACTTAGAAGGTATCTCCTGGAAATTATACAGAGAATAATGTACCCCCTGTTGTGAAATGTAAGGATATTTTTGTAACGCTTTTTTGGGCTATGCAGCACAAAGTATTTTAAGTGTCCAGCTAGTAGAAGAGCATGGGTTACACTGCGACACTACACAGCAGGGCAGGGCCTTCGCTAAGTGGAAGCTATCCCTTTAAGAGTTATAAAATACACAAATACACAGGCTACTGTATATAAAATAGATGTTGGACACCAGGAGGTTCTTGGTGAAAACAGTAACAAAGGTTTATTTTCATATGCACAAGGCAAAACCACAGTTTTACTCACACACGAGTTGGTGCAGGTGTAGCATATCACAGAGGAGGAGAGATAGCAGAGAAGATACAGCAAAACATGCAGACTGTCATCCCAGAAAGCAGAATAGTCACAGGTACATCAATTCCTCTCAAAGCATTTCCTCCTGCCAGTGTGGGGATCGGGAGATCAATGTAGGAACCGGTAGCTGCTACTAAGGTCTAATCCCTAACCACTTGAAAACCTTGCACTAAAGGCATACGGGGAAGCCTTGTAGGAAGATCACTTCCTGCTATCACTCCTTGATGGAACCAGAGCTGTTCATTCTATATAACCTGGCTATCTCACTCTCCTAGAGAGTTTATTAAAGATCTGCCCAAAAGATAGCTAACCTATTCACAGGATTACCTGGTTCCTGACTCTACAGGTCCTTCAGGGCATATGGCTTTACTGGGGCCTTGGTGGTCCCAGGCTTAATGGGAACACTTAGCTGCACAGACACCAGGAGCCAAAGAGGCAGAGGCCCCCCCTACACACATATAAAGCATTGTGGCAGGGAGTGGTTATTGCACCCTTTGACCAATAACTAATGGTGTTGAATCAGAAGTGTTACAGGTATTTACACCCAATAACAAAATACATACTAAGGCAGGGGATTAACTCCATAGATGCTGTATAGAATCTATGGGTCCCTACATTATATTGGGCATTTAATTGGTGCAAGGTAAGGGGCACAATCCATCATATTTTTCATATTGTTGCCTTGCTCTGACTGATTATTGACTTGCAGTAGGTTCCTGCATTCTGAAATGGTCTGCAAAGATCCATGTCCACTCCCGTGAATACAGAGATGCCTGGGTATGGCATTCAAGAGGGGTGGGCAGGGGAGAGGCACTATAAAATGTCACCTGATTAAGACACATTTGCAAATCTAATGTTGAAAAAGTGACATCATATGGACAACAGGATTTTCAGAACTGTATGTTTTACTTAATAAAAGATTCCAGTGATTTATAGCAACCTTCATGATATAAAATTTCAGTTTTGAATTTATATCTATGCAGGTATGGGTTCTTCTTATTCACAAACCTGATATCCAAAAAGCTCTTCATTACAGGCCATGCCCTATAGATTCTTTTTTTTAGCAAATATTTGGGTTTTTTTAACCCTGAAATGGTTTTTACTAGCCCTAAGTTATGGTGATACAACTTTTTTTCAAAAAAAGCACTCAAGCATTTTGGATAATAGATCCCATATCTGTATAGCAATTATTCTTTTGTTTTTCTTTTCTGGAAAGTTGCACCTACAGTAAGTGTTTGTATTCAAGTAAAGGATTCAATAATTGTACATATTACTGTATCTCTTTTGTTTTGCAGCCTTAAATCTATCAGCAGAACAGATGCAAATGACTTTAGTTAACGGTCAAGCTGAAGAACGCACAACACAAATCTCTGAGCTCTAGATCTGCTTGTATATTACTAAATATTAGGCTTAAACAATATGTTGAGTAATATTTCTGAATAAAACCTTCCCATTCACCATTGATTGCCTTATTCATATGATTATCAAAGGGCCAGTAAAGCCTACCAAGGCCTTAGCCAATTTAAATAATTTATTTTTCTACACAGTCAAAATTCATAGAGTATGTTTACATAAATTCAGCAGACATTGGGACAGATTCAATACAATGAGAAAAACTTCAAGGGAGAACGCCACTCAAGTCTGTGGGGGAATTGGCAATTGAATTGTAACCTCATTTAGGTTAAACTAGACCTTGTCAAATATTTCTGCAGTAAAGGGGAAGAGACAGATTTGACTGGGCTGGAAGGACACCAGGAAAAAACCCGGTAGGTCCCGCTGACCCAGACCCGCACCCATCACCGCTTGCACTGTTGCCCCTTCTGCCTCCTGATCTTCCTCCTCCCGGACCTGACTGAGAGAACAGGTACAGGCAGTAGTGTGTGTGCCAGGAGGGGGGTTTGCAGCAGTACAGGGGCCCCAAGGGAGGCTTCGGGGGCCCTGATGGGGGGTTGGGAACTGTGGGGGGACCTGGAAGGGTGTTGTGGCTGGGGGCCTCTGAGTTGGAAGCCCCGGTGGGCATCGGACTCTTCAGTCTGACACTGTCGGCAGATCTTTCAAACATGGTTCTTTGTGTTCCCAGTGTATTATGACTGGGTTGTTCTGGCTGTTTCCAGTGTTTGAAAGGATGTCTGAGAGAGAACCAAGGGGCCTGTGGAGCCTGGAACAAAGAGATTGCCTGAGCGTGAGAGAGAAAGTGAGTGCCAAAGGGCCTGTGTCTGGAGAGGGGCAGATTTTGGGAAAGTGCAGCAGTGAAGCTGATTTGGAAGTAGGCTGTGAACTGGGAGTAACAGGGTGATAACTTTGTAATGGGCCAGATTCAAGGAGAGGCCCTGGAGCAGTCAGGAAGGCTCCATTCTCAAGATTCCATATAAAGATGAGTAACTTGATGATATGTTTTAAATAAAGTAAAAGAAAAGTCCTATTTTTCTGCAATGTTTGTGTCCTTGTCTCTTCTCTGCACAAGAAACCCACATGTCTACCATTATATAAGCTAATCCATCAACCCCATCCTGAACTCTCATCACAACACATTCCAGGAATAAGGGCTAGTTCATTAGCTAAGTTGTATATGAATTAGTTTTTACAGTGAAAATGAGTAGATGAAGTTGAGGTCCTCTTCATGAGAACATGTTCATATTAAGGAAGTTCAGCAGATTATGCAGATATAGATTGCGTGCATGCTTCAGAAAGACGAAGATAAACCTGACTGCATGTGGTAACTCTTCCAAATAACAGTGAAACCAACATAGACCCAGAGAGAAACTAAAATTATATATTTTTTAAAAAGCGTAAAAAAGAAAAAAATAACAGCAACTGTTAATCAGTGTTAAAAACCTGAAGGCATTGGTGTTCGCTGTGCATGCTAGGAGTGCTGGATGCAAGGAGGGAGTAAGTGCAAATAACTGACTGCCATGTGTTCTGAGAGTTAGCTGACAAATTGCTTTTTATTTTGTCTGTTTTGGGGTAAACTGGTAGATACTTTCTAAGGGGCAACATTTTTTTAAAGTTAATAAGGGGTTGTTATTTTACTGCTGGTAGCAAACAGAGCAAACCTTGAGTTGTTCAAAACCAAAAAGGTGTTTGTGAGGAATTGCACTTGGGAGACTGTAAGTACCCATGACAAATATAAGTGCAAGTGGGTTTGCTTGTCACATGTATGTGGTGTTGGAGCAGCGGTTCCATGCAGTATTTACATGTGAGAGATGGTGGTGGGTGCAGACTCTAAGGGGGGAACTTGCAGTATTGAGGGGCAAATGTGGGGGAGGAAAGGAGGCTCACAGAGCAACCACTGGCAGTGGCTAGTGGAGTGTGGAGAAGAGATGGGGCAGTGGAAGCTAATGAGGGAGGAAGGTTTGTGAAATTCAGGAGGGTAATTAAGAGAATGGAAGGGTAGGTGGGTTGGTCCACATCTTATCCAAAGCAGAAAATTAGCCATTTTGGCTGAAGATGCTGGAGAGGAAAGCTCTGAACTGGCATGCATGGAGCAGGCTGACTCTAAGAGCACCCTGGGAGGCAGTGTCTCTAATATGGGTTGTGGAGGAGTGCAAGGAAGGAAAGGCAGGTTCTAGTTATAGGGGATTCAATTATTAGAAAGGGGGATAGGGTAATATGACTAAGGACCCTTCATACCGAACAGTCTGCTGCCTGCCTGGTGCTAGGGTTTGATATATAATGGAATGAGTGGACAGATTATTGGGAGGGGCAGGGGAAGAACCGGCGCTCTTGGTAAACATAGGTAGAGGAGGAAGTGAAGTCCTCAAGAAGGATTTTCAAAAACTAAGTGTAAAGTTGAGAACGAGGACTGATATTACCTGTGCCACTAGTAACATTAAGTAGACAGTGGGAGCTTAGGGAAATTAATGGGTGGCTGACAGATAGGTGTAGCGTTTTGGAGAAATGGACTGGCGTGGGCTTCCGCAGAAATTTTTTCAGGGAGGGGAAAATTACCTAATATCACATAGGGCAGCTTCCCATTGAAAATGAACAGTGTTGTTGGGAATTAAATTTACAAACTTTTTTTGGAACTAGCTGGAGAAGTCAGGGTAGGGCAACTGCCCCTCTTGCCCCCTTCTGCGGACACCCATGGATACTGGCTCTTTGCTAGTGATGGACTGCATCTCAATGATGATGGTGCAGCTCACCCAGATTTTAAACTGGGTGTGGGGGGGAGGGCTCAGAAAAGGATTCAGTGGAAGACAGGATAGATGAGGTAGTGGGCAAAGGAAAGGAAAATGGAGGAGGAGATTAGGTTCCGTACTGTTAAGGATAGGTAGGACCACATGGCATATGTTCAATATTGTCCCAGTATTAAATGTATGTTTGCAAATGCAAGAAGTCTACAATGGGAGAACTGGAGGTGCTGATGCTGGAGGGAAAATATGATGTTATTGGTGTGGCTGATACATGGCTGAATGAGTGACATTACTGGGCAGTGAATATCAGTGACTATACTTTGTATTGGAGGGACAGAGGAAATAGGAAAGGAAGAGGGGTATGTCTGTTTATTAGGCAGGATTTAAATTCTAATATAAAAGAGGAGGTGATGTTAGAAAGATAGGGGGCTGAAATCTTATCGATGGAGCTCTTCACCAATTGTAAAGAGTCCAGTGAATTATTTGTAGTGAGGAGGAGGATGAGACTAAGCTCCTGATGCAAATAGAAAAGGTTGCTAATTTGTGTGCAAAGAAATTATAATAGGGGATTTTAATTATCCAGATATTGACTGGATCAACAGTACTGCCAGGACAGTTAATGGGGACAAGTTTATAAAATTATTGCATGACAATTTTATGGCACAAGCTAACCAGATAAACTGCACTTCTTGATCTAGTGATCTCTAATGACTCAGAACTTATAGTAAATGTGCAATGAGTAATAGTTGACATCATGTTAATTGCAATATCTGTTGCAAAAAAAAACAAATATACACTGGGGCAACAAAAACACTGAATTTCAGAAAAGTCAATTTAAGAAATTGTGGACTGTTCTTCAGAGCATAGATTGGGGCATTAGGTTTTCAGCTAAAAACACAGAACAGAAATGGTTGTCATTTAAAATGATATTAAATCACTACTGATCTCAATTTATTCCC
This sequence comes from Xenopus borealis, assembly GCA_024363595.1. NCBI lineage: Eukaryota > Metazoa > Chordata > Amphibia > Anura > Pipidae > Xenopus > Xenopus borealis. The sequence goes on from CM044444.1 coordinate 99,871,773, forward strand.
AAGGAGTAAATGTAGAAGCACTATGTGGCTTAATATAAAGTAAAAAGGCTAATAGGAAAGATAAGAAAGGCATTTAAAAACTACAAGTCTGTGGGGCAGAAGTTGCATTCAATGAATATAAACACTATAATAATGCTGTAAAACAGCAGTGTGGAAGGCAAAGAAAGGAAATGAGGAGAGTATTGCAGCTGAGGCTAAGATTAAACCAAAAAAGTTTATTAATAGTAAAAAGATGCAGGTTGAGAGTGTTGCTTTGTTTAATAAATGGTACCAATATGGTTGTAAAAGATACAGAAAAGGCAAATGTGCTAAATCAGTTCTTTTCCTCAATGTGTACAATAGAGGAGTCTGAGTTCCCAGGTTAACCTCAGATCTGCATGGTTGGCTCAGCTCAATCTAATCAGTGGCTGACTCAGGATATGTTACACAAAACTTCAATAAAAACTAATGTAATCAAAGTGCCAGGGCCAGATGCATACACCCCCTGGATTCTAAGAGAGCTTAATTCAGTTTTAGATATGGAAGATCCAGGGATTGGTCTGATTGCAATCTTGGAGTCAGGAATAGTGATGGGCGAAACGGCCGCGTTTCGCTTCGCTGAAAAATTTGCGAATTTCCAGAGAAATTCGCGAATTTTTCGTCGATTCGCGAAACGAGTCGCGCGTCGTTTTTGACGCGCGTCGCGTCGTTTCAGACGCGTCGCGTCGTTTTCGTCGCGTCGCGTCGTAAACGACGCGCGACTCGTTTTTGTGCGGCGAATTTTTTTTGGCGATTTTTTTTTTGGCAGTTTCGCTAATTTATTCACCAGCGGCGAATCGCGGGAATTCGCCGTGAATTCGCCCCTGGCGAATAAATTCGCCCATCACTAGTCAGGAAGGAATTTTTCCCCCTCTGAGTTGTGGCGTAACTACTGAGGGAGCAGGGGGTGCAATTGGGCCAAGGCCTCCACCCCCCACTGGGCCCCCTGGCAAATCGCTTGTCACAGGGGGTCACGATCTTGGAAAGTGTCTGTAAAACTCACATGCTCAGTGGGCTCTGAGCAGCTGTTGAGAAGCTAAGTTTAGGGGTCGTCACTAATTATCCAGCAGTAGCAGAAAATGAGCTTCCCTGGCTGTAATATAAGCTGATGCTACAGGTTTGCTGATTATTAAATTGTGATGTTTCTAATGATGTGTATTAATGACTAATCAGCCTTATATTGTGACTATATTTCTATGACACTATCAGGTGTATACTGTGAGTGGGTCCCTAAGATCAGTAAGTGACAGCAGCACAGAGCATGTGAATCAGTGAATCAGAAAAGAAGATGGGGAGCTACTGGGGCATCTACTGGGGAGACACAGATCTTTACTGCTAAAGGGCTGTGGTTGCTGCGGGCTGGTACACAGGCACAAAACATCATGTACAACATTTCTACCTACTTCTATTTAGGCTTTATTTCCCCTTTAAAATAGTTAAAAGAAAGTTTTTTCAACCTAACTTACCTTGTTACTATTTAACTTACGTGATTATGTAAGGGGCACTATTTGAAAACAATACATTTTGTGATTTTTTTTTTTTTGTTTAGGTCAGAGATTCTTGAACTTGTACAATAAAGGCTTTAACTAAATCCACACAGAAGTCTTGAAAGATCCAATGGTTAGGCATATACTGACTCTTCAAGCATTTAGCATTTTGCCCCTCAAGGTCAATCAATGAGCAGAGAATTATTTCAGCTCAGAAGTATCACCCCAGCTTTCAGAATTCATCTCAAGTGGAACCTAGAACTCCTATAATCATTAGGTCTGTACATGAGGGTCCCTAGTCTGAGCTGTAGTGATCCTAAGGATTCTAGCCTTTACTAAATGCCCTTGGTGGATCTTCAGGCTGCTCACTAGTGAGCCCTATTCCTCAATCACAATTAGAGTGATCTAGTATGTCCTAACATTTACTAGGTGAAACCTCAGAAATGGACCTAGAAGACGTGCTCCAGCTTGTATACTATTGAACAGTTGTATAGCCAACTATGAAACGAAAAAGGTCAACCTTAGACACATGAAGGGGAACTTATTTCCCTACTATGCTAAAGACCCCCCTTAGCTGTCTAAACCTTAGATTATTGCCCACTTAGCTAGCCCAACCTTAGGGGATTGTCTGAACAAAGAGCTGCTATCAGTCCCCTATACAAGGTACAGTAATAAAAACACAGGTGCTTTATGTCAGTTATTTACTCTTTAGCTCTGTCTGACTGTAGGAAGAGCAGCCGTATAACTATATTATCACCAGTTTATGTATCTGAATTTGTAAGAATGCATTTCATTCTATTCACTGCAAACCCTGGTTACAAGAAGGAAGTAGCGTGAAATCAGCCACTTCCCAAAAACATCACTATGTGGTAGATACAGAATTAGGGCACCCTAACTGTTATATCTTTTGTCACAGATCGTTCACGGACATGAGATGAAGACTGGTATGTACTGCAGTTATTTTACTAACACAGAAAGCTTAAAAATATATTTTAAACCAACTCTGAAACTCACTACAAATGTTTTTTATTTAAATTCTGGTATTTTCTATTGTGACCAAGAGATTGTAGCATTACATTACTTAGGGACTGTTCCTGCTGAATTGTGCTTAGTACAGGGAATACCTATGTGACATAGTTTTATGGGGTCTCTCTGTACAGACTATGAGCAAACTTAGGGACTGGTCCTGCTGAATTGTGCTTAGTACAGGGAATACCTATGTGACATAGTTTTATGGGATCTCTCTGTACAGTCTATGAGCAAACTTAGGGACTGTTCCTGCTTAATTGTGCTTAGTACAGGGAATACCTATGTGACATAGTTTTATGGGATCTCTCTGTACAGACTATGAGCAAACTTAGGGACTGTTCCTTCTGAATTTACAGTATATAGGCTATGAGGAGTTGCCGGTGGCGAATCGCGGGAATTCGCTGCGAATTCGCCCATCCCTAGTGCACAGAGATTTGATGGTCAGTCTAAACCACACTAACTCTCATTCAATCAGGTTTCATTCCTACTCACAGTCTGATGTCTCAGTCTGTTGCACTTAAAAGATGTTGAAGTGCTGCAACTATATATTCTACAGGAGAACAAACTTTGTGTATCTACAACTACTGGACCATTAGGAAGACTTAGCAATTAGATGAGATTAATGTTGTTGAGCTTCTGGATTGCTAGAAAGCTTCTAAGTGCTGGTAATGAAGAGCCTGAAAACAATTGCAGGTTTGGATAGAAGGGCAGCAGAAATAAGAGAAAATGTTTCTGGACACAACAACAACATTTCCATAGGGATATCAAAACTATGGGAAAACTGACAGGTTTGTAAGTCTTGAAATGAAATATCAGGCAAGTATTCATACGGAACGTTAGGGTGTGTGTGCTACAATATAAAAATAGCAAAACATTAAGCAGTTTTAGCAGTCTCAGGAAATGAAACTTCCTGTTCTACAGCAGAAATTTGTGTTTAAGGAAACACTTTCCTTTGAGAAGGAACTTAATGTTGCATTGCATTTAATTATCTATTAATAAGACCTGCATGTGAATGAGGAAGCAAATTGTCCTTTTTTTGGAGATCAGCGCAATAGCTATGGAAGTTTTAGAAAAA
>CM044444.1:99879206-99900408 GCA_024363595.1 Xenopus borealis
TTTTTTTTTTTTTTTTTTTTTTTTAATAAATGGATCTTGTTTGTTTTCTAATACAGGAATAAGGTCAATACTGCGTCCAGTATAACATGATGGAGAACTACATGCACTTCCCTAGGATTATTCTTATGGTTATTCTTCAAGGTAAAGACAACAATGTCCCATTAATCTATATAACACAGTTTATAAAACATTATTAGGGGAATGTAATATACGTCAGTAACACAAAAACTATTCACAATACGAAAATTTAAGCCCTTGCACGAAGAAATTTTGCTTTGCACGAAGGCAATATATACCTTTTGTGAAACTGTTTAGTGACCACTTCCGCCATCGGGAGGCCGTTTGCGAATTTAATACTTTGCGCTAATGCGCTGTCAATGTAATAAAACTTCTTACTGAAAAAGTCGCAAATGTTTTCTCCAGAAGATTACGGCACCTTCAAGCACTTCTTAAGAGTGCGCAATTATAATCCGCAATGCGCAATAACGATTCGCAATGCAATAACCATTTAAGGAACAATATTACATTGCGAGATGTACATTTTTCCCCTTATTGGTGCGACTTTAATTACATTCCCCCCTCTGTGGTTTGAACTGCATATGTCCTATAACAGAGATTCTAGCTGATGGCAGAAGGCCACTTAACACATTTCCTTCCATAAACCTAAAAGATAATGTTTCTATTGTTACTACTGGTTGGTGGAAGAACAGTCACTTGTGTGCGAATTTACGTTTTACTGCCAAGTATATCTGGCCCACACAGACTGTATTTCGAAGAACACAGGTATGGATCTTTTATGCAGAAACCCGTTATCCAGAAAGACATAGACTATATTTTAATAAGGCTAATCTAATTTTTATAAACAGTTTACTTTTTCCCTGTAATAATAAAACCTTGTTACCAACTAATGTAATGTACAATCCCATTGGTTGCAGGGTCGGACTGGACCTCTCCGATCTGCGGGGAAAAAAAACAATTTGCGTGCAGCCCCATTCCCACATGTGCGCAATATCTCATTAGGGGGTCAATAAGGGAGTCCTGGTGGGTCACCCCAGTCTGACCCTGATTGGGTGTAATTAAGATTCAAAGGTTTGCTTAGTAGACCTAAAGTATAGCGATTAGTGATGGGCGAATCTCACGCGTTTCGCTTCACCGAAAAATTATCGAATTGGCGAAAAAATTAGCAAAACGAGTCGCACCTCGTCAATCGCGGTGCGTCGCGTGAATTTTTCGGCGGCGAATCGCGGGAATTCGCCCCTGGCGAATAAGTTCGCCCATCACTAATAGCGATCCAAATTATTGAAATTATCTAGATAACCCCAAATCCCCCACCTGTATAGGCTTCTGCCAATAATAATTGTCTCTGCTATAAACTAAGTATACGATTTTTACAATCAGGTGATTTTATTGCTAACCAATAAACTTAGAATAACTTAATAAGATAAATAAAGTTTAGCCATGTGTATCGCCATACTCAGTAAGTAACTGCATCTTGATTAATTTAATAAACATTTTATCCCCTTTTCCTATTGCTGCTGATGCAATATTGTATCCATTATTATCTGAATATTGAACATTACTGCTGACATAAGGCACCTTAACTCACCCTTGAATGCTTTCCTTGTATATTCGTAGTCTACTTACACTTAAAGGAGAACTAAACCCTAAAAATTAATGTTGCTAAAAATACCATATAGTTTATATAGTGAACTTATTGCAGGAGGCTAAAGTCTCAGCTTGTCAATAGCAGCAATGATCCAGGACTTGAAACTTGTCACAGGGGGTCACCATCTTGGAAAGTGTCTGTGACACTCACATGCTCAGTGGGCTCTGAGCAGCTGTTGAGAAGCTAAGCTTAGGGGTCGTCACTAATTATCCAGCAGCAGCAGCAGAAAATGAGCTTCCCTGGCTGTAATATAAGCTGATGCTACAGGTTTGCTGATGATTAAATTGTGATGTTTCTAATGATGTGTATTAATGACTAATCAGCCTTATATTGTGACTATATTTCTATGACACTATCAGGTGTATATTGTGAGTGGGTCCCTAAGCTCAGTAAGTGACAGCAGCACAGAGCATGTGAATCAGTGAATCAGTAGAAAAGAAGATGGGGAGCTACTGGGGCATCTACTGGGGAGACACAGATCTTTACTGCTAAACACAAGCACAAAACATCATGTACAACATTTATACACACTTCTTTACTTAGGCTTTACTTCTCCTTTAACAAAATAGTTCCCCACTCTTAGTGTCTCATAGCCTGTGGCTTTTCGCATAAGCAGTAGGATGAGACTTCCCCTTTGATTTAGCTATAGGCTTAGTTTTATTAGATAACAAATCCTAAATGATTCCGTCTGGTTATGTAGTCTTAATATATGAATCCATCATTCTTATTGTACAGGTATGGGATCCTTTATTCAGAAACATATTATCCAGAAAGTTTTGTTCCACAGGGTGGAGCTCCTCTAAGGAAATGACTTTCACTTTTTTGCACTTAAAAAAGACTTTTTTTCTCTCTATAAATGTTGCACTAATGTGTCTGTTTGCTGCTTCCCAGGTTCCTACAGTCAGAATTGGGCAATTACCCTCCCTGAATCCATCAGAGCATTGAGAGGATCCTGTGTGGAGATTCCCTGCACCTTCACTCGCCCCAGGAAATATAAGGATTTCAATCTGATTTGGTACAAGGATATCGATCTTCAACGCGACGATAAAATATTCAACCAAGAGAATCCTTCTGATGTGAATAAACATTACAGAGGTCGCACTTCACTGGTCGGCAGTGAATCAAACAGCTGCTCCCTGAGGATTAATGATGTGCAAGAAACTGATTCTTACACTTATTATCCCTATATAAATGGAAACTGTTTTGTGTCTCACCTCAGTGAGTGTCAGAATGTAAAGGTTGAAGTCTCAGGTAAAGTCTCTATGGGAAATATAAGGCTCCTTTAATAATAACAACCAGGGCTGGCGCAAGGGAAAAGCTACTAAGACTGTCACTAGAGACGAGCGAATCTGTCCTGTTTCACTTTATCCAAAAATTCCCAAACCGCATTGAGATCAATAGACAACAAAAAAAATTTTCACATGCTACAATTTTCTGCACACTAGGCAAATTTTTCTCACTTCAGACATATTACAGTCAATGTGTAAGGGGAGGAAAGGGTTAATACACCGTTACCATCATTACTTCTCCAAGATGTAGGTCCACACTTCAGATCAGTATAATGTAATTTTTACTTCCCCTTTACATCCAGTGACATTCCTTTCTCCAACACGGCTAAGCCACAGTTTCCAGTAATGGTTGACTTTTCCCACTCCAGGACAACCTTTGAATCATCCCTTTCCAGGGTTACTCACCACCTTCCGGTACTTACAGCCCAACGTCACTACGGCCCCCTGTCCTACTCTGAAAAGAATTTCCTTTGTGACGCCTTTCAGTCCCACCAGTCCCAGATACGTACTATGTCCCTCTGTCCTACTCTGAAAAGAATTTCCTTTGTGACGCCTTTCAGTCCTACCAGTCCAAGATACGTACTATGTCCCTCTGTCCTACTCTGAAAAGAATTTCCTTTGTGACGCCTTTCAGTCCCACCAGTCCCAGATACGTACTATGTCCCTCTGTCCTACTCTGAAAAGAATTTCCTTTGTGACGCCTTTCAGTCCCACCAGTCCCAGATACGTACTATGTCCCTCTGTCCTACTCTGAAAAGAATTTCCTTTGTGACGCCTTTCAGTCCCACCAGTCCAAGATACGTACTATGTCCCTCTGTCCTACTCCAAAGAGGAATCTTCTTTTCCCCCTTCTTCAGGATGTCCGTGTTGTCTGTCTAACACTCTGGTCCCTCTCTGGCAAAACCTTGGCTCCTAAGCCACTACCTCCTCGTTGGGGCCAAGGCTACCCATTCTGGTTGGAATCTGAAGCACCTAGTACTTCTATTACAATCCTTGTCACGTTCTACTTCCAAGCTGTAAAGAAGACCCAGCCCTGTGTGTGTTTGCCCTTTAAATACTTTTCCAATTGCAGCCACTACCAAGACTTTCACCATCCATGTGCCTTACACCTGCTGCTCACATGTATTGCACTTACTTAGCACATGAACCCTGCTTACTTGCATTGTGTGCTAATATACAACAGGGGAATTGCACTTAAAGGGCAAGGAAAGGCAAAGAAATAAAATCCCATTTATACTTTCTTTAATGAAAAAGAAATCTATCGCCAATATATTTTAATTAAAAAATGTGTACCGTTTTTATAAGAAACCTGACTGTATACAGTGAAATCCTCCCTTCATTTAGTGCTGTGGATAGGAATTTGCAGACAGTCCCTAACTTCTGGCAGGGAAACTATCATACTTATGAACAGCAGGGGGAGCCCCTGCCTTAATTACCAGCCATGCAGAATTCAAGCAGCTTTGTTTTTTGATCATTTATGACGATCCCTAAGCAGCACAGACCATACTGAGCATGTGCAGTGCCAGTGTCAGACAAAGATGTATAACAAAGTTACAAGATGACAGCCCCCTGTGGCCAACTTTGAAAGCATAAATCATTTGTTTGATTAGGCTTGTGGTGCAGTAAGTTCATATTTATGTTTAGTATACAAAATACAGCGTTTCTAGCACTATTCTATTTTACACTTTCCTTGCCCTTTAACTTCTCATAAAATATTTATACACACATCTTCACACACATTTTGATAAACATTTGGTCACCTTCTTACAAATGGGTGTTTTTTCTTATTGAGACCTTTTTTGTCTCTGCAACAATTTTGTTTTGGTGACTTTTTTTGTCTTGGCAAATTTTGGTCAAAATGCATTAACGTAAATGGGCATTTTTTTTCTTATAGTAACTTTTTTGTCTCTGCGAAAATTTTGTCTCAAGGGCCTGCTAAATTTTTTCACAGCAAATTTTTGCTGCGGTTTCGCAAAAACATTCCCAGATGAACGGAGTGCGTTATTTCACTGTGAATCCATGCCTGGTGAAAAATGTTGCTCATCACTAAGGGAGAGATTTATTCAGGGTCGAATAGTAAACCAGAATTCAATTTTTTTTTTTTTTGTGGTCAAAACTCTCAAATTTGTATTGGGAAAAATCCAAACTTGATTCAAACTCAAAAAAACGAGATTAATCAAACCTTGACCCTTGCAACAATTCAGAGTAGAATATTCCCCACCTAAAACCTGCAGAGTTCATGTACAAGTCAATGGCAGAGGTCCAGTGAGCCATTTGAATATGTTAATTGCTTTCCTGGCTTCCAATTTTTTTTCTGAGAAAAAAAATAGATTCGAGTTTGGCCAAATTAAATTAGAATTAGATTCAAGCTTTTCGGTTCAGTTGTAGACGTTCATATTTTTTCTTAAATAACCTCCCAATTGAAATTCGAGTATACTACAATTTATTAGAGTAAAAAAAATTCACAAGAATTCGAAATTCGACCTTTGATAAATGGGCCTTCTCCTGTCACTTAAGTCCATAGAGTGAGATTTCCAGCGAAATTCGCGAATTAGAGGAAAAAATCGCGAAACGAGTCGCGGCACGTTTTTCAACGTCATATTCGTTTAGTCACATAGTTTTCGATGCGCGAAATTGTCGTTGCATCGTTTTCAACTTGCGTCGCGTCAAAAACGACGTGCGACTCGTTTTTTTTTTTCGTCGCCTGCGAATTTTCGCTGGCATTTCGCGAATTTATTTGCCGGCGGCGAATCGGGGGAATTCTCTCCGAATTCACCCTTGGCGAATAATTTCACCCATCACTAATTGTGAGAGCTGATTTTTAGGAAGATCGAAGATAAAGGGGGGGAAAATTACAAAAAAAAATGATGCAGTGAAAATATAATGGAAAATGGAAGACATTTTGCCGGAATATTCTATAAGTGCAAATCATTGATAATCTGGAAATGTCAACTCCCCCCCGAAAATAAAATGAAATAAAATAGAATTCAAGTTTTTGATTATACAGCCATTACACAATTTCCACATTTTATAGTTTTTTGCATTTATAATTGTTAGTGATTGGGCAATAAATCTGCCAGGTATGGATTCACTATGAATTTCCACAGTTCGCCACCCACGAATAATTTCTAAAAAATTGTCTTACTCGAGCATCAAAATTATTCAGACACCCATGGACTTTAATACATTTGGATAAAACAGTTGCATGTATGAAAATTGTCGCTCACATCAAAATGATTTTGAAGTCCGTTAACCTCAATGCGTTTTGCTAAATTTTCGAAGTTTCACAAATCTTTCGGCAGATTCACAAATTTTGCCGCAAAGCGATACACCACAGATTGGTCTATCACTAATAATTGCCAATGAAAGCTATTTGCATCATTCTATCCTTTGTCCTGGTGGTTCTGACTTTTTAACAGACCAGATTCAATTCAGTGAGAAAAGGTTATCTCCTGGTTTATCACATGAAAACTCATGGACGAGATTCAATTTGAGGAGAATAAACCTTTCTCCAAATTCTCTTCTCTTTTTTTCCCATAGACTTAAATAAAGTTTTCACTTGATAAACTGTGAGATAAGTTTCTCTGAATTCAATTGCATCTCAAATTGAATCTTGTCCATGAGTTTTCACGTGATAAACCTTTTTCTCACTGAATTGAATCTGGCCCATTGGGAAAACTCATGAACTCACAGTTTATCACATGAAAACACTATTGAAACAACTGGAACTGAATTTGGAGAAAAGTTTTTTCTCTTCAAATTGAATCTCGTCCATAAATTTTCATGGGATTAACCATGAGATAACTTTTTCTCATGGCATTGAACCCTATTCCAGAGTTTTCTGAATTGAATTTCATCTCATCCATGACTTTTCCTTTTTCTCACTGAATTTAATCTGGCCCACAAGTCAGAACCAGGAATAGGAGTAAGAGATAAATACAAACTGCTTTGAGTAGTAATTACATTTACCCATATTTTAAAAAAAACATTGGCCATTTCTAATGTAGGTGTATTGGGATGTTGCTATGAATTATGTTTTTCTTCATCATGTAACATTGTATTTAAAGGACAAGGAAAGGCAAATAAATAAAATCCCATTTTTACTTTCTTTAATGAAAAAGAAATCTATCTCCAATATACTTTAATTAAAAAATGTGTACCATTTTTATAAGAAACTTGACTGTATGCAGTGAAATTCTCCCTTCATTTACTGCTGTGGATAGGAATTGTCAGATGGTCACTAACTGCTGTGCAGGGAAACAATCATACTTATGAACAGCAGGGGGAGCCCCCGCCTTACTTCCCAGCCATGCAGAACTCCAGCAGCTTTGTTTGTTTCCCTGTAGAGCAGTCGGCAACTGTGTAGAGATTTGTATTGGATTTTATTTTTGCCTTTACATCCCCTTTACTGTTTCCAACTCCAGCTGCAGGGACAAAGATCATGGAGCCAGATTTAAACAGATAAACTGGGATTCTATTTGGAGGATTATTTTGCTGCAGCCACTGGTTCTGCAGAGTTGGAGAAAGTTTGTATTAAACAATAGAAAAACTATAAAATCCACATTAGATTACATGACAACACAGGACCCAGTGCAGTCTGTATATTCTGATTATTAATCAGTCTTGTGTATCGGCTTCTGGCAGATATTATTTGACTTGTGCTGTTTTGATCATTTATGACAATCCCTAAGCTTAGCCCAGATCACACTGAGCATGTGTATATAGTCTAGTCTTGCAAAGATGTATAACAAAGTTACAAGATGACAGCCCCCTGTGGCCAACTTTGAAAGCATAAATCATTTGTTTGATTAGGCTTGTGGTGCAGTAAGTTCATGTTTATGTTTAGTATACAAAATACACCATTTCTACCCTTATTATATTCCAGACTTTCAACATTCAACGGAATCTGCATCTATTGGGTTCAACTTAAACACATCTGCTTTATTTTATATAGAGCAGCAAGTGATGTTAGAGGGATAAGCGACAAAGGGATTGAGTGGAGAATTTGTGGGAAGGCTGGAAATGTCATAGTCAGGTCACGGTTGCTTATATTAACTTGTATTAATTATTACAAATAATAATGAAAATAATTATTATTTTAGATGATCCCAACAAGCCATCAATACAGATCCCTTCAATTCTAATCGAGGGGGAAAGTGTCTCCATCTCCTGCTCTGTAGAACACACCTGCCCCTCCAATCCCCCTACTCTACAGTGGAACACAGCTGAATATAATATTACTTACAATCAGGAGAGACTTAAGGATGGAGTATGGAAAGTTACATCTGTTATGGAATATCTCCCCTCCTACCAGAATCATAAGACTGACCTTATGTGTGATGCAATATATCCAAAAAGTCTCAGATCCCAAGAGTTGTCCACTTTAAACATAAGATGTAAGTACTGACTGTCAGAAGAAATGCATATTCATTATTCCATATTTTACGAACAGTTTTAATTATTTGTGGTGTTTGACTTATTTAGCAGCTCTCCGATTTGGATCTGGTTTCTAGTGGCCAAATTACCCTAGCAACCATGCAGTAATAACCTGCATGGAGTTGAACCGGGGACCTAGTGTATTTGTACTGTGTGTTGGCCCTGGTTCACTCCTATGGCAATGCTTTGCAACAGCAAATAAGCATTATTATTATTTTATTATGAACATGTATTTCTATAGCGACCAACTTATTTCGTAGCGCTGTAAAGTGAATGTGATTATACAACTAAATCACACGAATTACATGCATAGAACATGTAGGGGCAAATTCACTAAAGCGCGGTGTATAACACTAGCGCTAATTCGCCAGCATGACGTCAATTTGCAGCTTCGTCGATTCACTAACAGTGTCCCTGGCAAAAATTCGCTAGCGAAGGACATCGACTTGCGCAACTTCGCACCCTTACGCCAGGCAAAGTAGCGCACTGACGACGGGACATAACTGCGCTAATTAACTAAGATGAACATTTGCCTCTTATGCTAGACGTTACTTCGCCAGGTCAGACCTAGCGAAGTTCAATACAATAGATAGGAGTTTTCTAAGTCCCAAAAAACGCTGGCGTATTTTATCTTTTGTTGGGTGATAGTCTGAAAAAGAGACAAAAATTTTTTGGGGTTACCCTCCTACATTTCCTAACATATGGCAACACAAATATACAGGGGGCACATGTAGGGCAATGGGACAACTTTATTTTATTTATTAAAGGTTTCCTGGGCTTGTACAGTGTAATATAGTGACTGTAACATACACCTCTATTATACGCTCCAGTTCGTGACGTATGAAAAGTAGGCATCACTAGCATAAATGCGCTTTGCCTGGCGAAGTAACGGTAGCGCTACTTCAATAACGTTCACCGCCCTGAGTGCAAATTCGCATCTTGGTGAATTTTGCTGGCGAAAAGTTGTCTGGCGAAGTGCGGCAAACGTCAGCGAAGGCAACGCTAACGCATTTTCGCGCTTTAGTGAATTTGTCCCATAGAGATACACACATCACAATAAATACCAGTACAGAAGGTGAGGAAGGCTCTCTGCAGAAAGAGCTTACAATCAAAAGGGAAAGGAATGATACACAAGGTGTGGGAGTGGGCAAGATCAAAGTTTAGTGGGTGAGAGATGTGGTACTGTAAGTGGTATTGCATAGGGTATTTAAGAGTGAGGGTAGGCTTCTCTAAATAAGTGCGGTTTAAGAGATTTCTTGATAGTAGAAAGGTTGGGAGAAAGCCGGACAGACCACGGGAGAGAATTCCAGAGGAGGGGTGCAGCCCTTGCAAAGTCTTGAATGTGAGCATGAGGAGGTAATGAGAGAAGAGTTGAGTAGCAGGTTAGTAGAGGATCTTAGTAAGCAGTTGGGTGAGATTAGATTAGTTCAGATTAGTTCAGAAATGTAGGGAGGGGCAGAGTCAAATGCAGCAGAGAGATCAAGCAGTATTAGTAGCGAGAAATTTTTGTTGGCTTTAGCTGTTAAAAGATCATTATTAGCCAGGCCAGGGCAGTTTCAGTGGAGTGTTGTGGTTTAAAACCAGATTGTAGGGGGTCCAGCAGGTTATTGTCAGAGAGGAATGAGGTTAATCAGTTGTAGACTAGGTGCTCAAGTAGTTTAGAGATGAAAGGTAGCAGAGATTTAGGTCGGAGGTTGTCAAGATTGGAGGGATCAAGAGAGAGTTGACAAGAGCATGTTTCAGTTGAGATGGAAATAGTCCAGTTGAGAGCGAGAGATTAAATAGATGAGTTAAGGCTTTGATTAGACAAGGGTTGGTATTGCGGAGAAGTTTTGAAGGAATGGCCAGGTGGTAAGGTGAGAAGAGGCCAAAAGTTTTGAGACTTCCTCATCAGTAACAGGAGCACAGGAGAGGCTGGGGAGTGTGGAGGGAGGGTGGTGGAAGCCTAGGGGGGTGGGTTTTGTTTTTGAAGTGCTCAGCAATATCTTGAGCAGAGACAGATGTGCATGGAGGGGGTGGAGAAGGGGAAAGGTGAGTGTTAATGGTGAAGAAAAGTTGTGCCGGTTTTTTTGGAAAGGGAGTTAATGAGTGAAGTAAAGTATGTTTGTTTGGCTTGGGAAAGGCTGGTGTTATAGGAGCGCAGGGCAGATTTGTAGCTCCAAAAGTCTGATTCTGAGTGGGATTTGAGCCAGCATAACTTGTTTCACCTCTTGTCATATATCATGAAAACACACTGACTACATATTAGATATATAACATCTACGGGGAAATATGTTACTGATGACATTTATAAATAGTAAATGAACAAAAAAATTTAACCATATTCTCAGCCAAATTAGAACACCAGGCTCTGTTGGAATATGGAACAAAAATCTTTTCCAACATGCATCAGATACATCGGTGTCATTTAAATCAATACTATACATTTCTTAATATAACATCAGGTATACATCCCCAATCGTGATATTTCACTATAAGTAATTACTCCACTGCAGAATTTTTTTTATAATATATATCCCACAGGTTCTTGTCATCTGTGATCACCATGTATTATGCTTCGACCACACCAACACAGTCAGTGAAAAACCTATAAAGAAAAAGAATTAATATGCATTGTGTGTTCTACACATAACTTTTCCTGAAAGAGAGAACAGTAATACACACCTAGAGGGAAAAATGGGACAATATCACCTCCCCACAAGCTGAACACAGGCCAATGTGTCAAAATTACCTAATCTGTAAAAAGCAAGACAGGTTTAATGAGTCATTTAACCCCATTGGGGTGACCGTCTCAAGTCAAAAAATCCATTCAGCTTCTTTGCTCAACAGTAAAGTGTTATCTAAACCACCACTAGAAGACACAATTTTATCAATCCCCTTTAGTCTTAAAGATGACACATTGTGATTATTTTCCTTACAATGTAGTACTAAGGGAGTAGTCTCCTTTTGTTTTTCGAAAATCTTTCTTTAAGTTTATGTACTGTCTTACCTATATAGTATAGGCCACAAGGACAAACAATCATGTAAATCACATGTGTAGATTGACATGCATGAAGGATGTCCCTTGTATCATGCTGTTGCACACCGAGCAATTATATCATCTATAATTGCCTGGTTGTGGATTAGACAAAATTATATTTGGGTATAATGTGCTTTACTGTTGGCCTTGACTAGTTCATCCTTTAGATTCTTCCACTTACTTTGAAAAACGATCTAGGGATCCGAAACGGGATTGTTTGAAACAGGTACAGAAAGCGAGGAACATTTTTATGAGAAACCCAGTTTGTCCCATTGTTGCAGATTTCACTTTTTCATGGAGCGAATATAGATTCAGTGGTACCCCGTTCGCTATTTTTAGTCCTAGGTATATGAGGTGGTTAGGTTCAATTGTGAATGTGAAAGTACATCACACGTGTTGCAATTCCTGTTGCAGTAGGGAGATATTGAAAAAACTGGATTTCTGTTGATTTATCTTTAGATTATTATGTTTCAAATTCCTGGAGAATTGCTGGAAGTGTAGTTCTCGGGCTCGTTATTAAGAACAGCATATCATCCACATATGCTGCTGTTTTGTAGTGTTGGCCCTGGATATTTACACCTGTAATGTTCTGATTTCATCTAATCTTTTGTAGAAATGGTTCCAGTGTAAGAATAAACAAGAGGGGGGATAATGGGCATCCTTGCCTTGTACCGTTATTGATTTCAAAAGATTCAGACAATGATGTGAATACGTGCCTGTGGATGTGTGTATAAACTTTGTACTTAGCGTAAAAAAGTGGGGCCAATCCCTATCCATTGGGGGAATGTAAAGATAGTCTCCCATCTTACCCTGTCTTATGCTTTTTCTGGGTCGGTGGATAGCAGTGCCAGGGGGATGTTAAGTTTTTTGCACTAATGAATAATACTGTATACCCCGAGTGTGTTATCTCATGCTTCTCTAGGGGGGATGAATCCTACTTGTTCTGGATTGATAGATTGCGGTAGGAAAGGTTTTAGTCTCTCTGCTAGCACTTTTGCGTATAGTTTGGTATCTACATTGAGAAGGGATATTGGCCTGTAGTTACTAACATCCAATGGATCTTTTCCTGTCTTATGGATTAGTGTTATATTCGCTTGTGTGGCATTTAATGATAGTTTGCCGGTGTCTTCAATGGCTTGAATATGTTTTTGAAAATACGGATGGAGAAGCTTGGAAACATTTTTATAATATAAGCTAGTGAATCCATCTAGTCCTGGTGCTTTGTGTATTGGAGTGTGTTTGAGGGCAAATTGTAGTTCCTCTATTGTTATTGGGGATTCCAATAAAGCAAGGTCATCTGGTGAAAGTTAAGGTTTGAAGATCTTTCATAAGCATCTATTTTGTCTGGTCGATCTTTTGGTCTATCTGTTTCTTCATCCAGGTTACAATAAAATAAACTGGTGTAACACAGTCCATTGGTCAAAAGTTGTTCAGTATATTTAACCCTTGCTCTCATCCAAAGCAAATAAATCCAAATGTATATAGGGTTAAGGATACCAGTAAGCGCAGAGAACTGCTGCTTCATCCTTCATCCAGGTTATACATGTGAAGCCCTATAATAATTAGTTTTAGCTACTTTCAAATGGAATTACACCACAAATGAAACTCTCTTTTCTCAGGGATGAGCCCTCGCAGCGGGGTGGAGGAAGGATATAGTAGAACTGTAACCAGGTGCAAAAGTACAATAAGTTGGGCGCCAGTGATTATTTATGCTTAACCGATACAGTATTTATTGAACAGCAGAGGAATAGATCAATCACCACATTGGAGTAAAGAGTATCAGTACAGTTGCATGGCATAAGTACAGAGCACACAGCATAAAGGAACATATACTCACAGCACCACACATGGGCTGGATCCCTTCAGACAAGGGGTCATGTCAGCAGTAGTTGAGCTTTGAATGCAGAAAGGTATAAACCAGGATTCAGCCTTTTCCCTAAGTGGAACCTGAGGGGAAACCCTATCCCTAGGTCTGTAAACTTGGGGGCAAATTTACAAAATTTGTGTAAAGAGATCGAATACCGATCGTATGATTTTTTTGGAGGATTGAATATGCAAATGTGGCCTCTTCGATCATCGAATACCGAATTATCGAATAGATCAAATGATCAGATATTCGATAATTCGATCATTCGATGATCGAAGGATTTTAAATTAAAAATTTATTGGAATGCATACTTCGCCAGATGGAACCTAACGAATACCAATAGAAGCCTATGGGAACCCCCCATAGGCTTCTTGTGCAAAGACCTGCTCGAATACCATTCGTACAATCGAATGCCTTGATCGTTTGAATCGTACAAATTTTTTGGAGACTCGAAGGAAATTTCACGATTTTTTTATGAAATCCAACGATCGGTATCCGATTTTACGATTTCATTGAGAAATCGATTATAGAGGAAGAAATTGCTTAAAACTATTCAATAAACATTCGATAGTCGAATGCTTATTGAATTTCGAGGGGATTCCAGGGATTTTTAGGGGAATTTTAGTAAATTTGCCCCTTGGTCCCTACTTCTGGGTTATTTGTACCTGGGATCTTAATCCCTCTATTTCTCGTGTTGGAGCGTGAGCTGCTCAACTAGCTACCTTTCTAACACCCCTAGAGTGATCTATGACAGAGTATGGCAAAATTTTACTAGGGCCTTTGTGCCTAGGGATCATGCCCATTCCCTTCCTGCCTGCAAGGTTGGGCTAAAGCAATGAACAATGACGCATGGTTCCTTTATACTTGACACAGTGCCATCTAGTGTAAACTGTGAGATTACATAAGTACAAGGTCCCCATTAGGACCCATTAGGCGTCCATATTATTAGGAATGTGCCTGTGAGGGTGTCTAATTTTCACATCCCTACACGTATATAGATTGATAGAACTCGTGGAACACTCGAGTAATTGTATTCGTATCATGTGTGATTTTCCAGTAAAGTCGCTAATGTGTATGACGTGATTTTTCCTTTGTTTGCCTTTTAAAACTGATGCTAGTAAATGACCACATTTATTCCCATGTTCAAAATACAGCTGTTTCTGGTAGAAGATTGCCTTTTTAGCATAATTGCATAGTACATTTTTAATCTCTTTTCGAATCTCTGTTATTTGGTCAAGTAACGCTATTGAGAGTTGGCTTTTATGTTAACGTTCTAATGTAAGCAGGGATGGTAGCAGTTGATTATACTTCTGTTGCTTTTCTTGTTTTTTGTATGCACTTATTTTCATAATTTCTCCCCTGATGACACATTTATGTGCCACCCATACCATTTATACATTTGAGGTAGGGATATCATACTCTTTAAAGTATTGTTTCAGGAATTCTGATATATGTTGTGTGATAGGTGTGTCTTCAAGCAGGGTTTCATTTAGTTTCCATTGCCATGTGTCGCGTATTAGATCTTGTCTGATAAAATATAAAAAAAATTGGGGCATAGTCGATGGTGGCCATGGAGCATCTGGGCAAATTATGATGTGGTGTCAGGAAGTAGTCAATGTGAGAATATTGTTGGTGTGGGTTGGAGAAGAATGAAAAGTCTCTTATTTCAGGGTTAAGTAATCACCAAGTGTCTACTAAATTGTATCCATTTAGCAGTTTAGTCAATTGAGTCAGGTGTTGTGGGGTTAAGCTGGAATGTTTAGAGGAACAGTCTAAGGAGGGTTCAATTGCAACATTTAAGTCCCTGCCTATGATTAAAGTAGTTTCTGCAAACTGATATATTTGTCGAAGTAGAATTTAAAAGTGTTTCTGCTGTCTACTATTGGCAAGATAAATTAACGCAAAAGTATATTTTGTATTTTCTGAGTCCTTTGATCGTGTTCATGCTTCCTAGCTTGTCTGTGATCTGATCCAACTGGATCCATTGCCTGCAGTCAGCTACGATGATAGCAGCGCCTCTGGCTTTAGTTTGTTGGGGTGTGTTAGTGTAAATATTGTGGTACCCTTTAATGTGTATTTTGGATGTCACTAGTCTTTTAAGATGTGTTTCCTGCAGTAAAGCAATTTGCTTTAGACTGTTGCGTTTTTGAATTTTGTTGAGACCCCTAACATTCAGTGACATAATACATAGTTTATCACACATCGACCTAAATTATCTGGATTAAGATAACATTGCTACTGGTAATATCCTCACTCCTCATAAGGCTCATATATGTCTGAAAAGGAACTACCCAGCATGAAATAACATATTAACGTATCGTAAAAAAACATAACTTCTGAAACACTTTAATATCTCCCATAGTAAACTATCATATTTTTATTTATTTATTGCTAGTAGGGAGAATAGATCTCTTGGACTCTGTAGACCCCCTTTCCAGGCAAAGGTGGGTGTTATTTATTTACGGAGGTAAAAGTTGGGGGGTAAGAATTGCAGTGTCTGCAGCCCCCCTGTCTCCACTATGTATTGTGACTTATAGCTTCATACTAGAATAATAGATCCAGGTGAACGTGGGGTGCTATGTGGATGATAGAATCCGTAATCGCTAGGGTAGAAGATTGAAGGTAGGGGAGGGAGTAGGTTGAATGGTGGGTGGAAGAGAGAGAGAAAGTAAAAGTAAAAGTAGAGGATTTATCTGAAAGTAGAGAGAAGAGAGAGAGAAAAGAAAAAAAAGGGGATCAGAGAGGGCTTCAGAATAGAGACGGTGAGATAAGTGGCATTGAAGAAGTGAATCGAGCTACAGGATTCTAAGTTGAAACTTATACAATGTTAACATTCCTAACAATATGGCTAAAAAAACTCACACTGTAACTACAATTGTACCAAGTATTTAAACGCTTTGTATAAAGGCAAGAAAAGTTCTCAGTCCATCAGAAAGTTACCCTTGTGACGATATAGGATCAGATCTATGCCAGCATAGGCACAAAAAGGGGGTATATTTTAAACTATTTTCATCCCGGGAGCAATTTATTCGGGCCTCTTCTTCTTTTTGTAGGTGTCGACCATTCTTGTGTTTCTATTTCCAGTAAGTCCTCACCGCTGTAAACTAGTGTTCTCCATTCCACCAGGTCTGGTGATGTGATCCCTAGTTGGTTGCAAAACTGGGAAGATCATCTGGTTCTTTTAGGCGGAGGAATTTTCCTTGAAAGTTGACTATGAGCACAAATGGATATCCCCATTTGTATTTAAGGTATTTCTCTGTAAATAAGGCAGTCAGAGGGCGGAGCGTGAGTCTCTGTTGTAGAGTAAGCCAGGCCAAGACTTGGTATATGCCAATTTTTTTCCCGTCAAAGGAGATTTGTACGGCCTCTCTTGCTTTCTTCAATATTTCCTCCTTCAGTCTATGACTGTGTAGGCAGCCAATTACATCTCTGGGTTGTTCCCCTCTTTGTGGTGCATAAAGTGCTCTGTGTGCACGGTCAAATTCAATTGCTGTATGTGATGGTTTGTCCAGTATGGGGTTAAAAATCTCACACAGTGCCTTTTCTAGGTCAGGGAGCTTTATGGACTCTGATACACAAGTTGTTGTAGCGACCCCTGTTGTCCAGGTCCTCCATGTGGCGTCTTAGTAAATAAATATATTTATGACGTGTATTTACCCGGTCTGTAGTTCTCATCAGGGCCTGGGTGTTAGTATGCGTCTGCAATTCGATCTCCTCTATTTTGGCTCCAATGTCTTTCAGCACGTCCTTAATCTCTGCTTGTTCTTTGTGCTGCTTTAATGGTTTTGCCCATGTCCGCCAGGTCTGCTTTAGTCGGTAATGCTGCTAACAGTTTGTGTAAATCTTGCTGTTGCGAACGCGCTATCGAGCTGTTTGTTGAATCCATCCAGGAGGCACTTCGGCCATCTTGGATTGCTGTGCCTTTCATCCTATGGTTTCTCAAAAAAAGAGGAGACTGGCGGGGTTTTAATCCTTAGCGGAGTCACCTGTGATGATTGGTAGGTTTTCTTCTTGCCATCTTTACCAATAGTGGGTGATTTCTTAATCTTTCTGCTAAAAAAGCTGTTTTATTGATGTTTGGAGACGGGAGCTCCCTATTCCTGCGTCTGTTCAGCACGGCATTTGGTCACGCCCCCTTCTTGTGGCAAATTTATTTTGTCTCTGTGAATTTTTATCAAAATTCATTAAAGTCAATCTGTGCTTTTCTCACATTTCTTCTGAGTATCACTACTTTAAACATGTGTAATGCTTGTAATGGGCATGTCCTACATCTTTATTTACACCCTGTTTCTCCACCTCTAGCCTCTATGGCTGACCTGCTGATAAATATAATTTTTCCTTTATCAGATTCTCCTCAAAATGTAACAGTTGTCATATTTAATGGGAAGAATGAACTTATAGAAGGTGACAATGTGACTTTAGTCTGCACCAGTGATGCCAACCCTGCAGTAAATGACTTTATCTGGTACAACAATAAGAGAGATGAGACTGTGGAGTTGAGAGAGGAACATGGGCAGATCATTACTGTGACTGTGGGATGGGACAGAGACAAATTCTCCTGCACTGCAAGGAACCCACTGGGAACTGGAAATTCCAAGGTTTTGGAGCTGAAGTTTTTTTGTAAGTATTAGTTTTGCTTTATTCTGCTGGCTCTGTTCCACTTCTAACATTATCCTGACAAAACCATGGCAGAATGATGGCCAATACTAGGAGCCTTTTCCCCAAGGAGCACTTATGAGTAAAAACAAAGCTTAGAGAATGGCATCTCTGAGCTGTAGCCTGACAATGACCTGACAAATAACTGTAGTTTTCCAGGCAAAAATAACTTTTCAGTTGGAGTGCCACTCACAGGGTCAGAAATAGGGGTAGACAGAAGGGACACACTCCTAAGGCGCAATGGTGGGGGTCACAAGGCAAGTTATCTCTTCTGTCTGCCTACGTCTAGTCCCAATGGGGGGTGCAAGGTGATTGGCCGAGTTACCTAGGGCACCTGGCCAGCATGGCAAGGTGATCACTACTGACTCCTGAATCCAAACTATTGGATCTTCTGTCAGAGATCCGATCATCTAAAGCCTCTCACACACTAAAGAGATGACTAGTGAATAATCAGGACTGAAACTACATGAGAGAACTACGGTACTATGCTTGAGCAAAGAGTAAGTGAGTGCTTTGCTTTATTTTCTATCCCCTTCACCTCCAGTCAGAGGGACTACAATGTAAACTCTTGAAATCTGTCATTGAATCCTACACAACAAAAAAAACCCTAAATGGTACTGTTTTTGTGATTAATTTTTGTACAACAGCCTACTTTGTGATGTGGTGTATTATAATGACATATATCAAATGTCTGCTTTATGGAGAAATGCTTTCAAAACACAATTTGCATTGGTCTCCTCTTTGGATTCAATATGCACCGTGCTAAAACACACTCACTATCTATATTGAAATTATAATATCTTGCTCTTCACAAACCACCATCAATCTTTAAAAAGAGCTAAGTGTGATGTTTATAATATAATATAACTGGATTTTCAGATAAAGCCAAAAATGTCACCATTGAAGGAAAGAATGAAATTGAGGAAGGATCAGTCCTGGAACTTGAATGTCAATACTCAGACAATTACCCACCAACAACTAAGTACAACTACAGCTACAGCTGGTATCTAAATGGGAATCCTGTGAATGGGGAGACCGGCAGAATATTACAGATAAATAACATTACTAAGTCCCATTCTGGCAACTACAGCTGCAATGTGCAGAACAGAGCCGGACATTCCTATTCCCCATTGTTTGCTGTCACAGTGATGGCAGTGATATGTAAGTATTATAGTGTGTGTGTTATGTTAACAACTACTGGGTTTAATGAATAGGGATGGTGCGAACCGCGGAAAAAAAGTTCGCGAACATGTTCGCGAACTTCCGGAAAATCGCGAACCCCATAGACTTCAATGGGAAGGCGAACTTTAACAGCTAAAAAAGACATTTCTGGAAAGAAAAATGATTGGTGCAACGACCTGGACAGTGGCATGCCAGAGGGAGATCAAGGGCAAAAATGTATCTGAAAAATCCATTGTTGACACAGCGCTGCGTTTTGTGCTGTAAAGGGAAAAAAGTCACTCAGGTGGTTATGGACACTGTAATATTATTGATATTTAGACAGAATGTGAACAAGCTCACACAGCTAGATGGCAGTTGTTTGAAGAACATACTGGGCAAAAACGTATACACTACTACAGCGGTGGATACGGATTACGTAAAATATATTATGGCTGCCTGAAAAAAGTCACTCAGGTGCTTTTTCTGGAGAGGGTAATATTATGGATATTTAGACAGAATGTGAACAAGCTCACACAGCTAGATGGCAGTTGTTTGAAGAACAGTAGATCACTAGCCAGCAAACTTACTATCCACTGTCCCTGAAATCACTAACAGGCAGCTCTCTCCCTACACTATCTCTTCAGCACACACAGGCAGAGTGAAAAAACGCTGCAGGGCTTCGGTTTTTATAGGGAAGGGGAGTGGTCCAGGGGGTGTGGGGGTGGTCCAGGAGGGAGAGCTTACTGATTGGCTGCCATGTATCTGCTGGTCTGGGGGAGAAATGGCAAAAAAAAAAGCGCCAACTAAGGCGAACCCAAATTGGCGAACGTCGCGCGACGTTCGCGAACTTCCGGCGAGCGCGAACAGCCGATGTTCGCGCGAACAAGTTCGCCGGCGAACAGTTCGCGCCATCCCTATTAATGAAGGAAATTAGGAAAATATCTCTTATAAAATGAAAATGATAAGTAAGGGTTGTGTATATCTAGAATTAAATTCAAATTAATCTCTTATTATAAAATAAAAATGATAAGTAAGGGCTATGTGTATCTAGAATTAAATTCAAATGAATCTCTTATTATAAAATAAAAATGATAAGTAAGGGCTGTGTGTATCTAGAATTAAATTCAAATGAATCTCTTATTATAAAATAAAAATGATAAGTAAGGGCTGTGTGTATCTAGAATCAAAGATAAAGTGCTAGGTTCAATTCAGTAAGAAAAAAATTCATGGACAAGATTCAATTTGAGGAGAGAAAACTTAAAATTCACTTTCACTTTTTCTCCCATTGAGCCAGATTCAATTCCGTGAGAAAAAAAAAGTTAATAATATGAAAAGTCATGGACAAGATATAATTTGAAATTCAAATTCAATTCCGAAAAACATATCTTGCTGTTTATCAGGTGAAAACTCTATTGCAGTCTGATGGAAAAAGTTGTAACTGAATTCGGAAAAAAAGTTATTTCTCTTGGAATCGATTCTTGTCTATGACTTTTCATGCGATAAACTATTAGATAACTTTTTTTCTCACTGAACTGAATTTGGCCCATAGACTTTAATAGAGTTTTCACGTGATACACATTGAGATACAATTTCCTGAACTGAATTGCATCTCAAATTATATCTTGTCCATGATTTTTCATGTGATAAAACATGAGATAACTTTTTCTCACTGAATTGAATCTGGCCTATCGACTTCAATAGAGTTTTCAAGTGATAAACAGCGAGATACATCTCAAATTGAATCCCATTCACGAGTTTTCAAGTGATAAACTTTTGAATCTGGTCCATTGGGAAAAGTCAATGTGAGATTCAATTAAATTCAGAAAAACGTATACTACTACTACTATAACAACTACTACGTTGCTACTGAAAAAATGGAACTGAATTTGGAGACATGTTTTTTCTCCTCGAATTGTATTCACTAAATTGAATTTGTCCCATAGACTTTGATAGAGTTTCCATGCAATAAATAAAGGTTTTCCTGAACTGAATTGCATCTCAAATTGACTCTCACCTATGCTTACCCATGATAAACCTTTTTCTCAATGAATTAAAGGGAAACTGTCATGGGAAAACATTTTTTTTTTTTAAACGCATCAGTTAATAGT
>CM044444.1:99905322-99918938 GCA_024363595.1 Xenopus borealis
TGTTTATATAAACTATAGTAGAGTTTCTGAAGCAAACACACCAGTTTTACCAGTGCAGGTTAACACTACAATTTGTTTTAATTACTTTGAAACACTTTCAGTTTTTGGTGTTACTGTTCCTTTAAAAGCCAAAACAGAAATGAAAGCTGTGGCCTTTCCACAAATCTGGGCTTGGTGAAACTAGTCTTAAACACAATGTTAAGAAAGTGAACACATTGGTACATACAGTAGATTAGACCTGCTGTGCTGGGATCCTATATTCAGTTTCAGCCAAGGCATTATCTGCAGCAAGGTTTTATGTTTTCCCCAGGCCTTAGGGGCAAATTCACTAAGATCCGAAAATTCCCTAGCGTTGGCTTCGCTAGCGTCCGCCGCACTTTGCCAGGCGAATTTTTGCCAGCGCTACACAAATTCACTAAAGTGCGAATTTATGCTCAGGTCTGTGAACGGTAGCGTAGTTGCGCCAGTGTTACTTCGCTAGGCGGAGCGCTGTTACACTAGCGAAGCCTAATTTGCATACGGCGGGAACTTTAAGTTATAATAGAAGTATATGTTCCAGCCACTACATTCCACTACACAAGCCCAGGAAACCTTTAATAAATAAAATAAAGTTATTGCCCTACATGTGCCCCCTGTATAGTTGTGTTGCCATATGTTAGGAAATGTAGGGGGGAAGGAGGGGAACCCCCCCAAAAATTTCAGATCTTTTTCAAACTATCACCCTCCTATGCTAAAACACGCCAGCGTTTTTTTGGGACAGAAAAAATTTTACATTTTTTTTTTCAACCTCCTATCTATTGTATTGAACTTCGCCAGGTCTGAACAGGCGAAGTAACGTCTAGCGTAAGTAGTAACGTTCAGGAAAATATTCATCTTAGTGAATTTGCGAATTTACGATCCTTCGTCAGTGCACAATTTCGCCTGGCGTAAGGGTGCGAAGTTGCGCAAGTCTATCTACTTCGATGGCGTAAATTCGCCAGAGCCGGTGTTAGGGAATTTCCGAAGTTACGAATTGACGTCACTCTGGCGAATTAGCGCTAGCGTTAGACGCTTTGCGCTATAATGACTTTGCCCCACTCTTGCCCCATTCCAAAAACATACAAGCAGGCTAATTGATAAAACAAACTAATGTGTTTGGCGGTAAGGACCATAGAGGGGAGTGATGTGAATGATGTAAAATCACTCTAAACTAAGGAACATTTTGGTTCTAGGCAGCTGACTTTAATTCAGATATCAAACAAGGTATCAGAATCACTGCCCGGAGTCTGGGATGTAATAGAGTTTAGTCTAAAGTTTAAAATGGACAACTGCTGACTTTCTTATGACACCAAACATGTATTTTACAAAGCTGCCGAATATGTCGACTCCATAAATAACTTGTAGTTAGCGACGGGCAAATTTATTCGGCTGGGGAGAATTCGCTGCCAATTCCCACGAATTGCGCAAGCGAATAAATTCAGGAAAATTAGCTGGTGTCTGGTTTGGGACGTGGGCGTCTATTTTTTCGACACCGGCAATGGTTGCCCATGTCCAAAAACAAGGGGTTTCGAGAATTTTTCACCGTTTGCTAATTTCTACTAGAAATTCGTGAAATTTCAGTGAAGCGAAATGCCCCATATTCACCCATCAATACTTGTGATATAAATAAAACTTGTAATCACTTGCTTGCCCATCATTCTATATCATTTTTATGACTTAAAATCATGGCTATAGACACTGTAGCATTGCTTTTTAACCAAGACTTGTCATATTTAGATAAGACGAAGACTTTCTAAATTTTCCACTTGCAAGTCAAAAACTTTTTCCTTGATGATTATTATATTTTGTATCCGGCAACAAACCAACAGGGTCTCGTACCAAACGATGGACCGGAGAGTTATTACTGCAACGTCTCAGAGATTACAGGTTCCTCAAGGTAATTCAATCAAACTGTAGAAGCAGAAAGTTGCATTTGTCTTTTAAAGTTATCACTTTTCTATATTATCCCTTATCGATATAACTTTATTGCAATTGTAAAGTAATTTCAAGCAGCTGTTATTTTATTGCTACAAAAAAAACTTTAATCAAATTAGTCCAAGTCATACCAGTGGTTCTGTAATAGAGGGACTGTACATAGCTTTGAATCCCACAAGTCAAAGCAAATACTGTACAGTAGATAATTAGTGATGAGCGAATTTATTCGGCAGGGGCGAATTCGCGGCGAATTCCCGCAATTCGCTGCTGGCGAATAAATTGCGAAACGCCAGCAAAAATTTGCCCAAAAAAAAACGAGTCGCGCGTCGAAAACGACACGACGCGCGCCGAAAATGACGCGACGCGACGGAAACTTCATTTTTGACGCGTGACTCGTTTCGCGAATTTTTTCGTCAATTCGCAAATTTCTCTGGAAAGCGAAACGGGTGAGATTCGCCCATCACTATAGATAATCCTCAACCCACTTCCCAACATCCTTTAAAGGAATTGTTCAGTATAAAAGTAAAAACTGGGTAAATAGATAGGCTGTGCAAAATAAAACATGTTTTCAATATAGTTAGTTAGGCAAAAATGTGATGTATAACAGCTGGAGTGACTGCAAGTCTAACCTAATAGAACAGAACACTACTTCTTGCTTTTCAGCTCTCTTTTGTTTACACTGACTGGTTACCCTGGTTACCAGGCAGTAACCAATCAATGACTTGAGGGAGGGCCACATGGGTCATAACTGTTGCTTTTAAATCTGAGCTGAATGCGGAGGATCAATTGCAAACTCACTGAACAGTTATGTCCCATGTGGCCCACCCTCAAGTCGCTGACTTACTCAGATTTAGAGAGCTGAAAAGCAGGATGTTGTGTTCCACTCACTCCAGTTTTTATACATTACATTTTTGGCTAACTAACTATATTAGAAACATTTTTTATTTTGCATAGTCTATCTATTTACCCAGTTTTTATTTTTACCCTGAACTGTTCCTTTAATACTGACTCATTGTAACAGGTCATACAAACAGCTGGACATTGTTAAGGGGGAAGTAAAGTCTAAAATTGGCTAGAAATACTGTATTTTGTATACTAAACATGAACTTACTGCACCACAAGCCTAATCAAACAAATGATTTATGCTTTCAAAGTTGGCCACAGGGGGCTGTCATCTTGTAACTTTGTTATACATCTTTGCAAGACTAGACTACATACACATGCTCAGTGTGATCTGGGCTAAGCTTAGGGATCGTCATAAATGTTAAAATAATATCTGCCAGAAGCCGATACAGCAAGACTGATTAATAATCAGAAATCGAATAGCAGTAAAATCCTTCAAATTCAATGTTCAATTTTGTCAGATTTTGCTTCGAAAATCGTACTAGGGTCAAATTCGAGGGCTAAAAGTCCTCGGGAATTCGGCCCTTAGTAAATCTGCCCCTTATCTTAGTAAATCTGCCCCTTATTGATGAGGCTGTATGTAAAAACATGCTTTTATTTGTATGTCAAACATACAGAGCATTGGGAAACATTCAGCCACAATGAATGAAATGTATCACAGAAGGCTTCAAATGTCACAACATTTTATAGGCTACTTGTTGTACAATTTAGATGGCATTTGCCAAAAACATAAGATGCCCAAAGTTACTTGTTAGAATCCTATGTGTTGAAGAAGTTACTGTACCCTAAGTGGCAGATTTATCAAATGTCAAATAAAAAATAATTCGGATTTTTTTAAGTAAAATCCTAAAAAAATTGAATATCGAATTTGTTGGATTTTACCGCTATTCGATTTTTCGATAAAATCGCATGAATCGAACAATCTAAGTGTTCGATTGTAGGATTTCTACAGGAAACTTAAAAAAAAGCCTATGGGGGATTCCCATAGGCTTGTATTGCAATTCGTTAGCTTTAATCTGGTGAAGTAGGCAGTCGAATAAGAATTTAAAGGGCAAGTTCTTCGGCCATCGAAGGATCGAATAGATTTTTATTCGATCTATTCGATTTGATCGAATTTTACAAATTCAATGGTCAAAGTGACCTAATTTGCATATTCGCAGTATTCATTTTGGGGGTATAGTTTTCCTTTAACTGATGTTATTATTCTGTTGCATGAAACCCATGACATGTAGTTATGTCAGCTTAGCTGTGATGCATATACTTGATGCAATATCAGCTTTAAAATATCAGTTTCAAGAAACTTATAAGTCTTCTTTAAGTTTCCAATACTGAGATACAAGACTTATTGTTGAGTATTAACCATCTCAACACAGAAAATAACAGTTCTCAGAAACAGTAGTTTTTGTAGAAGCAGAACACAGATCAGATATGTAACAGATCTGATGGAAATAAAGCTTCAGGACATGTTAATTGCTTGCACGTTAGCAGACTTATATTGTGTATGTCACAGGAACGGCACAGCAGGAACCCAGATGAGTGAGATGAAGCTAGAAGATCTCTACACCAAGCCAAATGTAAGTATTATGGATGGAATAAGAGCAGGGTCTGAGTGGACCATTAGGGGCCCACCAGGTTACAAACTTCTCCTTCCATAGCCATGGCCAACACACATCTAACTGCTGCCCAGCTTCCAAGATAATACAACTTATTCTATTCCTGTTTATTTTTGTTGCTTTTTGGAGAACTAAAGAGATGAGAAGGGTAACAGGGGGTTACAATCTGAGTGCTTTTGGGACAGAATCCATTTGTAAAAATAATCTTACAATAAATATGTTCTCTTTTCCATAAACACAAAAAAGAATGAGGTTGAGTATACATTGGTGGATCATTTTCCAAGCAACAAAGACCCTCAAACGCAGAACTGCACATACGAGACAGTATATTCCGTTGTGACGTTGTGAAGACCAAAGACAAACATCTCAGATTGCTTCCAGTGACTTGTATTGTGTTCAAATGGCACTGCCATATGGTAGAACTGACACAGGCATTTTTCCTTTAGTAAAAGAAGCAAATAATTGACACAAATTGCCAAGTTGTTTTCCACCATCAGGTATAAAAAAGCTGCATCCGTTGCTAGTGAATGTATTGAACAAGTGTAGAAAAAGTATCATGGGAGGGATATGGATATATAGAGTATTTTCATCCAAATCCACTCCCTTGCTACTGCCTGTCTGGCTTTAACTAAATACACAGGTGTTTTTCTCTTACTAATTCAAGACAAGGGTCTTGCCCCTCATTTATCAACACTGGGCAAATTTGCACCTGGGCAGTAACCCACGGAAACCAACATTTTAGTTTCCATTGTTCTTCCTGCAGCTGGCTGCAAAAGGGTAATCATTGATGGATAGTGATGGGCAAATAAATTCTCCAAATTTCTGTGTTTCACCGGCTGCAAAAGGAAAAAATCGTCGTGTTAAACTTGTTTTAACGCAGGAAAAAATGCCAGTGTGTAAGAGCCCTAAGTGATTAGATTTGCTCGACACATTCTGTCCAGATTAACCAGGTTCAGGACCCCCACACTAAACCTAAAATTAACTAGGGCTAACTCAGAGCTTTCTGGATATTAGATTTCTGGATAATTTCCGGATCCCATACTTGAACTGTGACTTTTTCGGATTTGTTGTCAAAAACTGCAACTTTTTCATATTTGACACCTGAAACCATGACATTTTAGGATTATTGTATGAGACCCAGCGCAGATCAGGATATGTTTGGGGCTTCATCCATTGGTAATGTGAAAAAGTCAAGTGAAAAAAAACCCAAAATTTTTTTTGCAATCTATTATGTGTCAAAACTCCAACAAACCCTAATCTGAAAATACTCCATCTGAAACCTTCCAAGTTAATGGAGAAGTCAATGGGAGATGTCCCCTGAACCGTTTGAAGCTGTTTTAACCCTCACAAATTGTTTTTGGATTTTGTCACTGTTTTTTTTCCCCAAAAACTAAAATTTTTCATGGTTTTGGGTATCAAACTTTGAATTTTGGCATAAAAATTAGGTTTTTCCGAAAAAGTTGCAGTTTGCGGGCAAAAAGAAAAGGTTCTTTTTTGTATGATATATAAGGGTAATTCATGGATTCTAGTTTGGTTGGATTTTTTTAATTACAGACATGAGAAAAAATGGAATTTTGATTAATAACCCCCTATATGTATGTCCTTTTTTATAATATATATTTTTGTACATATTACAACTTTTCACCTTTTTGTAAAAAATAAATTGTAAAGTTTGATTATAAATGTAGTTTTTTCTTGCGCTAAGAAAACCATAGCCTGTATGAAAGTGGGTATTTATGTGCCTTAAAGGTAAAGGCACACGTACAGATTTGGGGAGATTAGTCGCCCATTGACAAATCTTCAGGCCAACAATCTCCCTGAACTGCCTTCCCGCCGACACAAATGTAACTCGCCAACGGGATGGCACACGGAGTGCTTCGTTTTCCGAAATCACTGAAGTTTCCTCGTGAGGAAATTTCGGGCAACTTCAGAAAATTAATCGATCCGAGTGCTACTTTCTAGCCAGCCGGGAGGCAGTTCAGGGAGATTAATTGCCCGAGGAAGAGGCGTTTTGTCGCCAGGCAACTCATCTCAAATATCATCAACCATCTTCCTACTGGAGTTAAACCTCTTAAAGCCACACAGATTTATTAAGAGTCGAATCGTAAATTCAAATTTATTTTGGTGTCAAGATTCACACATTTTAATTTGAATCCCCCGCTTCAAATTTAAATTTGAATGTGAGGCTTACCACTCCTTGACTACGGAAACAGTTCTAACTCGATATTTGAAAAATTTGAATTTGAAAATTCTATTTGAGTTTTCTTCGTATTTGATTTGAAATATGAAACACATTTTCGGATCTTTCCCATTCTAACGCATTTTAGACGTTCGAGTTTTATTATAAATAACCTCTCATTCGAGTTGGGAGTACATTCGAATGTATTAGAGTAAAAAAAAAAAAATTCATAACAATTGGAAATTCGACCTTTGAGCAAACTGCCCACCAGTGTCATCCAGAATAAAACAAGACATTGGTTAACGTTTAGAGTATTAATAATACAGCCCAGAAACATGTTTGCTCTCAGGTGATCAGCATAGGCAATAATAAAATCAGTGCCACATTAATAGAAACATAGTTATATGTCTGCAAGCCACCAATGCAAGAGTTCATCAGAAGAACTTTCATCTGCAATAATGATATAATAAAGAACCTCCTATTTTGTATCAGTTGGAAGAGCTCTAAAAAAACACCTGTTCCTACACATGGGTGTTTACTGATCTCGATATATGAAAGGCGCAGTCGCTACTGTTGGCAAGAAGAGAAGGCTTGGTGCACTTGGGGGTAACAAATGTTAGGCATCCCCAAATGATTGTATTGACTTACCTGAAACCCTGGGCCGACAGCTTCGTAAATTCTCCAGCGAATTAACCAAGATGCGGATTTGCACTCAGGTCTGCAAACAGTAGCGAAGTAGTGCTACCGTTACTTCACCAGGCAAAGCGCATTTACGCTAGCGATGCCTAAGTTGAAAGTATAATAGAAGTATATGTTACAGCCACTACATTCCACTACACAAGCCCAGGAAACCTTTAATAAATAAAATAAAGTTGTCCTATTGCCCTACATGTGCCCCCTGTATAGTTGTGTTGCCATATGTTAGTAAATGTAGGTGGGGGATGGAGGATAACCCCAAAAAATTTTTTGCTAATTTTAAGACTATCACCCTACAAATGGCAAAAGATGGCAGCGTTTTTTGGGACAAAAATTTCAAGTTTTCTTTTTCAAACTCCTATGTATTGTATTGAACTTCGCCAGGTCTGACCTGACGAAGTAACGTCTAGCGTAAGCGGTAACGTTCAGTAAAATGTTCATCTTAGTGAATTAGCGTAGTTATGTCCCTTCATCAGTGCGCAACTTCGTCTGGTGTAAGGGTGCAAAGTTGCGCAAGTCTATCTACTTCACTAGTGAATTTTCGCCAGGGACAGTGCTAGTGAATTGGTGAAATTGCAAATTGACGTCACGCTGGCGAATTTGTGAATTTGAACCTATGAGTGAGCAGGGAGAGACTCAGGCAGGAAGTGATGTCACACCAAGCTAATATGGCAGCTGCTATCCTAAACAAACAGAGAGCTTCTAGAGCTGTTTACTCAGGTATGGTAAAGCATTCTGCAGTATAAATATAGTGTTATAGCTTGCACTGTTGTGGCTAATCTATTGGCAATAAACTGCTTTGGTAGCTTTCCTTCTCCTAAGTCTACTAGAAAATCATATAAACATTAAGGGGTTGATTTACTAAGGGTTGAAAAGGGTCGAAGTGAAAATTCTAAAAACGTAAATTTCAAAAATTTTTATTTTGATGTTATTTTGGGCTACTTTGACTATCGAATAGCTTAAATTTTAATCGAATTGTTAAAATTCGAATTTTCGAATTTTGAAGTACTGGCCCTTTAAAAATCCTTCAACTCCGACTATTCGCCAGCTTAAAGCTGCCAAATTGCCATTTTAGCCTGTGGGGGACCTCACAGAACTTGTCCTGAAATGTCTTCTAAGTTCTGAGAAATCGAAGGATTTTGGTGAAAATCATTCGAATACGGCCGTTTTGCTTCCAATAAGGATTAATTATATCTTAGTTGGGATCAAGTACAAGCTACTGTTTTCTTGTTTTATTTTTAAAGAGTAAATGGAAAGGAAATCAAAGACAAACTTTTGGCAAGTCAGAGCTTTCTGGATAACGGATTCCATACCTGTACTTTCTTATTACAGCCACAAAAAGTATAAATATTAATAAAATAAAATTTTGGAAACAGTTCAGTGCTTTTTTGTCAATGCATTTTTGCTGAATTCCACTAAAATGGAAAGTTCCTACACTTCGCTTCAGAAAAGAGCCATATGTGATGTAGTCAAATAAGAGCTCTGATTGGCTTTTTGGTAGCCCCTATATGGACTGACAGCTACAGGAGAGAATGTTTGGCAGGACATCTGTTTTTTATGCAACCAAAACTTGCCTCTAAGCCTGTAATTCAAAAATAAGCTCCTGCTTTGAGGCCACTGGGAGCAACATCCAAGGGGTTGGAGAGCAACATGTTACTCACGAGCTACTGGTTGGGGATCACTGAATTATAAATAGTAATATTTAACATGCTCGAAACATGTGGTTTGCCAATTAAACCACCCTTATTTTGTAGTATTTATTGATGGATTGTTAAAACTACTTTGGCTGAATTACACAGCTTTACTGGACTGAAGCAGTGAGAATGGTCTAAGGGGCAGATTTACTAAGGGTCAAATTCGAGGTTAAAAAAACCCTCAAATTCGACCATGGGAATAAAATATTCTCCAAATTCGAATTTGAAGGCTTTTCACCGCAATTCGATTGGTCGAACGATCGAATATAAAAATTTGATCGATCGATAAAATCGTTTGAATCAAACGAATTTCGAATTGCGATCAAATTTTTTCTATTCGATCACAATTTTTTGAAATACAATTTGGTAGGTTGAAACTGGCGAACTAGGCAGTCGAATAAAAATTTAAAGGGGAAGTACTTCGACTGTCGAATAGTCGAATATTCAAATAGATTTTTAATCGAACAATTCGAATAAATCGATCTGATGGAATTTTCAAAATTCACTGGTCGAAGTGGTCTTCAAAAACATTCGAAAATTCAAATTCCAAACTTTTTGAAAATTTTATCGAATCCTTCATGTGAATTTAGTAAATCTGCCCCAAAGTGTGAGATTGAATCCACAACCTGTCCATATTTGAAGTAAATTATTTCTTAGTTGGGATCAAGTACAAGCTACTTGTCACAATCGGCTCTCTAAATGCAGAACAGGAGCAAAGCTCCCTGGTCACTGCTCCACTTCAGCCTGTAGCAGCCACTTTTGACCTCAGGAGGAGCCCTTGGAGTTCTGGACCAGCAAAGCGGCACGGTCGTTATTGAAGTTTAGTATGAAAAGCGTAGTCAGTCAGGCCGGGGTAGGTGCGGCCAGAGTTCAAGCAAGGTCAGACAGGCTGGGTTGGTACAGACAGCGTTCAAGGACAGTCAGACAGGCAAGGGTCAAAACCGGTAGAATCGTCAGGCAGGGGTCAGGATTAACAGAGTTCAGGATAGTCAGGCAGGCAAGGGTCAATACTGGCAGAATAGTCAGACAGGGATCAAAACCAAGAATCAATACACTTAGAAATCACACCCAGGATACTAACAAGTAGACCTAACAAATGGCACTGAGTTTGGATACAAAGCCCCTTTAAATATTTAAAATTTGCACCAAAATGCCATCACGACACTCGTGACGCGTGAAATCCAGAAGTGTGCACCACGTGCGCCACAGAGAAAACGGCAACTGAAGAGGAAGGATCACCACAGCGGGTGTCCACGCCGGCTCCCTTGACCACCACACACTGTTTTAGTATTACACCAGCGCTACGAAATATGTTGGAGCTAAGGAAATACATGTTAATAATAATAATAATAATAATTATACAGAAAAAGGGAAAAAAGTGGACATGTGGAAGATGATTGTCTCATAATTCTGAGCTTTTAGATAATGGATTATTCTGCATAATGGATCCTATACTTGTATAATGTGCTCATGAGGATATGAAATATTCTTATAGCCCCTATAACCAGGGAGTCAAACCCATTGCTTTAATTCCATCAGGAGCACTGATAATAATGCATTGTTGAAATTAATCAGAATTGAAGGTGAATCAGACATAGATAGTAGTGACCCACAGGTAGCCCACACTAACACCAAGCATACCTGGGATAAGAACAGGAGGCTGGAGGAGTCTAGAGAGGCTAATAAGTCTAAATGAGGTACCAGGGAGTAGACAAAAGCAGAGGTTAGACAGGACTCAAGCAACGGCAGGTGGACCAGGTTCAGAGTTGGGAGTCAAGTGAGAGTTGAGACAGGCAGCCGTCTTGGAGAGTCAAACAGCAAAGTCATAAGAAGGTAGAAGCAAACATGAGATCACCAGGATATAAGGCAAAATAAATTGATAAACATGAAGTTGTTAATCAGGGATTTCAAAATAGGTCTGAATGCTTAGTGCCATGATGTATGCAACATCTCAACAACCTCAACAAAACCACACTCCATGTCATGATGCACTTGATGTCCATATGTACTGGAGACCATTGTGCACGCTCAGAACCACACAAAGGGAGGAACGGCAATGGGGAAGAAGCTCACATCAAGCGAGCAGGTATCTTCACAAAGTGGGTCAGAAAACTTGCACATAAATGAGTTTTGAATTGAAAAGAAGTAGATGATATTTAGTTCCTCTTTAGATGCTGTCCATGAGGTCAGTTCCACGTTAAGGAAGCACAGCAGCTTGTGACATGCATGAGTGTAACAAGATATAATTGGCTGTATTTTATAATAAGACTTCTCTGGTAACGGTTCCAAATAACAGAAAGACAGAAACTCAATGAGCCAATACAGGCTCAGAGAGAAACTCATATTTTAACAGGAAAAAAAGTAAAAATAAAAGCAACTGAGAGATTGTCACTTTCACGTAAGAGATAATGGGTCAGATTCAGTCAGTGAGAAAACTTTTTTTTTTTTTAATCTGGACCTTAGTAACATAAAGTCACGGATGAGATTCAATTTGAGATGCAATTCAATTTAGACAACAATTCATGGTTTGTCACGTGAAAACTCTATTGAAGTCTATGGGGAAAAAACTGGAATTGAATAAGGAGAAATTTTTTTGAATATCATCCGTGAGTTTTCATGTGATAAACCATGAGAAACCGTTTTCTCACTGAATTGAATCAGGCCCAATGGTTGAAAATGTGTTACATTAAATGTACCTCAAGATGATACAATTAGCTAGTTAGTCTGGAATAAAACTGATAAACAGTATTAAATACAGAAAACACCAACAAGAACCAAGAAGAAAATATTATATAGTGAATAAAGTACCCCCTGTTGTAAAATAAAAGGAGATTATAAATCACCAAGGAGTTGCATGACTTATTACTTTTATACAGGTCATAAAACTCTGAGGATACTTCTAATATCCTCATATTTTCCAACAAGGGGCAATTTATTAACTATAATACACAAGTTTTAGTGAGTCATGTGACAAATATTACATTATCCAAAGTAAATTGCTGTGTCCTTCAAAAATCGTCGATTGATGGGGGGGAACAAAAGAGACAAAATGATAATATAGTGTTATATTAAAAAAAAAAAAACTTTCGTATAATCCTAATCTACATTTAGGGGCAGATTTACAAATCTTGGGTGAAGGATTTGAATGCAAAAAATTGGAATTTTCGAATTGAATTTTAAGCTAGTTCGACCATCGAATCGGCTAAATTCCATCGAATAGAACGATTCGAATAAGAAAATAGTTCGACCATTTGTCCATTCGATGGTCGAAGTACTGCCTATGAGAAGCTTCCATCGGCTTTTTCTGAAGTTTTTTTGATAGTATAGAAATCATCCGATTTCCCGAAAAAAATCGTACGAATTCTATGTTTTTTCTATGTGAAATTGGATGTTTAGTACGATTCTTGCGTGAAATCGGATGATCGCTATTTGATCGTTCGATATATCAAATAGAAGTAATATCCGACTAATTTGATATTCGATTTCGTCAGATTTTACTTCGGGGAAAATTCGAGGGGCGAATTCGAGGGTTTTTAACCATCGAAATTTGACCCTTGATAAATCTGCCCCTAAGGATTAAATTAGATTGTGATTATAAGAAAGTTTTTTTTTTTCACTAAATATATTGACTTATTGGAAAGCACTTTTATCTTATAACAATACACGTGATAAAAAAGAGAACAAAGTCTCTCTATCACATGATTAAAAACTGAATTTTAAATAATATTACACTATATTATCATTTTGCCTCTTTTGTTCCCTCCCATCAATCTACGATTGACACGGCAATTTACTTTGGATATTATAATTTACCGGGCGAAGGTTTACTTGCAAACAAATAATTTAAATTTAAAGATTTAATTAACTTTTCATTTTATATAGACATGGTTATTCTAAAAACAATTGCCAATTTATCTCCATCATTTATTTTTTTTATGGTTTTTAATTAGTTACAGTAGCTGACAGAGAAATACTTTTTTGGTTGCTGGGGTCAGCGACCCCTGTTTGAAAGCTCAAAAGAAGAAGAGGAAGTCAAATAATTCTAATTCTTTTTAAAAGAAAAGTAATAAAAGCAAAAGCAAAGTTGGTGGTTTAGGCCATTGTTTCTCATGAGCAGATTCAGACTTTCTCAGTCACACTGTGTAGCACCAGTCTCACGCCTCCTTTGCTCTCACAATATTATCTGTAATATAAAATGTTTTGTATAGCCAGATATGTTACAATACAGGGCATTCTATTCACCAACCATTTGTAAGAAGAAGGAACAAAAAAACCACTTCCCTAAAAGAACGCTGTGTTGTAGATAAAGTATCACAACATCATAACTAACAGTTACATCCTTTGACACTGTTCATGGCTTGACAGGAGATGAAGACTGGTATGTACTGAGGTTATTATGCTAAACATAACCCGAAAAAATTAATCAAATTTGAAACTTGCTTTTCAGGTTTTTATTTAAAATCTGGTGTTGTCTGCTGTGAATGAAACACTAAGGCATGAAACTGTTACATTCATTATATCTTCCTGCTGAATTGTGCTTAGTACAGGGAATACCTATGTGACATAGTTTTATGGGAT
>CM044444.1:99922664-99934382 GCA_024363595.1 Xenopus borealis
ACATAGTTTTATGGGATCTCTATGTACAGACTATGAGCAAACTTAGGGACTGTTCCTGCTCAATTGTGCTTAGTACAGATAAATACCTATGCTGCGTAATTTTATGGCATCTCTCTGTATTTATGGGACTGTTTTTGGTATGGTGGAATAAGTACAAGCTGGTTGCTCACACTAGCAGCCATGACAACACTGAGGGGTTATTTACTAAACTGAAAATTCCTCACTATTATATTACCAGTTCATCAAACCACTGTGCACGTTTACCATTTATAAATAAATTAACTAAAAAAAAAACCAGTGCAGGAAAAGGCTCAATAAAATCATGAAAAAATTCTAATTGTATGATTTTTTTCGGATTGTCACCCGATGTACAAAACATCGCAGATCCATTTGTAAGAGAGTCAGTCTCTGGGTTTAATAAGTGAAGAAAATATTTAGTTTCTAGTTACGAACTAGAAACAATCAGAAACAATCAGACTTTAATAAATAACTCCCTGAGTGTTGCAGTTTAACACTAGTAAAAGGGCTGTAACTGCATGTTGTATGTTTACCTGACCTGTTATCCAGAATGCTCTGGACCTGGGGTTTTCCAGATAACAGATCTTTCTGTAATTTGGATCTTCATGCCTTAAGTCTACTAGAAAATCATATAAACATGAAATAAAGCCAATAGTTGGGTTTTGCTTCCAATAAGGATTAATTATATCTTAGTTGGGATCAAGTACAAGCGACTGTTTTATTATTACACAGAAAAAGGAAATCGTTTGAAATATTTTGGATTATTTCATTATAATGGAGTCTACGGGAGATGGCCTTTCTGTAACTTGGATCTTTCTGGATAACAGGTTTCCAGATAATGGATCCCATACATGTATTGCTGAGTAGTGATGGGCAAATTTATTCACCAGACGCGAATTTGCAGCAAATTCTGCGATTCGCAGCTGGCGAATAAATTCGCGAAACGCCAGCGAAAATTCGCTGGTGGCAAAAAAAAAATGAGTCGTGCAC
The DNA here is from genome assembly GCA_024363595.1 of Xenopus borealis. NCBI lineage: Eukaryota > Metazoa > Chordata > Amphibia > Anura > Pipidae > Xenopus > Xenopus borealis. Next base: position 99,923,673 of record CM044444.1, read on the forward strand.
CGAAAATGACGTCGTAAATGATGTGACGCATCAAAAAGGATGCAACGCGCTTCAAAAAACGTGCCGCGACTCGTTTCACGAATTTTTCGCCAATTCGCAAATTTCACTGGAAATTCGCAAATTTTCGGCGAAGCGGGATAGATTCGCCCATCACTATTGCTGCGCACTGTTAATGGCCACCCTGAAAGGAAAGTCAGGTTTAGATACAAGGGAAGCAGCACTGAGAGTAAGTGCTCTGGGCACCACCACAATATATATTTAGGGACATCAAATCTTTGGGAAAATTGATTGTACTTAAAGCACTGAAATTAAATATCAGTCAAGGATTCACTTGATGCATTAAATTCCCTGGCCCCGTAGCAATTACAGAACATTCATAAATCTGCAGGACATAATGAAGTTTTTATACAGCAGCTTGGCCCATGTGAGTTATAATGTGTGAATAAGAAAACAAGAAACACACTTTAGTAGTTACAGGAAAGGAAACTTCCTCTTCTGCAACAAAGGAAACACTTGCATATGAAAGGGGATAGAATATATATGTATTTTTTTTTAACTTTGACTTTAACCTGCTGGACAATAGGACCATTATGAATATTTTGCACCACGCCTGTGAGGTCCTTAATCCAACACCGCTTACTGTTTATATTAAGGGGCAGATTTACTATCGGTCGAATTTAGAATGAAAAAAAAAATTTGAAATTCGACCAGGGAATAATGGGGGAATAGTGGGGAATTTTAAAAAATTTGAATTCTGAATTAAAATTTTTTTAGTGCAATTCGATCAAACGAATGATCAAATAGGGAAAATTCGATCTTAGGGAATGATCCCCATTGGGAAAGGGAAAGTATTCGACCATCGAATTTGAATAATCGAATAAAATTAAGTTTGAATATTCGAATCATTAAAATTAGAATATTCGATAGTCGAATTTGGTCAAATTTGCCTAATTTGCATATTTGAAATTCGAATTCTAATCTTTTTGAAAATTCGATCGAATATTCGCATCCCTCATGTGAATTTATGGGAATTTAGTAAATCTGCCCCTTAGTATTATTTCTCAAACCAATATAATAAAAATTTGTACACATGTAACCATTGTAGAATAGTGTTTCTATCATTTTAAGCACAATCAAAGCAGGGATCAGACCCTTTTGCCTTATTCCCTTTGCTACTATAGGCACCATCTCTCCCTACTATACCTGCTATCCCACAGTCACACTCCCTTCCCAGAGACTATTATCCACTGTTACTATAGGCACCATCTCTCCCTACTATACCTGCTATCCCACAGTCACACTCACTTCCCAGAGACTATTATCCACTGTTACTATAGGCACCATCTCTCCCTACTATACCTGCTATCCCACAGTCACACTCCCTTCCCAGAGACTATTATCCACTGTTACTATAGACACCATCTCTCCCTACTATACCTGCTATCCCACAGTCACACTCCCTTCCCAGAGACTATTATCCACTGTTACTATAGGCACCATCTCTCCCTGCTATACCCAAAGCTGAATAAATCTCAAGTCTGTTAAGGGAATCAGATGGATTAATGATGGTATATTATTGATAGTGGGGAAATTGTAGGCACATTAATTCAAATAGCATTGGGTTTGGAAACTTTTTCTCTTTCCACAAGGTGCCTCTATAATGTCTTATTTGGTGGTGTCGCAGAAATTCCCATTGTGGGATGTTTTGAGATTCCTGAAGTTGTTGCCATGACAGTAGATTGTCTGACTTGGCCAAAGATTGGAAATGAGTAAATGTATACTTACCCAAGTTTACTTTTCCCTTCGGCAGCACCATGAGATCTCTTCTGGCCTTTGTGCCGTGTAGGACAAGTGGATAAAGAGTTAAAAATGTGAATAGCCACTAACCCCACCTATAAGTAACTTGCAATGCACGCTAGTGTATTTTTTATAAAGTAACTACACAGTCTCATGCTTCAAATTTTAATAGGGAGGGAGTATTGCTGCCAAAGGGACCAAGGGAAAAGTATATTAGGTTATTTTAACCTAATCTTCTACCGGTATGAGAGTTCTTTTGGATAAGCTTGGCATCGACACATCCACCTTGGGCAGAGATTCACCAAGACTCAATTCCCTCCTCCTGGATTGGTAACAGCAGTTTATGCCGTTTTGAGACCGTTGGTACTTTTTCTGGACACTTCCATTCTCTAACCATCAGATCTTTCATGGAAAGAGATGGAAATCCACCATTAGAATTCTTATTATCAGATGACTGACCCTCATCTCCATCCAAAATATTCACATTATATCTGACCCTTTTGGCTAACTTAGGGGTAGCTTCAGTAGGAAAAAGTGCCAGAGAAGATAGATTTCAGAAGACTATGGTAATTGATGGTGTCAGACTCCTGATTAAAATGTAATTTTAATAGAATTCTACGAAACTCGATTCAAGTTTTTTCTCTGGAAAAAACTCAAATGTCAGGAAGGCTAATAACGTTCAAATATGTCCCTGGACCTCTCCCATTGACTTATACATGAACTCAGAAGGTTTTTTATGGTGAATACTTGCATTTGAATTCTTAAAGGGCCAGAGTGTGCTAAATTTCGAAAGTTCTAATTCGATCTCAAGTTTGAATAATTTGCTATTCGAATTTGAGAGTTTTGACCATAAAAAATTTAAATTCAACCTTTAATAAATCTGCCCAATAAGGGGTTATTTATTAAAGTACCATTTTTTTTTCTGGTCTGACTTTTAAAGGGGAAAAACCACAGTTTTTTCTTATGAAAAATAAGAAGTCCGAAAAAGTCTGAATCAAAAAGTACTCCATATCAAGCCTGCCGATTCATGCAGAAGTCAATCACAGATGTCCTGTTGATATCCTAATCTACACTGAGTTTCATTCAATAATCTGAAGATTTCATGGTATTGGTGACAATTCCGAAAACAACGTACGATTGAGATTTTTTCACAATTTTATCGATGGGGGCAATACTCTGTGCAAATTTATTTTGGATTTTGATAAATAACCCCCTTAAGGTTGTCATACACAGGCAGATTAAAGCTACCGATATTAGTTCTTTAGACCAATTTGGCAGTTTATCTGCCCATGTGTAGTGATGGACGAATATATGGTGTTTTGCTTCGCCAAATTTTTCGGCGAAAAATTCACAAAAATAGTGAAATTGGAAAGTTAATGAAAGATTTTATTGTTTTCACGAAAAATTGTGAAATTCAAACAATTTCACAAAAAATTTGTGCAGTTCAAGTGATTTCTCAAAAAATTCATGAATTTCAAACGATTTCACAAAAAAAACTACCCATGTGTGTGGGCTCCCAATGGGTCCTCCCAATCTATATCAGACCAAAAATTGAGCAGATATTGATCGGCAAGTTTGATTTTTTTTTTTCTGCGATCCAGGACCACATCGGCTAATCCCAGGGCAGAACATTCAGATTCACCTGATATCACCCAGCCGTTAGTGGGCATATCAGGTTCAAATCTGCTCGTTTGGCAACATCACCAAACTAGCTTATCTAATAGTGTATGGCCACCCAAAGTCCCTACTTTTTAGCAAGTATTACCCAGGATCCTAATTCCACTCAACACTCCTCGGTGGAGTCTCAGCTGCTAAACATTTGTCTTGAGTAAGATGCACTGTGCAACAACACCTGTGATATTCATAACAAAATCTTTATTTGTTTTCTTTTTACTAATTAGATGTTTATTTTTTTAATGCAGGAAAAGGACAATTCTGGGTGTATTACATGATGGAGAACTACATTCACTTTCATAGGATCATTCTCATGGTTGTTCTTCAAGGTAAAACCAACACAGTACAATACAGATAATTATGTTTTTTGAAAACTATATACGATTTTTGTGTCTCATGTTGCTGAATAACACAGAGTACTGTCAATGTCCCAGAGAGACTCAAGCTGATTTGTATTGGCATTAGTGATGGGCGAATCTCCCGAGATTAGCTTCGCTGAAAAATGTGCGAATTTCCAGAGAAATTCGCGAATTGGCGAAAAATTCACGAAACGAGTCGCGGGACGCTTTCGACACGCGTCACGTCAACTTTGGCGTGACGAGTCGTTTCCGACGCGCGTTGCGTCGTTTTTGGCCCGTCGCTTTCGGCGCGCGTCGCGTCGTTTTCGATGCGCGTCGCTTTCGGAGCGTCACGTCAAAAAGCGCGTGACTCGTTTTTCTGCCGAAATTTCGCTGGCGAATCACCCCTGGAGAATAAATTCGCCCATCACTAATTGGCATATTTCATATGGTACAGTATGGTCCCAAAGCAAACATATCAACAAACATATCACACAGTGAGTATTCATAACTAGTATTGGGGGGGGCAAATCTGACCCATTTCAATTCACAGAAAAAAAATCACAAAATGGCAAAAATTCACAGCAATGTATTGAAGTCTATGGGTGACAGCCTATGAGTAAGTGTCCAAACAGGCGCAAAATGTGTTAGGCCTTCACCTGTAATGTCCTAATAAATATTTTTTAACTTTTAACCACTTTTTGGTTGATTGTTGGAGAAAACTCAAAATTTCTGTTTGGGAATGAGTTGGAATGACCTCAAAATTTGAACAGCATCTTATTTAAGAAAAAACTTGAATGTCTAAAACTGGATTGAATGTTACAGACATAAAAACTCGAATTTGAGTAAACTCTTAAAGAACAAGTAAACGTTTTTTTTTTCCATCTCTAAATTTGCTCTAAACAGCCCCCCAGATTAATGTACCTTAGTCCCTGCTGCAAGTCTGCTCTGGTTTCTGTGTTATCAGCAGCTTGTTTCCCCTTCTTCCTGGTGCAGAGTGAAGCCCCGCCCCTTAGCTTTCTGAGCTGACCTTATATCTTGGACTAGTCCAGGAGATCATTTGCATACTATGACATAGCAGAGAGCAGTGTGTGTAGCAGCTTTTGCTTGGGGAAACTAGCTTACTAATGAAACACTGGCTCCCTCTTCCTCTCTATTGTGGAACAGCAGCAAATGGACTGCTCAGTAAACTAAGGGGCTGGGCTTCACTCTGCACCAGGAAGAAGGGAAACAAGCTGCTGATAACACAGAAACCAGAGCAGACTTGCAGCAGGGACTAGGGTACATTAATCTGGGGGGCTGTTTAGAGCAAATTTACAGAAAGAAAAAGAAAAACATTTACTTTTCCTTTAACAACCTCAAATGGGTCAGTGGAATTAACAACTGACAAATGCTTAAAAATGGGGCATAGTGCACCAGGCATCGTTACTTGAAATTTATCTACAGGGTGTGCGAGAGCCATAGTTGATTTCACTGGAATTCTGCCATTAACTTCTACATGAAGGTGGCAAATAGTGAAACTTGAGTTGTTCCCAGCGTCCAGGTATGATAAATCTCGAATTCGAGTTTGGAATGTTCCCAGTTTTGATCGAAAATCCTACTTAAAAATTTTAACTTATAATTTGAACCTTAATAAATCTGTCATGTGATTCCATCACTGGGGGAGATGGTCGTATACCCTTAAACCTAAATATTCCTACAAATTAAAATTTTGGCATGGAGTGTCCTGCATTGAGCGCTCATTACTATATGGATTTTAAGGTCACCCTGCCAATGAAATAGTAAGGTTTTATATGAAATACCCGATTGCTATTTATCAGCAAATTTGTTTTTTTTTTTTTTTTTTTTTTTTTACTAGATTATAAAAATCTAATGCGGGCGGTTACTAGAATTTAATTTAATCAGTTATTAAATAAATGTATTATATGGCTTCATAATTAGCGATGGCCCAATCTGTCCTGTTCTGCATCTCCAAACATTAGCGAAATGCATTGAATGGAATTGAAAGGCGAGCAACATTTATTTTTTTTTGTGAGTGGGAGACAGCGAATAGCGAAAAAGGTCACTCCTCATTAATAATGTTATTCAAGAAATATGTTCTCTTTATTGAGGGTCAATAGACTCCTGTGCGTGTTCTTCTGAGATGTGCCCCTAGTTGTCTGTGACCTATGACCGCATTTTGACTCAAAAAGGATTTTATGTGCAGTTTTGCTGTTGCTGGTGCTACAGCCTTTTGTGTTACACTAATGTGTCTGTTTGTCAGGCTGTTTCCCAGGTTCCTACAGTCAGAATTGGGCAATTACCCTCCCTGAATCCATCAGAGCATTGAGAGGATCCTGTGTGGAGATTCCCTGCACCTTCACTCGCCCCAGGAAATATAAGGCTTTCAATCTGATTTGGTACAAGGAAATCGATCTTCTTCCCGACGATATAATATTCAACCAATGGTTTCCCTCTGATGTGAATGAACATTACAGAGGTCGCACTTCCCTGGTCGGCAGGGAATCAAACAGCTGCTCCCTGAGGATTAATGATGTGCAAGAAACTGATTCTTACACTTATTATCCCTATATAAATGACGAAAAGTATCAGACTGTGAATATTCAGGTTTCAGGTAAAGTTCCATATAAGAAATATAAAGACACCCAACACAATCTCACATTTCAAACCCTACAATCAGTAAATATACTGTATATAATGTCAGTCTGTACTAAGGATGCACCGAATCCAGTATTTTGGATTCGGCCGAACCCCAGAATCCTTCACGAAAGCATATGCAAATTAGGGATGGGAAGGGGAAAACATTTTTTACTTCCTTGTTTTTGTGACAAATAGTCACGTGATTTCCCTCCCTGCCCCTAATTTGCATATGCAAATTTGGATTTGGTTCGGCCAGGCAGAAGGATACGGCCAAATCTGAATCCTGCTGAAAAAGGCCGAACCCTGGAAGGAATCACGAACCGAATCCTGGATTTGGTGCATCCCTAGTGTGTACAGTTTCAGGCATGCTCCTACAAAATGAAGAGTCCTCAGAGGTCCCCTCCTGACCTCTAAACTCCCGGCATGCGCACGCCTGAAAAAACTCTGCACCCTGGCAAAACAACTGGTCATCTGGGGGAGCGGGTCTGGGCCAGCGGGGGCCCAATCCGACCCTGTGCGCCTTTACCCAACATACAGCCAGATTCAGTTCAGTGAGAAAAAGGTTTATCAGTGTTATCACATGAAAACTCATGGACCAGATTCAATTCGAGCTGTAATTCATTTCAGTAAAACATCACGTGCAAACTCTAATGTAGTCTAGGGGGGGAAAGAATTTAAAGAAAAGTTTTTTCTCCTTGATTTGAACCTCATCCATGAGTTTCACTAGATCTTTTTCTCACTGAATTAAGTGTGGCCCAAAGTGTTAAGTTAAATATACGGGGTTGGACTGGCTGATGGGACACCGGGAAAAATCCTGGTGGGCCTCGACCCTTGTGGGCCCCTGCCGGGCCAGACCCCCTCTTCCAATATTGTGGTTGCACATGCGAGCCAAGCATCACCCTGTGTATATATATATATATTTATAATGAGTAAGAAAACAAATAAACAACAGCAGAAGACTATATTGCTTGTTACGCAAAACAAAAATAGTTCACAATCCTTTTAAAATAAATTGTCCCACTACGTTCTGACACTGACGCGTATTTATAAAAGGGGAATGGAAATTTAATCTGAGAAAACTCCACAGCTCTATTTTATGTGAATGGGATTATTACAATTCTCCTGGCAAAACCTGTTCCACTCTTTGACGTTTCAACAATAATGAACCATTAAAAGACCTAGTATCTGTCCCGGCAATGCTGCAGAATGTATCTGCTACATAACGATATTTCTGCATTGAAATCCATTTCTCAAAAGAGCATGGGGCTTGACATATTGTCAATTTCCCAGCTGCCCCAAGTCAGTGACTTGTGCTCTGATACAATTCAATCACTCTATACTGCTGTACTGCAAGTTGGAGCATTACCCCCCCCCGAGGCATAACAACAGAACAATGGGAAGGTAACCAGATAACAGCTCCCTAACACAAGATGTGTGGCAGTAAGAGGAGAAAGAATTGACCCATGTAATTGCACCCTCCCATCCTAAAACAATACAGCCCAGTCTGATATTGCACAAGTTATTTAAAACATAACGTTTATTGGTGAATTAAAAAGTTGCAATATGTGGGTTACATATTTGTAACATACAACTTTTTAATTCACCAATAAACGTTATGTTTTAAATAACTTGTGCAATATCAGACTGGGCTGTATTGTTTTAGGATGGGAGGGTGCAATTACATGGGTCAATTCTTTCTCCTCTTACTGCCACACATTAAAGTCTTTTTAGACTGACCCTGCACACCATCCGGATAGTCTTTCTCATCAACGGAAGGTGCTCCCATATTTTCAATTTTTGTACACCCTAACACAAGATAACAGCTGCCTGGTAGATCTAAGAACAACACTCAATAGTAAAACCCATGTCCCACTGCGTACTATTCAGTTACATTGAGAAGGAAAAACAACAGTCTGCCAGAAAGCAGTTCCCTCCTAAAGTGCTGGCACAAGTCACATGACCAGGGGCAGCTGGGAAATTGACAAAATGTCTAGCGGCTAGCCCCATGTCAGATTTCAAAACTGAATATAAACAAATCTTTTTGTTCTTTTGAGAAATGGATTTCAGTGCAGAAGTCTACTGGAGTAGCACTATTAACTTATGTGTTTAAAAAAAAATGTTTTTTATCATGTCGGTTTCCCTTTAAAGGGAACACTCTTAAAGGATGGCTCAGAACCTAAAAAGAGGGGATACATATCTGCCATTCACTATAAATCCCGTCCAGCTTGTACATAACAATAACAGTGATAATACTTATAGTGAGAGATCAGCAGATGATTAAACTTACATTTAGTGATGGGCAAATTTATTCGCCAGGTGCGAATTCGTGGGAAATTCCCGCGATTCGCCGCCGGCAAATAAATTTGCGAAAACACCAGCGAAAATTCGCCTGCCGAAAATTCGCTGGCGTCAAAAAAAAAAAACGTGTCACGCATTGTAGAAACCCAACCAAAGTTGTTTACTCTCATGTACAGAACTCTAACAAGTAATGAAATGGAGATCTTCCCCTTATCTGTTCCTCATATTTACTTGCTGTGGCTGAGGCCATATAAAGTAAGAATAAGAATGAAGACCAAGGGATTTTATAAAGATCATGGTTGAATATTAATATCCTCATATTTTGCATCAGCAAGCACATTATGAATTATAATAATACACAATTTATAGTGAGGTCACTAAGATATGCATGGCCCTTGCCATGTCGTTATAGTTAAAGACGTGCCCTCCTATTGTAAAATATTGTGATATTGTAGGACACTGAGGAGTTCCATGACCATAGGAGGCTGAAGGACATACAACTCCAAGGATACTTCTAATATTTTACCATTTTTTTTACATGATCTACTATACTGCACAAGTGAGTCATGTGACAGAAATAACATCACTGTGTATAAGTATAATATATATATTTTTTGTAAAATTTTACTTGAGTTGCAAATTAAATTGATGCATTTACAGTAGTTGATCCATTTCTTATGGATCCCTGCTGAGCAGAATCCCTGAGTTTCATTAAAGGCAATTGATACAATAGTTGCCAATATTCGGCAGATACTGCTGACAAATGGATCAACTAATTGTATCAACTAAGGGGCAGATTTACTAAATTCACATATATTCACATGAAGGATTCGAATATTCGATCGAATTTTCAAAAAGATTCGAATTTTGAATATGCAAATTAGGCAAATTCGACCAAATTCGACCATCAAATATTCGAATTCGAATGATTCGAATATTCGAATTTAATTTTATTCGAAATATTCGAAAATTCGATGGTCGAATACTTCCCCTTTAAATTCAAATTCGATCACCTACTTCACCAGATTAAACCTACCGAAATAAGGATCATTCTCTATTCGATCATTCGATCGATCGAATTGCGCTAAAAAAATTCTAATTCGAAATTCTAATTCGAAATTTTTCAATTCCCCACTATTCCCTGGTCGAATTTAAATTTTTTTTTCGAAATTCGACCCTTAGTAAATCTGCCCCTAAATGTAACAAATTTTAACAGTTCAGAATTGGGGGTAGATTTATCACTTTCACCCACTGATAAATATGCCTTTCAAAATCCCATAGAAATTAATTGAGAGCTGCGGAATTTCCCTCTAGTGGCGGAACTTCACTCTTTGATAAATTTTCCCCTTGGTTTCTGTATCACTGAGCAGACAGACTGAGACACAAAAAAAAAAAGTCTTTACTTCTGGAGAACAATCTGAAAACAACAAAACTGAAAAAGTGTTTGGAATGTGGACATCCTCTTTAATATGAATTTCTGTGAATTTCTATGAGACCTTTGGACTTGGGTTCCTCAACCATTGCTTTCCAAAGTTTGGGAATTTCTGAACCAAATTTGCTTGTCTGTGTCAGAGAATCTAGTAAAGCTCTAAGTGAGGGGAAATTCTTATTGAGGCTGAAGCTGCTTAAAAAAAAGTACCAAATTGTAAGACTTTAAGAGTTAGCAAGTGGGGTTGAACTGCTATTAGGAAACATGACAGCTTGGAAAAGAACATAAAAAAAACTTTTACAAAATTAGAGAAAGCCATAAAAAATAAAGATAATTCTGTTGTGTTATTAATAAATTTAGTAAAACTGCTCCTGAATAGTCCGCTATAAGATATTCTCCAGTGGGGCCCATACAAGTGTAACATCTAGAATTCCCAGAAATAGTTATTCCTCCTATAGCTGTAAGGTCTATACCACCATCTCTACACCCCATGACTGCTAAATAGCATTTCTTTTTTTACCAGATCCTCCAAAA